>CM051374.1:12915024-13590024 GCA_028015245.1 Cardamine occulta
GAAACTATAGTAAATATATTTTATAGATCTAATGTGATAAGTACAACTATAAAAAATTAATTTTTAGTATGGTATAACTAATTAAACTTTAATCCATCAAAATACAACTGTGTACATTGTGAAGTACAACTGACAAATTATAGACTTTAATGTTTGAATGAAACACAAAATTATAAACTTTTGTATGAGATGTCCCTCAAGGCAAAAAAAATTTCACTCCACCCTCGTTTAATCTTCCATATCCATGAAGTGATTTTCCATGGACCAATTATATCTAGACATGTGTCCATTTATTTCATTTTCTTCTCTCTTTTTCTAATATTGCCGCAAACTCCATTGATGGGTTGTTGAAATTTTATTTGAGGTGATTTTTTCTCTCTTCCTTTTTCTATTATTGTTATATAAAAAAATTGTTATTGTTTTGTGTGGATATGAATCAATTTGAAAGGTTAAAATTGTAATGTTTATGAGTATTAAAATTAGCATGTATTGTAGATTTCAAAATTTAATTATTTTTGTTTGCATATTGGGTTATTAAACAAATTATCTTGATAGATTAATATCTTAAATTATTAATAGTTGGTATTTTATGGATTGTGGTGGTGAAATCATACTAAATCTTAGGTAGTTAGAAATTAAAACTATTGGTAAACACAAAAATTACCCAGAATGAGTACAACTGTATACATTTAGTAAAATTTGTATAATTGTATATATTTAGTAAAATTTGTATAATTATGTATATTTAGTAAAACTGGTACAACTTAGTACTAGTGAGACTACCAGAAAACTAATATCTAATGTTATTTTTATTCTTTTTAGGGGAATATGAATAATATTCTATGCATAACCATACATTTTGATTATGGATGATATTATTCAAATAACGGAGGTCGGTGGACTGTTCTCGATGAGATACGGGATATATGTATGTCTTACCTCTAGAATATATCAAGAAAAAGAGAAAAATCAGGTATCTATCAATTAGAGAACATCTATGTGATAAGTGAGAGTCATAATAGTGGCTCTATTGTTTGGTTGTTTGTAATAAAAATACTAGTTTATGTTCATTTATTTTTAGGTACAACTAAGTAAAACTATGGTACAAGTATGTTGAATTTTATTTTAAGTTTAGTTATTTGTATTAGAATGATTATGCTTATATTAATGAGTGTTCATTTAAGTTGAATAACATTTAATAAGAAAGGGAAAATCAAAATTTTGGTTATTGGTTACATAACATCATATTTTATCAACAAATGTCTTATACTCTTAAGGTTTATTTAGATGTGAAGCACTTGAAATAACAAAAATAGTGAAAATGTCTTTTTACACATTTGTTTTTATGAAACTATAGTAAATATATTTTATAGATATAATGTGATAAGTACAACTATAAAAAATTAATTTTTAGTATGGTATAACTAATTAAACTTTAATCCGTCAAAGTACAATTGTGTACATTGCGGAGTATAACTGACAAATTATAGACTTTATTGTTTGAATGAAACACAAAATTATAGACTTTTGTCTGAGATGTCCCACAAGGCAAAACAATTTCTCTCTACCCTCGTTTAATTTCATGAAATAAATTAAATTAAGTCGGTAGTTTAAATAAGTTAACTATGTAAATAAATCAACCAATAAAAATATAATTTAACTGTTATAAAACAAGTCAATGGTAGAAAAAAATTAAGTCAGCAGAAATAAAATATAAGTCGATAGTTTGATAAATCAGCTTTATTAATAAATCAACATAAAGTTTAATAAGTCTACCAAGAATAAACAAATCTACAAAAAATACAACAATTTAAGTATAAGTCGGCTATTATATAATAAGTCGATGGAAAAAAATATTAAGTCGACAGAAGTAAAAAATAAATCAACAGCTCAATAAATTAACTTTATTAACAAGTCAACATAAAATGAATATAAGTCTACCAAGAATAAATAAGTCTATAAGAAAATAATATAAATCGATAAACAAAGACAACAAGTCAATATTTTAAATATGTCGACTATGTAAACAAATCAACCAATCAAATATAAGTCGACTGTTATAAAATATGTCGATGGTGAAAAAAATAACCAACATAAAAAAAAATAAGCCTATAGTTCAATAAATCAACTTTATTAATAAGTCAACATAAAATTATACAAGTCTATAAAGAATAAATAAGTCTACGAGAAAATAATTTAAACCGGCTAACAAAAAAATAAGTCAACAATATAAATAAGTCAACTACGTAACTCAACAATTATAAAATAAGTCGATGATGAAAAAACTTAAGTCAATAGAAATAAAATATAAGTCGTCAGTTCAATAAATCAACTTATTAATAAGTCAACATAAAATAATATAAGTCTATGATTTGTTTTTTATAGATACTAGTTTTCATAAAAAATATTAATTTTTAAACAAAGTTAACTTATTTATAATTTTTATTTATATTATTGAAAATAAATTAAATATTTAACATATACACAAAAATCAACTAATTAAAATTTAACTATGATTCATTTTTTTTATAGATACTAGTTTCATAAAAAATAATTATTTTTTAAACAAAATTAAATTAATTATAATTTTTATTTATATTATTAAAAATAAATTAAATATTTATGTATAATTAAAGGTTAAAATTTTTGTTTTATAATTAAATAAATAATAAATAAGGGTAATTTGGTCTTTTATTATTATAAAAAAGTATTTTTCAAAACAAGAAAAATTAGGTATAGTTTTCAAAGTTTGCAATAAATATGGGGTAGTTATCCAACTCCCCCAAAAAAATTTCACTCTACCGTCGTTTAATCTTCCATATGCATGAAGTGATTTTCCATGGACCAATTATATCTAGACATGTGTTCCATTTATTTCATTTTCTTCTCTCTTTTTCTATTGTTGCCGCAAACTCCATTGATGGGTTGTTAAACTTTTATTTGAGGTGATTTTTTTTTCTCTTCCTTTTTCTATTATTGTTATATTAAAAATTTGTTATTGTTTTGTGTGGATATGAATCAATTTGAAAGGTTAAAATTGTAATGTTTATGAGTATTAAAATTAGCATGTATTGTAGATTTCAAAATTTAATTATTTTTGTTTGCATGTTGGGTTATTAAACATATTATCTTGATAGATTAATATCTTAAATTATTAATAGTTGGTATTTTATGGATTGTGGTGGTGAAATCATACTAAATCGTAGGTAGTTAGAAATTAAAACTATTGGTAAACACAAAAATTACCTAGAATGAGTACAAGTGATACAACTGTATACATTTAGTAAAATTTGTATAATTGTATATATTTAGTAAAATTGGTACAACTTAGTACTAGTGAGACTACCAGAAAACTAATATCTAATGTTATTTTTATTATTTTTAGGGGAATATGAATAATATTCTATGCATAACCATACATTTTGATTATGGATGATATTATTCAAATAACGGAGGTCGGTGGGCTGTTCCCGATGAGATATGGGATATATGTATGCTTTACCTCTAGAATATATCAAGAAAAAGAGGAAAATCAGGTATCTATGAGTTAGAGAACATCGATATGATAAGTCAGAGTCATAATAGTGGCTCTATTGTTTGGTTATTTGTAATAAAAATACTAATTTATGTTCATTTATTTTTATGTACAACTAAGTAAAACTGTGGTACAAGTATGTTGAATTTTATTTTAAGTTTAGTTATTTGTATTAGAATGATTATGCTTATATTAATGAGTGTTCATTTAAGTTGAATAACATTTAATAAGAAAGGGAAAAATCAAAATTTTGGTTATTGGTTACATAAGATCATATTTTATCAACAAATGTCTTATACTCTTAAAGTTTATTTAGATGTGAAGCACTTGAAATAACAAAAATAGTGAAAATGTCTTTTTACATATTTGTTTTTATGAAACTATAGCAAACATATTTTATAGATCTAATGTGATAAGTACAACTATAAAAAATTAATTTTTAGTATGATATAACTAATTAAACTTTAATCTGTCAAAGTTGTACATTGCGGAGTACAACTGACAAATTATAGACTTTATTGTTTGAATGAAACACAAAATTATAGAGTTTTGTCTGAGATATCTCTCAAGGCAAAAAAAATTTCACTGTACCCTCGTTTAATCTTCCATATCCATGAAATGATTTTCCATGGACCAATTATATCTAGATATGTGTCCCATTTATTTATTTTTCTTCTCTCTTTTTCTATTATTGCCGCAACCTCCATTGATATTGATGTCTTGTTGAACTTTTATTTGAGGATAATTTTTCCGTTTTTTACAACAAAAAGTAAATAAAAACTAGAAACAAGTATCTCTTCGAGTCTATTTTCTCTTTTGCCAGAAAATCAGAACAACTTTTGTTTCAACCTCTCTCTCTTCCTTCTTTGGTGAAACTACGAAACCCTAGTTTCTTCTTGTCTTCTTCTTTGATTAGGATAAGGGAAACCCTAAATTGAACCTGTAATCGCAATCTTTTCTTAGCATAGAATCGATTGGTACATCGATGCGCTTTGTAGGGTTTCTATAGATTCGACATTGATGAAAGAATTTGATAGGTTTCGTTTTTGATTTGGTTTAATCGATGGCGAAAGGTACAGTCACTGGAGAATTTGTGGTTCGTAGTGGGTCTAAAAGAGAATTGCAATTCGTTTTGAAATCTCAGTCCGAGATCTGTGGAGGTGAGTCTTTAGGTCGGACTCGGGGGAGTAAGAATTCGAATGGGGTCTCGAGGAGTTGTCATGTTAAGAAAACGAGGCGTGGGTCTGGTTTGAAAGTTGGGATGAAGAAGATTCGTCTTAGTAAAAATGAGGAAGTTGAAGAGGTTGTAATGTCTGATACTGCTTTAGAAGAAGATGAAGGTAAGAGTGACGTTGTTGATGTTGATGAAGTGAAGGATTTGTTTAGTGACTATGCTTTGGTTGAATCTATGAGTGAAGATAAGGGACAATAAGAGAATGTGGAGATTGAGAATGGGTTTGGTAATGTGGTGATGTATGAGGAGTTACATGAGAAGGGTACACCGAAAGTTGAAGAGGTTGAGAAGGAAAGTTCTAGTGTTATTGATAGAGAAATAGTTGTGGCATGTCCTGCGGATCTTAGTGTGTTAGATAAGATGGTTTCCAGATCTTGCCAGGTTAAGTTGGAAAGAGGTTTGGTTCATGAGAAACCGTGCAGAAGGTGGAATCGGTCCATGTCTAAGGTTGAGGGTATCAAATCTGAGGAGGATCATGTGAATCCAGAAAAGGACGCTAGAGATATCAAATCTGAGGTTAATGCTGAGGAAGATCATGTAAATCCAGGAAAAGGACGCTAAAGATATCATCATATCTGAGGTTAATGCTGCAGAAGATCATGTAAATCCAGAAAAGGACGATACAGCTATCATATCAGAGGTTAATGCTGAGGAAGATCATGTAAATCCAGAAAAGGACGCTAAAGATGGTAAAGATAATTGTGTTGATGTTTCTACTTCAGTGACATAAGGAAGAGAAGAGGAGCTACATGAGCAAAATAGTGTGGATCCATGCCTTGGACGTACAAGTGGATCATCACAGATGAGTGGTCCTTCTTGACGCGTTGATGAGAAGACAGTGAAAGTGAATGATGTAGTAGATAAGCCTTTGAGAAGGTTCACTAGGTCATTGGTCAAACAGGAAAGTGATTCAGTGAATCCTAGTTTGGAAAATAAAACCGAACCAGAAGACTTGGGTGAGGTAGATGTGCATGCCAGTGATGTCGTAATGGATGATGGTTTTCAAAGTCCTGCAGTTACAACTCACAACAAGCCTGGAAGGCCCAGGAAATTTTTAAGGAATTTCCCAGCAAAGCTGAAAGAAATTTTAGATTCTGGAATACTTGAGGGACTAACAGTGTACTATCTCCGAGGTGCAAAGGTATATGATGGCTTTTGCTTTTCTATTCGTGTTAAAAAAGATTTCATATCACTGATATATATGCCACCATCTTCTCGTAGATGAGAGAGGCAGGGACTAGAGGGCTTAAAGGTGTAATAAAAGGATTGGGCGTTTTGTGCTTTTGTAGTGCCTGCAAAGGAATTCAAGTTAGTGATATCTACTGTTCTTATAAATCTTGTAATTTGTCCTGCCATATGCTAGAAGGTTGATGTAACTTTTCAAAAAATAATTCACAGGTGGTGAGCCCTGGCGTGTACGAGGTGCATGCTTCTAGCACAAACAAGCGCCCACCTGAATATATCTTACTGGAGTCTGGATTCACACTTCGTGAAGTCATGATTGCATGCAAGGAAACTCCCTTGGCTACACTAGAAGAAAAACTTTGTGGGGTAGTTGGACCAACTTTAAAGAAATCTAGCCTCTCTTTGAATTGCCAAGGTTACTGACTGTTTTCACTTGTTTTTCCCTCTTTTTTTGAAAGAATTCAGACTAGTTACTTCCAACTGATTGCAGGTCCAATGGTTGAGCCTTGTGATGCAAAATCATTAGTTTTGTGCAAATCTTGTTTGGAGGACAAGGAGCCAGAACTTCATACCAGTCCTTCTAAAGCAAATGATACTCTTAAGGGGTATGGCTCATCTGTCTTTATTTATTGCTACAATCTTTTATTTGCAGTTGAATCATATGAAAGTAAGATGAGCATACTGTTGTTCTGTTCAGTTAGTTTTTTCAGACTGGGTGGATGGTAAAATGATAAAGCAGGAGATTTTATCCTGGAAAATGATTTTCTAATTATGTAATGTGACTTACGAGCTGTATATTCCTTTATTATATGGTTGCTAATGTCGCATTCTGCAAGTACATACATGCATACCTTTATTGATTCTAAATCTGTGGACCTATTTATTGATTCAAAATCTGTTCCTACTATCCTTAGTAGGTCAAAACTCAGTCCTCGCCAATGCAACAGGCGAGAACAAGCAACCAGAAAGTGAGTATTGCTATATATTTTTTGCATTTTGTGTTTTTTGCTGCCTCTTATCTTATAATTATCATTCTGAAAAATGAGTATATATGAGAATCTAATATTGGAAACGTGCCATATACTCTTTAGTTATGTGGTGTCCTAAACAAACAGAATTCTCTCAGGAATAAGATACATAACTTTCTTTTAGGCTTGCATATATACATATATTGAGGTTAAATTTATCTCGGCGTTCTACAGGTCACCTGAGCCAGTTGTGGTTCCAGGAAGTATTCTGAGTGAGTCAAAATCCAGCTCAATCAAAAGCAACAGCCATGGGAAACTAACCAGAAAGTGAGTGTTGTTATAAGTGTGACAGCATTTTTCCAATGTATCTATGGTTTAGTGCTAGATTGTCGCATTTCCTTACCATTTATCATACTTATATTAGTTCTCAGTGCATCTTGTGTCTTTTTGAAAGGGATGTGCGGCTGCACAAACTTGTTTTTGAGGATGATATACTGCCAGATGGGGCTGAAGTGGGTTATTTTGTTACTGGAAAGGTTAGATCTGCATAGAAAATGGTTTTTTTTTTCCAGCCCGTTTTTGTATCTTTGTCGTCTCCAAGACTCCAATCATTTCGATCATTGTGCAGAAATTGCTTGTCGGCTATAAGAAGGGATTTGGGATACATTGTTCTTGTTGCAACAAAGTGGTAAGCTCTCTTTAAAGTCAAATTAGCTTTCATGGCATTATGTATATAGGGCTCTGAATCAGCCTTTACAATGTTTATGGGACAAGGTCAGTCCTTCATAGTTTGAGGCACATGCTGGCTGTGCAAGTCGTCGGAAGCCGTAAATTCCTTACAACTATTTCCATATATATGCTCAGATGTAATGGGTCTGTGCGTACCTCTTCTACTGCTTCTTGGTTTTTTCCTCTGTGGTGGTTTTTTCTCTCTCATTGATCTATACAGTCAAACTATAGTAACTTTATATAATAGTTTTTTGAAATACAAGAGACTGAGGATTCTGATAATTAAGCTACTCCCATTCTCCTTGGAAACCCGAAAACCAGTACCATTCTTCCTTCTCTCTGCATGTACTGTATAGACAAAGAGCACAAACACCTGTACCCATAGTTACAATAAAGTAAATACATAAAACTTGGATAATTAGTAGTATAAGCCATGGATCCTTAAGATCGTTAATTGTGTGATTCACAGAGAAATTGTTGAAACAACTAGTTCATCTTCTGTTGATGATCAGGTTTCAGCACATTTATACAACCAATGGGGTTTCGCTTCATGAACTATCAGTAGCATTATTAAAGGACCAGAGGTTTTCTGTCCACGAAAATGATGACCTCTGCACTATCTGTAAGGATGGGGGTGACATGTTGTGTTGTGATACCTGTCCAAGATCATATCATAAAGGTTTGGTATTTGCGACTTCCACGTTTATTTGTTGGAATTCTTCTATTGCTACTTTTAAAATTTTATTGGAGCATCAAATTAATGGAATTTACCTGTCTGTTTTGGTTTTATCTAGTATGTGCTTCTCTACCAAGTCTTCCGACTGAAGGTGGTCCTGCAAATGTTGTGTGAATATGGTTGAGAGAGAGAAGTTCGTGGACAGAAATCTCAATGCCATTGCAGCTGGGAGAGTTGAGGGAGTTGATACAATTGCTGAGATAACCAAAAGATGCATTCGAATTGTCAGCTCCTTTGAGAGCGAGCTCCCAAGTGTATGTGTGTTATGCAGGTGAATATTCAGCCTTTCCATGATTTCAAATATCCTGGTGGTTTGCTTTTTAGTGTCTCATTAAAATATTGCAATGTTGTAGTTTAACGAGGTCTTATTTGGCTAATATTTTTTTTTCAGTTTTTTTTAATTTTATTTTCATGTTTCTAATTAATTTTGCTTGTAGTTTTTTTTTTCCTAACTTAAGGAACTTGAATATGTTTGATTCAGAAGATGATGCATATACATTGGCTGCTTATCTGCTCATTAAAATCATTTCCTTCTGAGCTTGACCTTTACTTAATTTTCTTTGCTGTTGCAGAGGTCACAGTTTTTGCAAGTTGGGCTTTAATTCTCGCACTGTGATAATCTGTGATCAGGTATCTTTTTTGGCATTGCTGTTTAGGGACCTGTACCTCATAAATCTGCATATGGTTTTCACCATTTTTCGGTTTCATTGTTTTCTCCTCAGTGTGAAAAGGAATTCCATGTTGGCTGTTTGAAAGAACATAACATTGCTGATCTCCAGGTTCTTTCCTTTTATTTTCCCTGGGGCGAGAACTCTGTAGCTATCTCTTCTCACCCTTGTTTATGTCTTAGCAGGAGCTTCCTGAAGAAAAATGGTTGTTCCCAAGGTTGCAAAAAGATCAACACTTCATTGGGCAATCTGATAGTTCACGGAGAAGAGAAGCTTGGTAATAATATTCTGGACTTTATAAGGAAAAAGCAAAAACCTAATGAAGAAAGCTGTCCAGATGACAACACTACTCCTGACATAAGATGGAGGGTCCTTAGCGGGAAGTTAACTTCTTCGGATGATACAAAATCATTGCTCGCAAAGGCAGTTTCCATTCTTCATGTAATGCCAGACCACATTTCAAACTCTTCTGTCCTTTGTACTGTTTGTCTCTTGTGTTCTTTATTAAGGTTTAACTCTGTTTGTCCCTTGTAACCTTGGTGTGCTATAGGAGCGGTTTGATCCAATCAGTGAATCTTGAACCAGGGGAGATCTTATTCCAGCCATGGTGTACGGGTATATTGCATCTTCAATCAGTCTAGTGGATGAATCTTTGTGCTAATGAAACCCATTGGCTGATGAACGAAACTACTTTGTGTGTGAACAGAAGGCAAACAAAGGGCCAAGATTTCAGTGGGATGTACTGCACCATGTTGGCTGTTGAGTAAGACTTCTTATTTCCACTCTACTCTACTTTTTGTGACACCTGTTCCATAGTTTTTATATGTTTTTTTTTTCTTTCTTGCTTGCTTGTGCAGTGAAGTGATTGTTTCAGTGGGAGTCTTTAGGGTTTTCGGGTCAGAACTTGCAGAACTCCCTCTGGTTGCTACCAGCAAAGATAGTCAAGGGCAGGTTAGTTTATTACAATATGACGATTTGTGCTTTCGATTGCTCCTTTTTTTTGAGAGAGTGAGCATTTATACTCTTTTTATTTTGCTGTAGGGTTACTTCCAATGCCTGTTTGCTTGCATCCAGAGGCTACTTGGGTTCCTAAACGTGAAACATATCGTGCTACCAGCAGCAGATGAAGCTAAATCCATATGGACCGACAAATTTGGTTTCACAACGATGACTGAAGACGAGGTATATCTATATAAAGCTAATCATCAAACTTATAACCCCCGAATGAATCTCATAACTGATACAGACTGTGTTTGTGGGTGTTATTAGGTGAAAGAATACATAAAAGACTACTCGGTGATGATCTTTCACGGAACATCGATGTTGAGGAAGGCCGTGCCTGATCCTAAAGCCATGAGTAAACCCGAAGACAATATGGAGGAGTAAAGACGAAGGTTGTCTTTCTTGGTTTTTTGGTTTTGGAAGTCTGGTAAAACGATTGGATGCTTAGTTTATTCTTAACTTAAAATCTAATTTTCGGGTGGTAGCCATATTCGTGTACAGGTTTTTTTACCCTAATGTGTCTGTTCTTTACAATTAAAGGAAGGAGAGAGACACAAAAGGGTAAAAAGAATTTGGTTTTGGGTTAGAGGAGTAGAGGGAATGGGAAGTAAATGAGTTTTTTTTTGTATTGTGCTTAAAAATGAAAGTTGCTTTACTGATATTCTCTTTCGTTTGCACACATAATCTTTACTTGCAAAGCTGAAGATAATGTTAGAATCGATGGTACCAGAAAAAAAGTATTGGGTTGGGCTCATAAGCCCAATTAAACTAATGCCTTTAACTAAATCATAATTATTTTCCTGAAAAGCATTAGGCCTGAATTAGCATGACTTAAACCGAATTTTGGCTTAAGCAAAATACATATATTGACAAAACCCTAAAATCATCTCTTTCCCCAGATTCACTTTCGCATTCCCGTCGACAACAATTTACATACCTATCGATCTCCAATCATCTTCTCCAACACAAAGGTCCGCTTCCTCTCTCTTCATCCTTCGACTCTCAATTTCTCGTCAAAATCGTGATTTGTTTTCGTTTTTTCGTCCTCGCGATATCGAGAATTTCGCCGAATTCGAGAATCCGAACAAATATTTCGTGAATTGTCTAAAATTTATCCCCAATTTCAACAGTAATTTCTTGCTCCTCAGAAAACATGAAGAAGTCTATGAGTAGCAACTCCTCGAGCCAGAGAAGGAGAGAAACGTCCAAGCTTGGTAAGTCTGTCTCAATTCCTCGTCAAAAGTCTGTCTCAATTCCTCGTCAAAATTTGTATCTTTTACTTTTATTTATATGTTTGTTTGGTTTTCAGTTCTAAAGGTACTCAAAATTCTTTGGGATTTCGAGAATTTGTGGTTCGTATGATATGATCCTAGGTGAGGATCAAGTCCCTGAATGCTTCTCCAAGAGGTTGTGAGGATTGGTGACAAGGTGAGTGATGCGGAAGAGATGAAAGGTGAAGAACTAGGAAGGGATCCGATGAGTTTGGGGGGTTGATGCGAAACTTCCAAAGGAGATGGAGATCCTCTGGACTTTCAGGCTTGCTCTGGACGTGGGTGATGACCCTAGACGAGGTGAACAAGGGGTGGATCGAGATGAAACTTCCTAGGAGTGTGAAAGATCCTAAGACTTTCGACTTACTTGGTGTGAAGGATGAAGATCCGAACACTTTAAGCAAGGATGAACAAACAAGTTTCAGAGAGTTTTAGAAGTTGAAAAGATGTTTGATAATTAGAAAATGAAGCCTTACATGAGTTTAAATCAACAAGAGAGTAAAGGAGAAATCTCGAAAATTACAAACATTAAAAACCAAAGTTGACAAGAAAATAACTCTTCATGTTCTTCAAGATTTCGGCTGAACTCTTGTTGGACTTGGGCTTTGCTTCACTTGGATAATAGATAGAAATGGGCTTAAGCTTTATCAAGAGGCTGATGAGTGAGTGATATGGCTTACTTCATTAAAAACCTTATTTGGAAAACCCATTGGGACAAAACCAAATGAAGGGAAAAAGAGTATAAGTCATATCACCTCTCTTGATAAATGTTTAGGTGGCTTGTATCACAACCAATGTGGCTGGATTAGCACACACCAAACTGCCCGAGATGGTGTTGAGGAGATGTTGCAAAGTGGTCTTGAGCTTCTTTTGTTTAGACCGAGTGATAGGACCCGGAGAAATGCATAAATCTTCAGCTCCTTGTAGCTCCGGTTCAAGCTGCTGCCTTTGCTCCTCTTTAGGCGTCTCCATGTTGCATAGGTTCCTCTTCCTTGCTGGCCATAATCATATCATCCTCTCCGTCTTGAAAAGGATTTGACCTCAAATCTGTTTCATCTGCAAAATAAGGAACCAAATCAGTAATATTAAAACTCGAACTCACGTTGTACTTACCTTGGAGATCAAGCTGGTAGGCGTTGTCGTTGATCTTCTTGATGATTTCGAATGGACCATCAATCCTGGGCATAAGCTTGGATTTTCTCTCGTTAGGGAACCGTTCTTTTCATGTAAATGAACCAACACCAAGTCCCCTTCTTTAAACTCCATAAACTTTCGGCCCTTGTTTGCATGCTTAGCGCATAACTTGGTCTTGTGCTCTATGTTGTTCCGAGCCTTTTCATGGATCTGTTTCACAAGCTCAGCCTTTTTCTTACCATCAAGACTTATCCTTTCATTCACGGGTAAAGGCATTAGATCCAAAGGTGAGATGGGATTGAACCCATAAACAATTTCAAAAGGTGAATACTTAGATGCGGAATGTCTAGCATGATTATAAGCAAATTCAACATGAGGCAGACATTCTTCCCAAGTCCTAAGGTTCTTTTTAATTATAGCACGCAACAGAGTGGATAAGGTTCTATTGACTACTTCGGTTTGGCCATCAGATTGTGGGTGACATGTGGTGGAGAAACAAAGCTTGGTTCCTAGCTTAGACCAAAGGGTTTTCCAAAAATAACTAAGAAATTTGGTATCCCTATCCGAAACAATAGTTCTAGGCATTCCATGCAACCTAACGACTTCTCTAAAGAACAACCCAGCTACATTAACGGCATCGTCGGTTTTATGGCAAGGTATGAAGTGAGCCATTTTAGAGAACCTATCAACTACCACAAATACCGAATCCTTTCCAGTCTTAGTCCTAGGCAATCCTACTACAAAATCCATGGATAAGTCATGCCAAGGATGCAAGGGAATAGGAAGGGGGGTATACAAACCGTGATTCTGAATTGTCGATTTAGCTTGCTTACACGTTATACATCTTTGACAAGCTTTTTCGACATCACTTTGCATGTGCGGCCAAAAGAAGTGCTCACGTAGCACACTTGAAGTCTTTGCCACGCCAAAATGTCCCATAAGTCCACCTGCATGAGCTTCTTGAACAAACAAAT
This sequence comes from Cardamine occulta, assembly GCA_028015245.1. Taxonomy (NCBI): domain Eukaryota; kingdom Viridiplantae; phylum Streptophyta; class Magnoliopsida; order Brassicales; family Brassicaceae; genus Cardamine; species Cardamine occulta. The sequence continues at coordinate 12,928,461 of CM051374.1, forward strand.
CTCGCAAGGAGGAGTTAGGCACACATAGGCGATTTTTGTAAAATAAGAATCCATCACTCCGAAAATATTTTCCAACGCCAAATTTTTTCACATGCAGCATAGGTTTCTTTGAAGTCATCATCACGAGCCTATAGTTCGTTGATTTTTTCAAACCCTAGTAACTTAACCTCAAGAGAATTCAAGAGAACGTACCTCGAGAAAGAGCATCGGCTACTACATTCGCCTTACCTTTCTTGTACTTAATGACGGACGGAAATGTCTCGATGAATTCAACCCACTTGGCGTGTCTTTTGTTCAGCTTTTGTTGTCCCTTGAGATGCTTGAGAGACTCATGATCTGTGTGGATAACAAACTCCTTGGGCCAAAGATAATGTTGCCAAGTTTGCAAAGCCCTAACAAGCGCATAGAGCTCCTTGTCGAAGTCGGGTAATTGAGTGTGGCGCCTCCAAGCTTTTCACTAAAGTAAGCTATGGGCTTCATCTCCTGCATAAGAACAGCACCAATACCAATTCCTGAGGCATCACATTCAATTTCAAAATTTTTATCGAAATTAGGAAGAGATAAAACCGGGGCATGTGTTAGCTTCTCTTTCAAAGTTTGAAATGCATTTTCTTGAGCTTGCTCCCATTTGAATCCGACAGTCTTCTTGATAACCTCCGTGAGTGGGGCGGCTAGAGTGCTGAAGTCTTTAACAAATCTTCTGTAAAAACCGGCTAACCCATGGAAGCTTCTTACTTCACTAACGGTCTTTGGACTCGGCCAATCTTTGATAGCTCATATCTTCTCTTCATCGACCTTGATACCATCTGTACTCACAACAAAGCCTAAAAAGACAAGGTTATCCGTTCTAAAAGTACATTTGATAAGATTAGTGTACAAGGTTTCCTTCCTAAGCACTTCTAAAACCTTTCTAAGATGCTCCACATGTTCATCTAAGCTGCGGCTATAGATTAAGATGTCATCGAAGTAAACTACCACAAAACGACCTATGAATGATCTAAGAACGTGGTTCATTAGCCTCATGAACGCATTTAGGTGCGTTTGTTAACCCAAAAGGCATGACTAACCATTCATACAAATCATGCTTAGTTTTAAATGCAGTTTTCCATTCATCCCCTTCTTGCATCCTAATCTGATGGTATCCGCTCTTAAGATCTACTTTAGAAAAAATGCAAGAACCATGCAATTCATCAAGCATATCATCTAATCTAGGTATGGGATGTCGATACTTTACAGTGATATTGTTGATAGCACGGCAGTCGACACACATCCTCCAGCTACCATCTTTCTTCGGAACAAGCAAAACGGGTACGGCACATGGACTCATGCTTTCGCGGATATGTTCTTTCTCCATGAGCTCGGTGACTTGTCGTTGAAGCTCCTTAGTTTCTGTAGGGTTGGTTTGGTAGGCTGGTTTATTGGGAAGAGACGCTCCGGGTAGGAAATCGATTTGGTGTTCGATGCCACGGATTGGCGGCAAACCTTGGGGAGGTTCTTCCGGAAAAACATCTTTGAATTCCTGTAAAAGATATTGAATTTTGCTAGGAATTTCCTGCACCGTTTGGTTAATATTAAAACATTCTTTAAACACAAAAAGGAGGGAAGAGGGGTAACTCCCTTGTCGAGGTGTGATCATAAGGTTGGCGGTTCTTTGAGCTTGGCTCGGAAGTGGGCTTACTTTTCTTCAAGGCCATTTGATCTAGATGAACTTCTTGAGGAGTTAAAGGTACAAGGATGTTCTTTCTGCCCTTAAACTCGAACGAATATCTATTAGTAAATCCATCGTGCATGACTCTTCGATCAGATTGCCAAGGTCTTCCAAGCAAGATATGTCCAGCATCCATTGGTAAAATATCACATAGGACCTCATCTTCATATTTCCCTATAGACAAAGGAACTATGACCTGGTTTTTGACTTCCAATTCTCCCTCATCATTAAGCCATTGCAGCTTATACGGCTTAGCTCTCTTAGTGATCGTAAGTCCGAGCTTATCAACCATGGACTGGCTCGCGACGTTGGTACAGCTACCTCCATCAATCACTAGGCTGCAGACTTTCTTTTGAACTAGGCAACGAGTGTGGAAGAGGTTTTCTCTTTGCTCATTTTTCTCGGCCTGAATGTGTAGGTTAAGGGTTCTTCTAGTGACCAAGAGTTGTCCGAACTCCGGCAATCTAAGTGGTTCCTCTAAAGGTTTAGTTTCCGAGTGATCTTCCTCTGAATCTATCTCGCCGTTGTTCCTAATAACTATGGTTCTCTGATTGGAGCATGAACGGGAGTAGTGGCCGAAACCTTTGCACTTAAAACACTGAATTTCTCTAGCCTTGGTGCTTGATCCTTGATCAATTCCTTTGAGCGGGGGCTCGTCTATCTTAGGCTTGGCAAACGGTTTGTAATCCTTAGGCTTGTAGTCTTTGCTGAACTTGGTAGAGTTGTATCCGGGCCTAGAGCTCTTCCTCTTGAGTTGTTTTTCAAACATGATAGCTTTGTGGAGAAGCTCTTCTAGCTCGACATAATGGTGTACCTCCAGCCTCTCAATGATGTCTTTGTCAAGACCTCCCATGAATCTGGCCATAGTAGCTTCATTGTCTTCTTGAATATCGGCTCGGAGTAACAAGGTTTCCATTTCCTTGAAATAGTCTTCAACGGACCTACTACCTTGAGACAAGTTGAAGCTTAAGGTGAAGCTCCCTGTGGTAGTGACTTGGTACAAACCTTTTCCTCATAATGATCTTTAGTTGAGTCCAAGTTTCAACCGGTATATCTCCAGCTCTTCTTCTAGTCGTTACCAACTGATCCCACCAGCTTAGAGCATAATCCTTGAATGCGGTTGGGGCGATTCTGACCTTAATCTCTTGAGTAAACTCCCGCAATCAAAGATAATCTCTACCCTTTTTTCCCACTCAAGATATTCTTCAGGTTTACTGGTTCCATGAAAAGACGGAATTTCTATCTTCACACCGGATAGTGGATCTCGAGTAGCGGTTTGGTGATTTCTATCGGTTTGATCTTCTCTTGGTCTGTCTTCTTGAGGATGATTTGATCTAGAAGTTTGACTGTAGTAATGCTCAGCATCAGAAGATCGTGGGTGCCTCCTAAGTTGTTCTTCCATAACAGGTTGTTGATGTTCTCGGAATCGGTTGTTGATGGACCTCTCTAAATCTGCTTTCATATTGGCCATACTCTCAACCATCATTGCTTTGAAGGACTCCATAAGTTGTTTGTTGGAGTTAAAAGACTCTTGCTCATCATGGCTAGTCCCCGCCATGGTACCTGTTCAGAATCCAACAAATAAACTAGTGAAATGTTCAAACACCACAAGAACAACAAAACTTATTTGACAAGTAACCCTAATCGACAGTTTGACTTGATCAATCAGAATAAAATGTCAAATTACGTTCAAAAATTCCAGAAACAATTTTAACAAATACTAGACTTAATCATGGTTTCAATGCAACAAGTTTCACGATTTTACGATTAACTAATGATTTTAAACAATTCTAGCAAGTTACACAAAAATAACTGTTCAAATTCTGATAACCTCTAAATGTGACTGTTCGACTAAATCAGGTTCGGAAAATTATCAAAACATGCTCAAACATTCTAGAATCAATTTTAACAAATACTAGACTCTTTTTTGAAGCAGATTCAACAGATCTCACGATTTTATCAGACAAAACGAATTTATGAAAATTCCAACAGTCAACAGATAATACAGATCGGGATATGAAAAGGTATATCAGATCGGAAGAGATACAACCTGGCGTGGAGTCAGCTCTGATACCACTTGATATGTTCCTAGGTGAGGATCAAGTCCCTGAATGCTTCTCCAAGAGGTTGTGAGGATTGGTGACAAGGTGAGTGATGCGGAAGAGATGAAAGGTGAAGAACTAGGAAGGGATCCGATGAGTTTGGGGGGTTGATGCGAAACTTCCAAAGGAGATGGAGATCCTCTGGACTTTCAGGCTTGCTCTGGATGTGGGTGATGACCCTAGACGAGGTGAACAAGGGGTGGATCGAGATGAAACTTCCTAGGAGTGTGAAAGATCCTAAGACTTTCGACTTACTTGGTGTGAAGGATGAAGATCCGAACACTTTAAGCAAGGATGAACAAACAAGTTTCAGAGAGTTTTAGAAGTTGAAAAGATGTTTGATAATTAGAAAATGAAGCCTTACATGAGTTTAAATCAACAAGAGAGTAAAGGAGAAATCTCGAAAATTACAAACATTAAAAACCAAAGTTGACAAGAAAATAACTCTTCATGTTCTTCAAGATTTCGGCTGAACTCTTGTTGGACTTGGGCTTTGCTTCACTTGGATAGTAGATAGAAATGGGCTTAAGCTTTATCAAGAGGCTGATGAGTGAGTGATATGGCTTACCTCATTAAAAACCTTATTTGGAAAACCCATTGGGACAAAACCAAATGAAGGGAAAAAGAGTATAAGTCATATCACCTCTCTTGATAAATGTTTAGGTGGCTTGTATCACAACCAATGTGGCTGGATTAGCACACACCAAACTGCCCGAGATGGTGTTGAGGAGATGTTGCAAAGTGGTCTTGAGCTTCTTTTGTTTAGACCGAGTGATAGGACCCGGAGAAATGCATAAATCTTCAGCTCCTTGTAGCTCCGGTTCAAGCTGCTGCCTTTGCTCCTCTTTGGCGTCTCCATGTTGCATAGGTTCCTCTTCCTTGCTGGCCATAATCATATCATCGTAGAAGGAGAGAATGGAGCAGACTCTCTCAGGGACTTTATCTCGACGACTGTGGACAACATTAAAAAGGCATTGAAAGATTACAATGTTGATTTTGACAAAATCGATGTTGTTGGATATGGACCTTTTAAAGGATCTAATAAAGTTTTAATTGGTTTACTAAAAGCCAACGGGTGCAAATTTTATCCTACTCCATGTAGAACAGTTAGGTGTGATGGTAATGGCTGTGCCGCTATCATTCGAGAGGCAGATCCTCGATATCCAGGTAATTTTACTTGAAGCTTTAATATTTTTTGGTGTTTTTTATAAACTGATTTTTTTATAATCAGATCATCCATATGATTTGAAGACTGATCTTGATGATGTGGAACTCGTGAGGGAGATGTTTCTCCATGTGATTGATAATGGGATTCCATGCGGCCTTCTTGTTATCTCCAATGACTCTGATTTTACATCTTCTATCAAGGAGTTGGTCAATGATAGGTGCATTGTCATGTCTGCCGTTGATGAAAACGCTAACGCTGAGCGCTGCCTTGCTGGAACCGACACTTGGGAATGGAGTAAGTTGAAGAAAGGACAGCCTCCGATTGAGAACATGAAGTCTTACTTGAAGACTAAGAAGGCTTACTTGAAGACTAGGACGTCTTAGGTGAAGACTAAAACAACAACTTATGAGTTATATTTATATGTATCAAAGTGAAGAGAACGGATAGCTCTTTTTTTTGGTTTTTTTCGACGGTGAGATTTAGAATTTTGGATGTGGTGTTTAGGCCTTTTTAAATTGGGCATGTGGGTGATTAGAAGGTGGATTAATTTAAGATTGACATTGCTTCTTTTATGTTTGGAATGATATTTTTATGCTTTAAAAAAATATGTGCTTGAGTCTTCACAATAGAAACTGTAGCATTGCTCACCAAAAGCTTGCGTCGCATCTATCATTTATCCCCAAGCACTAAGACTAGACCTGTTTTTATTCTTTTGTTAGCTCAGAGAAGTTGTACCCTGATAATTGCATATCTTGCTAGCAGTAGTTTTTATGTGTTGACCAAAATAATAAAATACTTGCAGCTGCTTCGTACCCGACGCTATATTTGTTGCTTCTATAACTGATGCTCTGGGTAATGAGCTTTTCCGGGTAAGGTTTTCTTGGATTCTGCTGTTTAAAAAATTTGCGGCTGTTATCTCTCACAATGATCTCTCGTTAGATACTAGACAACAACTTTGTTACACAATGACAATCATTACATAAGCTATAGCTAATCATTACACATTGACAATCGTTGATTTTTTGACAACTCTTATTGGACCCTTGTTCTTGTTGCTGTTATTCGAACCATAAGCTATAGCTAACCTCTCACTATGCAACTCTAATTCAGCTTCTTTCTCTTTCTCGTCTTCAATCCGCAACAGAACCTGTCGAGTATCAGCAACGTAGCTACTTTCAGCTTCTCTTTCATCTCCTTTTAACTTTGCATATATCTCCTCTGATTGTGAATGTGATCTGTCTCCTACAATGAATCTGTGAATCACACCTTTTCGCTCTATCAAACTCCATCCAGCTTCCTTCTTGATCCCTTTCTTCTTCATCGTCTCTCTAACTTCCGAAACTTTCTCCCATTTTCCTGCAGCTGCGTACATATTCGACAGAGGAACATAACACTCTGGAGCCAAGTCTATTGACCAATGAGCTGCGTATTCGCCTATCTCTATATCTATATAGTTCCTGGCACTGCGGAATAGGCTCATCCAGATTATTTTGCTTGGTTTCATTGGTATTTTTTCGATAAGAGTTTTGGCCTCTTGAAGATGTCCCGTCCTGCATAACTCTTCAACTAAGCAACCGTAATGCTCAATCGTACGCTGAACTCCATACTTTTTTACCACTAAATCAAAGTAGAAATGAGCTTCCTTCACATATCCAACGTGACTACAAGCGTTCAACAACCCAACAAAGGTCACCGCGTTAGGCTTGATACTGCTCTCTTGCATCTGTTGGAATAGTTCCAATGCTTCATCCGCCATCCCATGCATCCCTAGTCCGACAATAGCAGAGTTCCAATGACCCAACTTCTTTCTATGTATTGATCTGAATGTTGTTAAAGCACTCTCGATGCTTCCACATTTGGAGTACATTTCTATCAGTAAAGTTCCAATGACGCCATCGGATCCAGTCCCATTCTTGATCATATAAGAATGAGCACATTTTGCTGTACTAAGAATAGCGGATGAAGCCACCGCAGAGATTACACTCGCAAAGGTAGCATTGTTAGGCTTCAAATCATCTTCCTCTTCTAACATTCTCAGAAACATACTCAAAGCTTCTTCAAACTGACCGTTTATCTCATATCCCGCAATAACTGAGTTCCATGTGATCAAATTTGTCTCAGGCATGCTCTTAAACAGAGCACAAGCAGATTCAAAATCCCCTGATCGCATATAACCATTAATCATAGCATTCCAAGAAACCAAGTTCTTCATCGGCATTTTATCAAACACATCTCTAGCAGCCTCCATTTTTTTCTGATTTCGAAAACCCGTGAAGCAACGCAGTCCAAGAATACGAATCTCTATCAGGAATTTCATCGAACAGCTTCACTGCGATTTCAACATCGCCACTACAAGCATAACCATGCGTGCACATCGAGAGTGCTTTAACAACATTCAGATCATAGCTCAAAGTGCTTCTCAGGATTACTTGCTTCAATCTTATGTGGCGGTGAGTTTTCCCATCTGGTTGAGAGATATCTTTGAATATGAGAGAGTTCAATCCTCGTGCTTTTGTGATGTTCCTTCTAGCTTGTGTTGACCACATTTTTGTATTGGTTGGTGTATTTATTGAAAACACTAACTGTTACAACCTTGGCGATAGCGAGTTTTACATGTATAACCCCTTAATTTCTAATGAAATTCATGTGACAAAATAAAAGATTAGAAATTTTTTGTGGGTTTTTTTTTATTTTTAAAAAATCAAATTCATTTTGTTTTATTTTTTGAAATGTAAAAATATAGTAGTGTCACCAACTATCACAAAAATGCGTGAGTTATTTAAATGTATTTTGTGTAGCTATCTGTTACCATTTGGCCAAGGACTAGCTATGATCCAAATATGTGAATAATGGGACTAGACTAGCCCTACAAGATATGGTATTCTGTTTCATGATTTTAGTGGCTAAAGCGGAGTAGCGGACGACATAGTCAACTAAAATACTGGTAATTCCGCATTTTAAAAAGGAATAGTCAATCTTGGTTGATTTAAACGAGAAATGTGATGAACAGTCGAAATTGAATTGTTTGGATACGAAAATCGTAAAATGGTTTTGGCTAAAAAAACTTAAGGATTTCGATTTGGGTCGAGGACCGGACTAACAAAAGGTGATTTGTTTTAGTGATAATTTTGTTGCTATTTAGACATTTTTTTTATACGGTGTATAGACTTTGGTGCATAAAAAATCACCCACCTAATTAAAAATACATCATATAAATTAATATATTTTTTATCAATCATGAAACTATTTGTGAAATTGCGGGATACCTATAAGTTGAAACATTAGTTTTTGCATAGACTGAAATCCTTAAGACATTTGAAATCATTGTTTTCCCACCTTTTTTTTAGTTGTATATGTGTATACCTATTTATATAATAATAATAAATGAAAATTATTACATAGATTGTAAATTTTAAATCTTTGATATATGAAAAATAATCTAAATAAGTAAATAACTATTTATTATTTGTTGTGATATGGTAAATTATAGTTTTAACACGTCTTAAATTTTAGTTATATGATCCTATCAATTTAAATTTTATTTTTGATACGCGTCACAACTTAATTATAAATTTGGCATATGTCAGATTCTAATAAGATAATAAGATTTAAATTATAGTTCCAATATCAGTTCCTTTTAAAAATTTAACAATAAATATTAAATAATTAAAAGATGAAAAACATCTAAAATATCCTAAATAAGAAGAAAAACTATAAAATCTTCATTTACCAACAATAAAATAAACTACCCTAATCATCCTTCCTCATCGCCTTCGATTCTACAATCACACATTATCTTTACATGCATCGACAAAAGTGATACATCAACATTTAGTAAACAAAATGCTGAGGGAGATGATCCTCCCAACAACAGGCTATCAAAGGTACCAAGCAATTTTTAATAGCTAAGACAACCACCTAAATAAAGCATAAGAAATCACCCCTAAGGCTTCACCAAAAATCGAAAATCAACTAAAAGAAATCAAGCTCCCCAAGCCCCCCACACAAGCTCAATGATAACCTCTGGTCCCAACTCACCTTGAATAAGGATTGATCTGAGCTTTTAGAACTCCCCAAACTCAAGGAAACCTCTCTGAACCCAAACTCAATCAAGCTCTCTTCTTTCTAATTCAAGCTCCAATCAAGCTCCAACTCTCAAACTCACTCCTTAAACACTTAAAGAACTAAGCTTCAACATTTTCTTTCCATAATCTGAGCCACAACTCCCACTCTCTTTTTTCAGCAAAAGTCACGTTGGAAATGGGGAAGAAGGAGGTGAATAAGAGTTTTGTGGAGAGAAAATATCTTACCTTTTGGAAATTGGGACCACACTTCTGATTCGACATTAATCACTCTTGAAAACAATCAAAAATAATCATTTCAACCCATAATTATTTTTATTGGATTCATTTTTAGATAATTAATTCTACGAATTTCCAAAATAATCAAACTCCGGAACACATGCGTTACAATTCTCCCCCACTAACATAGATTTGTCCTCGAATCTTACGTTACCGCGCATCCTCGATGAACCACCAAAACCCAATCGTCACAACGATTTCACACCTCTTGACCAACTCGGCCAACACAGAATACATCAACTCAAACACGAACCAAAAATCCCTGCGAACCTTCCAGCGTCAGCTTGATTTAGAGAAACTTTTTCTTGACAACTAGGATTACCCAGCTTTACCAGTTAACTATTCTTCAAAGAGAATCGTCAATACGAATGTAATAAAACAAACAAGTATCATACGTTCGTAAATTCTGATCCACCACATCGAACTGCTTCGTGAGCCGTCCGGTCCTGTCGCTTGACTCGTTTCTCTAAACAAGCTTAATTGAAATGCTTATTACCCATTAGATCAATTATCCATGATCTCACTGGGTTACAACCACTAAGCCATCATCGGCTTAGTCAAGTAACCGTCCGTCAAGTAACCGTCCGTCAAGTAATCCACATGCTATAAAACCAATCCAAATCGAACCACCATGTACTTCACCGTAGGCATTCACAGTTTTTCCCAATTCAATCCCACAATCACACAACACTGATCCATAAACCTTCATCGCTGGGTCTCATCTTTGATCATAAAGTCAAGAACCTTCTAGACTCATTCCCATACAATAACATGACAAACTTAACCGATTCTCACACTATTTAGGTATCCTTTCTCTCCCCCAGACTTATACTTTTGCTTGTACTCTTTTTTATTTTCTCTTTTTATTCTTTCAGTCTTTTACCACAACACACTAGAGGTTTGAGATGCAAAAACCGATGGTATTTGCCACTGAATATCCGGTTCATTCCTTTATGTATATCAAGGTTTTGATACGCGAAAACCGATGGTGGTTGCCACCGATTTCTTGGTTCATACCCTCTCAACATAATGCATAAACACAACAAGATTTGAGACGCGAAAACTGATAGTGGTTGCCACCGAGTTCCCGGTTCATTCCTTTTAACTTTAATCAGGGGAGAGGAATACCATTACTTTCTTACTATGTTTTTGTTTGTCAGGTACGAATGGCGAGTCAAGCTCTATGGACATCAGTCACATCAATGAGATAAAAGCAAAAAATTAGCTCGGGTTTACTGGATTTCTGCTGGAGATATGGATGTTTCGAGTCAACTGGTCAGCCTTTGGCTTTTTCATTAGTCGGATTCTGGAGATGGTTCTGTGACAATGGTCACTTAGACAAAACATTCAAAGCAACAAACCAAACAAGAATCATAGTTTCAGACAAAATTTTGACTCAATAAAACACACTTGGACTGACTCTAAGAAAATAAAAGAATAGTTAGTAACTACCTCCCCCAGACTTAAACAATATTGTCCTCAAAGTTATAGAAGCATGAGTTCGGTGAAAATAAAATAATCAGAATGAATCGCAGTGGTAAAAGTGGAAAAATTGAAACTTTACCTTCAACCGTGTAAGGGTGTCGATCGACACTGATGAGCGGTGTCGAGCGACACCACGTGTCAGAACAGAAACTAACTAAAGTTTCAAAATCGGAAGTAGGCCAATGAATCCGAAAAAGTCCAACTCATAACTGAAAAAACATCTAAACGCACATAAAAAGACTTAAAACATAATGAAAATAAATAAAAGAAAACTTACCGGTGGGTTGCCTCCCACCAAGTGCTTGTTTAACGTCATTAGCTCGACTGAAATGACGCCTAAGGGTGATGAGAATCACTTGAAGGATCAGGGAGTGGTGGCGGTGGGTTGAGACGCGGTGCACGTACCCTGTGGTCGTGCATGTTCAGCTTCAGCACTTTGCTCAACGCATTATCTACAGCTGCTTGTCCCTGCGCTTTAAGTTCTGGGGTGATAAGTGCTTTAACCTTAGAGAAGGGTTTAGGCATACCTTTGCACTTAACCTTATACTCAATGGCACCACCAACACGTCTCTGCGGTGTCAAGGTTATAGGAGAACTTGTGAACATTCTGTCGCTCCTTGGCTTGTCTCTGATATTAGTATTTTTACTCAGTACTCAGCCTGTAGTCAGGGGAGACCTAGCAATAGGAACTTGTCCTATTGGATGCGAATCCTCTGTCCGTTATGCTTTTCCTAAGTAAAAATACAAGTTAAGTGTGTGGTTGTGTATGCAGTGAGAAAGCAGTAAACTATGGATATATCAATTCCTTAGTCTAACATGTCATTGTAGTACTAAGGTGTCAATCCAAATGAGTGTGATGCTAACAATTAGGATGATATCAGATATACTTAATTCAAGCCAAGCAAGTTGATATTGGATTGTCTAACAACCTAAGTGAAACATGAAATATGTAAAATAAATGCTAAGTAAAACTACTAGGGAGGCAGGTGCTAGAGAAGCAGTGCACAGATGCTAGAGGAGTAATGCAGCAAGTGAAAATTGTGAAATAAAAACTAAGTATAGAAACTAGCAAGTGAGAGTGATAACTAAAATGAAGTAAAATCGATTAAGACAAACAAGCTCTCAAGAATGGGATAATCGGTCAGTGATTCCTCTGAAATCTATCTAAGGCGCTGACAAACCCAAACAAGGCTAATCCCTAGACAACGGGTTCACAAGCAATCAAATCCACTCTCGTGACAGATGACCTCAAGCTAAGGCAGTTCCAGACTCAGATGTCTCTGATGAAATCCACCCTAGCAGGCACTAAGACTCAACCCGTTTTTGTCAATGAATACCCTAAACATCCAATCTCTTAGGCTAGGAATGCAAATCTCTGGCACTAGTTGTTCAAGCGTTTCATCAACCACCTTTTGAGTGTGAAAACACTTAAGATCTAGTTGCAATTGATCAGAGAGAAACTAGCATTAAGAATACTAATCCAGAAGGGATTCACAAACAACTAAACTCAAACGCCCTAGAAGATCAAAGATTCATCACTAACATATCTCATCCTCAAGAACCCTGAAAAACTACTCAAGCATATTGAAGAACATAAACCCAGAAAATCTAAACTTCTCAGAATTCATTAAAAATAGATTAGAATGATAGATTAGTGCAAGAACAACAAGACTTCAAAGAATCAAAACAAACTAACAAGTAAATTAAGAGAGATCTGGATTACAAGTGAAGAACAATGAAGAACACTCAAGAACAAGGCGAGAAAACCTAAAAATAAAAAGCATACACTAAAAATAAAAACGGAATCCCCTTTGGACAAAACCCAAAAAGGGGTATTTATACAAAAATGCGGAAAACCCTAAAACGGATAAAGACAAAATAAACGGCTAAGTCTTCGGAGGTCGATGCAGCTTGGACTGGTGTGTGTGTAGTGGTGAAGGGCTGGGAGTGCAGAGTACCCAAGCTCCTGCTCGAGTGCCTCATCTTCCTCCTGCTCAAACACACCATCAGCCTCCTGCTCGAGTGCCTTGTCTCCTTCATGCTCGAGCACCTTGTCTTCATCATGCTTGAGTGGCTGATCTTTCTGCTGCTCGAGTGCTTTGTCTCCTTCATGCTTGAGCACCTTGTCTTCTCATGCTCGAGCACTTGGTCGAGTGCTGGGACGTTCTGGTCGAGTGGCGGAACGTGTTCTGGTCGAGTGCTGGGACGTTCTGGTCGAGTGCTGGGACGTTCTGGTTGAGTGCTGGAACGTGTTCTGGTCGAGTGCCGGAACGTGTTCTGGTCGAGTGCTGGGACGTTCTGGTCGAGTGCTGGAACGTGTTCTGATCGAGTGCTGGGACGTTCTGGTCGAGTGCTGGGACGTTCTGGTCGAGTGCTGGAACGTGTTCTGGTCGAGTGCCGGAATGTGTTATGGTCGAGTGCTGGGACGTTCTGGTCGAGTGCTGGAACGTGTTCTGGTCGAGTACCGGAACGTGTTCTGGTCGAGTTGGGACGTGAAACTCTCCAAGCATCCATAAAACCTCCATGTACCTGAAATCAACTCTAATATGCATATATATGCAAATCTAATGCAAATCCTAGTATGAATGCTAAATGTGTGAAAAGACTATAAATAGGGTGAAACATATGATGAATCTAATCTTAAATGATGATAAATGCATGCTAAAACATGCTAAAATACAGAGACATCAGTCTCTGTGCTTAACATTTTGGGATGTTCCGTGACGGGTGTCTATTGACACTGGTGGTTGGTGTCGATCGACACCAATAAGTGGTTTTGAGTCCTTAGCAGTTATATCGATCGACACTTCTTTATCTTTGCATGTACTGTCTATAGCAGCCGGTGTCGATCCACACATGGTGTTGGTGTCGACCGACACTTCTTTCGGAAGCTCAACATCAATGTCAAGGGTATCAATGGTGATGCAAGAGATACATTTGGAAGCTCTTCCAACCGGGATGGCTTTATAGAAGATATATTTCTCAATGTCTGAGAATGAGATCGTAACACTGGACATGTCTATAACTGCACCAACTGTAGCCATGAACGGTCTTCCAAAAATCAAAGGCGTACTAGAACAATCACTCATCTCCACAACCTGAAAATCTGTAGGAACCAAACAATCTCCTACTTTAACGAGCAAATCAGGGATTGTACCATATGGACGTGAGGTGGCATTATTCGCGAATGTGAGAGTCATTGCTACAGGTTTAATATCAATTCTCAACCTCTCTGCAATCGCCCTTGACATGATATTGGCGCCAGACCCTGAATCAACGAGAGATCCTTTGAATTCAACTCCAGAGATGGAGCATGGAACTGAAAATATCCCTGGGTCTTCTCTCTTAGTTAACTGCCTCAATGATGGAGTCGGAATATTCCTTGTATCCGGGATCTTCTCTCGTAATCTGCTGTAAAGAATCGTTGCACACTCGAGATAAATTAGATCCATAACATCATTAAGACAAATCTCTTCAGCATATGCCTTGTCGACAATTTTCTTCACACGTGGCACATCACGAAATTCGTGAACTTCTGGAAATTGCCAACTTATCTTCTGCACCAAAGCATTATACGTATTAGAAGCTCTAAGGTATGGTGGAATGGGCTTGTAAACACATTCCTTGACAATCTTGGGTGTTTGCTCGATTTCTGGAACAGCCTGTGAGGGGTGTCGATCGACATTAGAAGGGTGTCGATCGACGCTGATACCCGGATTGGAGTCTGTGTCGTCCATCGTAGCTGGTGTCGATCGACACGAATGAGTGGTGTTGATCGACACTGGTTTCGTAATTTCAGCAGCTTCATCTTCGATATCCTCTTCACTCCTCATGGTGATTGCATGAACATGTTCATTATGTGAAGGAAACAATTTTCCCTTGACAGCTGCTGAGATCTGTGCAACCTGGGTATCGAGTTTCTTCTAATGAATGCCAATAGCTTCAATCTTTCCATTTAGGTCTGTGTACATAGCATCCATCTTCCCATTGAAGTCCACTGTCATCTTCTGCTGTCCCTCGAGAATATGCGCAAGCATGGATTCCATTTTGCTCTCATTTGTCGGCGGAGGAATGTTCTGATAAGAGGATGAACCATAATTCCTTGTAAAGTTACTGATAGTCTGGGAAGGCTGCTGATAATGAGGCCTCGGAGTGTAATTAGATGAGGACTGATTCCCTAAATAGTTTCCTTGTTGACTGCCCCACGGTAGTTTCCGTTTCCCTGCGAGTTACCAAAACGCTGAAAGCCTGTGCCACTAAAAAAGTTAACATCCCGCTCCTCATACGCATCAACTGGCTTAAATGTCTCAATCTCTGCAACAATTTGAACCTGCTTTTTGCCCAATAGAAAATTGTGAACTGTATCCAGCTTTGCCTTGACCTCAGCTATATGCGATCCATCCATATTCCCAGCCTGCTTCTTACGCTCAAAATCTGCATTCTTGGTGCTATTGTTAGACGCCAAATTCTCAATCAAAACCACAACATCCTCAGGGTATCTAGTGTTAAAGTTCCCATTACTCGCGGCATCCAGAGCCATCTGATATCTCCAATCAAAACCTCTGAAGAAAATCCCTAGCAGCTGAACCTCGCTGAATCCATGATGCGGACAGTCCCTTTGATATGATCTGAATCTCGCCCATGCGGCCTTAAAAGCTTAGGAGGTTACCAAAGCTCAGATCGTCCCTTTGTCGAGGTGAGTGCGTGAGCAGAGGTTACGAAAACCATGTTTTGGGGTTGTTTAAGGCTTGTTGGTAGCCTTAAGTTTGTGGTATGAAGGTGGTATGGTTGGGGTTAAGCTTGCCTTCAGTGTTAGAGACTGAATCAAAAATCTTGATTTTTGGTCGTCTGGGCTCGGGATCGATCGATACAGGGTAGGATTGATCGATCCAAGTTTTAAAAGGTTGATCATTGGGATGTTAAAGGGTGGAACGATCGATCCGGGCTTTTGCGGATTGTGTATGATCGATCGATCCATGTTGGGATCGATCGATCCTAGGGTGGATCGATCAATTTGGGTGTCTGGGATCGATCCGAGTGGAAGGATCGATCCG
Organism: Cardamine occulta; assembly: GCA_028015245.1. NCBI lineage: Eukaryota > Viridiplantae > Streptophyta > Magnoliopsida > Brassicales > Brassicaceae > Cardamine > Cardamine occulta. The sequence goes on from CM051374.1 coordinate 12,944,339, forward strand.
GACTGTCGGTTGTTAGTCAGGAACGATCAATCCCGGGGTTTGGGAATGATTGATCTAGTCGTTGAGTGGAACGATCGATCTGGTTAGTGGATCGATCAATCCGTGTTTTGGAGCTTTTTACGAAAGGCTTGGGAACGATCAATCCAGGTCGGATCGATCGATCCGGTTGGTGGAATGATTGATCTGGTTTGGGATCGATCGATCCGGTTATCTATTTCTGGTTGGATCGATCGATCCAATGCTGGATCGATCGATCTGAGGTTGTCGCGTGTAGTCGCGTGCCGTGTCTTTTGCGGATTATTTTCATGTGTGAATTTAATCGTTTAGAAATTAATAGGATGGTATTAATTTCTTGTTATTGAGTTTTGCGTGGGTTTTCTATGACCTGTCGCTGGGAGGATTGTCTCACTCAACATTTGGATTTCCAAATGTTAATGCATCACTTTTGTCGATGCAGGTAAAGATAAGGTGTGAATCGTGGAATCGAGGCTCAGAGGGAGAGGATGATTAGGACTCGGGTAGTTGCGTGCTTTACCGTACTGTATTTGTATTGTATTTCCGATGTGTTATAGAATTTCGTATCGTATCGTATTGTATGCTTTGGTATTTGTATTGTATTTTGTATAAGTACTTGAAGAGTATTTAAAATGTATGGATATTTTAAATACTAAGTATTTATGGTTGTTTTATTTATGTTTTAAAAAAAAAATCGGGTCGTCTCAGTTTGGTATCAGAGTCTTAACGGTTCTAGGAGCCTGGGTGGCTCTAGGATAGTTGGGTATTGCATGGGATCTTATAATCATCCTCTTCGAACTTTTTGGGATTCCACGGTAAGTTATCTTTATTGTGTGACGATTTTTTTTTGTTTTCTTAGTCTTTTGTACTTGCGAGTGTAGATGGCTAGAGAGCGTGGCCGAGGTCATGGTCGTGTGGTGGAGGAGCGGGTCGATGAGTCGCAGGCGAGTCAGGCAGGGTCTGAGGGTGTGGCTGGCATGCGTACTGGTGTGGCTGGTGTTGCAGCTGGTGCTGCGGGTTTAGAAGCAGGTGCTGCGGGTTTAGCAGCGGATGATGCTCAGGCCCGAGATGATCGTCTTGCTGATCTCTTGACGGTTTTGTTAGAGCGGTTACCAGAGAGGGTACCAGCTCAGGCTCATGTGGTACCACAAGTGGGTGATGATGTTGAGCCTCAGGTTGCAGCTGCGGTTGCAGAGGAGCTCTCATCCTACCTTTGGATGGTGGAGCAGATGCAGAGGATAGGCACGGGGTTTTTCTCCGGAGGTGCTTATCCTGAGGACGCTGATGCGTGGTTGAGGAAGATGGAGAGGAATTTCCTCTCGTGTAGGTGTCCCGCAGGATACCAAGTGGACATTGCGGTCCATTATCTGGAGGGTGGCGCACATCTCTGGTGGAGGGGTGTCGCGGCCCGGAGAGTTCAGGGCGAGATGGTTTGGACGGATTTTGTGGAGGAGTTTACTTCCAAGTTTTTCCCTCAGGAGGCATTCAACCGGTTGGAGTCAAGACTTGCGAGATTGGCTTAAGGGAATCGGTCGGTACGCGAGTATGAGGAGGAGTTTACCCGGCTCGGTTCTTTTGTTAGGCGAGCGGGTGAGAGTGAGTCAGCCTGAGTTCAGAGGTTCTTGGGGGGTCTTCAGACAGACTTGCGGAACCGTTGCTTGCTGAGGCATTTTAGCACGGTTGATGAGTTGGTAGAGAGTGCGGCGTTGCTAGAGGAGGGTCTGAAGGACGAGGTGGGTGTGGATGTGTTCCAGCCGCTGGAAGGGTTGCCACCATCTAGGTCGGATCCTTTCACGATTGACTTAGAGCCGGAGATGACACCGATATCCAGGGCTCCTTATAGGATGGCTCCAGCAGAGATGCCAGAGCTTAAAAAGCAGCTGGAAGAGTTGCTGAGTAAGGGGTTTATTCGCCCAAGTACTTCACCGTGGAGAGCACCGGTGTTTTTGTGAAGAAAAAGAACGGGAGTTTCCGGTTGTGTATCGATTACCGGGGACTTAACCGAGTCACTATGAAGAACATGTATCCTCTTCCTCAGATTGATGAGCTATTGGATCAATTGAGAGGGGCTACTTGGTTCTCCAAGATTGACTTGGCGTCGGGATATCATCAGATTCTTATCGATGAGGCAGATATTCGGAAGACGGCTTTCAGATCTCGTTATGGCCACTACGAGTTTGTGGGGATGCCATTTGGGTTGACAAATGCACCGGCTGCATTTATGAGATTGATGAACAGTGTTTTTTAGGAGTATCTAGATGAGTTTGTGATCATCTTTATCGATGATATCTTGGTGTATTCGAAGAGCCTGGAAGAGCATGAGGTGCATCTGCGAGTGGTTCTTGAGAAGGTGCGGGAACAAAAGTTGTTTGCTAAGTTGAGCAAGTGTAACTTCTGGCAGCGGGAGATTAGTTTTTTGAGTCACGTTATCTCCGCGGAGGGGTTTCAGTGGATTTGAAAAAGGTGCAGGCCATTAGTGCTTGGGCGAGGCCGAGGAATGCCACCGAGATTAGGAGTTTTCTCGGGCTGGAAAGTTATTATCGTCGGTTCGTTAAGGGTTTCGCGAGTTTGGCGAAGCCTATGACGAAGCTGACGGGAAATGATGTTCCTTTCATTTGGTCCTCGGAGTGTGAGGAGAGTTTTACGAAGCTAAAGTCCATGCTGACTAGTACTCCAGTATTGGCGTTGCCTGAGCCGGGCGAGCTATACGTGGTGTATACCTATGCGTCGAGAGTTGGTCTTGGTTGTGTGTTGATGCAGCGGGGAAAGGTTATTGCCTATGCTTTACGGCAGTTGCGGAAGCATGAGTGCAACTACCCTACCCATGATCTTGAGATGGCTCCACTGGTTTTCGCTTTAAAGATTTGGAGGTCTTATCTTTATGGCAAAAAGGTTCAAGTGTTTACAGATCATAAGAGCCTGAAGTACATTTTCACTCAGCATGAGTTAAATTTGAGGCAGCGGTGCTGGATGGAGTTAGTGGCCGATTATGATCTAGAGATAGCTTACCATCCTGGTAAGGCTAATCTGGTTGCGGATGCGTTGAGTCGGAAGCAGTTGGCTTTGGCTCGGAAGCATGAGGTTGAGTTTCTGGTGAGCAAGATAAGCACATTGCGTTTGTGTGTTGTATCTCAGGAACCCTTGGGCATAGAGGCAGCTAACTAGGCAGATCTTTTGAGCAGAGTTCGGCTTGCTAAAGAAAAAGATGAGGGCTTGGTTAAGGCTTCAAGAGAAGCGGGTTTTGAGTATCATGTATCTCCGAATGGCACGATCCTTGTGCATGGGAGGGTATGCGTACCTTTGGACGAGGATTTGAGGCGAGAGATCCTGAGTGAGGCTCATGCGAGTATGTTTTCGATTCAACTAGAAGCGACCAAGATGTACCGAGATCTTAAGCGGTATTATCATTGGGTCGGGATGAAAAAGGATGTCGCTAATTGGGTTGCAGCGTGCAACGTGTGCCAGTTAGTGAAGGCAGAGCATCAGGTCCCGAGTGGTTTGCTGCAGAGTTTACCCATTCCAGAGTGAAAATGGGATATGATCACGATGGATTTCTTGGTGGGCTTACCAGTTTTGTGGACCAAGGACGCTATTTGGGTCATCGTTGATCGGTTGACCAAGTGTGCAAGTTTTCTGGCCATTAAGAAGACTGATGAGGCTGCGGTTTTGGCTAAGAAGTACGTGCAGGAGATTGTGAGACTGTATGGGGTACCGGTGAGTATTGTCTCGGACCGGGATCCTAAGTTCACATCTGAGTTCTGGAAAGCGTTCCAGACGGAGATGGGCACGAGGGTGCACATGAGCACGTCATATCATCCTCAGAGTGATGGGCAGTCAGAGAGGACCATACAGACTTTGGAGGATCTGTTGAGGATGTGCGTACTGGATTGGGGTGGTCATTGGGTGGATCACCTGAGCTTGGTAGAGTTTGCGTATAATAATAGCTACCAAGCGAGTATTGGGATGGCTCCATATGAGGGTCTGTATGGGAGGCCATGTCGTACACCTCTGTGTTGGACTCAAGTGGGGGGGGGGAGAGGAGCATATTGGGTGCGAGTTTTGTTCAGAAAACCACGGAGAAGATCCGAGTTTTGAAGCTGACTATAAAAGAGGCCCAAGATAGGCAAAAGAGATATGCCGATAAGAGGCAGAAAGAGCATGAGTTTGAGGTTGGAGATCGTGTGTATCTCAAGATGGCTTTACGGAGAGGTTCGAACAGGTCCATTACTGCGACTAAGTTGAGTCCGAGGTATATGGGGCCGTTTCGGATAGTATAGCGGGTTGGACCGGTTACGTATCGGTTGGAGTTACCCGAGGTTATGCAAGCATTTCATAAAGTTTTCCATGTGTCGATGTTGAAGAAATGTTTGCATAAGGGAGATGAGGTATTAGATGAGATTCCGTCAGATCTGCAGGCCAATATGACCGTTGAGGCGAGACCTTTGAGAGTTCTCGAGCGGAGATTCAAAGAACTTCGTCGGAAGAGAATTCCGATGATGCGAGTTCTTTGGGATTGTGATGGGGTGCAGGAAGAAACTTGGGAGCCAGAGGCTAGGATGGAAACAAGGTTCCGGAAGTGGTTCCAGAAGCTGGCTGCTGCTTGAATTTTCCATCGAGTGGTTCCAGTTTGGTTTGTACTTGCATTTTGAGTGTATCATTTTGTATTTTCATTGTGTGAACGATGTTACATTATGATTGTATAATAAGATGTGTATTTCTTATTATGTGATGACTTCGGGAGTCATGGTTTTGCATTACGTTTTGGTATGGAAGTGTTAATGCAAGAAAGTAATAACATAGATGTTCTTATTGCTGTTGTGAGTTTTGTGTTGTCCGGTTTTGGCTAGAGTGTTAGCCTGCATGACTGAGCGAGTCATGAGTTTACCCTATGTGATGGGTATGGGTGCGATAACTGGTTATTGGCTATGCACGGCAGATATTCCGGGTGCAGAATATGGGTGATGCCGGTGTTGCCTTGCGAGGATTACACGGATCACGGGAGGTAGTTCAGTCGGGATGCTTATAGATGTGTGATTTATTGCTCATGGAGAGGATGTGTTCCTCTAGCGCCGATAGCTCGCAGGATTGAGTATCTTGTGGGTGTGAGTGGCAATGTACCGATAGCTCGCAGGACTGTGTGTCTTGGGAGTGGGACTGACAGTGTATCCAGACTCGGTAGGTGTATAGCCTTGAGTAATATGTGATACCGTGGATTTGTAAGGAGTATATCCTGGACGCGGGATATATTTCCTAGAATTGAGTGGTATGGGATATCGAGACTCTTATAGGTTATATTACCGGGTGGACTGGTATGGCAGATACCTAGTGCTCGGAGATGCTGCGGTGTCTTGGGTGCTGTGGTATGGTTGATACCTTGCCAGGTTCATTGCAAATGAACGATAGCATAAGATTCGAGGACGAATCTATGTTAGTGGGGGCGAATTGTAACGTCCGTGTTCTGGAATATGAGTATTTCGGAATTTCGCAGTAGTGTTAAATCACGGAAATAATCCATAGAGAATAATTGATTTGGATTAAATTGATTATTTTGGAAAGTTTCCATGGGTTATTTAGATCGAATCGAAAGTTTGGCGTCGATTCGTAAAACTGCAAAAGTTTAGGGACTGCATAAAAAATTTCCCAAGAGTTAAAAATCATATCTTCTCCTTCAGCTTAGCCACGCCATTTTTGATGGTTTTCTGTGTTTGGAGGCTCTGATTTCGTGGCTAGGAGAGAGAGAAGAAGAAATCGAAGGCTTGAGAGCTTGGTTTCGTGGTGGTTTCGAGGTTTTGAAGCTTTGGGAAGCTTGAATCGGAGGTTTTGGAGTTGAGCTCTGAAACGTGGGATTCTTGTTGAGGCTGAATCAGGAGCTTAGGAGGTTGCCAAAGCTCAGATCGTTTCTGTGTTGAGGTGAGTACGTGACCAGAGGTTACGAAAACCATGTTTTGGGGTTGTTTGAGTGATTATGCATGTTTTGGATTTTTGGGAAATCCATGGGTGTTTATGCTTGATTCCTTGGTGTTTAAGGCTTGTTGGTAGCCTTAAGTTTGTGGTATGAAGGTGGTATGGTTGGGGTTTAGCTTGCCTTGAGTGTTAGAGAATGAAACAAAAATCTTGATTTTTGATCGTCTGCGCTCGGGATCGATCGATCCAGGGTAGGATCGATCGATCCAAGTGTTAAAAGGTTGATCGTTGGGATGTTAAAGGATGAAACGATCGATCCAATGGTGGATCGATCGATCCGGGGTTTTGCGAATTTCAAATACTTGGGTTCGTGTGAAAACGCTTGTTGTGACATCCACCGAGTCAATGGACTTAGCACCAAAGTGTGCTTTGTACGAAGTTTTACGAGATCCCAAGCATAGTTCCAAGATCAAAAAAACATTTTAGCCAAAAGTTTGTTCGGAAATAAAAGACGATCAAGAAAGAAAGAAAAACAAAACGCTCTAGTTCACGAGCTAAGTGCGATTATTTCCCCGGTTGAAGAAACCCCAGTCATAACTAAACCAGTGTCCGACAAGCCAGCAGTATTGCTGGAAAATAATCAAGAAGGAAATGTTCAAGTTATACCAAATATGGAAACAATTATATCGGAACCAAAGATTGTTCAAGACTTAGAAATGGAAGAGCCCGAACTAAATAACGATTTGGATTTTGATGTCGCTACAGTTTCTGATTTTTGAAAAAAAGAAGTTGATGACATTTCTACGAATGATTGGGGGCTGACTGGAAGGTTCCTATCAAGAAGTATATTCAACATGGAGAATTATCGAGCGATAAGTGGAAGGTCTGGAAACATAGAATCATCAGCGCAAAATATTGTATGATCAAAGGGTCGCTTTTCAAAAGAGGCAAAAGTGATCCATATTTACTTTGTCTTTTTGGGGGAAGGAATTGAAATCGTAATGAATGAAGTTCACCAAGGTCTTTGTGGGAATCATTCTTCTAGAAGATCAATGGCTTTCAAGATCAAGTGCCTTGGATACTATTAGCCCACCATGATCGCTGATTGTGCATGGTATGCTCAACACTGTGCAAAGTGTCAGCAGTATACTCCATTAATCCATCAACCTTCAGAACTACTTTCATCAGTAACGGCTACATACCCATTTATGCAATGGTCGATAGATATTGTCGGACCTATGAACAAATCAGCCCGAGGAATGCAGCATCTTCTTGTTCTAATGGACTATTTTTAAAAATGGATCACAGCGGAGGCACATCCATCTACTAAATATTCGGTGGTGAAGATTTTCTTGTGGAAAAATGTTATATGTCGATATGGAGTACCTTACGAGATCGTAACTGATAATGGTTCTCAGTTTATATCAAAGGACTTTGAAGATTTTGTTGCTTTATTATGGATTAAGATGAGTTATTCAACCCCAAGATATATGCAAGGGAATGGCCATGCCAAAGCAGCAAACAAGACTGTTTTAAGTTACTTAAAGAAAAGGCTCGGTTCGAATAAAGGAAGATGATACGAAGAGCTTCAGCCAGTTTTATGGGCTTACCACATGACGCCCCGCAGAGCAAACAGAGAAACTCCTTTTTCTCTAATAAATGGAATGGAAGCCTTAGCTCCTACCAAACTAAATGTTCCAGGACTTCAGCGAACCAAACTCCCTCTTAACGAGTCACTCACCACAAAATGATGGAAGATACTTTGGATACAATTGACAAGCGAAGGGACCAAGCATTAATCTGGCTCCAAAATTATCAACAAGCAACTGCACGATATTACAATTTAAAGATAAATAATAGCCCTTTAAATAATTGTAATCTTGTTCTACGAAGAGTTTTTGAGAACACAAAAGAAGAATGAGCTGCGAAACTTGGAGTCAATTGGAAAGGTCATTATCAAGTAACAGAGATAGTTTGCAGTGGTGTTTACATGTTAGCAAACCATGAAGGAGTATCGGTTCTGCGCCCTTGGAATATCCTCAATCTCAAGAAGTTTTATAGTTTAGTACTTTTAATCATTTGTGTAATATGAACTACGATTTGGTTTGATCCCATCTTAGGTACATAGGCAGCCCGCTTTGTATTAAATTAAATAAATATTATTCAGATTGTATTATTTGGATAACAATAATAGTTCGCTGAGGCGAACCGATGAACTCATGCACAAAAGCAAAGAAAACCAAAATAAACGAAGAAACTTAGACATTACGGGCCGGGATTTCAGTCTTTCTCGCAGAATATCTCAGCCCCCTGATTCGCAAGATCTACAAATCCTTGGATGCATGGAGAAATATAGTGACCAAAGTCTTCGAATCTCAGCACGGTCCAATCGGAAGGGTGTGCTTCTAGCACACATATCTCCTGAGAGATACAAAGGATCTCCTTCTCTATTTCACAGACCCTCGCTTTTAGAGCGTCCTGTTCGCTAACAAGATCTTTGTACTTGGTGACCAGCTAGGAACATAAAATAATAAAGACATCAGGATAACTTCGAAAGAAATAGAGACATGATGCAAAAATAAAGTATATACCTTCTCTATTAATTTGACACCAAGTCATGAGGAGGGAGTTGCTCAATCAAACTGCATAGGATCGTCACTCTTGTTCCCCATCCAAGCAGATAAAGGTTAGAGCCAGCGGGGGAATTCAAAACAGCGTTAAGGTCTTTGTGGCTACAGATTGGTGTTACCAGGGTAGACGAGTCAGGAAAAGGGTGTTTACCATGACGAGCATTAGAAGCCATGAGAAGATATGGTATGCTATAAACATGGCTATAATCCTGCCCCTCATAACTGACTGATCCTGAAGTAGATGCAGCATAGTCAATATCAATTTAAATTGATTCACATCCCTTTAATGGCATTTATTGATTCTTCAGGTCCCAAGATTAAAGAAATCCTAGTCAACGGAAATATCGGCCTTTACTTGTGATTTGAAAATTAATGAAAGGTTGAAAATGATACTTTATCGTAATCACCAACAAGCCAAAACCCCGTCATCACCAATTCAAAATCAGATTTTCCCATTAACTTCTGGCCCAAAGGTCATTTAGGTCCGGATCCATTTTTTAAATCCAACAAGGAATATTTAAAGAAAGGAAAATCAGCTCGGGTCACAAACCAAACAATGGTTTACAAAATGTGTTCAAACAATCAAACGTGCACCAATTCATAAGCCGAGCTTCATCCTCACATCTTATCGAGGATAACTAGATAATATTTTCCTTTAAGAATGGTAAGGGTATAATCAACCCATTTTCTCTTGAAAAAAAATTCAGTCAGGAGTTAAAACGAACAAATCAGGCTTTACAAACCTGGCATAAATTTGTTTGAGAAAAGACAACAAACTACCCAAATAAGCCCCCATGGGCAAAACAAAACATAAGACAAATCAAGTTTCAAAAGCCTTTCCAGGCAACGTATAACAATGAAGTCGAATAAAAGGGACAAACCCCTAACATGGTGGACACATCCACTATTAGTTTATGACATTATCAGGTTCAATGTCGCCTCAGTAACAATTGGATGAACAGCTTCACTCATCGGAGCATCCTTGAAGATAGCATTACACATGATATCACTGATATGCTCAAATAAAATTTACCCTGAGCTACTCTCTCAAATTAAGAGATCACTGTAGTTCTTAGGGATCGAGTCCACAAGGACAGAGAGTTACACAATAGATTATCAGTGAAAGTATTAAGCTAAACAAGAAAGATTAAAATTAAATTGCAGTGCAGAATAATAAATAGAGATGTAAATCAATGAATGGAAAATGCTAGGAATAGGAAAATCTCAGGAATCATCAGAATTGCAAATCAATCAATTATCGGGATTTTAATTAAGTACCGTTCTAGAATTCAAATCACATAGTAAATCCTAGCAGCTTTCGCTGCGTAAATTATATATGTCTAAGCTATAATTAACCAACTGTCGTTGCGAAAACTTTCTAAACCTAAATTCCAGAATCTCAACTGTCATTGTGAATCCTAAGAATCTAAATCAGCCTTCAAGTTCAGATTCGATAAGTTCACAAAATTCCTAAACCAAATGTCTTTGTGAGAAGGTAATTTTGCTCACTCTAGATGGATCAGATTATCAATCACACAGTCGTGCTAATTAACAACCTAAGATCTAAATTCCAATTGCACTGTCGTGCCTCCTAGAATTAGCATTGAGAACAACCTAGGGCGAAGAACTCTAACAATTAATACCAACAATATAATCAATTCAACAATTCATCAGAAACCCTTGAAACCCCTTAGCCTAACTGCGAAACTACTCATACATGATCAATCAAACAGAAATCATAGATGAATAGAATTGCATTAAGAAATCAATAAGAAATACAAAGTAGTTCATGATCAAAGAGAAGAAGATACTATGCTTTCAAGTCTTATTGTTCGCTCTCTCAAAACCCTAAACTAAACATGTTTAAGTAATAAAATCGTGCAAGGATTAATTTGTAAATCTTGGAAACTTTTGGGCCAAATTGCAAATCTTCAAGTCTTGTCCCGAAGTCAGTTGGATGATCGGGGTCGATCGACACCTGCGCACAGGTTCATCTCTGAACTTTCTCTTTGCAGCAACTTCGTCGTATTTGATCCCGAAAAGTCTAAAGATCTTCCAAATGCTCCAATTTCACTAAATACCTGTAAAGACTCTAAAAAATACTCTAAAACATTATAAATATTTAATAAAAGGACTTATATCATGGCTTGAAAACTGTAAAAACCATGATATATCAACTCCCCCAGACTTAGTTTTTGCTTGCCTCAAGCAAAACAACCATTCAGCCTGTGAAAGAGGTTTGAAAACATAGAAACTCACCTTGCTTTTAAGCATCGCAATAACCGTCTATCGAGCAATCCACATGCCATAAAATCAATCCAAATCAAACCACCATGTACTTCACCGTAAACTTTCGCAGTTTTTCCCAATTTATCCCCACAATCACACAACATTGATCCCTAAACCTTTATTGCTGGGTCTCATCTTTGATCATGAAGCGAAGAACCTTCTAGACTCATTCCCATACAATACCATGACAAAACAAATCGTTTCTCACATTAATTAGGTATTCTTTCTCTCCTCCAGACTTACACTTTTGCATGTACTCTTCTTTTGCTTTTCTCTTTTTATTTTTCTTTCTTTATTGCAGCAAGGTAGAGGTTTGAGACGCAAAAACCGATGATGTTTGCCACTAAATCCCCGGTTTATTCCTCTATGTATATCAAGGTTTTGATACGAAAAAACTGATGGTGTTTGACACCGAGTTCCCAGTTCATCCTCTCTTAACATAATGCATAAACACATCAAGGTTTGAGACGCGAAAACTGATGGTGGTTGCCACCGAGTTCCCGGTCCATTCCTTGGTCATCACTCAAGAGTACATACGATTCTTTGCTAACTTTAATCAGGGGAGAGGAATACCATTACTTTCTACTATGGTTTTGTTTGTCATGTACGAATGGCGAGTCAAGCCCTATGGATATCAGTCACATCAATGAGATAAAAGCGAAAAAATAGCTCGGGTTTACCGGAATTCTGTTGAAGATATGGGTGTTTTAAGTCAACTGGTCAGCTTTGGGCTTTTTCATTAGTCGGATTCTGGAGATGGTTCTGTAACAGTGGTCACTTAGACAAAACAATCAAAGCAAAAAACCAAACAAGGATCATAATTTCAGACAAAATTTTGAGTTAATAAAACATATTTGGACTGACTCTTAAGAAAATAACAGAATAGTTAGTAACTACCTTCCCCTGATTTAAACAACAATATCCCAGTGTTATAGAAGCATAAGTTAGGTTAAAAAGAAAAAAAAATTGAATCGCAGCATCAAAAGTGGAAAAATATGAAAAATTACTGTCGCCTTTGCATGAGTGTCGATCGACACCGGCCAGTGGTGTTGATCGACACCATGTCCCAACAAAAAACTACCTAAAGTTTCATAATCGGAAAACTAGGCACTCGAACATGAAATTTCCAACTGAATCACTGCAAAATACATCCATAAAATATAAAAATGACATAGATATGATAAGGATTAGTACAAACTGACGCAATAAAACAAAAAATGACTCAAGAAAATAAAAGATAAAAAGGATAGAAAGAACTAATCCTCATCAGAACTCGAACCTGGAAGTGGTCGTGCGGTGCGTCCTGGCTGAGTTGGAGAGATAGAGCGGCGACGAGGCTGACTCATGCAAGTACAGTGTGACATGGTGTCCCAAATACGCTGTATGCTGTCTACTACGAACCTCTGAAATACAGCAGTCTCCATAGGGATCTCCGGAGCAACCATAGGCTCAAACGGAGATGTCTCAGAAAGACCGGACTGCTGATCTAGAACTGGGGCATCCTCAGGTGCTGTAGAAGGTGCAGAAGAAGAAGCTCCTGTGCGGAGTCTAGCTGGTGGTGCTGCGCGGAGAGAACGAGGATCTGGCTCAAAACGGAGACACTGCGGATCCTCTGTGATCGCTGTGATGTCGGGCTGCTGAAGCACCAAATCCACTTACTCCTGATCCATCACGCGTTCTTAAGATAACGCGCATCCATAATAGGTCTCGCGGTGACAATCGAGTAGCCCGAAGTGTCAATCCCGCAGAAGTGAAAATGGGAGTCAAGAGACTTCCCACGCTCTCTCTCTTGGTCCCCGTTTCTATAAACGGCTTCATCTTCAAAGAGACAAAGTGGTGAGCAAACAGAGCACCATTGTTGATATCCTCAACTATATGATACCAATCCATAACATCCTCACTACACAAATCACCAACTCAATAGTACAACAAAATCAACTCTGCTAACCGCATCTTCCCTGGTTCCATCTTACACAGAACAATATGAGAAATAATGCGAGCGACATACCTCAGGACCGGATGTCGAATATCAGTATGTGTAGACGTCTTGGAATCATAACGCCCTATCGCAAACTAAGAACAGAAGTTGTTCACATCTGAAAACTGAGCGGGAAGTGCCACGCTTGGACGAAGTAGATCAAAACCATATAGACCGCAGAGCTTGGGAATCGATATCCGATATCTAACGCCTCTAACCATAAACATAAGGGTGCCCTCTTGCGTAACCCTAACAATCTCGTCTCGATAAAATGCTCGAGCTGTAGAGAGAAACTGACGTACCAAATCTGGGAAGAGATCGTAGTCCGTCGTAGCTATCGTACCCAAACCAATCCTTTGTATGACTCTGGTGACGTCGTCCTTAATCCTCATGCGCCTCACTGCGCAGCCATCAGCCAATCTCGTAGGCTGAATCACGACGTCTAACCTTGCATTGTAGAACAGCGTGTCGTACTCATCCCACGTCTCCGAAAGCTTGCGATACACGCATTCGTCGCTCTCCGTGACTTCCTTCTGTGATTCCTCCCAAATTTGTGAAAGAACAATCCTCCTACCCTCTCTCTTAGGCCATGGTGGCCTTGATTGAACTGGTGGTGTGGAGGAATTCGGTGAATCCGCCCTAGAACTCGGTGGGTTCGAGCTTGAACCTCCGTCATCTTTTCTTACTCGCTTTCCACGACTAGCCATAGCCAATAAACACAAATTGATGCTAGGAACTGATAGAGGATGGAATTCCAAATCTATGGGGACATGAATCACTTGATTTGGAGCAAAATCAAGGGATATATGGCGATTTTAAGATTTTCGGAGGTTAGGTTTGTGATTTGTGTCGATCGATCCCGTCTGGCTTATATAGGCCGACCTGTCGACTTATGGTGTCAATCGACACTAGTGGCAGGTGTCGATCGACACTACTCAAAAACACAGAAAAAATTAGTACGATATACACTTGTTGACTAATTGGTTCCATCGATACCATTGACTGGTGTCGATCGACACTAGCAACAAGTGTTGACACAAAACGTAAAAATAGATAGAAAATCAAAATCAAAATCATAAAAATCCTAAGTAAAATTAAATTAAACTAAAAACGTATGTGCAACTTACCAGTGGGTTGCCTCCCACCAAGTGCTTGTTTAACGTCATTAGCTTGACTGCAGTGACGTCTAAGCGTAGGGTGGATCATCCCAACAAACAATGTGTCCATCCGGCGTCTTGGCATGCGTCTGATAACGTTTCACCCTTGATCCACTTACTGTAAACTCTTTGCCCTCAGGACTAAGCAAGACTACATCACCATGTGATCGAACCTCCTTTACAGTATAGGGAGCTGTCCAACTTGCACGCAATGGCATTCCAGGTATTAACGGTAAACGAACATCATATAGAAATACATGATTGTCGGGCTCGAAAATCCGGGAATTTGTCTTATCATGAAGAGCATTGGTCCTTTCAATAGCAGCATAAGATCCCTTGCTACCTGCATTCTCAGGAATTGCTTTATAAGAAACATACTTGTTGATATTAGAAAGACATACCGTTTTACTCGGTAGATCAACAAGTGCACCGGCTGTAGCAAGGAAAGATCTTCCGAAAATCAAAGGCATGCTTAGACCGTTGCGCTTCTCCACAATGAGAAAATCCGTTGGCAGCAAACAATCCCCAATCTTCACCTCTAGATTGTCAATGTATCTTTGCGAAGTTTTTGTTAAGGAATCCGCAAACTGGATAGATATCCAGGATTTCTGCAATGCGGTGATACCCAGAGAGTGCAATATCCGTAGACATAAGGTTCACCGTAGATCCCGAATCACACATGACATCTTTAAACTCAACTCCAAGGATGGAGCACGGGACACTAAACCTTCCTGGATCCTCTACCTTAGGTAGTTTTCTCAATTGCGGAATAGAAATATTACCTGAGTCTGGAAGTCTATCCGGCAATTGGATCTGAAGAATCGCTGAACAATCAAGACATATAAGATCCATAGCATTGTTAAGACCAATCTCTTTAGCATAGGCTTTGTCGATAATCTTCTTCACACACGGCACATCACGGAACTTGTGAACTTTCGGAACTTGCAAACCAATCCTTTCAACTACAGCATTATAATCATGACAAGCTCTGGGGTAAGGTGGAATAGGAATGGTAACACGTTCCCTGATAGTTCTTGGATTTGGATCAATATCCAGGTTATCCTGTGAAGGGTGTCGATCAACACTAGTTAGGGGTGTCGATCGACATTGTTCACCCTGATTGTTGTTCATGTCGATAATGTTAACTAGTGTCGATCGATGCTCATGGCTGGTGTCGATCGACACTTGTTCTGATTTCGCAAAATCTGTATCCTCGATCTCATCCGATAGAGTAGCTAAGAACTCCTCTGTCATTAACTCAAACTCCTCATCATCATCCAAAATAACTGCATTGCATGCGTACTTTGGATTCGTGTCTGTCTTTCCCGGAAGAGTGTTCTCTTGTCTCTTCACTGCTTCCGCACTCTGAGCAACCTGCGTGTCTAGCTTTTTAATATGAATGTTCAAAGCGTCTATTTTTCTATTCAAATCAGTGTACAGAGCATCCAATTTCCCGTTGAAATGTACAGTGATTTTCTGTTGACCTTCTAAAAGCTGCTCAAGCATGGATTCCATCTTGTTTTCATTAGTCGGCGGAGTAGTGCTCTGATAAGATGATGAACTGTAGTTTCTCGTCAAATTACCACTGTTCTGAGTAGATGGATGGTACTGAGGTTTCTGAGCAAAGGACTGATTCCCTGAATAATTACCTCGTGGACTGCCCCCATTGTAGCCTCGGTTTCCTTGTGAGATACCAAAGCGCTGAAAGCCTGTACCACTGATGAAGTTAACATCTCGTTCCTCGTGCTCACCAACCGGCTCATATGTCTCGACCTCTGCGGCAAACTGAACCTGCTTCTTGCAAACTAGAATATTGTGAACCGTATCCAACTTAGCTTTAACCTCAGCCATCTGAGAACCATCAACATTCCCATCTTGTTTCTTTCTCTCGAAATCCGCATTCTTAGTGTTGTTGCTCGAAGCAAAATTCTCAATCAAAACTACAGCATCCTCAGGGTAATGGTGTTGAAATTACCATTACTTGCTGCATCCAAGGCCATCTGATACCTCCAATCTATGCCCCTGAAATAGATACCCAATAACTGAACTTCGCTAAAACCATGGTGAGGACAATCACGCTGATACGCTCTAAATCTTGCCCAAGCGGCTTTAAATGCCTCTGTTGGTCCTTGAGAGAAGGCTGAAATCTTGGTCCTCAGCTCTTCAGACCGTGTGTCATCATAAAAGTTTCTTAGAAAATCATTTATTGTCTCCTCCCGTGTAGTCAAATATCCTGGCCTCAATTGTTTAAGCCAATAAGCTGCATCCCAAGAAAGTGAGTACGGGAATAACTTATAGAATAGATAGTCGTATGAGACTCCATTAGCTTTGATGCTCGTGACCAGATCTTCGAACTTCTCGATATGGTCCATAGGATGTTGGTGAGATAGACAATGAAAAGGGTGATGTCCTACAAGTGTGTAGTAAGCGGTCTTGAGCTCAAAATCGTTCCTCTGGAACGCAGATGGACGGATAGCACACCGATTAGCATAGAACTGCTTAGGCCTTTTGTAATCACCTAAGGTCATCCCTCGTTGAACCACGGCACCAGGTGCACCACGTCCAACATTACCAGCTTGATGGTGTCGAGCGACACCCTATAGATGGTGTCGATTGACACTATTCACCTCAACGTCTCCAGCCTCAACTCCAGGTTGGTGTCAAGCAACACCGAGTTGTTGGTGTCGGTCGACACCTACTGGTTGTACGTCCTCGACGATCACTCTTCCAGCGTCGTCAATCCTCTGACCTGCATCATTGTATGCAAGGCCCTCTGCATCTCTCAAAACTCCTTCTTCATCCGCTCTGATGATAGTACGCAACATTGCTTCTGAAGTTTCGCCGTTCCGGGACTTTCGCTCTAACTTTGCTAGCTCCTGATTTGAAAGATTGACTAGCTCAAGATTCTTGTTGCTCCGAGATCTACGATGAAGCATACACCTGAAACCACAGGAAAAGAAAGAACGATATTAGTAACAAAAGAAAATAAAAAATTTAGACAAAAACTTAAACCTAAATCTAATGGTAAACTCTTTGTCCTAGGCAACATCGCCAAAATTTGATATGCTCAAATTTACTGTGAGCTACTCTCTCAAATTAAGAGATCATTGTAGTACTTAGGGATCGAATCCACAAGGACAGAGAGTTACACAATAGATTATCAGTGAAAGTATTAAGCTAAACAAGAAATATTGAAATTAAATTGTAGTGCAGAATAATAAAAAGAGATGTAAATCAATGGATGGAAAACGCTAGGCATAGGGAAATCTCAGGAATCATCAGAATTACGAATCAATCAATTATCGGGATTTTAATTAAGTACCATTCTAGAACTCAAATCACATAGTAAATCCTACCAGCTTTCGCTGCGTAAATTATCTATGTCTAAGCTATAATTAACCAACTGTCGTTGCGAAAACTATATAAACCTAAATTTCAGAATCCCAACTGTCGTTGCGAATCCTAAGAATCTAAATCAGCGTTAAAGTTCAGATTCGATAAGTTCACAATTTCCTAAACCAAATGTCTTTGTGAGAAGGTAATTTTGCTCACCCTAGATGAATCAGATTATCAATCACACTGTCGGGCTAATTAACAACCTAATATCCAAATTTCAATTGCACTGTCATGCCTCCTAGAATTAGCATTGAGAACAATCTAGGGCGAAGAACTCTAACAATTAATCCCAACAATATAATCAATTCAACAATTCATCAGAAACCCTTGAAAATCCCTAGCCTAACTGCTAAATTACTCAGACATGATCAATGACATAGAAATCATAGATGAATAGAATTGCATTAAGAAATCAATAAGAAATACAAAGTAGTTCAAGATCAAAGAGAAGTAGATACTATGCTTTCGAGTCTGATTGTTCGCTCTCTCAAAACCCTAAACTAAACATGTTTAAGTAATAAAATCATGCAAGGATAAATTTGTAAATCTTGAAAACTTCTGGGCCAAATTGTAAATCTTCAAGTCTTGTCCCGAAGTCGATTGGATGATCGGTGTCGATCGACACCCATGGTTGGTGTCGATCGACACCTACGCACAGGTTCATCTCCGACCTTTCTCTTTGCAGCAACTTCGTCGTATTTGATCCCGAAAAGTCCAAAGATCTTCCAAATGCTCCAATTGCACTAAATACATGTAAAGACTCTAAAAAGACTCTAAAACAATATAAATATTTAATAAAAGGACTTATATTATGGCTTGAAAATGGTAAAAACCATGATATATCAATCACCCTTAGTAAAACATTCTCTTCATGGGCACATAAATAATTCTGGATCTTAAAAAAGAAGGTGATCAGGTGACTATTAGAAACAAAGAGGGTTATCAAAACATATACATCGACATTTTGCGGGGGTGGATCTGCAAAGGTCGCTGCTAGTTGTTGAAAATCAAGGGAAGCAGCAGGACACGCTGCTAGCGCCAATTCAACTTTAGCAAGTGATGCTCTCACACTAGCATTGTTTATCTCTATAGTTGCACTATCGTTACCAAGTTGCTCAAGCAGGTTCCGGTTACTCTTTAGTTTATTAACATATAGCTGAGGGCTTGTTCCCCTCTTTAAGATATTAAAAAACTCATCTATCTGGACAATGAGAGGATTATTTTTGCTCTTTACATCTTTCCTTACTGAACTTTCTGTCTGATTTAGAGCACGCTTCTGAGAATGGACCAGGCATCATATTTCGAGGAAAGTTTGGTATGCTCAGCTTGGACAGAGCTCAGATCCTTTCTCAGCGATGATGCAGAACCTTCCAAAGCAGATAACTTAAGGGTGAGTCGTTCAACTTCTGCCACATACGTTTTGACTGCTTTCTTCGCATCATTACGCTCTTTTTCAATCCGAGCTGCTATTTTTATTTTCTTGTAGTAATCTTTTGAAGCTTTCTTCAAATCAGAATTTTCTGTCTCAAGATCAGCCTTAGCAAGCTTCTTTGCAGTAGAAGACAAGTCAAGAAGAGACTCACAACGAGTATTAAGTCATTATAGTCAATGGCAACCTATGGAGTGAAGATCATGAGAGTAGGGAACCAGGGGAAGGTTAAAAGGGAAGAAGAAAAGTGAGGAACCTGATACATATGGTTGGAATGCTTTAGGAATTGCTCCCAAACAGAAGGGTTAAAATGCTCGAAAGAAGGAAGTTATTTGTCGGAGCGAGAACTAAAATGCCTATAAATATCAGCAATCTTCTCCTTCGTTGATGTAAGAATCTAGAAAATCTAAATTTACCTATGGGAACATAAGCTGTCAAACCACCCGAGTCATGTCGAAGCGGAGGCAAGCTTCTTGAGCGAAGCTCACTGGACGATTTAGAGTTTGCACATGGATCTGTTAGAACACATGCTTCCTGAGCAGTTGCATCCGTTGGAGCAGCAGGTGAAGTTGAATAAGTTCTTCTGTGAGATTTAGACTTAACAACCCTAGGGGGAAGCAGTTTCAGGTTTTTTCCTCTTGCTCGATATCAAAGCAAGAGTCTCTTGATCATCTATGCCTCCGGTGTCATCAGAAGTATAGGAACAAGTGAGTGAAAATTCCCCCCTTGAGCTGGTTCGAGTCTTGGAAGATGAAGCAAGAGGATCAACAATCAGGCTGACCTTTCTAGTGACACCAATAGCCAAAGTGACATTAATTTTTTCCTGGTGACTTTTGCCAATGGCATCGAGTTTCTCCTTGATTTTTTTCAGTGGATTTACGAGTTTCGTCTGCGTTTTCTGGTCACAGAAGCTTTGATGAGAAATGTCAGGTGCTATTAGAGGACCTTCAACACATCGGAGTCCTCCACTCCTAATGCGTTCACCAGTTGATGAATTCGATCAAGGGTAAATGAATTCCAATTCAACTCTTTTTTGGTTATCGTCTGGTAGAGTGCAAGGAGGCTCTAGCAAGTAGTAAAGCGGATTTGAGGAAATACACGAGTCAGGAGGAAATTTAGGCAATCGATGAAGAAATGTCACACAAGACTAAAAGTAAAGTCAGTTACCTGGGGCTTTAGCCCAATCTCGACAGAATTCATTAAAATCATCGACAGAGACACTATTAATTTTTGCCAAAGAACCAATTTTTTCCCAAGATTGGTCTTTAATTGGAAGTCCAAAAACTAGGTGCCTATTGTCATTGGGATAAACGGAAAAATGACCAGTACCGCCTTTTACGCTTCGGACACTGAAGAACTCAAGAAGTTCAGTCACACCGATCAAATATTGCGAAGCATATTCGGAGTCATCTGAAGAAAAAAATTCCTAGATGAACGAGATACTTTAGAAGAACTTCAGGGAAAGGTAAAAACAGGCCGCAACCTAAAATATGTTTCAAAGACGTAGCAATTGCCGGGCCGAACTTTTTTGGAGATTCATTTGGTTCCGGTAAAAGGAATTCAACATAAGAGGGGACCCGACATCAATTTCCAATGGTCTAGAGGGATTGTTGGGTCAATCTTGTTTTATAGTAAGGTTCAAATTGATCATTTGGCTGCATACACAAGAAGAGGGTTGACGGATTTTTTGCAGAATCCAAGGACGGCTCTGAAGATGGATTGTTCGTAGAATCAGACATAGTTCAAAATTGGAGATAATAAAGCAAAAGAGTGGACGAGTCTTTGAAAGGTTATGAGACGAAGAAGTTACAAAAGATGTGATATGGAAAAAGTAAAAGCAAGCAAGATAGATTTAACCTAAAACAACCATCACGAAGATGATGGGGAAATAAAGAGTTTCACACGTATTAATTAAAAATTCAGTAATAAATAAAGACGCGTGTCAAGGCATCAAGTTAGCCGAACCCCAAAAT
The DNA here is from genome assembly GCA_028015245.1 of Cardamine occulta. NCBI lineage: Eukaryota > Viridiplantae > Streptophyta > Magnoliopsida > Brassicales > Brassicaceae > Cardamine > Cardamine occulta. Next base: position 12,965,110 of record CM051374.1, read on the forward strand.
CTAAGGAATATGGAGGTAAAACGGGGAGGAAATCAAGGAAAACATTTAAGTCTTCCGAGCCAAGCAAATAGCTCGCAGGACTTGGGGGCAAATGTTGATACCGGATCTCGAACAGAAATATCAATCTTCTAACAACTAAACATCTGCCCGCCAACTTTTCTTGATAGGGCAAAAATTATTCGGTCCGAAGATGATCAGGAGGAGCGAACCAAAGAAGAATTCAGCAGAGCAAACTAGGTGCTCGACGAGTGGAGGAAGTTCATGAAGAAATAGAGCTTACAGAGCGAAGGAAGTTCGCAAACCAACATGATCCCTGGAATCGAAGGAGAAAACGGTTCAAAGATCAAGACGTTACAACATTGAAGGAGAATCACAGGATTAATTAAAATTTATTTATAGCATTTAAACCTAGAATCATGTACCAATAGAAACCCCCATAACCTTGTAAAGAGGTCAATCTTTTTCATTCCAATAAATATTAATATACAAGTTTATACATTTTCTTTCTCAGCAATTCTATTTTATTTAACAAATTCAGTATTATATTTCTAGTGTTGGATCATGTATCACACAGTTGGTATCCATCTGCTACTTTCACCGAGAATGGTTTCACCATCGTTAATTCCATGTTAAGACGTTGTGTGGCGTGTTCGCTGTTGAAGTTGTATGTTATGTTGTGTTTCTCACGAACACTAAAGAATATTTATAAGGAAAACTCTTCTATTACTCACAAGAATAGAATTACAAGAATTTTACAAAACTCAAAAAACCTCACAAACTCTCTTGCTCTCTCTTGGAGCTTAAAACTCTCTGGTTTTAATTGATCTTGGGATGATTTTACTCCTTACCATATGTGGGTATTTATATGGGTGAAAGAGGTTGTTGGAGCCATCAATTGTTGAAAATTCTTGCCTCATTTGTTGACATATATGAAACCTCCATTGTTGACATATATGGAGCCTCATTTGTTGATTTCTTGCATTCACATGTAGCAGCCTTTCTTGTATTCACATGTACAGCTGGAATCTTCTTCAATTCTCCCCCTCCAGCTGCATCTGAAACGATTGTCATCTGCCATCCCTCCCAATTATGTCTCTGCATAATTGTAGCTTCTCTCGAGGAACCACCTTTGTTAACATGTCTGCTGGATTTTCTTTTGTGTTAATCTTCACTAGTCTTAACAACTGTTTATCCATCACCTCACGAATCCAGTGATAACGAGTGTCGATGTGCTTTGTACGGGAATGATACATTGAATTTTTGCTCAAGTCCAGAGCACTCTGACTGTCACAATGTATCTTGTACTCTTTTTGTTTGATCTCCAATTCTTCTAGAAACCGCTTTAGCCATAACATTTCTTTACCAGCTTCCGTTATTGCAATGTACTCAGCTTCTGTTGTGGATAAAGCAACACACTTCTGCAGTCTTGACTGCCATGAAACAGCGCCCCCTGCATAAGTGTAAACAAATCCTGAAGTAGATTTTCTACCATCAAGATCTCCGGCCATATTTGAATCTGTATAGCTTTCCAAGACTGGGTCAGCTTCTCCGTAACATAGACACATCTTTGAAGTACTTTTGAGGTACCTGAGAATCCACTTGACTGCTTCCCAATGTTCTTTTCCAGGATTGGAAAGAAATCTGCTCACCATTCCTACTGCATAGGCGATATCTGGTCTAGTACAAACCATGGCATACATCAGGCTTCCTACCGCTGAGGAATATGGTACTTTTGACATCTCTTCTATCTCCTTATTGGATGAGGGACACGATCTTCTGCTCATCTTAAAATGATTTTCCAATGGGATGCTAACTGGTTTGGCTTTATTCATATTGAACCTTTCAAGTACCCGTTCAACATACTTCTCCTGAGATAGCCATAACCTTCTATTTTTCCTGTCTCGAATTATATGCTTTCCCAATATCTGTTGAGCTGGTCCCAAGTCTTTCATTTCAAAATTCTTGGATAGCTCTTTCTTCAGCTGACTTATTTTCGTTCCATCATGTCCAACGATCAACATGTCATCTACATATAGTAGTAGTGCAACGAAATTTCCATCCTGAAAATTCTGGATGTAAACACACTGATCTGCAGCGGTTCTCTTGTAGCTTTGCCTCATCATAAACGAGTCAAACTTCTTATACCATTGCGTAGGTGCTTGCTTAAGACCGTATAGACTCTTCTTCAGCTTGCAAACGAGATCCTCTTTCCCTGGAACCTGAAAACCTTCTGGCTGCTCCATGTATATTTTTCACGTAAATCACCATGAAGAAATGCAGTTTTTACATCCATCTGCTCAAGCTATAAATCCAACTTGGCTACCAACCCAAGAATGACACGAATGGAAGTCATCTTCACAACTGGTGAAAATATCTCGTCAAAGTCAATTCCTTTCTTTTGAAGAAATCCTTTGACCACCAACCGGGCTTTGTGTTTCACCACCGCTACCATCTTTCTTGAGCTTGAATACTGATACTTGTATTTTTACTCAGTACTCAGCCTGTAGTCAAGGGAGACCTAGCAATAGAAATTTTTCCTATTAGATGCGAATCCCCTGCCCTTGTTGCTTTTCCTAAGTAAAAATACAAGTTTAGGTGTGTGTTGTGTATGTAGTGAGAAAACAGTAAACTATGGATATATCAATTCCTTAGTCTAACATGTCATTGTAGTACTAAGCTGTCAATCCAAATGAGTGTGATGCTAACAATCAAAATGAGATCAGATATACTTAATTCAAGCCAAGCAAGTTGATGTTGGATTGTCTAACAACCTAAGTGAAACATGAAATATGCAAAATAAATGCTAAGTAAAATTACTAGGGAGGCAGGTGCAGGTGCTAGAGAAGCTAGGCACAGATGCTAGAGGAGTAATGTAGCAAGTGAAAATTCCGAAATAAAGACTAAGTATAGAAACTAGCAAGTGAGAGTGATAACTAAAACGAAGTGAAATCAACTAAGACAAACAAGCTCTCAAGAATGGGGTAATTGGTTAGTGACTCCTCTGAAATCTATCTAAGGCGCTGACAAACTCAAGCAGAGCTAATCCCTAGACAACGGGTTCACAAGCAATCAAATCCACTCTCCTGACAGATGACCTCAAGCTAGAGCAGTTCCAGACTCAGATGTCTCTGACGAAATCTACCCTAGCAGGCACTAAGACTCAACCTGTTTTTGTCAATGAACACCCTAAACATCCAATCTCTTAGGTTAGGAATGCAAATTTTTTGCACTAGTTGTTCAAGTGTTTCATCAACAACCTTTTGAGTGTGGAAACACTTAAGATCTAGTTGCAATTGATCAGAGAGGAACTAGCATTAAGAACACTAATCCAGAAGGGATTCACAAACAACTAAACTCAAATGCCCTAAAAGATCAAAGATTCGTCACTAACCTATCCCATCCTCAAGAACCCTAAAAACTACTCAAACATATTGAAGAACATAAACCCAGAAAATCCAAACTTCTCAGAATTCATTAAAAATAGATTAGAATGATAGATTATTGCAAGAATAACAAGACTGCAAAGAATTAAAACAAACTAACAAGTGGATTAAAAGAAATCTGGATTCAAAGTCAAGAACAATGAAGAACACTCAAGAACATTCAAGAACAAGGAGAGAAAACCTAAAAATAAAGAGTTTACACTAAAAATAAAAACGGAATACCCTTTGGACAAATCCCAAAAGAGGTATTTATAGAGAAATGAGAAAACCCTAGAAACGGGTAAAGACAAAATAAACGGCTAAGTCTTCGCAGCTTGGACTGGCGTGTGTGTAGTGGTGAAGGGCTGGGAGTGCAGAGCACTCGAGCACCTGCTCGAGTGCGTTGGTCGAGTGCATTATCTTCCTCTTGCTTGAGCTCCCACTCGAGATTTCCTCGAGCTCTCTCCTCGAGCTCTCTTCTTTGGTCTGCTCGAGTTCGTGCTCGAGCTGGTGGTCGTGTTCTTGCTCGAGTTTGAGCTGGTTGGTCGAGCTCACCTTGAGCTGGTTGGTCGAGCTCACCTCGAGCTGGTTGGTCGAGCTCTCCTCGAGCTGGTTGGTCGAGCTCACCTCGAGCTGGTTGGTCGAGCTCTCCTCGAGCTCGTGTGCTTTGGCCTGCTCGAGCTTGAGTCTGCTGCTTCTGCTCGAGCTCACGTCTGTAGTGCGCAGAATTTTGTCCAAGTACCTGAAATTAACTCCAAAATGCATATGTATGCAAATCTAAAGCAAATCTTAGTATGGATGCTGAATGTGTGAAAAACACTAGAAAATGGGGCGAAACATATGATGAATCTAATACTAGATGATGATAAATGAATGCTAAAACATGCTAAAATACAGAGATATCAACTCCCCCAAACTTAGTGTTTGCTTGCCCTCAAGCAAACAATTGATAATAAGGGAGAGAGGTTAGAAAATGGGGATTCAGAACCAAAGCAATGCAGTTTTAAAACTTGATCAAATTCCCAAGAAGCTATCTTGAATGCGATGCTAACAATTTCTACTTTTAAAGCCTTACCCATGATCGTCACATTACTTACTTAACAATGACTTTAGCCTACGCAAGCATTCAGATTCTTCAAACCCTTTAACATTCATTAAGCAGAAATCATGAATCAAGTTTATTCACAGTCATTGAACTCATTTGGCTAAAGGAATGGTCAAAGGACAAAGATGGTCCTTAATGTAACTGGTGACACTCATTCTCACTCAAGGGACTCTCAAAGAAAAACTGAGCTTTAGAAGAAGGCTAAAGGTCAGGGCCAACCGATGCATAAAAGGATAAACTCCCATCTACCCAAACATATACATAATCAAAACCCAAACCTCTAAATCTAATCCCAGGAATGATCATATTACTACCCTTTGGCACTTTTCTGCGATGAATCTCTTTTTGATCAAACTTTTATTTTTCTTTGTGTTCTGAGTAGGGTTTACCCTAACATTTGCTTAGTCTAGCGGATTGGGTGTCTATCTGAGGCTCTATCTCTTATGTAATTCATACATGTTTTTCTTTTTCTTCTCCTGAGCCTATACATATTTTTTTCTTTCGTATTACCCAATCCTTTACTAGAGCTTCAATTATAAACATCCTCTACTTAGAAGTTTCTTTCCTCTTTCCCTTTTTCTTTCTCTTTTTCTCCTCATCTCACAGTGGTTATCCACTAACTCAGTCCAGTTCTCTACCCTGAGCTGAAACATCACAATTCGTTTCTACCCAAAATCATGTTTTCACCTAGTCCTAGCTAGTCCATAGACAGTGAACTAGAACTAAATGAGAACATATCCTTGTCAGCTCCAACCTAACACTTTCTACCAAGCTCAGTCCATAAAAGGCCTCACACGCACAGAAAATAATATTGGCTTGAAAGAAAGGTTGGTTCAATGGTGGGGAAACTGTTCCAATGATGGGAATCAGCTACTTGGATAACAAGAGTGGTAAAAAGAGAAAGATAATCCAAGTATGTATATAGGTATCCATGAGTTCAAGTTCAATGCATAAACATGATAATTATAAGTAAGGTTATGGTCCAAATAGATAGGGAATGAATGCACTTCACAAGAAGCTTCAACCAAAATCAAATGTCAAGTAATGAATTCAAAGGATGATGGTGCCTTATGCTTCAAACTTAATCAACATGCACCGCAGAACAACTAGATGGTTCATTGATTTTATCAGTTTAAACTACATGCTAAGCTAGGCAAGAATCATCATTATCCCCTATGCAAAAATCCTAGATGAAATGGTACTGGACTCAATCCTAAAATGTTAATGCAACTACATGGACACTCTGTTTTTGTGAAATGATTTTCGAAAAATTTTCAAATTTTTATGGTTTTCATATGCACATAGATGATTGAAAATTTGCATTAATAAAACAGAAAACAATGTCAAATACATCATGAACCCTCCCCCAAACTTAAATCACACAGTCCCTTGTGTAATAGAAGTCTGGAAAAGAGTTTGTGAACGAAAACAAAATTAAACAAAGTACAATGGTATATACAATGGGTTGGAGAATGCTACATCAGTAGTTGGAGAAGAAAGAGTCGGTGGATTCTTCGATGTTCTCGCGGGAGTACGTTGGTGGAGGAGGTTGTTATGACTTGGTAGCTCTGCTCGAGCCCGCCGCTTGCCTTTTTCTTTGCCTCGGCTCAAAGGAGGAGTATCGAGGTGGCTCTTCATAGGTAGTGCACCTGGAACCAATCTTCATAGAACCGCTTCTCCGCAGAGTACTTGGTGGAGCTGGTTCTGCATGTTGGTGAGCAGTGGCAGCCTGGTCTTGTTCTTCGTGTGCCTGAGCGGGGCTCTTGCTCTTGCCTTGACTCTTGCTGAAATGCTCCTTCATCTCCTTCCATCCCTCCGTCAATTCCTTCACCGTGCTCTTTAGTGCCTTCATTGTTTTATCTTGAGCTTTGTTCCACTTCTGGAGCAACCCTATTCGCTTGTGAGCCTCCCATAGACCTTTGTGCTATTTTTGTGCTGGATACTCTTCGAAGTGGAATGACTCGGGCAGGGTGTCTTCCGATGCACTCGGGGAGTGAGATCGAGCTGAACGATCGAGTCCATCTCCTTGCGCCTGGTTAGGAGTCTCCTGTGGTGGTTGATATAGCAACTCGATTGGTGGTGAGAAATTGATACTTGAATCGAGGGAGTCTTCTATAGCTGCGCAGGGGAGAAGCAATTGAGCCGGTCCTGTTGTGGGGTGCATAAACTGGTACAGGCATACTTCCGAGTTTGATGTCTTTAGAAAGAGTGCTTTCCTCAGGTGGTCAATGTCAAGCCACCTTGGTGGAGATGGCTCTGAGAGTAGAGGTACGTGGCAGGCGACAAGTATTGGTGTGATGACGCCTCCGATGCTGAGCTCTCCTGGCGTGTTTTTCCTATGCATCTTTACAGCCCAGAATCTGTAGTCGAAGAGGTGGTCTATCAAGGCGAAGGTGAGACTCGCATCAGCTCTGTCTCCTAGCAGCTCTCTCCCATCCTTGGCGAATTCAAGAAGTCCCTTCAACGCTGAATCCATCACTTGCAGTTCTTTCTCATTCACGGTGCCTGTCGCTTGTCGTGCAAACATGGTGCAGGCTATAGACTTGTGCAGGTAACGCACTGTGGGATGTCGAATCTGAGTGCTCTTGGACCGCAAGGATGAGTACGTCGTATCGGTTGCTATTGTATACAATAGAGATAGCAGCTCTTCCTTCGCAAAATCGTCTTCGGATCCAGTCCCGCTCGTAAAACCATAGAGTATGTCGAGCTCGTTGGTGGTGATTGAGTAAAGCTTCCCTCTAACCTTGAAGGTGATCCATCCTAACCCTTCATCCGAGACGTATTCTGGGTGATCCTCATAGTAGTGAATTTACAAGGTGGCGAGGAAATGGCAAGTCTCTGTTTTGTAGGCTGGTGGGTGGTGTTTCATGAACTTCGTTAGTCCCCCAAGTGCGAATAGGCATTCCACATCTTTGTCTATACCCAACTTCTTCATGGTTGGAAGGTGAGGGTAACATGTTCCTGCGAAGCCTCTAGCAAGGAGAACTGCTCTCATCTCTTTTGCAGTTAGTTTTGGTTCGGTCCTCTCGTCGCCCTTTCCTTCCATAGTCTCTGAATCTATATTTTTGTTGCGAGGGGACTCTCCACTACTCTTGACAGGCCTTTTTCCTCGAGCAATATCTTCCATATCCCGTGAAAATGCCATGGGAATTGTAGCGCGCTGCGGACTCAAGCGGTGAGGGTGATATGTTGGATCGAGCTCCTCTGGGCTTGAGAAACGGACTCGAGTGTTCTCTCATCCTGAGCGCTTGAGCTGCTCAGGATTCGAGTGCTCGACTCGAGTAGAGTGGCCTAGTCTGTGTCCCCTCTCAAATTTTCTGGTTGAACGCTTGAGCTGCTCAAGACTCGAGTGGTGAGGGCGATATGTCTCATCAAGCTCCTCTGCGCTTGAGTGGTTCTTCTGGTGGAGTGCTAGAGCTGCTCAGGACTCGAGTGCTTGATTTGGATAGAGTGCCTGAGTCCGTGTCCTCTCTGAAATTCTGGCTCTGCTTCGGTTTCAGTAGGTTGTCGACTCTCAGCTGCACGCTTGATCTTCACATAACGCCGTGCGAGTGAGGTGGCTCTTGCACGGTTGCGCCAGTCTGGTGCAGAGCCATCAGCTGCGCTGGGGTTGCTCGCTTGAGGTACAAAACCTCTCTTCTCTTGGTAGCGCCTAGCTATGGCCTCAGCCTCTGTGTGTCCACTGTTGGTTGACATCTTAGTGTGTGTTTGAGTAGGTGCTCGACGAGTGTGTGCTCGAGTAGTGGAGCTCAACGTGGGTGCTTGGCGTGCTGCTCGAGTAGGTGCTTGACGAGGTTGATAGAAAAATCTTGGATTTAGAAACTTTACGAAGAACTCGAAGATCACGAAGAACGCGAAGAACACGAAGAACGCGAAGAACACGAAGATCAGAGGTTTTTCGAGATTTTTGCTAAGTGATGAGTTGTGAAGTTGCAAGGATGGGAGGCGTTCCTTTTATAGGGAAAACGGGGGAGTGAACCTGGACGTGCTAGAAGACGAGCGGTGCAAGTGACGGGCGAGAACGAGACAAAAACGCCTAATATGGACAAGAAAAAGACATGGGTTAGAAAGTTAAAAAGCCTGATTTAGATAAGTTTTGAATACTTAAAAATTATCTCGATTCAATAGCTCAGAAAAATCGAAATCTATATTTTGCCCATTATTTATTTTTAGAAACCCGTTGCGTCGTCGGTTGTGCACCAGCTCGGCGAGCTGCTCTCACACTCTGCTCCAGCTCACGTCGTGCCCCAGCTCGAGGTTGCCGTTAGAACCAGCTCGAGCTCGTCTGTCCAGCTCGAGGTCGCACTCGAGGAACTCCTCGAGCCCGTCTGCTCCATCTCCACTGCTCCAACTCGAGGTCGCCTTAGAACCAGCTCGAGCTCGTCTGTCCAGCTCGAGGTCGCACTTGAGGAACTCCTTGAGCCCGTCTGCTCCAGCTCCACTGCTCCAACTCGAGGTCGCCTTAGAACCAGCTCGAGCTCGTCAGTCCAGCTCGAGGTCGCACTCGAGGAACTCCTCGAGCTCGAGCTCGTTTTTATTTTTATTCTTCCTCTATTCCTTGCATACATCCTAGACATTGGCCGAAAACAAAGTAAGAAAAATAACAAAAATCGCGAAAATAGAAGCAAAAATATTTACAAGGATAAACATGGGACTTCCTCCCAAGCGAGCTTGTTTAAAGTCACTAAGCTTGACTTCCTGGTTTTTAGGCATTCATCGGCTCATCCAGAGGAATTGTAGTCCCCTCTGAAATGAAGTCTGCCAAGTAAAGTTTGAGCCGTTGCCCATTCACTGTAAACTCGTTACCTTCCTTAGTAAACAAGGTGGCGGCTCCATATGGTAACACTTCCTTGATTCTAAATGGTCCAGACCAAATTGACTTCAGTTTTCCTGGAAGAGTTTCAGTCTCGAATTGAAGAGCAAGACCTGATCTCCGGTTTTGAAATCTTTGCGCAGAATTTTTTTGTCGTGAAAGGCCTTAGTCCTTTCCTTATATACCTTCGAACTTTCATAGGCTTCAAGTCTGATTTCTTCCAGCTCATGTAAGTCTACAACTCTTTTTTCTTGAGCTGTCCTGATGTCGAGATTCAAAAGTTTTGTTGCCCATAGCGCTTTGTACTCAACCTCTACAGGTAGATGACAAGCTTTACCATACAGCAGCTGAAATGGGGTCCTCCCAATTGGAGTCTTGTAAGCGATTCTGTAAGCGCATAGAGCATCGTCGAGTTTAGTTGCCCAATCTCTCCTTGATGTGCCTACAACTCTTGCCAGGATGGCCTTAATTTGCCTGTTAGAGACCTCAACTTGGCCACTGGTTTGAGGGTGGTAAGGTGTTGCCACCTTGTGTTTTACTCCATGTTTTCTTAAAAGATTCTCAAAGACCTTATTGATGAAATGAGAGCTTCCATCACTAATCACTACTCTGAGGACTCCAAATATGGGGAAAATGATAGTTTTGAACATCTTCAATACCACTTTTGCATCGTTAGTGGGACTGGCTATGGCTTCGACCCATTTTGATACATAGTCTACGGCAACCAATATGTAGTTATTTCCAAAAGAAGGTGGGTTGAAAGGTCCCATAAAATCGATACCCCACATGTCAAATATTTCAACCTCCAGGATGGGATTCTGAGGCATCTCATTTCTTCTGCCTATGTTCCCCATTATTTGGCATGGGTCACATTTGGTGATGAAATCTTGGGTGTCTTTGAACATGGTTGGCCACCATAGACCAGCTTGGAGTATCTTCTGCACAGTCTTGAAAGTAGCTAAATGGCCTCCATATGTGGAACCATGACAATGTTCCAAGACTCTTTTCACTTCTTCTTCAGCTATGCATCTTCTAAACAAACCATCTGAACCTTTCTTGTATAGATACGGCTCATCCCAGTAGTAATGGTTGACGTCTCCGAAAAATTTCTTCTTGTTGTGTGCATCGAGGCTGGTGGGAATTTCGCCGCTCACCAAGTAGTTGGCTAAATCCACAAACCATGGTGATTTTTCTTTCGCTAGTCCCTGGACTTTCTTTAAATCAACCATTTCGCAATGGGTATTTTCGAAGGTCTGGACTAACATCAGCTGTTCTTCTGGCATGGAGTCATCGATTGGCAATGGGTCTTCAATCCTCATCCGGGATAAGTGATCAGCTACCCCATTTTCTATTCCTTTCTTATCAACTATCTCCATGTCGAATTCTTGTAGTAATAGAATCCATCTTAGCAACTTGGGTTTGGTGTCTTTCTTTGCGTAGATGTGCCTTAGTGCTGCATAATCTGTGTAGACTACCACCTTTGATCCCACCAGGTAGCTTCTGAACTTTTCAAAGGCAAAGACTACTGCAAGCAATTCCTTCTCCGTGGTAGCATATCTCCCTTGAGCTTCATCTAAGGTTCTGCTCGCATAGTAAATCACATGCAACCTTTTATCTATTTTCTGACCCAACACTGCTCCAACGGCATAGTCTGAGGCGTCGCACATGATTTCAAACGGATAGTCCCAATTCGGAGCTTGGACTATTGGGGCTGAGACCAACGCTTCCTTTATCAGCTGGAAGGCTTTCAAACACTCAGAGTCAAAGATGAACTCTTACTCCTTGCAAAGTAACCTGGTGAGCGGTCTGGCTATTTTTGAGAAATCTTTGATGAACCTTATGTAGAAACCAGCGTGACCAAGGAAACTTATGATATCCTTGACGTTTTTAGGTGGTTGCAACTGCATCATTACATCGATTTTAGCTTTGTCTACCTCAATGCCTTTCTCAGAAATTTTGTGCCCCAAGACAATCCCTTCTCTGACCATAAAATGACACTTCTCCCAATTCAGGACAAGATTTGTCTCTTCGCACCTGGTAAGCACCCTGCACAAATTCAACAAACAGGAGGAGAAGAAGGAGACATACACAGGAAAATCATCCATGAAGACTTCCACCATCTCCTCTATTAAATCTGAAAAGATGGAGGTCATACACCTCTTAAACAGTGCAGGTGCATTACATAAACCGAAGGGCATTCTTCTGTAAGCAAAGTTTCCACATGGGGAAGTAAAGGTAGTTTTTTCTTGGTCATTTGGATGTATTGAGATCTGAAAGAACCCACTATATCCATCTAAGAAACAGTAGTAAGGGTGATTCGCAAGCCTTTCTAACATTTGATCAATAAATGGCAAAGGAAAATGATCTTTTCTAGATGCAGCGTTTAATTTTCTATAGTCTATACACATCCTATGACCAGTTATTATCCTAGTGGGTATAAGCTCATCTTTATCATTCCTTATCACTGTTATACCACCTTTCTCAGGGACACAATGCACTGGAGATACCCAAGTACTATCAGAGATAGGGTAGATAACTCCAGCGTCTAGCAATTTAAGAATTTCTTTCTTAACAACCTCCTTAAGGTTAGGGTTCAATCTTTTTTGAGGTTCAATGCTAGCATATGACTCATTTTCAAGATTAATTCTGTGAGTGCACAATGTAGGTGATATGCCCTTAATGTCATCAAGTGAATATCCAATTATTTTCCTATACTTTCTCAGTTCGGTCAACAACGATTTCAACTCATCATCACTAAGTTTATCATTTACTATGACAGGGTATGTGGAGTTAGGTCCAAGAAACGCGTACCTTAGCCCTGTTGGAAGTTGTTTTAGCTTGACCTTAGGTGCTCTAAGTTCTAACCATTCGTCCGAGTGGGCGGACTCGAGCAGTGGGTCAAGCTCTGGACTTTGAACTGCACGGATGGGGTTCAACGGAGTCGGGCTCGAGCTGGGGTGCTGGGCATGCTCAGTTTCAGCTTCTACTGATGCAACGACCTCTCCATCTATCCCTATCAGTTTTTCAAACGCTTCTTCGCCTTTAATTTCCTTGTGAGAGTCTAGTATCGTCTCATAACTCGAGGTTTCTTTGTGTAGGTAGCTGTTTTTACCATCTTTGGTCAAGGCTGTCTGAAGATGGTCTTTTCGTTGAGCTCTTCAAGTAACTCGTCTGCGAGATGATCCATTTCTTCAATCCAAAAGAGTTGACCTTGAATTGTGGGCTTCTTCATTGTATCTTTGATGTCAAAGTGCATTTTTAGGTCTTTTCCCATATTGAGCTGAATTTTCCCCTTTTGGATGTCAATGAGAGCTCCTGCAGTAGCGAGTAGGGGTCTTCCTAAGATCAAAGGATCCTTAGGCTCTTCATCCATTTCTAAAACCACAAAGTCAGTGGGAACCACTATGGTTCCATTTCTGAGAGGCAAACATGCCATGCGGAGTTCTCACAGATCTATCAGCTAAGACAAGAGAGATGTTGGTGGTTTTGTACTTGTTAAAACCCAACCTCTTAGTTACTGAAAGTGGCATGAAGCTTATAGAGGCTCCCAAGTCGCAGACACAATTTTGAAAAGTTAATGGCCCAAGAGAGCATGGCAATGTGAAACAACCTGGATCTGGTAGCTTGACAATCCTCTTTAGAATAATGGCGCTGCACTCATGACTCACCACAACCATTCCTTTCACTTCCTGGATTCTTTCTGTAATTGCATCTTGGATCCACTTGTGAGATTGAGGTAAAAATGCCAATGCATTAAGTATGGGCATCTTGACCTCAATTTCTTTAATGTGCTTGTCGAAGATAGCTCTGTATCTCTCCACTCTATCCTTGTGAAATCTCCCTGGGTAGGGGAGTTTAGGTTTGTAAGGAGGAGGGACGAATGGTGCTTTCTTCTCCTTGGCAGGTGCAATTTTTTCAACTGGGGATGACTGGACTCGATTTGCAGGTCGAGTTGGTGTGTTGAATTGGTCAGTCGAGTTGGAGTTTTTCTGTTCACCTTGTTCCTCTTTCTGACATAAATCCTCCCCAACTTGGATTTCACTGTCCGCGGTGATAGAAGTGGTCCATTCCCTTTCTGATAGTTTTTCTCCATTCCTCAAGGTGATAACATTGATTTGAGCAAAGTCCTTAAGATTTTGGATTGCCTTTCCTGGGAGTTGTGGAAGACGTGGACGCATACTTGTTCTCCAGGTATTTAATTTTGGAGTTTAGTGTCTCAAATTTGTTGTTGAGGGTATCGTAGGCGTAATCCGACTGATTTTTTAGTTCAGCAAACCTCTTTGCAGTTTCCATTGTACTGGCAGCTTGACCTTGGAGTAGCTGCTGCATCATACTTCGCAGGTCTTGATCATGGGCAGTAGGTATTGGAGCTTGCTGTGGTGCAAAACCAGGTGGTTGACCTATGACGCCTTGTAGGTTGTAACTTCCTTGGAAATTTTGCTTAGGAACAAAACCTTGAGTTTGATTGTAGGGGACAAAAGGCTTGTTTTGTTGCGGTGGTGGCGGAGGGTAGACTTGATCTTGCGGGTTTTCCACGTTGTTACTTCTGTAAGACAAGTTAGCGTTGTTCTTTTAGTTGATGAAACCTTTGTTATAGCTACTTTGATTCTGAACATAGCTAACTTCTTCAATTTGGTCAGCCTCCCCATCTTGAACGTGAAAGAGTTCTTCGTCATTTGCAAAGTGAACATGTCTCTGCTGGCTGAGGATGAATTTATCAAAATTTTCATTCAGAGACTTGATCTCTTTCCTCGTCCTCTCATCAGAATCCACACTTCCTCTTATATTGCGGTCATAGTCATCAGCATAGTTCCCATCGGATTGAGCAAGATTTTCAACTAGTTCCTAGCCTTCATCAACATCCTTGTTTAGGAAGTTGTCATTGCTTACTGTATCAAGAAACATTCTGATCCTTGGAATAACGCCTCTGTAGAGCATGCTAAGCAGAGATGAGGTAGAAAAATTTTGGAGAAAAATTTTGCAAGAAAAACTACCAGTGCGGGCGTTGGAGAAATATTTTGCAAGGAAAGCTTTCTTGCAGTCATCCCAGGACGTGATGGAGCTATGAGGTAGGTTCTTTTCCCATAGATGAGCTTTGTCACCAAGAGAAAATGGGAAGAGTCTGAGCTTAAAACCATCTTCACTGACTCCATTGATCTTGGTGAGTCTGCAGAGCCTATCGAACTCGTCCATGTGATCAAGAGGATCTTCCCATGAAATTTGTTGCTTTGCACCATAGCTATAAGACCACTCTTGATCTCAAAATTATTGTTTTGGATTGTTGGTGGTACAATCCCTTGTCTTTAAGTGTGAGTATTAGGAGCATCCCCTGCTTCAATCAATCTTGGCCTCCTCTGCTGAGGTCCTTGTTCAACCTGTCCTTGCGGATTTTCTATTCGTACTGGATGTTGTTGGTCTGCTCTGATGTTGTCTCTCTGTGCTTGCAACGCTGGTCGTAACCTGTGGATATTGTCGAGGGGGCGAAAGAGGTTCTGGTTTCTTTGTGATCGTGTTTGCATACAGGTAAAGCTAGAACAGTGTGACTGGCCGAGCTGGTACCTGAAACAAAGAAAACTCAGAAAGTTAAGAAGTGAAGTAAAAGTAAATAGAACTTGATCTTAAGGAATCTGAAATCCTAAATGTAGCAAACAAACACCCAATCGGCAACGGCGCCAAATTGATATTTGTATTTTTACTCAGTACTCAGCCTGTAGTCAAGGGAGACCTAGCAATAGAAACTTGTCATATTGGATGTGAATCCCCTGTCCTTGTTACTTTTCCTAAGTAAAAATACAAGTTTAGGTGTGTGTTGTGTATGCAGTGAGAAAGCAGTAAACTATGGATATATCAATTCCTAAGTCTAACATGTCATTGTAGTACTAAGGTGTCAATCCAAATGAGTGTGATGCTAACAATCAGGATGAGATCAGATATACTTAATTCAAGCCAACCAAGTTGATGTTGGATTGTCTAACAACCTATGTGAAACATGAAATATGCAAAATAAATGCTAAGTAAAATTACTAGGGAGGCAGGTGCAGGTGCTAGAGAAGCAATGCACAGATGCTAGAGGAGTAATGTAACAAGTGAAAATTCCGAAATAAAGGCTAAGTATAGAAACTAGCTAGTGAGAGTGATATCTAAAACGAAGTGAAATCAACTAAGACAAACAAGCTCTCAAGAATGGGGTAATTGGTCAGTGACTCCTCTGAAATCTATCTAAGGCGCTGACAAACTCAAGCAGAGCTAATCCCTAGACAACGGGTTCACAAGCAATCAAATCCACTCTCGTGGCAGATGACCTAAAGCTAGAGCAGTTCCAGACTCAGATGTCTCTGACGAAATCTACCCTAGCAGGCACTAAGACTCAACCCATTTTTGTCAATGAACACCTTAAACATCCAATCTCTTAGGTTAGGAATGCAAATTTCTTGCACTAGTTGTTCAAGTATTTTATCAATCACCTTTTGAGTGTGAAAACATTTAATATCTAGTTGCAATTGATCAGAGAGGAACTAGCATTAAGAACACTAATCCAGAAGGGATTCACAAACAACTAAACTCAAACGCCCTAGAAGATCAAAGATTCGTCACTAACCTATCCCATCCTCAAGAACCCTAAAAACTACTCAAACATATTGAAGAACATAAACCCAGAAAATCCAAACTTCTCAGAATTCATTAAAAATAGATTAGAATGATAGATTATTGCAAGAATAACAAGACCGCAAAGAATTAAAACAAACTAACAAGTGGATTAAAAGAAATTTGGATTCAAAGTCAAGAACAATGAAGAACACTCAAGAACATTCAAGAACAAGGAGAGAAAACCTAAAAATAAAGAGCTTACACTAAAAATAAAAACGGAATACTCTTTGGACAAATCCCAAAAGAGGTATTTATAGAGAAATGAGAAAACCCTAGAAACGGGTAAAGACAAAATAAACGGCTAAGTCTTCGCAGCTTGGACTGGCGTGTGTGTAGTGGTGAAGGGCTGGGAGTGTAGAGCACTCGAGCACCTGCTCGAGTGCGTTGGTCGAGTGCATTATCTTCCTCCTGCTTGAGCTCCCACTCGAGATCTCCTCGAGCTCTCTCCTCGAGCTCTCTTCTTTGGTCTGCTCGAGTTCGTGCTCGAGCTGGTGGTCGTGTTTCTGCTCGAGCTCGAGCTGGTTGGTCGAGCTCACCTCGAGCTGGTTGGTCGAGCTCACCTCGAGCTGGTTGTTCGAGCTCACCTCAAGCTGGTTGGTCGAGCTCACCTCGAGCTGGTTGGTCGAGCTCTCCTTGAGCTGGTTGGTCGAGCTCACCTCGAGCTGGTTGGTCGAGCTCTCCTTGAGCTCGTGTGCTTTAGCCTGCTCGGGCTTGAGTCTGCTGCTTCTGCTCGAGCTCACGTCAGTAGTGCGCAGAATTTTGTCCAAGTACCTGAAATTAACTCCAAAATGCATATGTATGCAAATCTAATGCAAATCTTAGTATGGATGCTGAATGTGTGAAAACACTAGAAAATGGGGCGAAAATATGATGAATCTAATACTAGATGATGATAAATGAATGCTAAAACATGCTAAAATACAGAGATATCAAATACCCATTTGTTCTTCAGTGCCTTCTTCCCTTTTGGAAGCTCAACCAATTCGTACGTGTGGTTTTTCTGCAAAGACTTCATCTCATCTTGCATTCCTTCCTTCCATTTACTATTATCTTGATAAGATATAGCTTCCTGGAAAGTTTCTGGTTCTCCATCTTCTGTAAGTAGAATATACTCCGAATTTGGATATCTGGTTGATGGAATTCTTCCACGTTCAGATCTACGAATCTGTGGACTTCGAATTTCAACATATGTACCATCGTCTAACTCTTCTGATGGTTCTGCAGCTTCTGGTGGAGAGGATTGAGTCTTCCCCTGCTCAATATCCTCTAATTTCTCCTCTTGTATCATTTCTGGTACTTCTTCTTGCACCTCATCATTCTCAATAGCTGATTGTGTAGGTGTCAGATCAGAAATAATATCATGGGTACTTGACTTTGCATGAGTAGAAACTGTGGGTTCTTCAATTTCTTTAATCGTCTTGTTTTCATTGAACACTACGTCTCTGCTTCTAATCACCTTATTTGCTTTTGGATCTCACAACCTGTATCTGAATTCTTCATCTCCATAACTTATGAAGATGCCTGGAGTAGTTCTCACATCTAGCTTCTGCCTGAGCTCTTTGGATACATGCACAAAGGCTAAACATCCAAACACTTTCAAATGTGAATAAGAAGGATTCTTTCCTGACCATACCTTCTCCGGAATCTCAAAATTTAGCGGCACTGATGGTGATCGATTAATCAATTAGCAGGCAACCGAAACAGCTTCTCCCCAGAATGACTTTGGTAATTTGGCCATGCTCATCATACTTCGTACCTTCTCCATGATTATTTTATTCATCCTTTCGGCTATGCCGTTGTCTTGTGGAGTTCGATGAACCATTTTCTGATGTCGAATGTTGTGTCTCTTGCAATAGGCTTAGAAATTAATGGATCTATATTCACCTCCATTATCTGAGCGAAGACATTTAAGCTTCTTTCCCGTTTCACGCTCTACCATGGTGTGAAACTCTTTGAAATAATTCAAAACTTGGTCCTTTGACTTTAAGAAGTATACGCACACCTTTCGAGAAACGTCGTCAATAAAGGTTAGAAAATACTTGTTGCTACCTAGTGATTCCACCTCCAAGGGACCACAAACATCAGAGTGTACCAGACTCAATAATTCTGACTTCTTTGTTGATGATGAACGGAATGAGACTCGGTGTTGCTTACCAAACAAGCAGTGGCTGCAAGGATCTAGTGTAGCATCCTTCGCATCTGTGATAAGCTCCCCTTTTGTCAAGGTAGACAAACCCTTCTCACTCATATGCCCAAGTCTCTGGTGCCATAGGTTTTGAGACTTTTCATGTTGTACAACGTTGAGGCTGTTTTCACATATTTTCATATGTGTTTTGTATAACGAACCACATATGTGTCCTCGGGCGACAACCAAGGAACCTCTTGACATCTTCCATGTGCCATTGCTAAACAAGTTTTCATAACCTTGTTTGTCAAAGGTCTGGAACATGTCGCACATCCTTCAGTGTAATAAAGCATCCAACATTCGTTTTTACTTGAATGTCACCAATTGCTTTAATCTCAGCAGAACTGGTATTTCCCATCTTCACCATACCAAAATCTCCAGTTTTGTATGTTGTGAAGAAGTCTTTATGTGGAGTGACATGGTAGGATGCTGCAGTATCAACAATCGACTCAACATCTTGACTTGTTGTGTGAAGACATGTTTCTTCCTTACTTGTGCATAAGGCCACTTCTCCTGTGACAGTAACTAGTGCATCTCCAGTTCTGTCATTTGATTGCTTGTTATTTTGTTTCTGCTCTCGTAACAACTTCTTGCAATTCTTCTTCATATGGCCTTCTATACCACAATGATAACAACTATATGTGTTTTTCTACCATCTGTTGATTTGCCCCTACTCTTGCTCCGACCTCTCCATTTTCCTGTACTTCATCTCCAAGGTTAAAGTCAACTGAAGTTAATTGGTTTACCAAGCTTTGAAATTCACTTGCATGCTTGGCAACCGACTTTCCACTCTGTAGCTTCAGATTTACTAATCGTCTCATTAGTAAAGCTTTGTTCCGAGCTGTCTTGGGCTGATACATATCCTTCAACTTCTTCCAGAGTGTATATGCATCAGTTTCTTCAGAAACATGATGGAAGACACTATGATCGATCCATTGACGAATTGAACCGATTGTCTTTCTATTTATTTTCTTCCATTCGTTTTTTTTTGTGGGCTCAAGATTCTTTCCTTCAAACTCAATTGGATCGTACAAATCTTTACAACTAAGGAGATCTTCCATCCGAGGTCTCCAAAGTGTATAGTTTGTGTTAGGTAATTCTACTAAGATTAGGATTTCTAGATTAAGAATCCTAATAGAAATAGGAGGAGTCTATTTCTAATTCTAATATCAATAGGAATAGGAGTTGTCTATTCTTATATATATAGCTATCTTGAGAGGTGTTCAAGAAGCATAGAGAAATTAAGATTTTAGTTTTGAGCAGTTTCTAAAATCAATAAAAGATAATTCGTTCTTTTACAAAGTTCTTTGTTCGGAGTTACGGATCATACGTTTACATTTGGTATCAGAGCGGTCTTATCGAAAGAATACTCGAGAAATCGAAGCTTCAATCAAAGGAGTTGATTGTCAAGCCTCATTAAAGGAGAATTCATCGAAGAAGAAGATCCATGAGACCTGATCGACCGATCGCAGAGTTGATCGACCGATCGTAGGCGAACTAAAGCCGTCAGCTGGAGAGAAGCAGTTCGACAAACTGAATCAGACAGACAAAGGCAGAGCTCTGTTTGTAAGCGGAGACGAATAGCTTCGACGAAAACAGAGGCGTTTCTATCAAAACAGAGTTTTCTTTGCAGAACAGAGGTGCTGTTCAAGAAAGAAAACAAAAGCTTAAGGAGGAGATCAAGAAAGCAAAGTTGGAGTTCTAGAGATAACACTTCCCGGAATTCATGTTGGAATTAAGGGGGAGAATGTTGGATAATTCCAACATCTTCTAGAAAAAGTTATCTATTAATAAGTATGATTAATAGATATTAGATAAATACAAATAAGTTTAGGTTTATCTAGAGAGGAGTTTTAGATTTATCTAGAAAGGTTTTGTGTTTATCTAATCCTAATAGAATTAGGAGATGTCTAATTCTATATAAATAGAGAGTCTATGGAGAGGTGTTCCATATCATAAACTAAAGAGAGTCCTTAGAGAGTTGTTCTAAGAGACTAAGTGAGTTTGAGAAGTAAGAACTACGTGGGCTTGATCCCTCTAAAGGGTACGTAGGCAACCTTGTGTTTAAGGTGCAGCCATCCAATAATATATTAAATTTAACATGGTATCATAGCTTTTGGTTGTTAATCAAGCTTGACTAAACGTGAGACAGAAGTCATGGAAGGAGCCATCGTTGCAGCACCACAGGAGATGGAACCTAAGATCACGTCAGTTCAATGTCTAATGCTCACCGCCACTAATTACACCGTGTGGGCGATGAGGATGAAGGTAACATTGAAAGTTCATGAAGTTTGGGAGGCGGTAGAACCAGGCAGTACAGATGCAAAGAAGAATGTCATCGCAATGGCCTTGCTTTTCCAATCCATCCCGGAAAACTTAATCTTACAGATTGGCGAGTTAGAAAAGGTTCAAGCTATGTGGGAAGCAATAAAATCTCGTTATTTGGGAGCAGACCGAGTACGGGAAGCAAGACTTCAGACCCTTGTCTCTGAATTTGACCGGTTAACCATGAGTGAAACAGAGAACATCGATGATTTTGCAGGGAGGATCTCGAGCTTAGCGTCTAGATCAGCGGCCCTAGGACAAAACATTGAAGAGCATAAACTTGTCAAGAAATTCTTGAACAGTTTGCCGAGGAACAAGTTTATCCACATTGTTGCCTCATTGGGGCAAGTTTTGGACCTTAAAACAGTTGGTTTTGAGGACATAATTGGTAGGTTAAAAGCCTATGAAGAAAGAATAGGAGAAGAGAATCAAAGAATTGATCAGAATAAACTCTTATTCAACGCCTCATACGAGCAGTCTTCAAGAGGAGGTTTTAATGGCCGAGGAAGAGGTCGAGGAAACCGTGGAAGGGGCCGTGGAAGAGGACGTTTTAACGCACAGCAAAGAGAAAACAATGATCAGAATCAAGACAAACAGAAGAAGGATCGATCACATGTTACTTGTTGGCGTTGCGAAAAGAAGGGGCACTTCGCTAACATGTGTCCAGAAAGAAGAAAAAATCATCAAGAAACAAACCTTGTAGAAACAGAGGAGGCTGATGCAGCTCTGTACATGCATGAGATGATATTTTTGAATGAACAAAAAATATTCCCAAATAAATACGAAGAGGAAGAAGCAAGTAAGCAAAGTACTTGGTACTTGGATAACGGTGCGAGTAACCACATGATGGGAAAGAGAGCTTATTTTTCGGAATTAAACGAAAATATAAGAGGAAAAGTCATGTTTGGAGATGAGTCTTGTGTAGATATCAAAGGAAAAGGTTCGATAATATTTCAAGCAAAAACCGGAGAACAAACAAAAATCGATGATATCTATTGGATTCCGGATCTCAGAAGCAATATCATCAGCTTAGGACAAGCTACGGAAGCAGGTTGCGATGTAAGATTGAAGGGAAATTATCTTACCTTGCATGACTCCGAGAGAAGGCTGTTGATGAAAGTACTGCGATCCCCTAATCGTATGTATAAGATACAACTCACCATAGGAGTTCCGGAAAACTTACTCACCAAACTTGATGACGAAACATGGCGATGGCATGCAAGATTAGGACATATTAATTTCAGAACAATGTCAGTTATGTCCAAGAAAAAGCTAGCTCATGGGTTACCACACTTCGAAGACAAGAAAAGAATATGCGAGTGTTGTCTTGTAGGAAAACAAACTCGACAACCATTCCCAAAAGCAACAACATTCAGAACACAACACAAGTTAGATTTAATTTATGAAGACTTGTGTGGTCCCATCACACCATCAACCACAGCAAGAAATCAATACATATTTGTATTGATTGATGATTTTTCAAGATATATGTGGACTATCTTGTTAAAGGAGAAGAGTGAAGCTTTTGGAAAATTTAAACAATTCAAAAGTTTGGTTGAAAGTGAAACGGGGAACAAGATTAAAATGTTTCGAACTGATAGGGGGGAGAGTTTACCTCTATCGAATTTCAAACATTTTGTGACAACAATGGCATCTCAAGGCAGCTCACAGCCCCCTATTCACCTCAACAAAATGGTGTGGTTGAAAGGCGCAATCGCACGTTACTTGAGATGACAAGGAGCATGTTGAAAACAATGGGAATGCCAAATCACTTATGGGGAGAAGCAGTGAGACATGCCACTTACTTGATCAATAGAGTGACCACCAAGTCATTGAATGATCAAACACCATATGAATCATTCAAAGGAAACAAGCCAAACTTGGATCACCTTAGAATTTTTGGGTGTAAGGCATATGCAAGAGTGGAAGCGGTTAACTTAAAGAAGTTAGATGATCGATCCAGACCTCTTGTGTATCTTGGAACAGAACCGAAGACTAAAGCATATCGACTCTATAATCCATCAACAAATAAAATTTATGTAAGTCGAGATGTTGTCTTCAATGAGACAAGTAGCTGGGATTGGAGCAAGTCACGTGATGATCCAAGTAAGAAGCCTGGAATGTTCACGGTGGTTTGGAGAGAAACCATAGACGATGGAACCAATTCTGGTTCGTATGATGAAACAGAAAGAAGCTCTGTTTCAAGCAATGGAGGCCCTGTTCCAGCAGAGGAAAACAAGACTGGGCAGATCGAAACTTCCCCTAGTAACGACTCATCACAGGATCAACAAAGAAGTATTGAAAGGCCAGATGAGTATTCACAAGAAATCGATCAAACCAGTCCGGTTCTAAGGAGATCAAATCGTGAAACAAAAAGGCCTAAATACCTTGAGGAGTACGTTTTGTTAGCAGACTTACTTGGCGAAGAACTGCTGCTCAGTATTGATGGAGAACCAAGCTCATACCAAGAAGCTGAAGGTTCGAAAGAATGGATGGATGCAGCACTATCCGAGATAGAATCAATTAACAAAAACAAGACGTGGGAGCTAGTTGACAAACCAACCGATGTGAAGCCTATAGGGCTAAAATGGATTTTTAAAATCAAGAAAAATTCAGATGGAAGCATCAACAAGTATAAAGCTCGTCTTGTGGCAAAGGGGTATGTTCAAAAGCACGGTATTGATTACGACGAGGTGTTTGCTCCAGTAGCCCGATTAGAAACCATTCGTTTTCTCTCATCTCTAGCAGCAACAGGAGGCTGGGAGATACATCATCTTGATGTCAAAACGGCGTTTCTACATGGAGATTTGAAAGAAACGGTTTATGTGCATCAACCAGATGGTTTCGTGAAAAAAGGAGAAGAAAATAAAGTTTACAAGCTTTACAAATCTCTATACGGACTTAAGCAAGCTCCGAGAGCTTGGAATACCAAGCTGGATCAGATTCTACGAGGAATGAAGTTTGAAAAATGCTCTAAGGAACAAGCTGTGTACCGGAAAACAGAGCATAATGAAGACTTGATCATAGCCGTGTATGTTGACGATTTATTCGTCACGGATCAACGTTGAAGGTAATACTAGATTTCAAGAAAGGAATGGCTAGTGAATTTGACATGACAGATCTTGGAAGACTTACATATTATCTTGGGATTGAGTTTTTTCAAAGTACCAATGGCATTACTTTGAAGCAATAAACATATGCAGAGAAGATAATTAAAGAAGCTTCAATGGAGTCATGTAATCGAGTTCATGTTCCTATGGAATCAAGTTTAAAGCTACACAAAGCTGAGGAAGAAGAGGAGATTGATGCCACAAATTATAGAAAAATCATCGGGTGTTTGAGATACTTGTTACACACGCGACCAGATCTTTCTTATTCTGTTGGCGTGCTAAGCAGGTATATGCAGAGCCCTCGAACATCACATGGAGCAGCCATGAAGCAGGTGATAAGATACTTACAAGGAACTAAGAGCTATGGTCTTAATTTCAAACGAAAGGGAGACAAGAAGCTGATTGGTTATAGTGACAGCAGCCACGACATAAACCAAGACGATGGGAAAAGTACTGAGTTTGTATAATTCCAACAGTTTTCCATGGATAATATGGAATTATCTGCATATGTTTGGAAAACTGCAAGGCCATTGCGATGACATTCTTCTTTGCATCTGTACTGCCTGGTTCTACCGCCTCCCAAACTTCATGAACTTTCAATGTTACCTTCATCCTCATCGCCCACACGGTGTAATTAGTGGCGGTGAGCATTGGACATTGAACTGACGTGATCTTAGGTTCCTTCTCCTGTGGTGCTGCAACGATGGCTCCTTCCATGACTTCTGTCTCACGTTTAGTCAAGCTTGATTAACAACCAAAAGCTCTGATACCAAATGTAAACGTATGATCCGTAACTCCGAACAAAGAACTTTGTAAAAGAACGAATTATCTTTTATTGATTTTAGAAACTGCTCAAAACTAAAATCTTAATTTCTCTATGCTTCTTGAACACCTCTCAAGATAGCTATATATATAAGAATAGACAACTCCTATTCCTATTGATATTAGAATTAGAAATAGACTCCTCCTATTTCTATTAGGATTCTTAATCTAGAAATCCTAATCTTAGTAGAATTACCTAACATTCTCCCCCTAATTCGAACACTCGATCCTTGAAGGTCTTCAACTCCTAACAAGCTTCTCATTTCGGCAAACTTGACTCGAGCTAGAGGCTTTGTGAGAATATCCGCTCGTTGTTCTTCTCCGGAAACATGTTCCACATCTATTTGTTCATTTTCGATACACTCTCGTATAAAATGATACCTCTTGTGGATATGTTTGTTTACCGTGGAAAACAGGATTCTTGGTTAATGCAATTATGGATTTGTTATCAATTAACAACTTCACGCTCTCATGCTTCCAACCCGTCACCTCAAGTAGAAGATCTTGAAGCCATATTGCTTCGCTGCCTTATGAATTCAGCTTCGCATGAAGACAATGCTACCCGAGGAAGTTTATGTGAGCACCAAGAGACTGGTGATGTCCCAAAATAAAAAACGTAACCAGCAGTACTTTTCCCGTCGTCTTGGTTTATGTCGTGGCTGCTGTCACTATAACCAATCAGCTTCTTGTCTCCCTTTCGTTTGAAATTAAGACCATAAACTTCCTCGGGTAGCATTGTCTTCATGCGAAGCTGAATTCATGGCGGCAACGGAATCAGCGAAGCAAGCAATATGGCTTCAACATTGAAGCATGGATAATTCCAACAGTTTGTAGCAGTGAGTTTGAGCATAACTCCATACGACAAGTCTTCTGCAGCCATTTTGATTTGTTTTGGGCAATATGAAACTTGCCGTTAGTAATGAATTGGCGCAGACTTAACACCTTTTTGAAGTTGTAGTTTTTCGTCGCTTAGACACACCATGTTAATGACTTCTCGCAGGGTCTGGGGTGAAAAAATATGAACTTGAGCCGCAATGGTTGCTTTTAGGCCCCCAAGAAATGTACCGCCGAGTGCTTCCTTTGACCAATTGTTGACTTTATTTTGTAACTGCTCTAATTCATGATGGTAATCACGCAGTGATCCTATCTGTGGTATCTTGGAAAAGAGCTTCGTGGAAATTCTGACATTGTGTCGGACCGAATCGTACCAAGAGCTCTGCTTCAAAGACATCCCAAGTCGTGTTATAGGGATCAGCGCAGATGGTCATAGAAGTAGCTTGCCACCATCCATTTGCCTAGTCTGTCAGATGATACGCTGCAAGACTAACTTGTTGGCTGGAATTTCTTGGTATGCAAAATACTTTTTTGCCTTGATGATCCATTCGGCCCGATCTCCCCCACTAAACGCGGAAGGTCGAGCTTAACATGCCGATTAAGGGCTAGTGCGTGGCCGTTATGCTAAGCGTGAGTTACATGATCTCCTCTTGGTGTGAGATGAGGGCTGTTGACTTGAGGTTGGGTGGTGCGAGAAGAACTTGATACTCATTCATGGTTGTTTGATATCTGCGCTAACATTCGATTGGTGGTGTCGCGGTTTTCCTCGGCCAGTTGCCGAAAAGAAGCGTCATGACCGCTTCTTTTTGTACGTTTTTTTTTTATTTTTTAGGTGCAGTTGTGACCTTTTGGTGGGTAGATAAAAAAAATTGTGGGAGCACAAGCGCTCTGATACCAATGATAGATGTGAACTTGTTCACAACTTTAAAAACAGAGTAAAATAAGAAGACTCGTTATTGGGCAATAACTAAGAGATATAAAGAAGAGAAAAAACATATTTTAAAGAGATACGAACGGAGGGCAACAAAATATATGAAATTGAGACTAAAAGGCAACTTGATCGATGTCAAAAAATAAAAATAACTTAACATGATCAAACACACAACAATTGATAATGATTAAACCTTTTCAATTTACCGGTGAACTAGGTATATTAATATCCTTTTTAATTTACTAATGAACTAGTTGTATTAATCGATGTCCTTAAAAAACAAACACTGTTCCATATAGATTTTTTTTCAACTGAGTTTTATTAAGATCCATCAACGTTTACAACTCAATAAGACCCAATTGATTACATCACTAAAAGAAGGATAAAGTCTTCATCAACACACGTGTCAAAAACAAGGACACGTAGAGGAAACGTGTTGCAAGAGCAAAGAGGAAATTTTCCATCATACTTACCGTCAACAACTTCGATACCAGTGAACTTAATCGACGCCGGCAAATGAACGAACATCGATTATTCATGGTTTCTCACCGGAGACTGCATAGACAGAGAGAAGGGATACACTAGTATTGATTTCAACCCCATCCGCTTACCAAATCATCAATCAAAGAGATTTGACAAAAAGCAGAAAAAGGGGAAGAAGATCTAATTGATCCACATATTTTTGCTCAATCGAAGCTCCAATTTGTAGAAACGGCTATAGGCAATCCAAATTTGCTGGAAACAAAACTTCTTTTCATTACCTTAAGCGTAATCAATGATGATTCTTTGATGAAAACCTCGGATCCGAAGAAACAAAGCCGGCTTGAGAACATCCGAGAGAGAATCAACAAATCTACATGATCTGGTCGGATTAGATACTGCAGAACCTAACTGGAAATCACCGGATACCATTAAAAAACTCAAAAGAGCTAGTCGAAAAACCCATTTTTGAGCAATAAAATCGTTGAATCGTGGCCACCAAACATAGATCCATAGAGATTACTGAAAGAAAAACTTAGAATAATTAAAAAGCCGATCATCACTGCTGTAAAAAGGGACGATTAGCCGGATAAGAAACGGACGGCGAGGAGGAGAAAGCATTCTCTCTCTAAAATATACAGAGCGGAGGAGAGAGAGAAAGTCTTCTTTGTTCCATATAGATAGAAATGTCGAAATTCACCCTTATATTTTTTAGAAATGTTGAAATTCTCCTAACCAATTAAATTTGCTCACCCACTAAACCGTGTCCCAAGAAAAAGAAAAAAAAACGCGTTAAAAATTTACCTTCCCTTTTAAGTTTAATACCTTTTCTTCTCTTCTCTTCTCTTCTCTTCATCATCATCACAAACCTTTTCATGTCCTTCAAATCCCTAAAAATTCCCCAAAAAAAATCAAAAACTATGCAAGATCAATCACGACCCGCTACAGGTTACCCATACCCATATCCATACCCAAATCAACCCGTCACTTCAACCAACGGTTATCCACCACCAAATACCACCGGAGCCGCCGTTCCTTACCCATACCAAAACCACAACCCATACTACGCGCCACAACCAAATCCACGCGCCATCTTACTCCGTCGTCTCTTCATAATCTTCATGGCTTTTCTTCTAATCTTAGGTCTAATTCTCTTCATCTTCTTCCTAATCGTTCGTCCTCAACTACCAGATGTTTACTTAAACTCACTCTCTGTCTCCAATTTCAACGCCTCCAACAACAAAGTCTCTGGGAATTGGGAATTTCAAGTTCAATTTCGTAACCCTAATTCGAAGATGTCTCTTTACTATGATTCTGTGTTATGCGGTTTATATTACAATCGTGAGTCTTTATCTGAGACGCGTTTACAACCGTTCGATCAAGGGAAGAACGATCAGACGGTTGTTAATGGCACACTCTCTGTTTCGGGTACTTATGTTGATTCTCGTTTGGTGGATTCGATTGGGAAAGAGAGAAGTGATAAAGCAAGTGTTGAGTTTGATTTGAGGATGTTTTCTTACGTCACTTTCCGGTATGGTGCGTTTAGGAGGAGGAGGTATGTTACGGTTTATTGTAATGATGTGGCCGTTGGTGTTCCGGTTAGTAGTGGTTCTGGGAAGATGGGTGGTTCGGTTAAGAGATGTAAAAGCCTTTGAGTTTGTTTCTTTAGGTGAGATTGTTACTACTTTGACTAAATCTTTTGATTAATGTAAAATCGACTATGTGTTTTTAACGTGGTTGATTGAAAGAAGAAAGATTCAATTTTTAGATGTTTTTATTGTTAGTTAATTGTGTTGTTGATGTTTTTTTATTCTTGAAGATAGTTAGTACTATTGGATTTTTGGTTAAGATTGATTTTGGTTATGCAATTGCAATAAGAATAGATTGTAGTATGAATGAAGATAATGGTCTGTGGAATGATTTTGGTGGTAGTGAGCTCTTATTAACATGATGTGTTGTTTTTTTATTTCAATTTTGGCTCTGCTGTGATGTCGAAAGATCAAAACTTTGTGGCATGATTGAGTCACTTTTGAGTCAATAGGGATGCTAAGTCTTAATGGAGAGTTGGTGTTTTGATTAAAATTACTTGTGGTTATGCAATTGCAACAAGAATAGATTGTGGTGTATGAATGAAGATAATGGAATTTTGAATAGCCTGTGGAATGATTTTGGTAGTACTGAGTTCTTATTAACATGATGTGTAACATATTTCAATTTTGGCTTTGCTATAATATTGAAAGATCGAAACTTTGTCGCATTATTGAGTCATTATGAGTCAATAGGGATGCTTAGTCTTAATGGAGAATTGGTGGGTTTGAAGATAATGAAACTTTGAATAGTCTCTTGAATGATGTGTTGTTTCTTATTTCAATTTTGGCTTTGCTATAATATTGAAAGATCAAAACTTTGTGGCATTATTGAGTCATTATGAGTCAATAGGGATGCTTAGTCTTAATGGAGAATTGGTGGGTTTGAAGATAATGAAACTTTGAATAGTCTCTTGAATGATTAGTGCTAGTGAGTACTTAATCTTATTAACATGATGTGTTGTTCTGGATTTCAATTTTTTGCTCTGCTATGATGTTGAAAGATGGGAACTTTGTGGCATGATTGATTCATTATTGAGAATGTATCAAGGTTGAATCTTTAGGTTTAAGTAACTGCCAATAGGAATGCTTAGTTTTATTGGAGAATTGGTATTCATAGTAGAGCATCTTTAGGTTAGGTAACAGTAATAATCTGATTTCTGCTTCAAGTGTTGTTGTCTTGGTAATTTGAGTTGTGGTGGTGCATTTTTGTGGGGTTTAAATGATATGGCTTATGGTATCTGGATTTGCTGCTTGCGACTGAATGATGATTTATTCGTATAAATCTCTTACGAAAAGTGCTACTGTTTATTTTGGTGTGGTGAGTAATGAAAGATGATGATTAAGGGATAATGTTGTGAATGGTTCTAATTCCTTCGGTAAGATTGTAGGATCTTGATTTCTGAGGGATAATGTTTTGAGTGGTTCTAGTTCTTTTGGTTAGATATTAGGATCTTGAAATGTATGCTGCATTCTTTGATGCTTGTGGGGATTGTTCTTTCTGCATTATTTTCGTCATCTGTTACTCTCAGCTTTATTCACTGCTTCCTAAGAGGGTTCTATAAGATTTCTTGGGTCATTACGAAAAGTTAGAACTTGTTATGAACAATTATGGGACTGTCCATAAGCTCATGTTCTAGAATGTTCTAGACCTACTTGTTCCCTAAATTTACTTGTTTTCCAAATTGTATCCTATATACACTATTATTCATTGAATAATTATCTCTTCTCTTTCTTTCCATAACAGAACTTAGTTTTTTTTTTTTTTTTTTTTGGTAAAATAATGTTTTAGGTTTTAAATATAAGCAAATCATGGTCGCACAGTAAAGAAGACAAACTTTTTATGTATTAAATATTAATCATAATTTTTTTAGCGAAAGTAAAACTGTCAAAGTCAAAGCCCCAACCTAAAAAGATAGAAGGACAAGGATTCTTGCAAATTTATCCTTAATTTGCAAAAAAATGCAAGTCAAATCCAGGAGCTGAAAATTTAAACTTTTATACTATTAGAAAAGGAAACATTATTTAAAAGTAACATTTAAGTTCTAAAATATTTATATATAATGCCATTGAATCTAAGAAAAACAAAAATTTTATGGCAAAAATATTTTTGTATCTTAACTTCTATCCATGTATCCAAACACAATTAAAATATTTTTTAAAATATTTATTAGTAAATAAAATATTTCATATAATCAAAAAATCTCTAACAAAATCTTTTATAAGAAGATTTATGTGTAAATTAAAGATTTCGTTAACCTATAATAATAAATTGAATAATATAATATATTTTTCAAAATCTGAATCTTTGCTCAAATGTTTAATATTAATACGTTTATAAGAAAAACTATTATTTAAAATATAGCAAATCTATACATATATTAAAATGATGTTTCTTTATAGGAAGATAATATAGTTACAAGTATTAATATATAAAATTTAGTAATAATAATTATTAGTATTAAATTAACATTGTAAATATTGTTTTTAGTTAAAATATGAGGAATCATGATAAAATAACAGTTATTTTTTCAAGATAAAGATTTTCAAAATTTTAATGAAATGAAAAATAAACTATATAAAAAATATTAGTATACATAAAAACGTTAAATTTTTTAATATAAATTTAAATAGAATAAATCATTTCAATATTATTTTAACAAAATATTGCTGTTTAGCGTCAAAATATTTTCTTATTATCTTATTACAAATTCCAAAAATAATTACTGTAAAATTTGAAATTATGGAGCAGTTTTCTCAAACTTAATTCAAACTTTTTATAAGTAATAAATATGCTAATTACATATTTGACTAATATTTATAAAAAAATATTTAACATGTAAACACAAATATATTTGATAAAAAAATCATAATAATTTTTAATTTTACAAAATATATTAATTCAAATTGAGTTAATTTAAATTATTTTAAGCTAAAATTGAATTGAATTTATTTTCAAAATTCATTAAGATAATGGTTTAAAACTAAATAATGATTCGTAAATTAACAAAATCCATATTCTATATTCTATTAATATGTTTTGTGGAAACATAAATGCCCAATAAAAATCACATTAAATATATTTTCATATGTATATAATTTTATTTTTCTAAATTATATCAGTTTTTAAGTAATTCATTTTACTAACTATATATACTTTCAAAATGGTAATTAAATTTTGATTACTCTAATATCATTATTCAACGAAATCAATCTGTTATTTTAAAGGTCAATCTATTTTTGTTAATAGTGGGTATTATACGAGAACAAATAATTCAGTTAACCAAAAAATTAACGATTTTCAATAAAAATGGGATAATAATTTTGGATAACGGTACGAGATCAGAAAATTTGTATAGGTAAATTCAATTCTCAAATTATCACTAATTTTGGTTAGAGTTAACTACAAGAAGGGTAAAGATCCACATCGAGATATGTATTTTAGGAATGTCGGGTAACTTTTTAAAACATTTAGAGAATTTTTCAGAATTATATATTTTTATAATAATTTTCATAAAATTAAATATTCAAACGGGAATAACAAACATTGCCGAATGGTTCATTTTTTGTTGAAATTGTCAAGATGATAATTATTTAAAAGGAAACAGTTATGTGACGGAAGATTTTTTATAGATTTTGGCTGAGATGCTTTTTCGTTCCAAAATATATATATACTTAGGTTATCTAGTGAAATAACTCAAAACTAAAAGCAAATCCAAATCCGATTTAAACGCCCCTAATCAAAATGTGAGAATTGTTTTGATTAGTTTAGAAAATATACATGTAACATTACTTAACATTTACAACTAAATTATATATTAAATTTAAATATCAAATAAATTATTCTCATAAACATAATTCTGCAGGTACGTGCGGGCCGATTCTAGTTGAAATATAATTTGCTCTGTTGAAGAAGAAGAAAATAAAAAAGGTCAAATCCATGAAGTCGAAATAAAACTCACAAAGCCGTCGAAGAAGAGAAGAAAATTGGTTAAAGACAGTGCAATGTGATGTACAATTTTGCTGTGTAAATTTAATTGAAAAAAATGAAAATTCCTGAGGGTAAAAATAAATTAAATGGAAAGTAATAAAACAAAGTAATTGACCAAAACAAAAGGGAATAGAAAAGAAAAATTAAAAGGAAATGTTCAATAGGAAGAAGGGATATTAACAATACCGCTAGAGATAAATATGTTGTGTCGACCAATCAACGAATTTCTGACAATATCTTCATCTTCCTCTTTGTCCTTAAACCTTTTCTGCGAATTTCTGAATCTTTCATGTTAGTGCCAATTTCCTCTTTTTTTCGTAGCAATTATTTACCTTGAAAAAAGAAAGATAGATCAAAGAAATATAACATTTTAGTCTGAAAAAGTGATTACCTTTTCTAAAAGCATAATGGGAGAAAACGTATTTCGTTAGACATTACAAGTTGATCCAAATAACACATTTTCTTATCACTTTGGTTAAAATGTGACTCTGTATTTAAAAAGCTTTCTCTTGAAAAGCTAAGAGAAGTTCACCAAAAGTGACTGTTGGACTGAAATCTCCCAAATTGCACAACTATTCTTTTATCTTTGCCTTCTCACAGGCCAAGAACCATTCTTTAGCAGTAGCAATCGCATCCTCACCTTTTCTTTCCCTCTTTGATTGATGAGTCTCTCTCTTTTGCTTCCTGCGGTTCCACACTTTTCCTTATCCTACAACTTGGTCTAGTATCTCCATATTCAAGCGATGCTTGCTTCTCTTGTGAATCTGTTTTCTTCTCTTCGTTTCTCACTCCTTGAGCTTCTCTTCTTCCTTTCTTTGTAAGTTGTAACGTAACAGAAAATGAAAACAAATGAAAAGGGCTGACATGAGTATATGTTTCATAGCAATGGATGAACAAAGGAAAGCGTAAAGACAAAAAAAAACATAACTTACATCTTCTTTTTCCTCTTAAGGTTCACGAAAGCTTTCATCCGCAAGCCATTTCTTTTGTTCCTCGAGATTCCTTTTATAAGCACCAGTTACAAACTTTTCTTCCGCAAGGTTTCTCTTGTAAACTATTTCTTGTTCTTTCTCTCTACGTTCTGCTTGTTGGACATACCTTGGTTGCAATCAGAAAAATAAATAAAAATGAGACATAAGCATGCTGAAACCTAATAAAAAGTGCATTAACTATAGAGAATGTAACATTAAAAGATACTATTTACAAGTGTTATTATCCATATTTTTGGTGGTTTCTATATTTCAACCGTATGCGAAATTAGTCAACTACAGATCATTTCTCTTAAAAGCATTGAAACAAAGATTTTGATTCCCTAAGCCAGGGACAAGCTTCCAAGATCAGATAACTTGAGAGAGCTTCAAGTCTTAAGCTTTCAAACTTCCCAGTGCAGAGATGAGAGAACTAAAGAGATTTACATTACCTTGCGCTCTGATTTTTAACTTTAATCCCTGTTCGAGTTCTAACTTACATAATGTTTACATTTTCTTAATTTCTAACTTTTACTGATTCAGGTTTTTTTTTGTTTCCTAGTTATCATTCAATTTAATAGTATAGATAGATCATAGATATTGTACAACTTAGGACATTATGATTGACCCTGTAATTTAATAAGCGTTATCTTAAGAAGATTTTTGAAACAGAGGATGATCGATAAGTGATATGTTGCATTTTTAGTATTTTCGAAGCTTGTTTTCGGTTCATTTTCATAGAACTATTGCATGACTTTTAGGCATTAGGTGCATATTAGAGTAGAGTTTGTATATTTGTGTTTTTTTACAGGTTTTAGATGATATGGGAGCTTAGGAATGGATTTACTTAGCAAGAAGGGGCAAAGGATGGAGTTGGAAGGTTCGAGAGCTCTTAGCGGTCAGTTCCAGCGGTCTAGCAAGACCGCAAGTCATCATCGGTCGCCTCCAGTGGTCACTACAGCCCGATGGAGCTCTCGACAGTGTTACAGAAGGTTTGGGAGGACACTTGTAGCGGTCCAACATAACCGATGTTGATTAGCGGTCACTTCCAGAGGTCAGGACACACCGATGGCTTTCACAGGGGACTTTTACAGGCGATTTGGGGGATCATCTACAGCGGTCGAACATGACCGAAGGAATTCAACGGTCGTTCCCAGCGGCGAAGACAGACCGATGGTCTCCAGCGGTCAAATCCATCGGTCTGGCATGACCGATGGGATGGTTTAAATTCAGATTCAGTTCCTCTTAACCAGACTTAACCAGAATTTCTCTTGTAGTTGAACCAGTCCGAGTTTTGGGCTATAAATAGCTAAACAAAACCCAGATTAGGGTTATGCACACATTTGGGAGAGATTAGAAAAAAAAAACCTTGTATGATCTTGATTTCTTTGGAGTTTAAGTTGGATTTTCCTTTTCTAATCTTCATTTCTATAATCTCTTAATCATGTTTAACCAAGCATTTGATGCATTGCTTTGTGTTAACATGATCATGAGTGAGTAGTCTATTTAGGACCTTTGGAGGTGATGGATTAGGGTTGATTGCTATAGTATTGATGAGGCTTTAGGTTGCTAGTCATGTTTTCATTCTTAATATGTGTTGTTAATGCTAAATGAACCATGATCAAGTTGATTTAGATCATAGGGATTTCTATGCTCACAAGGCGTTTGATAAAATTCTTGAACCAATTTATTAAGAGCTTTTCATTCCTAGCATATGAGAATATTTGTCTAGGCTGTTTAGTGACTATTTAAACTTGCTTTTAATGCTTGCTATTAATCATTGACTAATGAGAATTACTGTTTAGTGATTGCTTAGCAAAGATGCTTTTGTCATGAGAATGGATTAGTTGTTATTAGTGTTTAAAGTCTATGGAATAATTGATTAGTCATAATTAAGCTCTATCTAATGCTTTAGTAATCACCCTTGTTCATTCATCATTCCCTATGGTTCTTGCTTTCCCTTATTGCATTTAAAGTCATCTTTGATAATTTAGTTCGCTTAGTTTACTTACTTAAGTTGTTAGTCATTAAAACGAAGTTGATCATTTGCTTAGATTAAGTTGAGACTTGAATTATTGATGTGTTAAATCTCGTTTCTCTGTGGATCACGACACCTCTTATACTATAATGGTTAAGGGGTTATTGATAGCCCGGTTGTACAAAACCGTATTATCAATTTGGCGCCGTTGCCGGGGAAGCGACGCATTTAGCCATTAGTATTTAGTTTTATCTTGAGACTAAGTTCTTTTTCTTTTTAGTTATTAACTCTTGAGTTATCTTCTTGTTCTTTCTTACTAGGTGTATGAACCTTCGAAGCCGTGGACCAACTAACCTTATTGATAGAGTGGACGATATAAGGATATTGGAACGTGAACTTGGAAGAGCAAGGAGAGCGCAAGACCGGTTAGTTCAAGAAGAAAGAGTGGATATGGAAGATAATCAAAACCCACCCGGGGTCCAAGAGGAACATCGAGCTGATCAAAGGCAAGGAAATGGTAGAAGAAATGGGGCTGGTAACAACAATGCTCAAAGCAACCCACCCGCCCATGCTCCAAGACCACCTATGATCATTGGTGCTTATGATGAGCCACACACACATGGAAACAGAGCTGGTATCCACCCACCTCCCATTGAGAATAACAACTTCGAGATTAAGGCAAACCTTATCAACATGGTGCAAAGCTCTAAGTTTCATGGGTTAGCAATGGAGGATCCCCTTGATCACTTAGATCAGTTCGATAGGTTTTGTGGGACTACAAAGATCAATGGTGTCTCGGAAGATGCTTTCAAGCTACGTCTCTTCCCATTCTCATTGGGAGACAAGGCTCATGTGTGGGAAAAGAACTTGCCTCATGACTCTATCACCACATGGGACCAATGCAAGAAGGCATTTCTAGCTAAGTTCTTCTCATCTACGCGCACAAACCGGTTGAGAAATGCAATATCAAGCTTTACCCAACATAGTAATGAAAGCTTTAGTGAAGCATGGGAGCGGTTCAAGGGTCTAACTTCACAATGTCGGCATCACGGCTTCACAACGGGTAGTCTTTTGGCAACTCTTTACCGCGGTGTCTTGCCAAAGTATAGAGCACATCTTGATATTGCTAGTAGAGGAAATTTCTTGGGACAAGAGACCGAAGATGGTTTGCATTTGGTTGAGAGCCTAGCAACTAGTGACAACAACTATGGAGGAGAGGACTATGATAGGAGCTCAAGAGATACAAGTGAGATGAATGAGCGACACCGCAAAGATATGAAGGCTTTGAATGATAAGATTGACAAGCTGTTGCAAGTATCTCAAAAGCCGGTTCATTTCATTGGTGATAACAAGGTTTGTCAAGTCTATCAAGAAAGTGGTAATGAGAGTTGTGTAGATGACCAAGAAGAGTTGAACTACATTGGTGGGCAAAACCAAGGCTACAACAAAGGCTTTAATCCCAACTATAGAAACCACCCAAACTTCTCATACCGCAACACTAATGTTGAGAATCCTCAAGACCAAACATACCCTCCTCTAAAACCTCAAGTCAACAATCAACAAGGTAACTACCAAAGCAACAATCAGCAAGGGAATTACCAAGGGAACAACAATCAAGGAAATTTCA
Source organism: Cardamine occulta (assembly GCA_028015245.1). Lineage (NCBI taxonomy): Eukaryota > Viridiplantae > Streptophyta > Magnoliopsida > Brassicales > Brassicaceae > Cardamine > Cardamine occulta. The sequence goes on from CM051374.1 coordinate 13,001,935, forward strand.
AGCCTAAGGTTTCATTCTATCCAAATCAAGCTCAAGGACAGACTAGTGTCTTCAAACCGCAATCAAGTGAAGATGACACTAACGCTTTGCTTAAGAAGATTTTGGAAAACCAAAGTAGAGGGGCAATGGAACTCACTACACAAATGTCGGCTATGAACAACAAGGTTGATGGTGTTTACCAAGATCTCAATGCTAAGTTTGAAAAGTTATCCTCTCAAGTAAATCAAATGAGTAATTCTTCTTCCAAGTGCCCTATGGGTTCACTACCGGGCAAGCCCGAGACTAACCCAAAAGAATATGCAAACGCCATTACTCTAGTGGAACATGCAATGAGGACATTGCTAAAGAGAAAGGGGAGGTAGTGATTGAGATTGAAGATGAAGAAGGGTTGAAAGAGAAGAGTAAAGATGCTGAGGTTGTTGTGGAAAGGATAGTGCTAGACAAGGGCAAAGACAAAGTGGTTGAAGAGGTTATGGAAGAAAAGACAAAGGGAACAGCTCAGAAAAATGGTTCAACTTCTTTTAAAAAGGAAACTCTCTTTGTGCCAACTCCTTATAAACCGAAGCTTCCGTTCCCGGGCCGCTTTAAGAAACAGCTAATAAAGAAATACCGAGCTATGTTCGACAAGCAAATGAGCGAGGTCACTCTAACTATGCCAATTATCGATGCCTTTGTGTTATCTCCTCCAATCATATAGAAGAGATGGACGCACTAGCCAATGAGCTATTAGAAGAAATAACTCTAGAGGATTCTCTACAACACACACTCACGGTGAAAAGAGGAGAATTCGGGTTGCTAAGGAAGGTTAGTGAAGGTTATGAGAAGATACTTGACTCACACCGAGCGTCTTGTGAAGAATGATCATTCATAGAGCTGGGTCAAGAGAAACATGATATTGCATCGCTTGAGATAGCAAACAACCAAAGAGCTAACAATGGTAAGTCTAGCGTGGAAGAGCATTGGAGTGAACTCAAAGCACCTCAAGTTGATCTCAAACCCCTTCCTAAAGGCTTAAGGTACGCATTTCTTGGCTCTAACAACACTTATCCGGTTATAATAAATGATGAACTTAGTGAGTTAGAGGTTTCCGCCCTTTTAGATGAATTGAGAAAGTTTAGAAAAGCCATAGGATATTCACTAGATGATATTAAGAGAATTTCAGAGTCTCTTTGCGTGCATAAGATCCACCTAGAGAGTGAGTCAATGACTTCCGTAGAACATCAAAGGCGGTTAAACCCAAACCTTAGAGATGTTGTGCGGAAAGAGATTCTAAAACTCTTGGATGCGAGAATAATATACCCGATCTCGGATAGCACTTGGGTCTCCCCGGTACATGTGGTACCAAAGAAGAGCGGAATTACGGTAGTTAAAAATGATCACGATGAGTTAATACCAACTAGGACTATAACCGGTCATAGGGTTTGTATAGACTACCAAAAACTAAATGCAGCCACCCGTAAAAACCATTTTCCCCTACCATTTATCGATCAAATGTTAGAACGCTTAGCAAACCATCCATATTATTGCTTTCTTGACGGATACTCGGGATTCTTTCAAATCCCGATACATCCTAGTGATCAAGAAAAGACCACTTTCACATGCCCCTACGGTACCTATGCTTATAGTGGGATGCCATTTGGGTTATGTAATGCCCCAGCCACTTTCCAAAGATGCATGATGTCTATTTTTTCTGATTTGATTGAACATACTATGGAAGTGTTTATGGATGACTTCTCCGTATATGGAGACTCTTTTGCTTCTTGTCTAGCTAACCTTTGTAGGGTAATGGAACGGTGCAAAGAGACAAACCTCGTGTTGAATTGGGAGAAGTGTCACTTCATGGTAAAGGAAGGGATAGTATTGGGACACAAGATCTCCAAGTAAGGAATAAAGGTTGATAGAGCAAATATTGATGTTATGAATGGTTTGACACCACCAAAGACGGTAAAAGATATTCGAAGCTTCCTAGGCCATGCGGGATTCTATAGGAGGTTTATCAAAGACTTCTCCAAGATAGCTAGGCCACTAACAAGACTGTTGTGCAAGGAAGTGAGCTTTGAGTTTAACAACGAATGCATGGAAGCTTTTGAGAAGATCAAGAGGGAGTTAGTTAGTGCACCTATCGTCCAAGCACCAGATTGGAATTTGCCTTTCGAGATAATGTGTAATGCTAGCGACTATGCAGTTGAAGCGGTTCTTGGACAGCGAAAAAAAAAGAAACTTAACGTCATTTACTACGCTAGAAGGACCTTAGATGATGCTCAGGTTAAGTATGCTACAACCGAAAAAGAGTTGCTTGCTATCGTATTTGCTTTCGAGAAGTTTCGGTCTTATTTAGTGGGGTCAAAGGTAATTGTCCATACTGACCATTCAGCATTGAGACACCTATTGGCAAAGAAGGAGGCGAAGCCTAGGTTGCTAAGATGGATCTTACTTTTGTAAGAGTTCGAATTGGAAATTAAAGATAAGAAAGGCATTGAGAATGGCATAGCTGATCACTTGTCTAGAATGAGGATTGTCGAAGATGTACCGATCAACGACTCTCTACCCGAAGAGCAACTTTTAGCAATCACACTCTTAAGTTCAACCTACGAAACCCATAAGAAGCTTGAGATCGCTATGAGTTTGAGTGAGAAGCTTCCTTGGTATGTTGATATAGTGAATTACCTTGCTTGTGAGAAGGAACCACTGAATCTAGATGCTTATCATAGGAAGAAATTTTTCAGAGATGTGTGCCGGTACTATTGGGACGAGCCTTATTTATACACTCTTTGCAAGGATAGCTTATACCGACGATGTATAGCAGAAGAGGAAGTAGATGGTATCTTGACGTTGTGCCATGGTTTGACTATCAGAGGACATTTCGCAACCTTCAAAACCGTTCAAAAGGCGCTACAAGCCGGGCTTTGGTGGCCTACCATGTTCAAAGATGCATTCGACTTCATTTCAAGATGTGATCCTTGCCAAAGAAAGGGGAATATAAGCAAAAGGAATGAGACTCCTCAAACCCCTATTCTAGAAGTTGAGATATTCGATGTGTGGGGAGTTGATTTCATGGGACCGTTTCCATCCTCTTATGGTAACCAATACATCCTTGTAGCGGTGGATTATGTTTCGAAATGGGTGAAAGTTATTGCTAGCCCCACAAATGATGCAAAAGTCGTGTTGAAGCTGTTCAAGACCATCATCTTCCCGCGGTACGGTGTTCCAAGAGTGGTTATTAGCGATGACGGTTCTTATTTCATCAACAAGTTGTTCGAGAGTATGCTTAAGAAGCATGGAGTGAAGCACAAAGTGGCCAGTCCGTATCACCCGCAGACATGTGGTCAGGTTGAGCTTTCTAACTACGAAATCAAAGCAATCCTAGAGAAGACGGTTAGCACAACGAGAAAGGATTGGTCAACAAAGCTCGATGATGCGCTATGGGCATATAGGACTGCATATAAAACTCCAATAGGCACTACACCATTCAACCTACTGTATGGTAAGTCTTGTCACCTCCCAGTTGAGATCGAATATAAAGCTATGTGGGCAACAAAGTTACTTAACTTCGATATCAAGACTGCGGAAGAGAAGCGTTTGATTCAACTCCAAGAGCTAGATGAAATAAGACTTGCTGCATACGAAAGCTCAAAGATCTACAAGGAGAGAACAAAAGCTTTCCATGATAAGAAGATAGTGCAAAGGGATTTCAAAGGAGATGAGGTTCTGCTTTTCAACTCTCGCTTGAAGCTTTTTCCCAGAAAGCTGAAATCTCGTTGGTCGGGCCCCTTTGTGATAAATGAGGTACGTCTGTATGGTGCTATTTTTTTGAAGAACAATGATGGATCAGAGTTCGTAGTTAACGGCCAAAGAGTGAAGCCATACTTAGCGAACGTTACATCAAAGGAAGGCACAACCGCATACCTTGCGGATCCGTCATCCGAGTAGACACCAACGAGAGTCGAGCTCATGACGTTAAACGAGCGCGCTTGGGAGGCATTCCCATGGTATCCCTGTATATATTTACTTTAAATTCACTTAGTTTTATGTTTTATTTCTGTGTTTTTGAATAATAGGTTGAGTCATTGGAAAAAGGGAAATAAATTGTGAAGTGCTTAGAGAAGAAAACTCCCATCGGTCACTTATAGCGGTCCAAACAGATCGGTACATGATTTCGGTCAAAGCCATCGGTCAAGACAGACCGATGGTGCATCAGAGAGTTCACAGAGCATTTGGAAGGACAAAAATAGCGGTTGAGCAAGACCGTCAAGACTGACCGATGGCCTCCCCAGGTAAGTCTCCAAAATTCGATTTTCAGTTTAAACCGGTTTATTTTTAATGAATTAACCTAAATTTCAGCACATTTATTCCTCTTTCTTCTCGAAAAATTGATTTCTCTCTCTCCTTCCTCACACTTTTACGATTTCATCAACATTCAAACTTAAAATCTCTCAAACTTTTTCATTTTTCAACCGATTTTCGTGAAATCAATTGCTAAACTCACCTATCTATTGCCTCTGTTGAGTAATCACTGCTTCAATCTTCATATATTCATCTCATTTAATCCGAATTCAAGGTATGAAGCTCCTAAACTTTTCAATCTTTGGGCATATCTTAGATTCGTGATTTAGGATGATTTAAGGTTAGATATGGAACCATAGACATGTGCTTACACTATTTTGTCACAATTTGCAACTATTAAAAGGATAGAATTGAGGATTCATTGAGAAAATTGTGAAAATTCGAATTCTAGGGTTCATAAATTTTTTTGGGGAAAATTGGAGATTGTGGTTTCAATGGATAGATATGGATATTTTAAGCAATTTTCTAGAAGACTACTAAGCTCAAAAACGTTTGGTTGAAGAACTATGATCATTTCGAGTCGAAATTTTGATTGAATTTGAGTATACTTGATTTTGAATAAAAGGTGTTGTTTATGTGGTCCATATGAACTTCAATGAATACATATATAAACTTTGATCACTTGCAAGCATTCCTTTTGCGACTAAAAACTTATTGGTTAACATTTTTCTTAAAGGTAATCATGGTGATAAAAGGTAGAGAGGATCAAAATGAGGAGGAAAGAAGACAATCCAAGGGTAAAGAAAAAGCTACCGCATCTAAGTCTCGGAAGAACAAGGGGAAAGCGGTAGAAAGGGAGCGTAGTGACAGTGAGAATGAAGAGGGTAGAGCTCCTAGGGCAAAGGGAAGTAGAAAGGATAAGGGAAAAGATACGGAGGAACCATCGGTTCACCGTTTCTCTGTGGCTCAAGTAAAGGCTAAGGTATCCCAGCTTGAGAAGGACCGGAAGCTTATATTTGTTGCCACAAGATATCCGGATCCGGCATTCCTCACCGAGGCCGGATTACTAGACGATTTGAGAGCATGGGTCTTGCGAAATTTATGAGCCTCCCTTCGGACACTTACGTAGACATGACGAAGGAGTTCCTTGTTTCCCTTAAAGCCCGAGAGAACAAGCCTCGAGATTATGAATGGGATGATGTGGGCTACATCGAGTTCTTGGCAAACCAGAAGCACTACAGGGTCACATATGAAGAACTTAGTGAGATATACGGCCTCCCAAGGGGATTGCACACCATCATGGCCAAGTCTATCACCGAGCCAATCCATGTGTGGACAACTATAGGGACCGGATCTTACTCCAAATGACTCACCAAGTCCGCAAACATCCGGAACCCCGCTATTCAGTATGTCCACAAGGCCCGAGCTCACACTTTCTTTGCGAGACGAGAGATAGGCACAATTAGAGAGGCCGATATGATGCTTCTCATGGTCGGGATCGCACCGTTCCTTGGGTTCTTGAATGAGGGTCGTGGGATAACGGCAAACCGAGACGACGTGAGCATGGTCGGGATGTTCGTACACTTCTTGCTCTACATCCAAGAATTGGTCATGGTTACGCAAGACAAGACCCCACAGATTAGTATGGGAGGTTTGTTGACGCCCCTTTTTCGCGCTAAGGGGATCGAGCTAACGGGAAGAAGCCTCCCGGTTGAGTGGATGGATGTACAATACCTCAACCAGACCCATTATCTCTGCGGGACTCTTGGACCCTCTTATGCCCTCAAGCTCCACATCTCGCTCAAAAAAGAAAGGAAGTTCTTGCTTCCGAACATCCCACTTACCCACATATCCCACGAAGACAACGTCCGCTTTCGCCACAACGAAGAGGTTTGGTACAACAAGACGAGAGACGGGGATCTCTCTAGGATTGAAAAAGCTAAAGGATCAACCTCAACTCAAGCACCGCGAGGTCTTGCACCACCCGAAGATGACTCACCCGCACCGCGAGATAGCGTTTACGGAAGCTCAAGGTACGACTTCCAACCGTGGGATGAGCCAATCCCTGCTCGCCAAACCGCGCTCCAAGCCGCTCATCACCATATCAACATGCTCCAACGCTTCTGCAAATGGCAAGACTGATCCTTCAAGAAGGTTGTGAGTCAAGTGAAGTACTTAACCAAAGAGGTGAAAGAGCTCAAAGAGAAGTTAGCGGGAGGCGGATGCTCTAGCTCCCGGCGCGATGATGTCACCGATACATTCATGGATCCAAGAGCAGATGAAGAACCCCAACGAGAAGAAGCGGAAGCTGAGGGTGAGAATGTAAATGAAGCAATGGATGAGGAAGTGATGCATCGACACTCATTCCACAATGTCCCGGAACAAACGGGAGAAGATCAAAAGCCCGCTCGAGCTTCATCATTCGAGCCACGTCAAAGGCGAAGGAAGAGGAGAGCCACCCGCTCACCAACACCTCCAGCCCCCACTTCGAGCAACGATTCATACTCCTTCGGCTCCAACACTTGGTATTAGGTACCACCCTACTCCTTTGTACATAGTTTTATTTGATTTCCTTTAGTTAGTCTCTCTTTTAGACTTTATTCTCACACCGAGACGGTGCGAAATAGGTTTGGGGGAGAGACTTAGTAGCTAACATTGTGTTTTCTTTTGAGTTTTTACTCTTGAGTCTCACGCATTCATCTATATGCATCGAAAAAACCAAAAAAAAATTGAAAATTTTGAAAAAACCAAAAACATTTCCATATAGTTTTGCATTTCATTTGGCCATTAGGATTGAGTCTAGAGTCATATAGGATTGCATTAGCATTTGCATAGGGGCCGATGATTAGATTTACCATGAGAAGTTCTTAGCTTAAAACATTATCACCTTAATAATAGACTTGTAGTGCTTGATTGATCTTGAAATGCTTGAACCTTTGCTCTTTGATCTCTCCAACTCGAAAGTTAGATTCTTAATCAAAACTTGCTAGCTTGTTTTCGACTCTATCTAAGTGGAACTTAATTTGAACATAATTATCTCGCTTAGGGGTTCGAAATACGTTTTCATGGTCATTTAGAATACTTGAGTTATCTTATTCACTTCATCACCCTTTGTTAACTCAAGTAGCTATCCTCGTTATTAGGATAGTCCTGCACCAAACCCGAAACCTTTGTTCCGACCATTGCTATTCTCTTGAGTGTGTGAGGCCTTTTGATTGATAATGTTTACGTGGGCAAAAACTTGAGAGTATCGGGGACGACAAGGCTTAGCCTCTATTTTTAGGAGCTAGAACATCAATGGCTAGATCTAAGCACGGAATTGAGACAATATGTAGACTGTTAAGTGGTTTGTACTTGGTTATGGAGATTGAGAGAATGAAAAGAAAAGGAAAAAAAAAGTGAAAAGTGAAAGTCAAGGGAAGAAAGAGTAAAGTCTAGGGGAATCCAATCGATATATAGTCTAGGCTCTTAATGTTGTAGATTGCCTTGGTTGCTTCCTTTTCAAAAAAAAAAAAAAAAAAAAAAAGAGATAAAAATAATGAGGAAGCCAAGGAGATTAGAGAAGAATAAAAAGAGTAATAGCATAGCATTGAATGAGAAAAGAGATTCCCTTAGAGGTTCTTAAAAAAGATTTCGGTGGTGAATGAATGAAAGAAAGAAAAGAGTTTTAGAAATGTGCCTCTAAAAATGAGAATTAAGATAAGAGTGGGAGAGTTTGGTTAGAAAGAAAAAGTCTAGGATTGGGTAGAACAATAAAGGTTAAACTTGTATGCATGAATTGTTTCTGATCTTAGATAGATTTTGCCTAACGTGAAACATTCCTTATTTTCTTGAGAGAAACCTTTCATCTAAAGAAAACCACCTTTAAATGGCTTTACCCTTAACCGATTGAAAACGATTGACAATCCCTTAGCGAGATCTCATGCTACTACCTAATTGAATGTTAAAGAGTTGATTGCATAGTTGCTTGTGGAGATTTTTGATTCTTAACTCTAGAGTAAAAGATTAGGAGTTGCGATAGGAGTAAAGCGGATAGTTGATTAGAGTTTCGATTTCAGATTGCTTGATGACTTATCTTGGTTGTATGATGTTGGTAGCTTGGTGAACTATATCGTGGTTATGAGTCCCCACCTTCAAACCTTTCTCCTGGCTTGATCTTGTTGTTTGCTTGCGGACAAGCAAGAAGCAAGTTTGGGGGAGTATATGGAAGTGTTTATGGATGACTTCTCCGTATATGGAGACTCTTTTGCTTCTTGTCTAGCTAACCTTTGTAGGGTAATGGAACGGTGCGAAGAGACAAACCTCGTGTTGAATTGGGAGAAGTGTCACTTCATGGTAAAGGAAGGGATAGTATTGGGACACAAGATCTCCAAGGAAGAAATAGAGGTTGATAGAGAAAAGATTGATGTTATGAATTGTTTGGCACCACCAAAGACGGTAAAAGATATTCGAAGCTTTCTAGGCCATGCGGGATTCTATAGGAGGTTTATCAAAGACTTCTCCAAGATAGCTAGGCCACTAACAAGACTGTTGTGCAAGGAAGTGAGCTTTGAGTTTAACAACGAATGCATGAAAGCTTTTGAGAAGATCAAGAGGGAGTTAGTTAGTGCACCTATCGTCCAAGCACCAGATTGGAATTTGCCTTTCGAGATAATGTGTGATGCTAGCGACGACAAGTTCAGCAAAAGTAATTGTTGCACTGAAATCAGCCAAATTGCACAATATATCCTTTAGCAGCGGCAATCGCATCTTCGCTGTTCTTGTGGTGGTTAGTGGCGGCTTTTGGGGCTTCTTTTCTCAGCTCTTCAAGCTTCTCTGCCTTTCTCTGTTCCTCGAGCCTCTCTGCTTCTTTAGCTTCCAGATGCCACATTTTTACCAATGTTGAAGTAGAAATCACTCAAGTCTTTCTTCTTTGTTACCTAACAGAAGATGAGAAACAAATGAAAAGAGCTGACATGAGTTTAAAAGGCTACAAAAACATATCAGATCAAAATCCACCAAAGCTTATACCTACTCGTGAGTCCTCACCATTTATGATACACAGAGACAAGAAAATTACTAGTTTCCTACTAAGCCTGAGCTACTTAAGACAAGAAAATTACTTCTCGTCCTAACAGCCACAACATGCAACAAGGTTCTAAGAAGATCACGCAAACTACCTAAACACAGTTCCAAAACCCTGAGCTACTTAAGACAGAAACGAAGAAGGACATAACTATCCTAGCAAGCAATAGTTAAGTCGGCCAGAGAGACTAACACAAACATAATATAATGAACAAGAAAAGCGTAGACACAGAAAACATAAACTTACTTCATCTTTTTCCTCTCGAAGTTCGCGCAATCTTTCTTCCACCAGCCATTTCTTTTGTTCCTCAAGCTTCCTTTTATAAGCACCAGTTACAAACTTTTCTTTATCTGAAAATAGATGCTCATCTTTAGCAAGCTTTCTCTCATAAACTATTTCATGTTCTTTCTCTCTACGTTCTGCCTGTTTCATCAAATGCTGGATGTATCGTGGCTGCAATTATAACAAAAGTCAACAAAACATAAGCAATCCCAAATAAGTCATTATGAAACCTAATAAAAATTGCAATAACTATAGAGAACATAACACCATACGAAACTGATAGAAGTTATGCATTTGAAAGCTCAAAGACTTTAACCTTTATGTAACCATGAGTCTTTGTGGTATATAGACTATTTCAAGATGTGTTTTAAATCGAGATTTTCGTGGTTTCTAAGGGTAGTGGGAGGATCAATTATCAAAATCTAAGGTTTATAATGCTTCTATTATCAAAATCTAAGCTTTACTATGTTTCCATTATCAAAATCTAAGCTTTATAATGTTTATTTTCTCAAAATCTAAGCTTTATCATGTTTCCATTATCAAAATCTAAGCTTTATAAAAACAATGGGAATCTATAGGCAATCGTATTAAAAACAAGTGAGCCACAGATCACACATTGCTTTTCACAACACAGCTGATAACACCAAGATTAGTAAATTCCATAAGCTTAGTAAATTCCATCCTAAGCATTCTAATGTTCCCCAGAAGAGATGACCATACCTTGCGCTCTTCACGATCTTGCATTTGTGGAAGGACAGCTTTTTGTTTCATATCATCGAAAACTTCATCATATGCAAAAGCAGAAGGATCCTCCTCCAAAGCTTTCTTATGCTGCTCCTCAATCTATACAAACATAATCCAAAAATAATCACTTATCAAGAAAGATCAAAATCGAAGGAGGCAACAGAATGAGAAACTGAACTTACTTCTTTAAGAGCTTTGGTCTTTGAAGCTTATCGAGAAATCTCCTTCTCCACATCAAGATACGCCACACACAAGTCTGTCTTGTATGACATTCATCAAAGAATACCACTAGCAAAAGCACCCAGAGATTTATAAGATTTAGGGACTCTAAGCACATCACCACACCACTCGACTTTACCCCACATCTCCTTTCCCCCAAATTCCTTCCTATTATTGCGTCATTGAAAGGAAATCACTGCACACCAAATCATCTTACTCTGATAGCCACTAGAACGTAGATACTTGTCCCACAAAACCGCCATCTTTCCACAATACTCTACTAATTTAACCTGACTCTGTGCAGGACTCTTAGGCAACAATCCTTTCAAACCCTCCACGTTTAACCAGTATCTCGTATCTATTGTGTACCATTTAAATATACCTTTACTACTATAACAATACAATATGTTATCTATCACGCAATAATAATCCCAAAACCATCCTAAATGGAAATTATAACGCCTTTCTACATCTTCCCAACTATTTTCTCTAGGACTGTAAGCCACATCCTCATCCCCAAACATGAATATTCAAGCACTACACTCTTGAATATATGACCTACGAAAGGGCTCAACACAAACTCCCAAGCTTGAGTTTTGAGATCAAAAACTTCCATCCAATTTGACGAATTGAAGTTTTCTAAGCCTCCTGCTACATATATCTTTCCATCAATAACATTAACTGTTGGGTAATTTCGCTCCATCCGCATGTTTGGAGCCTCGTGCCATGTGTGAGACCGACAATCTAGAATCAAAACGCATGACGATAGCACATTGCCAGATCCGCCAATGGCGTAGATATTAGAACCAACGGACACAAGACTCGAAATAGGTGAATGGTCAATTGGAATTGGGGCCAAAACATACCCACTTGACTTCTTCTTCTCATTGTTGTTAGGTTTTAGGCATAAAGTGAACCACCGTGCGTTAGAGTCAAATGGAAACTCTATAAGAAACTGATAGAAGCAATGCATTAGAAGAAGGCTCAAAGACTTAAACCTCTACTCAACTAAAACAAAGTAACTAAAGCTTATTCTTTAGTATATAGAGTATTTCAAGATGTGTTTTTTATCAAGATTTTTGTGGTTTCTAAGGGTAGTGAGAGAGAGGAGCTCCATTATCAAAATCTAAGCTTTATAATGTCTCCATTATCAAAAAACTAAGCTTTATCATGTTTCCTAGAACAAATAACATAAAGAGATGGACATTACCTTACGCTCTTCACGATCTTGCATTCGTGGAAGAACAGCTTTTTGTTTCATGTCATCGAAAACATCATCGTACGCAAAAGCAGTTGGATCTTCTTCAAAAGTTTTCTTAAGCTGCTCCTCAATCTATACAAACATAATCCAAAAATCATCACTTATCAAGAAGATCAAAAATTGAAGGAGGCAATGTAAGAAACAGATTGAGAAATTGAACTTACTTCTTTAAGAGCTTTTGTTTTTGAAGCTTGTCTAGAAATCTCTTTCTCAACATCGTTGTCATCATCATCAGCAAATATTGAAGCGGGTCGAGATGATGATTTCTTTTTCTGGGATGGAGCTCTGATTTGTAATCCGTACTTCTTCATCTTCAACTTCTCCTTAGCTGCCGTAATAGCAGTTATGATCTCATTCTCAGCGGAATCTTTCTTTAGAAAGTTGCCCTCTTTCCCACTAAAGTCAAAGACTTTCTCTAAAAGCCCTAATGGGTTTGAAGGATAGAAGCTTGCACTGAACGGTAACGTTGAGGGTTTCATCTCCTCCATCTTCAATTTCTCCTTAGCTGCCGTAATAGCAGTTATGATCTCATTCTCAGCTGAGTCTTTCTTTAGAAAGCTGCTCTCTTTCCCAATAAAGTCAAAGACTTTCTCTAAAAACCCTAACGGGTTCGGAGGATCGAAGCTTGCACTAAACGGTAACGTCAAGGGTCTCATCTCCTCCGTCTTAAAGTCAATCTCCATTGGTTTCAATTTCAACTAAAGGAACAAAGATTAGGATTTTAAGCTCTCTCTCTTTAATCTCCTCTCGAATTTTAACTTATAATGTTTCCTTTTACTCAATTCCTAACTTTTCCTTATTCAGATTTTCTTTTCCTATTTATCATTCAACTAGGTAATTGGGTATATTTTTTTGGTTTTTTTTAAACCGATTTGTAAAATATACGTTTAGATGAATGAGTGATTTTAATTTGTTAAAATTGTATTTGGTTATTAAGTACATAAAGGTTTGAGATGAGTATTGCTGTATTTTGTATGACATAATAAGTTGTTTATGTGATTGGTATCCTTGTTAAAGATTGTGTTTATATATTTTATATTATTTTTTTGTGGTTGTTTGTATTGTGCAATTCTTACATCTTTGGTAGATATTCCATTTGGGAGAGTTTAGTTGCCGAAGTTCCTTACGCAGCAGGTGTAGCATATTTGTTTAAGTTCCTTACGCAGCATATGTAGCAGATTTGTTTAAAGGCTCTTTACCTGAAGAAGTGAAACTTGAAGATCCACAAAGAAGAGACTTATCTTAGTTTGCTTCCCCAAGGTGACCCTGTAATTTAGGACATTTAAATCGACCCTTTAATTTTAACAAGCGTTATAATGAGAAGTTTTCTTTTTTAAAGAGAGGATGATCGATAAGATAAGTTCACCAAAACTAATCATCACACTGAAATCGGCCAAGTTGTAGTACAATCTATTCTTCTATCTTTGCCCTCTTACGAGCCAAGAACCGTTCTTTAGCAGCCGCAATTGCATCCTCGCTTTTCTTGTGGTGGTTAGTGGCGGCTTTCGGGGCTTCTTTTGCTGCCTCTTTGATTGATGTGTCACTCTTGTCTGAACCCATTTTCTTCTCAGGTGCTGCTTGCTCTGCTTCTTGCGGCTCCACGCCAATATCTTCAGATTCAGGAGACACTTCCTTCTCTGGTGATTTTCTTTTCTTCTCTTCCCTTGTCTCTTCTTTTCTCAGCTCCTCGAGCTTCTCTGCTTTCCTTTGTTCCTCGAGCTCCTCTGCCTTTCTCTGTTCCTCGAGCCTCTTGGCTTCTTTAGCTTCGATATCTCGAGCTCCAAATGCCACATTTTTTCCAATGTTGAAGTAGAACTCACTCAAGTCTTTCTTTTTCGTAACCTAACAGAAGACGGAAAAACAAATGAAAAGAGCTGACATGAGTATAAAAACAAATCAGTTTAAATTCCACCAAAGCTATATGAACTATATTTTCTCTTCAATGCTAGTACAGAGACAAGAAAATGACTTCTAGGCCCACCCAAGACATGCAATAAGGTTGTAAGAATAAATCATTGCTGTCGAGTAAACTACCAATCACGCACTAAGAGCCACAACATGCAACAAGGTTCTCAGAAGAGAAGATTGCGATCAATTAAACTACTTTTACAAAGTTCCCAAACCTGAGCTACTTAAGACAGAAACGAAAAGGACAAAAATAGAGCTTCGGCTATCCTAACAAGTACTAGTTAAGTAGACCAAAGATATAGTTCAGGCAATCTTTCTACAATGAACGAGGAAACATAAACTTACATCATCTTTTTCCTCTCGAAGTTCACGCAATCTTTCTTCCGCCAGCCATTTCTTTTGTTCCTCAAGCTTCCTTTTATAAGCACCAGTTACAAACTTTTCTTTATCTGAAAAAAGATGTTCGTCTTTGGCCCTCTCCTTCGCAAGCTTTCTCTCATAAACTATTTCATGTTCTTTCTCTCTACGTTCCGCTTGTTTCATCAAATGCTGGATATATCTTGGCTGCAATTATAACAAAAAGTCACAAAACGTCATTCTGAAACCTAATAAAAAGTGCAACAGCTATAGAGAACGTAACACCATAAGAAACTGATACAAGTAATGCATTTGAAGGCTCAAAGACTTAAACCTCAAATTAACTAATAAACAAAGCTTTACAATGTTTCAATTATCAAAATCTAAGCATTATAATGTTTCCATTATCAAAATCTAAGCTTTATAATGTTACCATTATCAAAATCTAAGCTTTATAATGTCTCTCAGAATAGATAACATAAAGAGATGGACAATACCTTACGCTCTTCACGATCTTGCATTCGTGGAAGAACAGCTTTTTGTTTCATATCATCGAAAACTTCATCGTATGCAAAAGACAAAGGATCTTCTTCCAAAGCTTTCTTATGCTGCTCCTCAATCTATACAAACATAATCCAAAAATCATCACTTATCAAGAAGATCAAAAATTGAAGGAGGCAATGTAAGAAACAGAGTGAGAAATCGAACTTACTTCTTTAAGAGCTTTTGTTTTCGAAGCTTGTCTAGAAATCTCTTTCTCAACATCGTTGTCATCATCATCATCAGCAAATATTGAAGCGGGACGAAGTGGAGGTCGAGATGATGATTGTTTTTTCTGGGACGGAGCTCTGATTTGTAATCCGTATTTCTTCATTCTTCAATTTCTACGAAATCGATTCAAAATTCCAGAAATTTAGGGCAAATGTTGCCCAGAGCAGATTCTGATTTAAGGGTTCGGTTTCGGGACAAACCCTAATGAAATCGAAGGGGAAATTGGTGGATTCACATAGGGTTCCAATTCGAGGAATAAGGATCTTAGGAACAGGATATAAAATCATAGAATGAGGAAGGAAGATGAAGAAATAGTGGAAGTAAAGGGCCGATGTTAAGGCCCAATTCTATCTTTGGATGGGCCGAGGTAATGAGGTTCTAGATAAATAATTATATTTCGTTTTTTCTTTCCTTTCGAATTTTCTTTAACAATCAAAATGTAAAACTTTGTTTCAAGCCACAGAAACCCCCTTACGCAGTTGTGGAACTCCAGGTTGGAATAAAAAAAGGTCAAACAAATGGTTTATGTAAGCAAAACGACCAATCAAACGGAAGGACAATCAATTTTGGTAACTTCTCCAAATAACATTTCCTTAAAACTTTGGTTAAAATGAGACCATGTAACCGTAGGATTGAAATAGCACAACTACTTTCATATATTTGCCTTCTTACGAGCCAAGAACCGATCTTTAACAAGCTTGTCACCAAATTTGAAAAAAGATCAAAAAGTGGAAAACATAATTTTACTTTGAGGAACCACAAGCTCAACCATGTTAACACAAGTTTTAACTGCATGACCTAAACAATCCAGGTCATATGCTGGATCATAGAGATCCTTCCCAACCATTTTGACTACTACTATTGCCTCTTATCAGATATCTAGAGACAGGTGAAACCTAAAGTCGTAATTTTCGACCAACCAAATCTCATATGGACAAGTCTAAAGCTATCTCACAACTTATATTCTACAACTCATCATCATACTCAGATGCTTAAGTCTTTGTACATAGGAAGGTAGAAAAGTGAAGATTCAGGAATGTTCCAATGTTGTATGATTATGTATAGTGATTGATCAAGTAACATATAGAACATCTACATTACAATACCTACTTATAATCCTCCTTGTCCACTTTCTTCCCAATCCAGTTAGCTACAATAGGAGTCAAAGCCACTGTAGGCGGAAACCTAATCGGAGAAGCAGCTTTATGCGCTGCATACGCCAAAGCAAAGGCCCCAACTTTCTCTCCCGTCTCATTAGTTGAAATCCCAACCTAAAAAACAAACCCACAATCAGTTTATACTCAAATCCAAAATCAAGAAAACATAACTTAATACAATCAAGAAGTGAAAAAGGAACCTTTAGAAGAAGAGCTTGAACATCAACACCAGAAGTAACAAGAACATAACACAGTGAGAATGAAATGAGTGAAAGAGTAATGGATGTAGCAAGATAAGCTCCACCATACTTTGCAAGTAACTCTTTAGCTTCATTTGTTTTTGATTTCTTCTTATTCTTATTCTCTCCTTCTTCATCCTTAGAGCTCAATATCTATTCACATATTCATCAAAAATTATCAGAATTGGCCTAACAATTGACTCATAAACAATCAATTTTGACAAATTTCGATCCTTTTGATATAAATGAAAACAAGAAAATCAATATCTAATCACATATTCATCAAAAAATACCATTTTAGTATACCTAACAGCTTCCATAGCCTAACACTTAACTCAGAAACAATCAATTTTGAAAAATATTGTTCAAATTACAAATTACCACAAAACAAACTCACAAATTTCGATTCTTTTGATATAATTAAAAACAAGAAACTCAATATCTAATCACATATTAATCCAAAAACAACCTTTTAGTATATTCTTAAACTACCAAAATTGATCAAAGTTGGCTTTACACTTAACTCAGAAACAATCAATTCTAACAAATATTGTTCAGATTACGAATTAACCACAATAAAATTTCACAAATTTCAATTCTTTAGATATAAATTTAAACAAGAAACTCAATATCTAATCACATATTCATCCAAAAAAACTATTTTAGTATCTTCAAAAACTAAAACCAAAAAGTTGATCAAAATTTGCTTAACTCTTTAACTCAGAAACAATCAAATTTCATTCAGATTACGAATTACCTCAAGAAAATTTCACAAATTTCGAGTCTTTTGATTAAAAAGAGAACAAGAAACTCAAATATGCATCCAAAAACACCATTTTAGTTACCCTTAAAACTACCAAAATTGATAAAAATTGGTCTAACACTTAACTCAATTTTGACAAATATTGTTCAGATTACGAATTACCCACAAGAAAATTTCACAAATTTTGAATTTTTTGATATTAAAAAGAAACCAAGAAACTGAATTTATGAATTAGAACCTTCCAAAGACCAACTTCGAGGCCATATTTTTTGGTAACTTCTTCAGCGGAAGGAGAAGAAGAAGAAGAAGGAGGAGAGGGAGATGGTGAAGTGTTATTGTCGATTTCTTCGGCTTTCTCTCTGACGGCTCTGCATCTGAATTTCTTCGAGGAAGCTCGAATGGAAGAGTAGAAGAATCGGATTTGAGGGTTTGTGGAAGTGTTCAACAAGGAAGATGAAGGAGGGATTTGAAGAAGCATCGCCATTGTTGAAGAAAGCAAATCGTTTCACCTTTATTATTTTTTTATCTAATTTGGATTATATTCAAATTATTTGACCGACTTGCTTTATTTTAATATCAATTGTTAAAGAAATTAAAATAGTGTTATTTGAAGTTTTAAAAATTCTTTAAAACTGAAGTAAAAAAATGGGTAAAAGATGTTTAAGAGGATGAGGTTGCTTTCGTTTTGAAACACTCAAATATACGTATGGCTAGAACGAAGGCCAAGTCGCCAGACATTATATTTGATAAATGTAAAATCTCATAAAATATGTATACTAGCGAATTAAGGTATATCTCTAAAGGAAAATACTTGCGTTCGCGAAACCAAGAAATCACTTTCTCTGTATCCAATAAGATTATAGAGCATCCGCATTGGTGATGTTTTGTGGGTGTCTTTAAATATAAAATTAATAAAATTTGAGGAATAGGAGGAAAGAAAGTGTTTTTGAGTAAAAAGATGAGGTGTTTTTAAATATAAAATTAATAAAAGTTGAGTAAAAAGAGGAAAGTGTTGTTATTATTGGAGAGAGGGTGTCTAGAGGAATACATAAATAGTGATGTGTCTTAAAAATAGTGGGATGCTTTTAAATATAAAATTAATAAAAGTTGAGTAAAAGGAAGAGAGATAGTGTTTTTTTGGGTAAAGTTGAGTAAAAAGAGGAGAGTTATTATTTTTTTATTGAGAGACATCCACAAAATGTCTCTAATGCGGATGGTCTAACAGATCATATTATATTTAAATAAATAAATAAAATAAATAAAATTTTTTTTTTTTAAATCATTGAATTAGCTGAATTGTATCCTTTAAAGTATATGTTTATATGTTTTATTTATTTAGTTTTAATTTCTTATTTTTATTTAAATAAGTCATATTATATTTAAATAAAAATAAATAAATAAATAAATAAAATAAAATTTTAACTCTTAGATTCACTGAATTGTATCCCTTAGAGTATAGTTTTATATATTTTATTTATTTAGTTTTAGTTTCTTATTTTTATTTAAATATGTCATATTATATTTAAATAAAATAAATTTAAAATTTAAAAAATAAAATTTTAACCCTTAGCTTTGTTGAGTTGTATCTCTTAGGTATAATTTTATATGTTTTTTTTCCAACCAAACAATATATACCTAGAAACTCACTCCATAATTGGTTACCCACACTGGAGGAAAAGTGTTTACAAACAAAGATTCAAAAAATAAAACTCTTGAAGTTCGTGCTAAACAATCCGCCTGTTTATTACTCAGTCTTGGGATACGAGAGATAGAAATCCCAGGAAGAGAATCACATAAACGAGCAAGATCCTCAAGTTGATTGGAGAAAGCAGGCCACTCCTCTGGAGATTGCACCATATATACGAGATCTGCACAATCTGTTTCAAACACATGGCATAAAATTTTTGCCGAAATGATAGAATTCACTGTCCACAATAGTGCTTCCAATTCTGTATGCAAAGGTGAGAGCGTTTTCCGATTGCACTTTGCGCCCAACAATAAAACATTATCATCTCCCTGAATACATAACCAACCTAGATCGGTAGTAGGATCAGATGACTTCCAAGAACCATCAATCCGACATCTTATCGATGAAGGAATTATCTCCACCAACTCCATATTAACTTCCTCCTCTGTTGGACTTGTTTGTGCCTCCTCCCAAGCTAAATATTCCGTGATAGCGCGATTTAATATGTCATGGGAAACAGTTTGTTTACCTTTAAATAACTTGTTATTTCTAGCTTTCCATAAAAACCATATGATTTGGTATTCTGTGATAGCGCGATTTAATATGTCCTGGGAAAACAAACAGATATACCTTGTTCTTTTATATGATTTGGTATTCTCCAATAAAGATAATCCAAATTTGTATACTCCGACCCTGTCGGAAAATTGGTTATTGATGACGAAACCTTTGAAAGCGTCCAAGTTTGTACAGCGTAGGAACATTCTAAAAATACGTGATTAATAGTTTCCTCTTTCAATCCACAACGCTGACAAATATTATCACATTTAACTCTCCGGTGATTTAATCTTGAAATAACAGCAAGTGCTCCAGAAGCAATTTGCCACAGTAGATGCTTTATTTTTGGTGGAGCTTTAACCTTCCATGTCTGAGCTTTGAGAGCTTTACAACTTGGGCCCCAAGAAACCTCATCTGACATACTCCATACTAACTCGTATCCTGACTTGACCGTATATTTCTGTGTATAGTTTTATATGTTTTATTTTTTTAATTTTAATTTTTTATTTTTATTTAAATATAATATTACATGGTGTAATATTATTGGATGAATATAGAGAATGTGAACAAATAAATTCACCCCTAGAGTTAAAAAGAAGGCATAAAATAATACTAATTTTTTAAGTTAATGGGTAGACTAATACTCTGAATTTTTTTTAACTAATATAATACTAATCTTTTGTAAAAAGACATAAATGCCATTATGATTTAAAATTAAGAAATATAATTAATAAAATAACAAAATAAACCAAATAAAAATGATAAAAATATAAAACAAATCAGTTTTAATAAAAACTCAACCCACACGTTTTTTCCAAAAAAAAAAAATTATTTTTCTTCACTCTAAACCCTAACACCGCTGCTCATCTCACTCTCACACCGCTCACCTCAGCCTCGTCGTCGACTCGCCGTGGACTCTCTGTACCCTCGCCGTGGACTTTATCTCATGACTTGTCCACTCAAGACTTGATGGACAGGTTTCATAAGTTACCGAAGAAGCTGAAAGGAGAAGTAGATGAAGACAAGGAAGATGATTGAAGGAAATCGTGTGAAATCGCCGGAGAAATGTATGAGAAAATGAGAAAGTGAAAAATGATTTTTCCCCAAATTGATTTTAACTTAGCTTTTTAAGGACCATGGACGACCATTGTCCATATTGTCCGGACCATTTTGTCCATGGGCGAAGTTGGACTAGACCACTTAAACCCACTTCATAGATGGACTTGTCCATAACCGGTCCATAATGTTTTGGACATGAACAGACCATGGGCGGCCCGACCATTTTGACACCTCTATTCTTTATTGCTAGAAAATGTTTGTCGCGTAACCCTTTGCCTTTCCTGTAGATACTCTATACCCGTTCTATTCACAATGACTTTTTGTACGCTAAGAATCTGCTTATCGCGGATCACCGTAGCGATCCTCTTACTTATTGCTTTCATACTGAAAGCAATCCCCATGCGTTGAGAAAATCTTGTCACACTTTTCCTGATGCCATTTGTTTTTTTGAGTTCTTCCTGATATTAACACATTTGCTACGCGACACTGATAAAAGCTGAGCCAAGAAGAAATCTTACCAAATCCAATTACAACTGAAACTAAGTACATGAAGAAAAGTGTTGAATGATATTAGCCGACAACATTGTTACTGGAGAGTTTGATTTTCTCTTCTTTGACTTTCAGCTTCTTAAATCTCCAGTCTTCACACAACCACAAGATATTAGTATCATTGAGGTTATGAACAGTAGTACCTAATATAGTTTTATCTGACTTCCCTGAAAGGATTAGACCTTGTACTGGAGATAGCTAGTCAATAAAAGGGCAGTAAGAGTAATCAAAATTTCAAAGCAGCTAGCAACAGATGTGTAGTTGTTTAACTTACAAAGTTACTTACTGTGAAAAAAAAATTGATGTCTAAGTAGCTGTTTCGAAAAATCATGTCAAAAGAAAGATCATGGCAAAACAAGATGTGGTCATGCCAACCAAGTTTTAGACAAAGAATCACAAGCCAAGTCGCTTGGTAACACAAATTAATAAAAGAAAAAAACAAAGGACATCATCCATTACTTCTCTAAACTAAATCAATGTGATGTAAGTTATCTTTTCAGTGAAAAACATTATTACCTCTCTCTTAAAAGGAGGATATCTCCCAAGACCAGGTGTGGCATTTGCGGAAGCTGAAACTATGTCAACAAGCACTCGATGAACCTAACCAAAAATTGTAGACCGTATTAAATCAGCAACAAATGAGACTGTAAGGCAACCCAGCTACGAAACTCTTCAGAATAGAAATTGAACATGACAGTATCCGTAGTAAATCTAGATCAGGAAATTAAAATATCGTAGTGGAATGTGTTCAACAGACCATGTGTGACAACTGACAAGCCATGGCCAATGTTTCATTGTTTACTAAATTTCTGAATTTCCAATCCTATGCAGTTCAAATTAGAGGAAGACAACACCAGATAAGCTATAAACAACAACACAGAACACACCTCATCAACACATAGTCGTGCTGGGTCTTTAGCCAACTCAAGAACGGTCTTTATTAACGATCTCAACCCTTTCTCCAGAGATATAAGATAAGGTTGATAATCATCTGCCTCTAACACAATCTGAAAAAATTAGAAATTCAATCTGTCAAACTCCAGCCTAAAACTTTTACTTGCTCATCAAATTTGAGGCAAGAAGGAATAAAACCCCACCCTTTTGACATTGTTCAAGTCAAAATGTCTAGCCAATGGAAGCTGCTTGATGCGGTTGGGGAAATTGCCTTCAAAACTTGCAACAACTTTTCAACCACTTCATTGAACCAAACTTTTTGTTAGAGAACAAAATTCACTGAACTCCAAAAGGGGCTTGAACACATGAAAGGCACAGCACAAGACATGCAATTCATAAACTTTTCCAGTGAAACATATAGCATACACATCCAATATTAGTTTGGTGTAATCCTAGATGATATAAGGTAATCTTAATGTGTCTTCATCCAACCAGCACCACACTTTTTCCATTACAACTAGAAAAATACAAAGGCTAAAGTATTATTGTTCAGCTTTGTGTATGAAAATACTCACTTCACCACCAGCCAAGTGGAGAAGAAATTTGTCCTCAAACTCACGGAAAAGCTCCAAAGCTATTGCTCTTGTACCTTCAGACTTCTTCTTCTCGTGACCGTTGCCACCAACATCCTTTGTTTTTGGTGGATTAATACGTTTCATCCGGTATGAATAAATTTGCTCACCGGTCAAAGACACTGGTGGATCATCTTTCCTAGTGTCTCTCTTCTTCAAAAAGTCTTTTTTATTCTTCCTTAGAGGATGATCATAAGGGAGAAATCTTCGGTGACAATCGAACCAACACGTCTTTCTTCCGTGCTTCAGATAAAAAGACGGTGTATCTTCCATGCAAATTGGACAAGACAATTTGCCATGGGTGGTCCATCCTGATAACATCCCATACGCCGGAAAGTCGCTTATCGTCCACAACAACACCACTTTTAGAATAAAATTTTCCTTCTTATACGAATCGTATGCAACGACTCCAGTAGACCACAGTTCTTTTAACTCATCAATGAGAGGTCGGAGGAAGATATCAAGACTAGCTCGCGGATGATTTGGCCCAGAATTAATAATGGTTAGAAACAAATACTCCGTATTCATGCACATACCAGGGGGTAAATTATAAGGAGTCAATATTATTGGCCACAACGAATGATTTTTGGACATGCCAAATGGATTGAACCCATCCGTACACAATCCAAGATAAACGTTACGGGGTTCTTCAGCAAACCGGGGATGTTGATCTTGGAAAATTTTCCACTCCGCTGCATCAGACGGATGACACATTTCTCCCTCATTTGCTTCGTGTCGGCATGCCATCTCATTACCGCTGCAATCTTCTCGCTCTGATACATTCTTTTTAATCTGTCAGCAATAGGCATATACCACATACGACTATATGGTACATTGGACCTACGGTTTTGCTCGTTAGGCATCCATCTTTCTGAATTACAAAACCGACACTTATCAATCTTTTCATCATCTTTCCAAAATATCATACAATTGTTGATGCAAACATCAATTGTATAACATAGGAGCCCTAAATTGCGCATCAATTTATCAGCCTCGTAATGTGAACCGGTTGCTTGCTTTCCTTCAGGTAAATAATATTTCAAAATTCCGCACATCAAATCCACTAACTTTTCACTCATATTATGATCAGCCTTATTTTGCATAATTCGAGCAGCTAAGGATAACTGCGAGTGACCTTCACAAAAACCATCGTATAATGGAGTATTCGCTCCATCCAACAAGTCGTAGAATTTTTTAGAATGATTTCGTACCGGTTCTTCTACATTCTGATAACTACCATCCTGATGATAGTTATCAAAACTAACATTAACACGAAATGCATCATTCACCATATCCACATACCTATCTTCTACTACATTACCCACTTCTTCATTCCCACTACTATGCGTTCTATCAACATAACTCGTTCCTAAATCCATGTCGAGTTCTTCACCATGTTTATACCAGATATAATAATCTGGCATAAATCCTCTACTATACAGATGTCTCAAAACTCTTGTACCCGGGATAAATTTCTCATTCTCGCAAATAATACAAGGGCAGTGAAACATACCACGATTTCTCTGCGCAAGAGGCTGGCTATTTGAAAATGCCACAAATTGATCCACCCCGATGTGAACTCTGCCGAAAGATTTCCCGTCGCTTCATCTAACCTCTGGTACATCCACTCACGAGAATTACCATAATTATAATTTCCAGACATAAATAAGTTAACAAACTTAAATCTCTCTTTGATTTGTGTTTATAATGTCTTTTTTTCCTTTCTGTTTCTACAATTGTGAGAAGAAAATTCGTGTATGGTATATATATAGAAAATTTTTCGACTAATTTGCTACTTGATTAATTATCGCAGCAAAAATTAGGTACACCAACCACCAAATGATTTCCACGTGTTTAACTCAGATTTAGCTACTGATTTGCTACTCGATTAGCGTACGCAGCCAAAATTAGGTACACCAACCACTAGATGACTTAAACATGTTTAACTACTTTTAGCGACTGATTTTCGACCCACCGAATACAGTCGCAAATCAGTCGCTAAAAGTAAGTATGCACACACGTGGATTTCATTTCTTCTGCAGTAGGTAATCAGTAGCAAATCAATGGGTAAATTTTCTCCATATTTGCTACTAATTACCGACTACATTTTTGACTTTACTTTAGTCACTAAACAGTCGTAAACTTCCTACTATTTAACGACTGATTTAATAGGTCGCTAAATTTTGACTGTTTTACGACTGTTTTGAAATGTTCGTAAATCAGTCGGTAATCAGTAGCAAAACAGTCGGTAAATTTAGCTACTGCATAATCAGTAGCAACAATCAGTAGCAAATACCCGGTTTTGGTGTAGTGTCTAGAAGTGCTTAAGTATGTGATTTTCTTGGAGTAACCCTAAACCTAAGTATGTTGCAACGTGTCAAATTGCCACCCTTACCTTTTTGTAACGTTCATGCATATGCTTCTTTAACCAGAAAGAGAAAACCAAACGCCAATACTTGCACTTCTCTTGGATATTTTAACTAAAATAATTTATTAGTTTAATTAAGATTTTTTTTTCTTACAATAAAATATTACATTCCATATTTTTTAAAAATATAATAAATCTAAACAAAACAAAATAGTAAATCTAAAAAACAGCAAATATAAATTTTAATTAAATTAAAATTTTCCAAATTGAATGAGTTGAGAAAAATATAATCTATTTTGAGTAAATGTATAGGGATATGTGAATTGTTTTTATCTTTTTATGTGATTAAAGTGAAAACATGCATAATGATGAAATAATGTGTTGATACCGGATCCGCACCGAGGATTCACTCTCTCCAATCATGACACATATCAACCACTTCAGCAGGTCAAAATAAAGACTGGGTCAGTTCGGAGCAAGAAGAAATGGGTGAACCGTATAAGAGCTCGATGGAGTGAACTGGGGTCTGACCAGTAGTGAAGCCTCGCGGAAGGAAGGAGCGAGTGAAGCCAGGAGTGTCCGCGAAGCGAGGTGAATCTGCGAGCTGAAGGAGAAAATCATTCAAATACAAGACGTTACGACATTAAAGGCCAAATCAAAACTAATGATTTAAAGAAGAATCATAGGATTTATTATTATTTATTCTTAGTATTTAATCCTTAATTTGATTATAAATATAGACCCCCATGGTCATGTATGGGGGTCAACCTTTTTTCACTCGAGATCAATATATATAATTTTACACTTTTTCTTTTAGCAAATCTATTATCTATTTCAGTTCATTCTTACTAACAAATTCTATTTTTACTTTAATAATAATTCAATATATTATTGGGTGTAGAATCCAGTATCCACATTTTGGCGCCGTCTGTGGGGAGAATCAGACATTCAAGCTACAAATCTACCAATTCAGAACAGTTCTCCTCATCAAATTCATTATGGCTGGTGGTAATGTGGAGACCAAACTGGTGTCAACAATGATCTTGCCACTATTGCTACCATCCAAGAGTCTCTCTCAGGAATCACTCAGAACATGACCGATCTGTCTACAAAACTCGGTACCATCGAGAGAGAGATGACCTCTCTGAGAAATGATTAGGTAAATTTGACTAACAATCAAACAACTCTCTTTTCTCAATAAGATTCAGTATCTGCTGGCCATTCCTCGGGAAGTCGTAGTGCCCATGTACTTTATAGGACCACAAGGAGTTCCAATCCTCAAACTCATGCGAATCTTCTGCAAAGTGCCAACCTTCACACACATATCAATCAATTAGCATCACTTCAGGCTGGAACCACTTCTAGCGTAGAAGAAATTCTTGCCAATGATGCGGTTGGTGATGGTGTCGATCCTGCAATTGCGGTAGATGCGGTTAATAACAACATCAACAATGACATCCCAACCGAGATATGAGATACTTGGGGACGTGTTATCGTCTCCAATTTTCACCAAGTAAATCATGCTCTCGATGAGCTGAAGTCAAGATTTCACCAAGCAACCAGTTCAGCTCCCGAAGTGGACAAGGTGATCGAAGAAACTCGACGTTCACCGTTTAAAGCATATATAGCAAACTTTTGGATCAGAGACTCGCGAAGTGTCAACCTACTGATGTACGATGGGATGAATGACCCGAAGAGCCATCTGGCTGCTTTTCGTATTGCAGCCGGGCGAACCGAGCTTGCTGCGCATGAAGAAGATGCAGGTTACTGCAAACTATTCTCTGAAAATCTTTCTGGTCAAGCTCTCCTATGTGTTACACAACTAGAGTCCTCCACGATTGATAGTTTTGATTAGCTATCATCGGCCTTAATCATGCAGTATTCAATACTCATGGAAAAAGGAAAAATGGATAGTGACCTATGGAATCTATCTCAGGGTCCTCGGGAACCTTTGAGAAAACATATCGCCAAGTTTAAGGACATCATATCCAAAGTCTTGGGAATTTCCTAGATTGTTGCGCTGGCAGCTTTGCGGAATGGTTTATGGCATGAGTAGAGATTCCGTTTGGAGATTACAGTCAACTAGCCTACAACCATCCAAGATGCTTTGTTCCAGGCAAACAACGGCCGAGGAAGAAAAGGCAACATTTGAGAAGAAGTACCGAACCGTGAAGCCTGGAGGAGTCGATGCTAATACACTGATTACCTTTGAAGAGTTTGATACCCAGCGTCTCGCAAAACCACATGATGATACGTTGGTGATAGCTCTTGATATTGCAAACTTTGAAGTTTCCAAAGTCTTAATTGACATTAAAAGCTCGGTTGATCTCATTTTCTTAAGTACTTTGCAAAATATAGGGATTAATAGGGTGAACCACCTGCACCGCTCATCTCTTTCACAAGCAAAACGTCAATGTCACTTGGAACAATCAAACTACCTGTGCTTGCCGAAGAAGTTTCGAAGATCATTGAATTCACATTGTTTGATCGACCGGCTGCGTTTAATTCCATTCTGGGCACTCATGAGATTTACCAAATGAAGCAGTACCTTCAACCTATCACCAATGTGTGAAGTTCCCGATTCCTAGCAGAGTAGAAATGATTAACGGAGATCAAGAGATGTCTAGATCTTGCTACCTTACAAGTCACAGGCTAAAAGTTCAATAGCAATTAACCAACACCGGGGTACCAAAGGACACGACTCTTCCCAGTGAACAATAATCTAATGAGGTTTCGGTCGATGTTTCTATTTATCCGGAGAACCCCGAATGCATGGTGAAAATCAGCTCGGGACTTGAGTCAAAGCTGCGAGATGAGCTAATCGAGTTCCTGTCAAAACATAAGACCTTATTTGCATGGTCCATCAAAGACATGTTAGGAAACGACCCTGCATCATCTCTCATAAACTGCACGTTAATCAAAGCTTTAAACCAATCAAGCAAAAAGGGAGAAAGCTCGTCCCTGATCTAGCTAAAGCAGTAAACTATGAGGTGGATAGACTTCTCAAAGCCGGTTCTATTTGCGAAATCAAAAACCCAGATTGGCTCGCCAATCCCGTGGTAGTCAAGAAGAAAAATGCAAATTGGAGGGTCAGCGTTGATTTCACTGATATCAACAAAGCTTGCCTAAAGGATATTTTTCCTTTGCCACACATTGATCGCTTGGTCGAATCGACTGCGGGTCATGAACTCTTAAGTTTCATGGATACTTTTTCTGGCTACAACCAGATCCGAATAAATCCGGATGATCAAGAAAAATTTTTATTCATTACGGATAAAGGAATTTATTGCTATGTAGTCATGCTCTTTGGATTGAAGAACGCCTGAGAAACTTATCAACGTCTCGTCAACAAGATGTTTGACGAGCAACTAGGGAAAACAATGGAAGTCTACATTGAAGATGTTTTGGTTAAATCTCTCAAAACGTCCAAGCACATTCAACACATCGATCAATGCTTCAAGATATTGAATAAGTTTGACATGAAGCTTAACCATGCGAAGTGCACTTTCAATGTACCTTCGAGAGAGTTTCTTGGTTATATTGTGACACAACAAGGCATTGAAGCAAATCCAAACCAGATTAATGCATTTCTAATAATGCCTTTGCCGCGTAACTTCAAGGAAGTACAACGCTTGATTGGAAGGATTGGAGCTCTCAACATATTCATATCCCAATCAACCGAGAAGTGCCTTCCTTTCTATCAACACTTTAAAAGGGAACAAAAAATTAAATTAGAGTGATGAATGCGAAGAAGCTTTAAATCAACTCAAAGTGTATCTCACTACTGCCCCAATTCTTTCTAAACCGGATACTGGCGAAAGGTTGTACCTTTACATTTCAGTTTCTGAACATGCGGTGAGCGGTGTAATCGTACGAGAAGATCGGGGAGAGCAGCGGCCTATCTACTATATAAGTAAAAGTTTGACAGGCCCAGAAACTCGTTATACGATGATGGAAAAACTTGCACTCGCAATAGTGGTTTCTGCTCTTAAACTAAGGCCATACTTTCAATCTTATCCAGTATAGGTTCTCACATCAACCCCTTTGCGCACTATTTTGCACGGCCCTTCCTAGTAAGGACAATTAGAAAAGTGGGCAGTTGAACTCAGTGATTATGATATCGAGTACAAGAGTTGGATAAGTGCAAAGGCTCAAGTTTTAGCTGACTTTCTTACTGAACTTCCAACTAACGAAGTAATTTCAGAGGAGTTGGAATCAGGTTAGAAACACCTACATCAAAAATAATAGAACAGACATTCCGATTGTTATTTTCTGCTTCAAATAGTGAAGCCGAATATGAGGCACTTATTGCCGGGCTTCGCCACGCGAAAAGAATTGGAGCATAAAAGGTGGTTGCTTATTGTGTTTCTCAATTAGTTGTGAATCAATTCAAAGGAGAGTATGAGGCAAACGATGATCGAATGGAAGCATATCTTAAAGTTGTTACTAGTTTAGCCCGAAAGTTCAAAAGATTTGAACTAGTGGGCATTCCTTGGAGTGAAAACAGTTTTGCAGATGCATTAGCCGCTCTAGGTTCAACTTCAGATCCTGACTTAAAAAGGGTAATTCCGGTAGAATGCATTGCGACTCGTAGCATATCATTTCCGGATGAGATAATGGTAGTTACCAGATCTCAAATTCAATCTGAAAGAGATAAGAGAGCTCTTGTCAAAAGAACACATGGAAATAAGAGGCGTTCAAGAATGAATTGAAAGCAAGATCAAAACTGTGAAGCCACAATTAAAAATTACTGAGGAGGAAAACGTTCACGAGACACCTGTTAGAATTCAGAGTTTAATGAGTAAGAGCTGATGCTCAGATTAAGAATAGAGATGAATATGAATAAGTGTAAAGAGATTTTATTATCTCAGTAATTATAAAGTGTTACAATGAGTTACATATTTATAGAATATAGAAATATAGCCGTTAGGTACAACTTGGTACAACTTGGTACAACTTGGACGTACAACTAAGACTTGGTATGACTAGGTACAACTTGGTACAATTTGGTACAACTTGGTGTCCTTTCTTCTCTTCTTGGGCCTGAATTCCTTATTGGAATTTGTTGCTTGATTAATACTCCCCCTCAAACTTAGTCGGACTGAGTGTGAAGACTAAGTTTGATTTTCCAGAAACAAATCCTCACAACTACCTCATTAAAAACCTCACAAGTACAAACCCGGTGGGAAAAACTCCTTGTGAGGAAAAGAGTGTAGTGTCTCTGGAAATGGAGAGGCATGATCAAGGGTGAGTGAGATCTACTAGTCCAAGCTTGCTGTAGATGTGGTTGCAAATTTTGAGACTTGTAGCTTTGGTGAATATGTCAGCTAGCTGATCTTCGCTTCTTGTGTAGCATGGGAGGATTACTCCTTCAATGATCTTTTCTCTAACTTTGTGACAATCCACTTCTATGTGCTTGGTTTGTTCATGGAAGACTGAATTGGTAGCAATGTGAATTGCTGCTTGATTGTCACAATGCATGGTAATGGGACTTGTGCTCTCAATTTCCAGATCCTTTAGAAGCGCCTTTAGCCATACTAGCTCATTTGTGAGCTTCTTCATTGCCCTATACTCACTTTCAGCACTTGAGCATGAGACGACCTTTTGCTTCTTGGATTTTCAGGTTACTAAGTTCCCTCCAATGAATGTGCAATAGCCGGTTGTGGATTTTCTATCCATCGTATCTCCAGCATAGTCCGCATCACAATAGCCCACAATTTCAGTACTATCATTCTTTCCCATCCAAACACCTTGCCCTGGTGATCCTTTGATGTATCTCAGAATTCTTTCCACCATATTCCAGTGGTGTACCAAAGGCTCTTTCATGTGTTAGCTCACCTGATTCACAGCAAAACATAGGTCAGGTCTTGTTATGGTTAAGTAAATTAACTTACCTACAAGCTGTCGGTATTGGGCTGGATCTTCATATGGTTTGTCAAGTGGATCTTCTTGTCCTTTCTCCCCCTTTCTCCTGACCTTGTAGCCATCTTCAAGTGGTGTCTTGGCCGGTTTAGAACCTAATTTTCTTGTCTCCGTAAGCAAATCAAGTGAATATTTTCTTTGGGATAGAAACAAGCCTTCCGGAGAGCGGCATATTTCTATTCCTAGAAAATATTTAAGTTCACCTAGATCTTTTATATCAAATACAGATTTAAGGAAAAGTTTGGTTTCTTTAATACCTGCTTGATCATTGCCGGAAATGATCAAGTCATCTACATATACCAAGACCACAATGATTCCTTGAGCACTTTGAGAAGTAAACAAGGTGTGATCAGCCTCCGATCTTTTAAATCCTTTGGCTGTTAATGTGAAGCTTAGCTTGTGGTACCAGGCTCTTGGGGATTGCTTCAACCCGTAAATAGCTTTTCTAAGTTTGAAAACTTTGCCATGAGGAATTGAACTTTCAAGACCCGGTGGAGGCTTCATGTACACTTCTTCTTCAAGCTCTCCTTGGAGGAATGCGTTTTTGACATCCATTTGCCATAATTCCCAAGATAGGTTGGTTGCCAATGATAGAATCACTCGGACTGTATGAAGCTTAGCCACTGGTGCAAAGGTGTCCGTATAGTCTTCTCCATAAGTTTGAGTAAATCCCTTGCAACCATGCGAGCTTTATACCTTTCAATTTCTCCATTGCTGTGATACTTGATGGTGAATACCCATTTAGATGTCATAGCCCTTTTTCCCGAAGGTAGATCATTCACATCCCAAGTGTGATTTCTAACCATTGCTTCTATCTCAGCATTTATAGCATCCATCCAGACCTTGATTTTTTTTTGCTTCTTCAGTAGGGTCTTAGGAATGTAATGCTACTCTATCTTTCCAAGGAATGCTTGATGGTCTGATGGCAAGAGGGCAAGAGAACACTGAGCTTGTATAGGGTGAGCCACAACTTGATGATTATAATAGACCCTGGTATATTTCCAATGGTCCGAACTAAATCTTTGACGTGCAAATCTTTGGCGTGTGCTTCTCCTCAAGGTTGGATCTGGTGCCTCTTCTTCCTCATGATATTCATTCTCCTGAATATCAGCTTCTGGTGGAGTTTTTTGATTAACTCCCCCTTGTTCATTTACTCCTTCGTCATTCTCTTGCTCATTTGGAACATTTACCTCTTCTTCTTGAATCTGATCATCTTGATTGTTTTCAGGAGCTGTTTGCTCTTTATTCATTTGAGGAAGACCCATGTGACTTAAAATGTGTTGAAGAGAGGCTGCTCGATCTGCTGTAGAGTCAGCCAAGTCTTTCACACTTTCCCAGCCCGACTTCTCAAAATAACTTTGATCTTCTAGGAGTTTTACATCTCTAGACGTCATGATGCGTTTGATGCTTGGATCATAGCATATGTACCCTTTTTGAGTAGTGGAGTATCCAATGAACACGCTTCTAGTGCTTTTAGCATCTAGCTTATTCCTTTGATCACTTGGCACTAAGACAAAACAAACACTACCAAACACACGTAAGTGATTAATATTAGGTTTGGTTTTGTTTAATACCTCAAATGGTGATAAGTCATCTAAGACTTTTGTTGGAATTCTATTTATGAGGTAGCATGCGGTCATGACAGCATCTCCCCAAAAACTCCTTGGCATGTTTTTGTGGAACATCATTGATCTTGCTACTTCCATCAAATGCCTATTCTTCCTTTCGGCCACTCCATTTTGTTGTGGAGTGTAAGGACAACTCGTTTGATGGAGAATGCCATGATTTGCCAAATGAGCTTTGAAAATGTGGCTTGTGTGTTCTCCTCCATTATCCGATCTTAGTACCTTTATTTTAGCATTGAAATGATTAGTCACATATGTTTGAAAGTTGCAAAATACCTCAAATACTCTATCTTTAGAAGGTAACAATGTGACCCATGTATATTTCGATTTTTCATCTATGAATGTCACAAAGTATTTTAGGTTATCTCTAGATAGGCAAGGTGAGGTCCAAACATCAGAGTGAACTAAATCAAAACAATTCTCATATATTGATAAGGAGTTTTGGAAAACACTTCTACAATGTTTTCCCAAAATACAAGACTCACACTTAGAGTTATCAAAGACTACATTGGGCATAATTAATTTTAAAGCTCTAGAATGAGGATGACCTAATCTAGCATGCCAAAAATCATTTGAACTACTAGCTACATGACAGGAATTAATAAACGGCAAACTAGCAGAGTTGGAGCATCTAGAATGGTTCTTGAGATCTTCTAGAGTATACAACTCTCCCTTAGTGTTTCCCTTGCCTAACACTTCACCGGTTTTAATATCCTGAAAATAAAAGCTGTTAGGTCCAAATATAGCATAAGCATTGAGATCGGTGGTAGCTCTTTTTACCGAGACCAAATTATTGCTAAATGTAGGCATATAGAAGGCACTAGATTCATTTCCAAAGAGGTTTAAATTTTCTATGCCTTTAATTGGCACTCTAACTCCTTTAGCAATTTCAACATGACCAGAGGTGTTTTGAATATTATTTAGTAGATTGGGATCTTTAATCATATGGTGAGAAGCTCATGAATCTACTAAAAGAGTTTTTGAAGAGTTAGAGGCTAGAAAGGTGATACCGGACTCCTTGCAAATTTGCATGGTCTTGATTATTGCCTCTAAGTCTGCTCTGCTCATGGTGATCATGCCGTTGTTCTCTGAAGTGGAGGCTTGATTAGAATAGCCATTTGGAGCATTTTGGTTTAGACCGAGTGATGTAGTTGGTTGAGCAGCTGGAGCAGAATTTGAAGCATTTACTTCATTCGCTTGTTGCCTTGCTCTGAAGCTGGCTCTGAGATGAGGATGAAGGATAAAGCACTCCTCCTTGGTGTGTCCTCTCCCTTGGTTGAATTTCCCAATGTTCTTGCAATGTTCACATTGCTTTGTTGTTCCTTTCTTGTTGGAACTGAATGGGGGTTTGTAAAACCCTTTGTTTGCCGTTGGCAACTCTCCTTTGCTGAAGAGATCTAAGGAGCCTTGCTCCTTTTGGATTTGAGAGCAGACGTTCTCAAGGCTTGGTAGCTTCTCCTCCCTTAAAATATGCTTTATAAGATCATTGAATTTTGGATGGAGAGATTGGAGAAGTCCAAATACTCGATCTTGCTCTCTTCTTTCCTCTATAATTTTGAGGTCTTTTGTGCTTGGTCTCAGCATATCTAGTTCAGCAAGTAGTGATCTATATTTACCAAAGTGTTTGGTAAAATCTTGATCTTCTTGAGTGAGGCTGCTGAGAGCTTTCTTTACTTCAAATACTCTAGAGAGATTGGTGATGTCTCCATACACCTTCTTAAGAGTTTTCTAGAGTTCTTGAGCTGTCTCACAATATGAGTAAGATTCAAATATTGAATCACTCAAGGAGCTGTGGATTATGCTGAGCACCATTTGATCTTTTTGTAGCCATTTTTCCCGAGCTTCTTCATCCCCTTCTTGAAGCTCTTTTCCTTTGGCTGGTTCAATTTGATTCCATAAGCCATGTCCGTACAAGTTGGATTTTGTGGATCGTGACCATAGGAGATAATTTTCTCCTCTTAGGGTGACTCTTATTGTGGTTGGTTTTGTCTCCTCCATGATTAAACCAATATGACTAACCGTTTGATACTACACTGCCTCAACTTCACCAACTCATCTAGGATGAATTAATTTCAATCTCAGAGTTGGTAAAATGTTCTTTGAAAGATCTCCAGAAATAAACCACTCTAACTTCACACAGCTCGTCTAGGATGAATATATATATCAATCTCAGAGCTTTTGGAGGAAGTTAGAAGGATGTATTTCCAGGAAAACCAAAGAAATTTTTCGGAGAAGACAGTGAACAGTACAAAAACGGGTAGAAATTTGAATTTTGAAAAAAAAATCTTTCGATTTGGAGCTCTGTAGAGCTTGTGAATGCTGCGGAAGCTTTGACTATGAAGGAGGAGATGATGTAGATGCAAAAGAGATAAAAAGGAGGCGTGAATCTTCAAGAACCAGTTTCTGAAATTTCTGGGCTATAACAATGGTGAGAAAAACAAAACTTGAGAAAGAGAATGATGAAATCAAAGGATAGATCTTGATTATGGATCAATGCTCTGATACCATGTTAGAATTCAGAGTTTAATGAGTAAGAGCTGATGCTCAGATTAAGAATAGAGATGAATATGAATAAGTGTAAAGAGATTTTATTATCTCAGTAATTATAAAGTGTTACAATGAGTTACATATTTATAGAACATAGAAATATAGCCGTTAGGTACAACTTTGTACAACTTGGACGTACAACTAAGACTTGGTACGACTAGGTACAACTTGGTACAACTTGGTGTCCTTTCTTCTCTTCTTGGGCTTGAATTCCTTATTGGAATTTGTTGCTTGATTAATAACACCAATATCAAAAGATAGTGAACTAGAGTCAGAAGCCAATAGAGGTTTAGAAGAAGAGGAGTTCATGCCTAATGAAGAATCCAAATTTGATGCCTCGACATTTACGGATTTTTGAAATCTTGATGTTGAGATTGGGGGGCTGTCTAGAGGATCTCTATCCAAAGGTACATTCAAAATGGAGAATTACCTAGTGATAAGTAGAAGGCTCGGAAACTCAGAATCATCAGCGTAAAATATTGTATGATTGAGAACTCATTATTTAAGCGAGGTATAAGCAACCCTTACTTACTGTGCGTTCACAGCGAAGGGATCAACATCATTATGAGTGAAGTCTATCAAGGTCTCTGTGGGAACCATTCGTCTGGAAGATCTATGGCATTCAAGATTAAACGTCTTGATTAATTCTGGCTTGTAATGATCGTTGATTGTGCAGACTATGCACGTCGATGTGTGAAATGTCAGCAACATGCTCCATTGATTCATCAGCCTTCCGAGCTACTTTCATCAATAACAGCTCCATATCCATTCATGCGCTGGTCTATGGATATTATCGGACCTATGCACAGGTCAACCCGAGGGGTACAATTTCTCCTTGTTTTAACATACTACTTTTCCAAATGGATCGAGGCAGAAGCATATCCTTCAATAAAGGATTCTGGCGTGAAAACCTTTTTATGGTAAGAGTCTGATCAACCCATTCCCTTGAAAACAACTCATCCCAGAGTTAGTGAAAAAAAGTCAGACTTTGCAAACCCACTACAAGAAATCTACCGCAAAACCGACGGAATTTCTGACGGACAATAATTCCGTCGGAAATTTCTGACGGCTTCCCGACGGATTCCCGAGAGTTGAAAATTCTGGGAATCCATCGAAAATTTATATTCCGACGGATATCCATGCCGTTATATTCCGACGATTTCCCAACGGCTTCTGGAAATATGTCGGATAATATGAACGTTAATGTAGCCGTTTAATTTACCGTTGTAAACCGACGGATTTCCGACGAAAATGAGTTTATATATATGTTTCTCCCTTCCTCCATCCCATTACACAACAATCTTAATTTCATATTTCTCTCTCATTTCTTGTTTACTTAATACGAATTCTATAAAAAAGTGAAAAATATGTCTAGATATTTTCGATCATGGATGGACGAACCATTGATGGATCCGGAGACGAACAACTTGAATGAGGAGTATGCACGAGGCATATACGAGTTCATGGAAGTGGCGGGAAAGCAACCGCGTGTTCAAAAATTAGGTAAGTTAAAATGTCCATGTTCAATTTGTAGGAATTCTCGTAATGTTGCGATAGAGATAGTTTGGCATCATTTGTATAGTAATGGGTTTACGCCGGGTTACAAGATATGGTATTTACATGGAGAAACAAATGTTGAGTATGGTAGTACTAGTGAACCAACTGTCTCAGATTGTTTAGGAGGTAGCAAGGAAGTATATGTAGGTGTAGGGAGCGTGCAGATGGTGAATGATGCGTTTAGAGAGAATGTCGAGTTTAGCGGTGAAGAAAAATATAGGTTCGAAGAACCTAATGTAGAAGCAAGAAGATTTTTTGATATGTTAGATGCTGCAAAGCAGCCACTATATAAAGGGTGTAAAGAAGGTCAGTCGCCTTTATCATCTGCAAGTAGATTGATGACGATTAAGACGGATTACAATTTGGCAGAGGAGTGCGTTGATGCGATAACAGATTGGGCGAAAGATTTATTGCCAGAAGATAATCTTTTACCCGGATCATACTACGAGGTACAAAAACTTGTATCTGGTCTTGGGTTACCGTATAAGGTAATAGATGTGTGCATCGACAACTGTATGCTATATTGGAGAGAAGATGAAAACCGCAAAAGATGTCGATTTTGTCGTAAACCACGGTATCAGGAAAGTAGTGGCAGAATTCAAATTCCATATAAACGTATGTGGTATTTACCAATAACAGAGAGGTTGAAGAGGTTATATACTTCTCAGCGCACGGCAGAGCCAATGAGATGACATGCAGAACATCGTCAAGATGGAGATATTACACATCCTTCAGACGCAGAAGCTTGGAAACATTTTCAATCATTGTATCCAGATTTTGCGTATGAGCGAAGGAATGTGTACCTTGGGTTATGTACAGATGGTTTTAACCCATTTGGGAAGCATGGAAGGAAGTATTCATTATGGCCCCTAATTGTAACCCGTTACAATTTGCCTCCATCTCTGTGCATGCGTAGAGAGTTTTTATATCTCTCGATTCTTGTTCCCGGCCCAGAGCATCCGAAGAGATCACTTGATATATTCCTCCAGCCATTGATCTATGAGTTACAAATGCTATGGGAGCATGGTGTGGAAGCGTACGATGTTTCAACCTAGTGAAACTTTAAGATGCGTGCGGTGCTTATGTGGACCATAAGCAATTTTCCAGCATATGGTATGTTATCTGGATGGACAACACATAGAAGATTATCGTGTCTGTATTACCAAGACAACACTGATGCATTCCAACTGAAGCACGGCAGAAAAAGTTGTTGGTTTGATTGTCATAGAAGATTTTTACCGAGTGATCATCCGTATCGTCGTTCGAGAACAATGTTTACGAAGGGTAGGCAAGTTTTTGATGGTCCACCACCTGAGATAGACGGTGAGACTTTATTGGAACAGTTGAAAGATTTTGGTGCTGAGACGACTCCTTATTGTGGGGGTAATGGACATGAACCTATTTATGGTGTTGGTGAATTTCATAGCTGGCACAAGAAGAGCATATTTTGGGATTTGCCTTACTGGAAGAACCATTTATTGCGGCATAATCTTGATGTGATGCACGTTGAGAAGAACTTCTTTGAGAACATCATGAACACTGTCTTAAACGTCCAAGGGAAGACGAAAGACAATATGAAATCTAGATTAGACTTGCCAGCATATTGCGATCGAGGTTTTCTTGAAGTGCTCCCAAATGGTCAATGTCCATTTCCATTATACCGGTTAGAAGCAAAGAAAAACAGAATTTTTGATTGGATTCACGACGATGTTAAATTCAGCGATGGATACGCATCTAATCTGCGTAACTGCATCGATTATGGAGAAGGAAAGTTTACTGGAATGAAGAGTCATGATTGTCACGTTGTGATGCAGAGGCTTCTTCCATTCGCTTTTGCTCATCTTCTTCATAAAGACGTCCATCAAGCAATTGCAGGAGTAGGTGCTTTCTTTCGCGATTTATGCACAAGAACACTTACTGTTGAGGGAATCCAAAATTTACAGGCCAATATCCTGGTGATCCTTTGTAATTTGGAGAAGATATTTCCACCATCTTTCTTTGATGTGATGGAACATCTTCCGATCCACCTCCCACGAGAAGCAAAACTAGGAGGCCCGGTTCAATACCGTTGGATGTATCCATTTGAGCGGTATATGTTTCATCTGAAGAAAAAGGTTAAGAATTTGAGTAGAGTAGAGGGATCTATTATCACCCAGAGCATCAACGAAGAGGCCTCACAGTTTGCTGAATATTACTTCTCGTCAGAAGTTCGTACGAAGAGTAGACGTCCTAGTCGCCATGATGATCGTAGTGAGAGAGCGATTTACCCCGTCGTTGTTCCAGAGTTATTTTCTCAAGTTGGGCGAGTCAGTGGCAAAGTAAAAAGGCGTAAATTGTCTCAATAGGAGTTTAAACACTTGCATACGTATATCCTAACCAATTGTGAAGAAATTACGGAATACGAAAGGTAAACAAAATTTCTTTTGTGTCATTTAATGTATAATTGATTATTTTATATGTTATTATTAACTTGTCAACAATTTTGGTTTTCGTACAGGATTTACATGGCATTAATACGCGTGTACTATATGGATAAGACAGAAGACGAGCTTCAAGTCCATAAGGAGGAGAAATTTATGCCTTGGTTGCAGTTTTACGTAAGTGTTTAAAAACGCTAAATCATTTAATAAATATTTTTTTAATACCAATTTGTAACTTGTTTTTGTAGGTTTCTGAAGGAGTAAGAAGCGGACAGACATTTCCCACATGGTTATTGGAATTTGTTAATGGTCCAAACTACATTGCAACTTCTTATCCTAGATACTGCAGTCGTGGATATGGGTTTAGGGTTCATGACGTGAGAAGAACAACGCAAACTTCAGATTCTGGTATTTCAGTGAAATCTGGTAATGATGTTTACTACGGCGTTCTTCAGGAAATATTGGAAGTGCGTTACCCAGGAATGTTAGACTTGAGGTGCATTGTTTTCAAGTGTGATTGGTATGATTTAACACTCGGTCGTGGGCTTCATGTGGACCAATTTGGTGTTACGTCTGTTAATTTAAGTCAGAGACTAGAAACGTATGACCCATTTATTCTAGGATCACAAGCTGAGCAGGTAGGGTACAAATATTAGTGTAATTAATACTCAATTCATTATTTTGGTATAATACTTACAAAATTAATATGTTTTTTTAGGTGTGCTATATTCGTTACCCTCGAGTTACACAGCGGACAGATCCTTGGCGCACAGTTACTACAGTGACCCCTAGAGGAAGAATTTATGGAGTTGTAGAACATGATCCTTTACAGCCAGCAGACTCAATTCTTTATGGAGTTGCAAAACACGATCCTTTATGGAGTTGCAGAACACGATCCTTTATGGAGTTGCAGAACACGATCCTTTACAATCACACAATTTGGTTTAGTTTTTTCCGAATCAGAAGAAGAACAAGGTGAATTTTATGAGGATTCAGACTCAATTCCATCTGAGGGATCAACATCATCATCTAATGAAGATTAGTTATATGTGTGTTTTATATTATTTTTTATTTTTACAGAAAGGTGTAAATTTGTTTTTTTGTATTTTATTTAATTTTGACATTACGGTGTAAACCATAGGTCCTCGAAGACCACAGCTGCCGAGCATTTTATAAGCTCAACTTCAGCTTTGTATATTTTTACAAGTTTTAATAAAATAAGATTTTGCCAGAAATATATATTCCCTAAACAAACACCTTAACAAACCCACAAAACTCATTAAACCACTTAAACATTAAACCACATATAAACCCATATCCGTCGGAAAGATAATTTAAAACCTTAAACACAGACACGTGTTTTCGTTAAAAAATACCAATATCCGTCAGAAATCCGTCGGAAAAACCGACAGATTTCCGACGGTTTTGGGGGTTACATGGTTAATTTATAATTTCTTGTACATCAAGACAATGTTAACAACAAACTTTGACAAACTAAATTAAATTATGTGATATATAACATATTTTCAAAAGATTTCGTTGGTCGACATGGTTCGACCGAAAGTGTTTGATAGATAAACGTATAGTTAACATACAAGTTTACCAAAAAAGAAATAATCTTATAAACTTTTGAAATTTGTCAAATGAAAGATTTCTATAAGTTATTTGTGTTTGCAATCATGAATTTATAAAACTAAAAACATATGTTTACTGAAACGGTGCGTAAATAACCACTAAAACCACAAACCCGTCAGAAATCCGCCGGAAATTTTTGACGGATTTCTGACGGTTTTGTGGTAACACGTGTCCCCGTTTAAGGTTTGATTGGCCAATCAGAAGACATGCATATTTATATTATCTGTCAGAAATTCGTCGGAAATTTCTGACGGATTTCCGATGGAAAATGAAAATGTAACCGCGAAAATCTTTTCGTTTCCCGTGAGACCTAAATTTTCGTGAGTCCGTCAGAAATCCGTCATAAATTTCTGACAGATTTCTGATGGATTCGCGAAAATTTAGGCGCGAACGTTACCGAAACCTTATCGAGAACGTGCATAATTTATTTTTTTTAAAACTGACGGATTTCGACATCGTCTTCTTCCTCCTCACTTTCGCAGACAATAGCAAAACGGAAAAAATCGCCAAAACTCGCCAAATCTTCCGGATTTTCGTCGATCCATCATCCAAATGTCTCATAATCCCCCAAACATGTAAGTTTTTAAGTTTATACTCCTTATTGTTAGGTTTTTAGTTAGATTGATTGGTTTAGAAAATTAGAATTGTTAGATTTAGGTTTGTAATGTTAGATTTAGGATTTGGTTTGTTAGTTTTAAGATTTACCTACTTTATAACATGGATTGTTAGATAAATGATTTTGATTTGAAATTTTAGATTTATTAGAATTTGTGGTTGAATTATTATGTTAATTAGTATTAAGTTTTGTTATGTTTATTGAAATTATTTGTTTTGGTAATTTAATTATTTATTTAACTTATTTATAATTATTTTCATGCATTAAAATTTTCTTAATTTTGGTATGAATTATTATTTTTAGAAAATTATGAAAATTTAAATAACAATTTTTAATCATGTTAGTAATTTATAATTATTTTTGAATTATTCATTCTTTTATAAATCATGGATTTACAAATTTATAATTGTTTTGGAATTAATACTTATAAATATAAATTTATGATGATTTTAGTAATTTATAAGTATTTCCATCAATTATTCATTATTTTATAAATGTATAATTGTTTTGGAATAGTAATGAATTTAAAATATTTTTTTGATACTTTTTTATTATTTTGATGATGTATAATTTTTTTCATATAATGTTTGATTTCTTTTTTAATTTTTCTAGGGATTACGGTCGGTTTATCCATTCAGGTGGCGGCGGACGTAGTAGTCGCCGGAGAGGTAGTGCCGGTTCGAGGAGTTCTCCTACACCGGAGACACATATCCCGGAGACAGCACCTATACCGACGCCTTCACCTACTGCACCGACGCAGATGAGCGTCGAGGACTTTGTCGCTCAACCAGGATGAGATAGATTGCCTCGTCTCCATCCGGATTGCGAAGGCAGAGACACATGGTCAGTTTTTGTTATTTTTAAGAATTTTAATATTTATTTACTATTATTACTTTAGTTACAATTCAAATTATTTGCAATAATTTCTTTTGTAGGTTTGGAGATTCCGGAAATGGGATTTCCAAGTCCATTAACCGGATGCTCAATGGAATGCTTCGGCATCCGTACCCGACTTACAACCAAATGCCGATGGCGGAGCAGGAATTGTGGTTTCGCCAATTTGCAGTAAGTACCTCATATTTTCAATTATTTTACTTTTATTTAATATAGTTTATTTTAATTTAATTTTTGATTTTCAGCAAGAATTTACTTGGGACTGCCACATGACCGCCACGGTTAGACGAAACTTCGATAGAAAAGCAGCGAGAATGTATTCATGGAAGCTGAACGAGTGAAAGGAGAAGTGGCACAAGAATGATGTCCCAAGGGAGTTGCTTTCCAACCCGGGCCTATGGAGCGGGTTATGCACTTTTTGGAGTGAAGAACCGACCAAGACAAGCTCCACAACTCATTCTGCGTGCCGAAACAGCGATCGCAATGGAAAAGGCAAGGCGACGCACAATCTAGGAGCGGTTAGTTTGGTCACACGGGCCAAACAACTGGTAAGTTTCTTATTTAATTAAAATATTATTGTTTTAGTTTTATAATTTTATATTTTACTAAATTTTCATTTTTGTAGTTTCGGCAAGACGATGTCCAACCTTCCGCTCTCACATTGCTCAAGGATGCGCATACCAGCAGGAAGACCCATGAAATCCAAGATCCGCTGGCTCGGGAGATCATTGAAAACGTCACGAAGATGAGTGAAGACCTCCTCCTTTCTCAGCCACTCACCGAAGGAACGCCTCCAATGACAGAAGTTCCGTTCGAGAAGATTAACGAAATCGTGTATGAGGTAAGTAAAATATATATTTAAATCGTTTTTTTGTAATTTCTAATTTTTAACAAAATTTTCGTTTCTTACCGCAGTGTACTCCGAAGACCAAAAGTCGTGTATTTGGTCTTCCGGACGACAAATCTTTTTTTGCATCTTCGCGTTTGTACGGCGATTCTCCCGATCTTAGGGCAGAGCTCGCACAACGAGACGCTGAGATGCAGGCCATGAAGACGCAGCTGCAACACCTCGCAGAAGAACGAGAAGCGGATCACCTCCATCGAGAAGCGGAACGCGAGAGAACCCGCAAATTGGAGGCGGATCACCTAGCATTGCAGCAACGTATGGAGAAATTCATTTCCTGATTCCCGCCATCGTAGTTTTAGTTTGTTTTAGTTTTTTTTTTTTTTTTTTTTTTGAATTATTTTATAACTATTAAATTTTCATTTGAATTATTTTATTATTTTATAATAGAAATTTCTTTAATTTTAATTTATATTAATTTTAAAAATTTGATTATATAATTAAAAAAAAATTAAACAATTCCGTCGGAAATCCGTCGGTTTTTTATCCGTCGGAATTCCGTCGGTTTTAGTTCCGTCGGAAATCCGTCGGTTTATAAATATCAGATATCTGTCGGAATTTCGTCGATTTTATAGCCGTCGGAATTCTGTCGGTTTTAGTTCCGTCGGAAATCCGTCGATGTTTTACTTCGAAAGTAAACAAAGTCTAAAAACATAGCCTCAAGGGCGAATTGAAACCTAAAACACTAGTCAAGTTTCATAAGCCATCTCTGGCAAAATAAAGGGACAAATCCTAAATAATATTCACACTATCATAGTAGCACTAACGTTTACAGGTCCCAAAGGACCAAGTCATCAAGACAAAACACAATTGTGATATCTATACAAAAAATGAGTTATAAATGTACGTCCTAGGCAAAAAATAATCTTCCGAATAAAAACACCATTAAAGTCGGCCCGAGGATTTCTAGGCTGAGTTTCCATGTTTCGACAAAGTCTGAATAATTCTAAATCTAAGTTTAGTCGCGTGTTTGGAACTCATAATTGCAAAGATAGGCCTCCAGCAGCCTCGTTAGAAGTTTGACCAAGGGTAGCTTCAGATAAAACAAGAGGATTATCACCGTAAGACAATACGTCAGGAAGGAGAGAACTATATTTTATATTTTAAAATCGGAAGTTGACCATTATGTTTAAATATTTAGTATTTATTTTTCATAATCAAAGCGAATCTAATAACAAAAATACTGTAAATACGGAACACATCTTATTCCAATAGAAAACAAAAATAATTTATAACAAATCGAACACAAATATTTTGTATAAAATGCTACAAAAATGTATAATCAACCTACATCTTCTTGTTCAATTT
The DNA here is from genome assembly GCA_028015245.1 of Cardamine occulta. Lineage (NCBI taxonomy): Eukaryota > Viridiplantae > Streptophyta > Magnoliopsida > Brassicales > Brassicaceae > Cardamine > Cardamine occulta. The sequence continues at coordinate 13,046,157 of CM051374.1, forward strand.
TTTTTAATAATATTTTATCATTTTGTGGACATGGTGATATAAAATGTCCTGTTTGAATCTGTCTTAAAACAAAATTATTAGATAACTAGCTGCATATTACGACCAGCTCTAATGAATCAATGACGTGAATGTTGAAGAAACTTAATCAACCATGCCATTAAATGATCTATATGCCATTTCTTTTTAGTAAAAGCTCGAAACTACCCTTATTTTTTAAAAATTAAAATTGTTTATAATTTGTTGCCACCAGCTGATCCATTTGTACACTAATGTGAGTATATTTCGGGTTGTACCAGTTGTACCACAATTTCCAGATTTGAATCCTGGGCGCGCGCACACGGTATCACTGTCGCGCGTATACAGTACCACTGTTCACCGTGTTTGTTTTAGTATCACTTACAATTATATCTATATAACCTTATTTTTTTGAATTTTTGATGTCATTATGGGTGAAATAGTCATTACATAGATGTGGTATTTTTATTAGGTTTTCTCAATTTATGGCATATTAGCCTCTGGCTAAGCTCTAATCCGAATGGTCTTACCATCAAATGATTGGCTTTTTAAAAGATTAAAGTTTCGAAGAAGCCGAAGAGTTCAATGAAAGCTAGAAAAGGGAGGGAAGAGTCTCTTGGAGATGATCAAGTCTCATTTTTCTGAAGAAACATCGGAAGACGTTGACTTGACAAAAGGTACGACTCATCAATGAAATTCTCTTTCTTTATGTAACTCTTAGCTCGTCGCTTCTTTTGGATATATTCTGTAATCACTGAAAATAAGGTAGTTCCTCTCTCATCTCCAAGTTCAAGCCTGAAAGGCTGAAATAGAGCCGACGAATAATAATAATATATATATATTTTTTTTGTGAGTTTCAGGTTCAGACATGTCTTACATTCCTCCACATAAGCGACATTCGAAGGATAAATGCGACCGTGTTATATTTTCAGGAGATTCCATTTGCAAATGGTTTACTTTTGGTTCAAATGGGATCGAAGATGAGGTTCCTTCATATGTTAAGCTTGTCCCCTTAACCTCTGATTCTGTCGAACGCAAAAATGGAGAAAAGCCATTGGTCCTGATTAACAACAATGTCCAAAATGGTATGATACTGTTTTTGTTAGTATCGTAACCGTTCTTGCCTATGAAAATGGTTTAATCTTTATGCGGATCGTTTGTGTCTTAACGCTGCATCTCTTCTTTGACTATGTGTTGTAATCTTGTTGTTTGTATGTTTTGAAAAAATGAACATCTTATAGATGCTGAAATAAACAACACTAGTGACTATTTTGAGGGCTGTTTTTTTACATGTCTTATGTTCAGTGAATATGAATATTGGAGAGAGCGATGAAGAGAGAACTAAGTGGCTGTTAGTAGCAGAGAAGGTAGTGGAGGATCTTGTGTTGGCATACGAGCGAGCTAAGACTGAAATGGAGGGTCATCATCCTGTATTAAGATTAGCTGCTAGTTTTGGTAAAAATTTCTTCTATAGGTAAGCGATTCAGTGTTTGTTGATATCTTGTTGTTTACAGAAATTATTTTTCTAACATTTACTGCATAAAACCAGGCGTCAAGGCTGTCCTGTAGGTGAATGTTCGCCAAAAAACTCGAATAAGGTGTTCTCTCCAGATGTACCAACTTCATACTTACAGCACATCAAATCTAAGGTTGCACCAAGCCTTGGATTCTGTTTTGATTTGGAAAAGGAAAGATACCTTGTGAAGGTATGTTCTTGTTTAGTTTTCTTAGAATTATGAATTATCCTTCCAATGCCATTTGAATGTGCTCAATTGTGTCTGGCTTGTATTTAAGGTATCACATTATTCTCGTCCCAACGTTACCATATACTGTAGATGTAAATTTATGGAAGATGGACGACTCAGTATGTACAAGGCAAGTCTCGAGTTCTTTGTGTGTATTAGAGAAATATTGTTTTGATAACATATGATTAGTCTCATCATTGATATAAACTTCATTACATGCCACATTTTTGCTTGGTTTGTCTTATAACATCTTACATTGAAGCTTGGTTTCTGCTTTTGGAACAGGCCGACCCTAATAATATAAGGCATATGGTTGTTGATGTGTCGTGCATTGACAAGAATCTCGATATGAGACTGATGCTCGCCTCCAAGAGAAAATTGATGGATCTCAGTGTGAGTTGAGTTTGATATATATGTTTTTCTGGATAAGTAGTTATGCCTCTCCTGGACTCAAGTTGGGTGATCTTTCTTTGATGGGCAGGAGAAAGAGATCAGCAACATTAAAGCACTATTGGATTCAGCGACTGTTGATCCAAATGTGAAAGGCGGTTTAAGGTGGCCGCTTGGTAAAGCTTTATCTGAGGATGGATACAGAGTATTTGAAGTTTGCCATGTTAGAGCTACCATCTACAAAAACGAAACTATAAGGCTTAGGGTTAGAGATACTGATAGATTCAATGAAAGGATTGGAACAGGAGTTGTCCATAGGGAGGTGATACTGATACTTACAGACATGAACACTAAGTTACAGGTAACTATTTGTGGTCTTGTATCTTAGAAAAGTCTATTGGAAGTGAGGCTTATAATGATTTCACTTGTGATCTACAGGAGGAGCAGAACATTGAAAGGGATTGTGTTTTGAAAATGCTTCGAGATACTCTTGGAACCATATGGGACTTCTTGCAGTGCGATGCCTATCTTGCATAATAAAAAAAAAAACAAATGTTGTTGCTGACTTGCTGGTAGTGTTGGGGTTTCTCAGTTTTTTTTTTTTTTTGTGTTGTCCAGTAATTTTTTTTATGTTTTGTATCTACATATGTCTATCAGGCTAGGTCGGGTTGCCTAGTTTGAAACCCACAAAACTCACATGTTTTTAAGGCCTGATTTTTTGGGGGTTTATGTTTTGCTCGTTGGCTAGTAGCCATGTCCAACCCAAACTAGATTTTAAAATCGTGTTTAGACCGGTCATAAAATCCCCACACTAGAACGTGGATATGGCCCGCCAAAAAAAAAAAAAAAAAAGTTCCTATCAAAACCAAACACAATTATTAAAGTTTTAAAGAAACCGATGAGACAACTGAAGATACAAAAAAGGGAGCGACGAGTCTCTTGGAAGCGGTTGAGTTGACAAAAGTTACGATTCGCCTCTTTCTTTATATACTTGATATTTCTTAGCTCATCGCTTCTTTGGATCTATTCTGCAATTCCTGAAAAATCTGTCGTCGTTTTCTATAATTCTCTGTAAGCAGGATGTGTGATTTCTCCTTAATCGTACTAAAGCTGTTCCTATCTGTTCTCCAAGTTCAAGCCTGAAATAGTACCGACAAAAAGTTTTGTTTATTGTTGTTGTGAGTTTCAGGTTCAGACATGTCTTATATTCCACCACATAAGCGACATTCAAAGGATCCGGCCAAACCTTCCCCTGTTCCAGATTCTCTTGTTACCAAATTCAAGAAAAAACTCGACTTTAGGAGTATAGATTCCATTTACAAATGGTTTATTTTTGGTTCAAATGGGATCGAGGATGAGGTTCCTTCATATGTCAAGCTTGTACCCTTAACCTCAGATTCTGTCGAACGCAGAAATGGAGAAAAACCTTTGGTATTGATGAACAAAAATGTCCAAAATGGTAAGAGAATGAGTTTGTTAGTATTGTAATATTAACAACCTTTATGCAGATCGTTCGCTGCAACTCGGCTTTGACTATGTGTTGTAATCTTGTTGTTTGTGTCTGAACGCATAATCATGACTTTGGCTATGTGTTTTGAAAAAATGAACATCATCTAGATGCTGAAATAAACAACACTAGTGACTATTTTGTTAGTGATATGATCGTTGTGTTTTTTACATGTTTATGCTCAGTGAATATGAATATTGGAGAGAGCGAAGAAGAGAGAACTAAGTGGCTGTTAGTAGCAGAGAAGGTGGAGGAGGATCTTGTGTTGGCATACGAGCGAGCTAAGACTGAAATGGAGGGGCAACATCTTGTATTTAGACTAACTGCTAGTTTTGGTAGAAATTTCTTCTATAGGTAATAAGTGATTCAGAGTCTGTTGATATTTTGTTGTTTACAGAAACTCTTTTGTATTTCTTTTTCTAACATTTACAACATAAAACCAGGCGTCAAGGTTTTCCTGTGGGTGAATGTTCGCCAAAAAACTCGACTAAGATGTTCTCTTCAGATGTCCCAACTTCTTTCTTACAACACATCAAATCTAAGGTTGTACCAAGCCATAGATTCTATATTGATTTGGAAAAGGAAAGATACATTGTAACGGTACTTGTTTTGTTTTCTTAGAATTATGAATTATCCTTTTAATGTCATTTGAATATGCTTAGTTGTGTCTGGCTTCTATTTTAGATATCACATGATACTCGTCCCGAAACCATCAGCTGTAAATGTATTCTTAAGGAAGATGGACGGCTCAGTATGTATAAGGCAAGTCTCGAGTTCTTTGCGTGTTTGTGAGAAATAATGTTCTGAGAACATATGATTAGTCTCTTCATTGATATAAACACCATTACATTCCACATTTTTACTTGGTCTGTCCTTATTACATCTTAAATTGAATCTTGGGTTTTGCTTTCGCAACAGCCCGACCTTTGTATTGAAAGGCATTTGGTTGTTGATGTGTCCTGCATTGACAAGAATCTCGACATGAGACTGTTGCTCGGCTCCAAGATAAAATTGCTGGATCTCAGTGTGAGTTGAATTTGATATATATGTATGCTTTTCTTGATAAATAGTTATGCCTCTCTTGGACTTAGTTTGGCTGATCTTTCTTTGATGGGCAGGAGAAAGAGATACGTAACATCAAAGCATTACTTGATTCAGCGACTGTTGATCCAAATGTGAAAGGTGGTTTAAGGTGGCCGCTTGGTAAATCATCTGACGATGGATACAGAGTATTAGAATTTGGCCATGTTAGATCTACCATCTACAAAAACCAAACTATAAGGGTTAGGGTTAGAGATACTGATAGATTCAATGAAAGGACTGGAGGGCTTATCCATAGGGAGGTGATGCTGATGCTTAAAGACTTGAACACTAAGTTACAGGTAATTATTTGTGCTTTTGTATCTTAGAAAGTCTATTGGAAGAGAGGCTTATAGTGATTTATTTCACTTGTGGTCTGCAGGAGCAGAACATTGAAAGGGATCGTGTTTTGGAAATGCTTCGAGATACTCTTGGAACATTATGGGACTTTTTGCATTACGATGCCTATCTTGCTTGATGATGTTGCTGCTGCTATTGGGTTTCTCTTTTACTTTCTGCTGTGTTTTCGCACAATAATGTTTTTTGGGTTTTGAAGGATTGAACTTGTGTGTGACAAAGAAAAAAACAAACAGAAGTTGTGTGTTTTACCAGTCATTTAATGTATGTGAACTTGGTCTTGGTGTATATGCACACGCATACCGAAGTTTTTATCATACTTAAAGGTCTAATCCTAATCTAAGCAGGACAGTACAATGAAAGATTCCCAATTAACACAGTCTAAGTCTGATGGATTAGTCAACTTTATTTGTACCAAGGATAAAGGCAAGTTTGTAGAACAACCGAATCAACGTGGAATAAACAGAGCAAATGTAGTTCCAATAAGTAACAAAACCTGAAACAGTCGTACGATTTATCTTTTGCTTTGAACATGTAGTTAACCACTACTCAAAATCTTGCACAAACAAACCAAACTCCCTTCTATTAAGTTCTAACTATCATCTATAAGACCAAATACATAAATTTTACAACTATTCGGAGTATGAGATAGCTCGCAGCTGGGCTTCAACTTCGGTTATTGACTTTTTTACCTCTTTCTTCTCTTTATTTAAATCAAAATCACTTCTTTCGAAGAAAGCAAGAAGGGATTGATTGCTTTTCAGCTCATTAACATCAGATTGATGCCCGGCTATCTCTTCAATTATACCATGACATCGATCTTTCGCATTACTCCAATCTGAGCAGCTCAAATGCTTCGGATGAGTCTCGCGAAGTTTTAAAAGGTCATCATATTTCTGCTTTAGCTCATCGAGATCTTTTTGCTTTTGACACGAAGACGATGAAGCTCGCATAGCGTTCAGTTCGTGTGTGAGCACATCAACTTTCTTTTGCGACAGCTTAAAAGAGTTAAGAGCATTGTCTAATTATTCCTCTAGCTGCATGCCTCTGCCAACCTTAGCGGCATCATTCTTGATCTTCAGTTCAAGATCTAAGATTTGTTTATGCGCAGCAATCAAATCCCCAATCAAATCCTCTCTTTCTAATTGCTGATTCATAAAAGCAAACTGTTTCATTATGACCAGCGGCAACCTGCATATGGTTTAGAATAACCTGTAGTTAAAAGGATACAAACATGATTTTGCGAATACAACATAAGGTAACATACCTTGGCTAATTGGATGGAATTTCTAACATAAAGATCCAATGCTTCCCGATCCCATTTGTCAAAGGAGGGGAGTGGTTCTACGCCACTAGATGTAAATGACCTAAAAGACTCTGCGATTACCATTCTATTCCCATGCGCAGCTGCAAAGAGAGTCAAGAATGAGCAGGGAAATTTTGCAAAAACTATATATACAAACATATACCAATGATTGGTACGTACTCGAAACAGGATGATCAACATTCGGAGTATTTCCGGAGGAAGTAGAACTATTATCTCGAGGTCGCTTCCTTCTATCCCGAATGTCTGAGGTTTTCAAGCTTTCCCCGCGTGAATCACCTTGAGAAATATTCTGGGGTGGAACACGAGGAGGAGGTTAAGGCATTGATGCATGACCTTTTCCTTTATCAATAGTTTCAGACTTTGGTATAGATTTCTGAGAATTGAGGTCAGAAGTTACCTTCCCCCTCTTTCGATGTAGGTTAGCATCTGGGTCTTCAATGTCTTCATCATTGGAAACTTTAGCCGAATGAGTTGAGCAAGGACGCAAATCAGGCTCAGGCCGAGGTTTACGAATTGAAAGTTCAGCAACCATGCTAGTTCTATGGATTGCATCAGTAGCATCTACAACATGATTCTTCTCTTGAACTCGTATTCCAGCAAAATCAATCTTCTTCTTCAATTTGGTTTCGATGGTGTAGTTTACACTATCTAGCTGTATCTTCTTTTGTACAGAAAACCTAAGGAAAAAGGATTCCCAAGAATCTTCTGAAGGAGAAGGCTTCGGGGAAGCAACTGCAAGAAACCATTCAGTTAAACATACAAGTGATCTAGGATCCAAAATGCTAGGTCAAAACATAATCTATGACATACCAAGCATGCTAGTCCAGTCTCGACAAAGCATATCAGCAAGATCGCTGACAGAAGAAGAGTAAACTTTTACAAGAAACCAGTATTCCCTCCAATAATCCTCATCGTCAGGAAGACCGAAAGTTAAGGTTCTCTCAGCGCGAGGATAGGTACTATAAGTACCCCGACTATTACAATGAATGCCGAAGAGTTCGAAAAGATCACTTGAACTTAATGACAAATCCGCCTCCGCAGCAAGGGTTAGCGAACACAATATGTGACAAAGCATCTTTGGACACATTTGCGGGAATGCCATTCCAAGAGAAAAAAGACATTGGAGAAGTGCGTCAGGGATTGGAAAAAACAGACCACATCCGTGAAAGTAATCTCGTAAATGCACATATAACCATCACAGATGGATTCCAAGATTCATTAGGATTCGGAAGGGTGAACTCAATTTCTGGTGAAATTCTGCAGAACCTTCTAATTCCTTCAATAGATTCATGCGTCGAACGTGATGGCGGATGAGGACCGAATCGATCTTTGCGACCGGAATAGTTTTCTGATGTTTCCCGGCAGAAGCAGCAAAACTCATCAGAAATTTTGTCATAATCTACAAGTTGAGGAATACAACAATTCAAGAAAAGTAAAAGAATTTCTTAGAACAATCAAGTTCAAAGAGCAATCAAGTAGAAGAGATACGAAGAGGAATTGACAAAAAACTATCTGCTTCAAAAGTAAAACCGTCTCGGTAATGATGGGAAGTGGAATGGTTTCCTGCGTATAGATAAAAATCAATATTTAATGAAAACGCGTGTCAAGGTGTCGAGATAGCCGAACTGCAAAATTTAAGGGAACAGAAGATAGAAAGCAAGGAAAACACTTAAGTCCTCCGAGCCAAACAGCAGCTCGCAGGACTTGGGCAAATGTTGATACCAGATCCGCACCGAGGATCCACTCTCTCCAATCATGACACATATCAACCACTTCAGCAGGTCAAAGTAAATGCTGGGTCAGTTCGGAGAAAGAAGCAACGGGCGAACCGTATAAGAGCTCGATGGAGTCAACTGGGGTCCAACCAGTAGTGAAGCCTCGTGGAAGGAAGGAGCGAGCAAAGCCAGGAGTGTTCGAGAAGCGAGGTGAATCTGTGAGCTTAAGGAGAAAATCATTCAAATACAAGGTGTTACGAGATGAATATATACAATTTTACACTTTTTCTTTTAGCAAATATATTCTCGATTTTCGTTCATTCTTACTAACAAATTCTATTTTTACTTTAATAATAATTTAATATATTATTAGGTGTGGAATCCAGTATCCACAAGAGAGAAGCGTACAATTATATAGAAAGGTAGATGCTACTAGATATTCCATTAAACTAAAAAATCAATGTATACGTAATTGTTTAGATACTCAAATGCTCGAGTAACCAAGATCTTTGTAACAAGATGCAATATCTTCAATACCCTCCCTCAAGTGGGAGCATACAAATTTTATATGACCCACATGAACCAAAATTTTGTATCGGTATATTTGTTGGAACAAGTCAAAGCAAGAGTAAAGTTCCGCAAGTATCGGAGTTAGAGGGTGTTCGTTTATTTCTGTTTATTTCTGCAAGTGCTAATCATGTTGCTGTTTCTTAGGAGTTAGTTGTCTTAGTTGAGTCGTCTTTGTCTTAGTTAAGTCATGCTCTGTTTTGTTTGTTTTCTCTCTGTTTCAAGTCTTCTATATAAGAAGCAAGTTGTAATCTTTCTTTATTAATCAGAAAGCTTCGATCAATTTATCTGAGAGTTCAATTGTTATTAAGAATTGGTATCAGAGCCTCATCAAAAAAAGGCCTGAGTAGTTGAGAGAACAGTGAGAAGAACGAGAGTTCGATGGGAGATAGCAACAGTACGAAAGGTTTTGTGGTTCCGGCTATTCCAAGGTTCGATGGATACTACGACCATTAGGCACGTCTGATGGAGAACTTCATTCGTTCGAAGGAGTATTGGGATATCTCATAGAAAATGGGATAAGTATGGTGGAAGAAGGTGTCCCTACGGAGACCCAACAAAAGGTGATCGATGAACAAAAACTAAAGGATATGAAACTCAAGAACTTTCTCTATCAATCCATCGATAGAGAAATTCTTGATACAATCCTCAATACCGATACAAGCAAGCAGATCTGGGAAAGTATGAAGCAAAAATTCGAGGGATCCACCAAAGTGAAGAGAGCACAGCTCTAAGCATTACGAAAAGAGTACGAGACTCTTCAGATGAAAGAAGGAGAGACGGTGAACAGTTATTTCGCAAGGACACTGGTGATTGCAAAGAAAATGAAGACATGTGGAGAAGTTCTTTAGGAAAACACGATCTCAGTGAAGATTCTGAGGTCATTAACGATGAGATTTAATTATGTGGTTTGTTCGATTGAAGAATCAAACAATCTGGATGTAATCACCTTAGACGAGCTCCAGAGCAGTCTGTTGGTTCATGAACAAAGAATGAAAGGAGGGCCATCGGAAGAAGAGCACGTTCTCAAAGTTTCATATGAAGGACAGGGTCGCAGGAGAGGAGGTTTCAGAGGAAGAGGACGTGGTAGGGGCAGTAACAGAGCCACAATCTAATTTTTTAAGTGTCATAAGCTAGGGCATTATCAATCAGAATGCCCTACTTGGGACAACTCTGCTCATTACGCTGAGTTGAATGAGAAAGAGGAGTTATTGCTTATGGCATTTGTTGAGGAAAACAAATCAAAGAGAGATCGTGTGTGGTTCTTGGATTCTGGCTGTTCAAACCACAAGACGGGAGATTGAATGTAACATCCGCAAACCAATAATGGGGTGTATTTGTTGAATTCGAAAGTTAGGGGTTGATTTGATTAAAACCAGAAGTTGCATGCGGGTTTAATTGATAATTTAAATAGTTGTGCGGCTGAATTGGGAAGACTAAAAAGTTGAGGGGCTTAGAGGTAATTTTGGAGAATAAAACCCTAAACCTATTTAAACCCTAAAATTAGCTGAAACCCTAGTTATTCTCTCTCTTTTTTGTGGCCACCTTTAGGGAGAGAAAAGAGATGTTGAATGTGGCTGAAAGAGATGAAGGAAAAGCTTGCAAATGAAGGATGCAGATATTTCCGACATGTCGTGGTAGAACAAAGGTTTGACCTAGCAAATCGTCTCTAATGGTAAGGAAATTTTATGGAGTTGTAGCTAAGACCTATATCTAGATGTGACCTTTTGCGGATATTGATTTGAGTCAATATTCTAATAGTTATGTGCATTTTTGTGAACTGTTCATTTTCAGACGCGATTTGGACCAGTGTGTATTCAAAGAGAGATAACGAGTTAACTTTTCGTCTGATCGTAACGAAATTTGGTAGGTAGCTTCAAGACATCTGGGGGAATATTTTCAATGTTAGGATTGGAATGTGGACGGTTAGATTTCGATTCGTGATCCCATCTTTGAGGTGGATCATTTCTGTTATTTTTCCAGTTTAGGTTAAATGTTGAGTTATTGTTGTGGTTGGATGTAGGGTGAGGAAGGGAGGTTGCGGTTGTGTTGCTATGATAATTAAGAACCCTAGAAATTCCTGAAGAGGAATGTTTCCTAAAATGGAAAGTTTCCTGAAAAGGAAAGTTTCACGAAAAGGAAAGTTTCTTAAAAAAGAAAGTACCATCAAAGAAATCGTTGTGAGCAAAGGTGAGTGCTTGTGTGTTATATTGTGGTTAGTCTGAGGACTTGGAGTGGTCCTCATTTCTGTAGTTCTTGTTGTTGGTCCATTAGGAGTGATGGATGTTTATTGTTGCTATTTATGGCATGTGTTGCTTGTTGATATGATTGTGATTGTTGATTGCTGACATTGGTGAATGTTAGCTTTGGTGTAGTTGTTTCCTCATTCAATAGCTTTTATATTGAGGCATCTCGTTATGTGATGCAGGTAAGGACTGAGTTTTGCTGGAGCTCGTGGGACCAAGGCTGTGGGGTGGATGACATGACCAGAGTCTGGGTGATTTATACTGTTTTATTTATGTCAATTGTTAGACGTTGTAGTATGATGTTTTGCTTCCGCTAAGTTGCTAGACTTTATTTATTTATTGAATTGGTGAATTTATTAAATAAACTGTCTAAGTTGTTAGAAATTTTAAATTTGTTGTTTTTGCGCATTTTCGGTGTTAGTAAACCGGTCCCGGTTTAGTGGTTTCCGGGACGGGTCGTTTCAATTTGGTATCAGAGCGGAGTTGTTTCTAGGACACTCTGGCTCGTTAGGACTATTAGCTAGTTGTAGCTATGTTCTGAGTTGCAGGGTCATGTCATCTCTCAGCCGGTAATGTGTTCCACAGTAAGACTCGTTTTGTTGTTATGCTAATTTTTGGGGTAAATTAGTATAAAGTTGTGTTGCAGGTGGTTAACCATGGGAAGTCTGTAGTTAGACATCTGAGGTGGGTTTGCTAGTGGAGCAAGCAGAGCTGAGAGGGGTTTCCAAGGTTATGGTGGCAAAGTTGTTCGAGGTGGCAGAGCAGCCGATAGCAGCCGAGGTTGTGGTCTGAGAGCATTGCGGTAAGCATGCAGGGGTTGAGTTTCCAGAGGGTGACGGGCAGCCTGAGCATGTGGTCGGACATGGTGTTATGCCAACAAAGGGTGAGGCTAAGACAGGGTGGACCAGATCCCAAAGGGAGCTGTGTTGGGGAGTTCGGCGTTTAGTCATATGACTTGGACTAAGGAGCTGTAGCTTCTGACGCGACCAAGTGGGTTATAGTTGGAAGCATGTCCATAAGGTGGTTTAGCCGAGAGGGCCATGGAGGCAAAAAAATGTGGGAACCGGTGAGGCCAGCAAGTCGTTAAGATGTGGAAGGGATCCTGAGAGATTCTGGAGAAGTTTCGGGAGGGTTCGGGGAGTCTCTCGATTAGGAGAGTTTCCTGAAAAGGAAAGTTTCCCTAAATAGTAAGTTTCCAAAAAAAGAAGTTTCCCGAAATAGTAAGTTTCCTAAAAAGGAAAGTTCCCGAAATAGTAAGTTTCCAGAAATGGAAAACTGCTAAGAATAAAAGGTTTCCAAAAGGGATAAATTGCCTAAAAGGGAAGAGATCAGGAGATGGTCTAGACTGTTATATAGGGGAATGCTCCGGGAGTGCCGAGAGTGGTTAATGAGGCTGAGCCAGTGGTTCCGTCGTACCTAAGGGTGATGGAACGCATGCAGACATTGAGAACCAAGTTTTTCAGTGTTGGTGCTAGACTGATCGAGTCTGATGAGTGGAGGTCCAGGTTAGAGAGGAACTTCCAGTCGATCAGGTGCCTGAGAAGTATAGAATTGATTTGGCGATGCATTATCTGGGGGAAGATGCACATGAGTTGTGGCAGGGTGTTGCTGTGAGGAGAGTGGGGGTAGTGTTGTCTTGGGATGAGTTCTGGAGGGAGTTCGATCTCATGTATTTCCCGCGGGAGACTCTGGACAGGGTGCAGGGGAGTTCCGGTACTTATGGTAGGGGTGTTGTAGATCTTTGCTGGTGGATCTAGGTTTTGGAGTGTGGTAGATCATTGCTGATTGATCTTGTTGTAGGTCTTGTTGTTGACCTTGCTGTAGGTAGTTTGTTGGTGTGTCTCAGTGGATAAAAGAGTTCTGATCGATGCTGCGATCAAGGATCGAGCTGTGTTGTGGGGATTATTGCATCCTGTAATGTTGTGATGTTGGGTTGTTTATACTTAGTTCGGCGGTATGGATTGTGCCATGTTGATCCTAGCACTTGGTTTGGCTTATTAAGGTTTGTCCTAATGCTGTTTGATGGGGTTCCGTGCTTTGGAATCTCATCGCTGGGTGGTGTTTACTGGTCGGGTTTCTGTGTGATTCCTGATGCTGTCTCGGTAAGCCACTAGAGATCTTAGGATCTTGCTGGACTTGCTGATCGGGTCACGTTGGACTTTGAGATGCTTGTCATTTTTACTGCGCTGAGCTGTTCCGGGGATCCGGTAGGCGTAGTTATTGCTGATCGGGTCACGCTGGACTCCGAGATGCTTGTTATTCTTCTTCTGTTGAGCTGTTCGGGGATCCGGTATGCGTAGCTTATTCAAACCAAGTGGGGGTCTTATGGTGTCAGATTCATGGAGTATTTGAACTCGATATAGAAAATGAGGTGTTGTCGGAAGCCGAAAAAATAATGTTGTGTTGGGCTGATAGCAAAGGCTATGCTTGTGTTGTCTTGATAGCCGAAAGGCTGTCTGTGTTGTCTTGATAGCGAAAAGACTATGCTGTGTTGTGCTTGATAGCCAAAAGGCTATGCTTGTGTTGTCTTGATAGCTGAGAGGCTATGCTATGTTGTCTTGATAGAAAGATGATGCTTTGTGTTGTGCTGTTGGAAAGGCTATGCTATATTCTTGCTGATAGCCGAAAGGCTATGTTGTGTTATGCTGATAGAAAGGCTATGCTGTTATGCTGATAGCCGAAAGGCAATCTTGTGTTGTGCTGATAGCCGAAAGGCTATGCTTTGTTGTGCTGATAGTCGACAGGCTATGTTGTGATGTGTTGATAGCCGATTGAAAGGTTATGCTGTGTTGGGTTGATAGCCGAAAGGCTATGTCGTGAGGTGTTGATGGCCGCAATGCTATGCGGTGTTGGAAATAGCCGAAAGGTTAAGTTGTGTTAAGTAGATAGCCGAAAGGCTATATTGTGTTGTGTTGTTAGCTGTGAAGGTTATGCTGAGTTGTGTTGTTAACCGTGGTTTTACGGTTAAGCCGTGTTGTGGGTTGTAGTCTATTATGAGCCGTGAGGTTGACATATATTTTGCTGAGCCGTGTTGTGGCTATGGAGTTATGCAGATCTGATTTGTTAGTTATGGAGTGTGATAAAGTGTTGATCTGGGGAGGCAATTGAGATTGTGTTGAGCAGAGGGGAATGATCAATCCTAATCAGATCGACTTACCCAAAGCTGATATTCTGGGTAAAGATATGTAGATTTGATATTCTAAGGATTGGAATATGGTGTGATGAGATTCTTTAGAGGATAATCGGTTGTGGTTGTGTAACCTTGCGATGTTAGGTGGTTGAGAAATTTGAGAGACTAAATAGTTTTTGGTTCTTTGAAAGAGAATATATGGTTCCCGTGGAAGGTAGACTCTCCATCATCCAAAGGAAGGGTGGTGATAAATGTGAGGGGAGAATTGTGAGCCGATGAGCTTGGAGACGGACAAATTAATGTCCTTTGGTGAGATGATCTATTTGTTGAGCTGTGTTGGCTGATGTTTAAAGCCCAAGAAAGAAACCAATGTAAGGTTAATAGCTGGGTCCCAATTTACTAGGGGATTGGAGTCGTTAGATTCAGGGACGAATATATGTTAGTGGGGGAGAATTGTAACATCCGCCAAAAACCAATAATGGGGTGTATTTGTTGAATTCGAAAGTTAGGGGTTGATTTGATTAAAACCAGAAGTTGCATGCAGGTTTAATTGATAATTTAAAGAGTTGTGTGGCTGAATTGGGAAGACTAAAAAGTTGAGGGGCTTAGAGATAATTTTGGAGAATAAAACCCTAAACCTATTTAAACCCTAAAATTAGCTGAAACCCTAGTTATTCTCTCTCTTTTTCGTGGCCACCTTTAGGGAGAGAAAAGAGATGTTGAATGTGGCTGAAAGAGATGAAGGAAAAGCTTGCAAATGAAGGATGCAGATATTTCCGACATGTCGTGGTAGAACAAAGGTTTGACCTAGCAAATCGTCTCTAATGGTAAGGAAATTTTATGGAGTTGTAGCTAAGACCTATATCTAGATGTGACCTTTTGCGGATATTGATTTGAGTCAATATTCTAATAGTTATGTGCGTTTTTGTGAACTGTTCGTTTTCAGACGCGATTTGGACCAGTGTGTATTCAAAGAGAGATAACGAGTTAACCTTTCGTCTGATCGTAACGAAATTTGGTAGGTAGCTTCAAGACATCTGGGGAATATTTTCAATGTTAGGATTGGAATGTGGACGGTTAGATTTCGATTCGTGATCCCATCTTTGAGGTGGATCATTTCTGTTATTTTTCCAGTTTAGGTTAAATGTTGAGTTATTGTTGTGGTTGGATGTAGGGTGAGGAAGGGAGGTTGCGGTTGTGTTGCTATGATAATTAAGAACCCTAGAAATTCCTGAAGAGGAATGTTTCCTAAAATGGAAAGTTTCCTGAAAAGGAAAGTTTCACGAAAAGGAAAGTTTCTTAAAAAAGAAAGTACCATCAAAGAAATCGTTGTGAGCAAAGGTGAGTGCTTGTGTGTTATATTGTGGTTAGTCTGAGGACTTGGAGTGGTCCTCATTTCTGTAGTTCTTGTTGTTGGTCCATTAGGAGTGATGGATGTTTATTGTTGCTATTTATGGCATGTGTTGCTTGTTGATATGATTGTGATTGTTGATTCTTGACATTGGTGAATGTTAGCTTTGGTGTAGTTGTTTCCTCATTCAATAGCTTTTATATTGAGGCATCTCGTTATGTGATGCGGTAAGGACTGAGTTTTCTTTGGAGCTCGTGGGACCAAGGCTGTGGGGTGGATGACATGACCAGAGTCTGGGTGATTTATCTTGTTTTATTTATGTCGATTGTTAGGCGTTGTAGTATGATGTTTTGCTTCATTAAGTTGCTAGACTTTATTTATTTATTGAATTGGTGAATTTATTAAATAAACTGTCTAAGTTGTTAGAAATTTTAAATTTGTTGTTTTTAGCATTTTGATTGTTAGTAAACCGGTCCCGTTTAGTGGTTTCGGACGGGTCGTTTCAATTTGGTATCGAGGCGGAGTTGTTTCTAGGACACTCTGGCTCGTTAGGACTATTAGCTAGTTGTAGCTATGTTACGAGTTGCAGAGGTCATGTCATCTCTCCGGTAATGTGTTCCTGATAAGACTCGTTTTGTTGTTATGCTAATTTTTGGGGTAAATTAGTATAAAGTTGTGTTGCAGGTGGTTAACCATGGGAAGTCTGTAGTTAGACATCTGAGGTGGGTTTGCTAGTGGAGCAAGCAGAGCTGAGAGGGGTTTCCAAGGTTATGGTGGCAAAGTTGTTCGAGGTGGCAGAGCAAGCAGCGCAGTAGAGCCGCTGAGGTTGTGGTGCAGAGCATTGCGGTAAGCATGCAGGGGTTGAGTTTCCAGAGGGTGACGGGCAGCCTGAGCATGTGGTCGGACATGGTGTTATGCCAACAAAGGGTGAGGCTAAGACAGGGTGGACCAGATCCCAAAGGGAGCTGTGTTGGGGAGTTCGGCGTTTAGTCATATGACTTGGACTAAGGAGCTGTAGCTTCTGACGCGACCAAGTGGGTTATAGTTGGAAGCATGTCCATAAGGTGGTTTAGCCGAGAGGGCCATGGAGGCAAAAAAATGTGGGAACCGGTGAGGCCAGCAAGTCGTTAAGATGTGGAAGGGATCCTGAGAGATTCTGGAGAAGTTTCGGGAGGGTTCGGGGAGTCTCTCGATTAGGAGAGTTTCCTCGAAAGGAAAGTTTCCTAAATAGTAAGTTTCAAAAAAAGAAGTTTCCCGAAATAGTAAGTTTCCTAAAAAGGAAAGTTCCCGAAATAGTAAGTTTCCAGAAATGGAAAACTGCTAAGAATAAAAGGTTTCCAAAAGGGATAAATTGCCTAAAAGGGAAGAGATCAGGAGATGGTCTAGACTGTTATATAGGGGAATGCTCCGGGAGTGCCGAGAGTGGTTAATGAGGCTGAGCCAGTGGTTCCGTCGTACCTAAGGGTGATGGAACGCATGCAGACATTGAGAACCAAGTTTTTCAGTGTTGGTGCTAGACTGATCGAGTCTGATGAGTGGAGGTCCAGGTTAGAGAGGAACTTCCAGTCGATCAGGTGCCTGAGAAGTATAGAATTGATTTGGCGATGCATTATCTGGAGGAAGATGCACATGAGTTGTGGCAGGGTGTTGCTGTGAGGAGAGTGGGGGTAGTGTTGTCTTGGGATGAGTTCTGGAGGGAGTTCGATCTCATGTATTTCCCGCGGGAGACTCTGGACAGGGTGCAGGGGAGTTCCGGTACTTATGGTAGGGGTGTTGTAGATCTTTGCTGGTGGATCTAGGTTTTGGAGTGTGGTAGATCATTGCTGATTGATCTTGTTGTAGGTCTTGTTGTTGACCTTGCTGTAGGTAGTTTGTTGGTGTGTCTCAGTGGATAAAAGAGTTCTGATCGATGCTGCGATCAAGGATCGAGCTGTGTTGTGGGGATTATTGCATCCTGTAATGTTGTGATGTTGGGTTGTTTATACTTAGTTCGGCGGTATGGATTGTGCCATGTTGATCCTAGCACTTGGTTTGGCTTATTAAGGTTTGTCCTAATGCTGTTTGATGGGGTTCCGTGCTTTGGAATCTCATCTGGGGTGGTGTTCTTGGTCGGGTTTACGTGTGATTCTCGATGCTGTCTCGGTAAGCCACTAGAGATCTTAGGATCTTCTTTGGACTTGCTGATCGGGTCACGTTGGACTTTGAGATGCTTGTCATTTTCTTTGCTTGAGCTGTTACGGGATCCGGTAGGCGTAGTTATTGCTGATCGGGTCACGCTGGACTCCGAGATGCTTGTTATTCTTGCTGCGCTGAGCTGTTCCGGGGATCCGGTATGCGTAGCTTATTCAAACCAAGTGGGGGTCTTATGGTGTCAGATTCATGGAGTATTTGAACTCAGTATAGAAAATGAGGTGTTGTGCGGAAAGCCGAAAAATAATGTTGTGTTGGGCTGATAGCCGAAAGGCTATGCTGTGTTGTGCTGATAGCCGAAAGGCTGTGCTGTGTTGTGCTGATAGCCGAAAGACTATGCTGTGTTGTGCTGATAGCCAAAAGGCTATGCTGTGTTGTGCTGATAGCCGAGAGGCTATGCTATGTTGTGCTGATAGCCGAAAGATGATGCTGTGTTGTGCTGTTAGCCGAAAGGCTATGCTATGTTGCGCTGATAGCCGAAAGGCTATGTTGTGTTGTGCTGATAGCCGAAAGGCTATGCTGTGTTGTGCTGATAGCCGAAAGGCAATGCTGTGTTGTGCTGATAGCCGAAAGGCTATGCTTTGTTGTGCTGATAGTCGACAGGCTATGTTGTGATGTGTTGATAGCCGATTGAAAGGTTATGCTGTGTTGGGTTGATAGCCGAAAGGCTATGTCGTGAGGTGTTGATGGCCGCAATGCTATGCGGTGTTGGAAATAGCCGAAAGGTTAAGTTGTGTTAAGTAGATAGCCGAAAGGCTATATTGTGTTGTGTTGTTAGCTGTGAAGGTTATGCTGAGTTGTGTTGTTAACCGTGGTTTTACGGTTAAGCCGTGTTGTGGGTTGTAGTCTATTATGAGCCGTGAGGTTGACATATATTTTGCTGAGCCGTGTTGTGGCTATGGAGTTATGCAGATCTGATTTGTTAGTTATGGAGTGTGATAAGCTGTTGATCTGGGCAGTAGCTGAGATTGTGTTGAGCAGAGGGGAATGATCAATCCTAATCAGATCGACTTACCCAAAGCTGATATTCTGGGTAAAGATATGTAGATTTGATATTCTAAGGATTGGAATATGGTGTGATGAGATTCTTTAGAGGATAATCAGTTGTGGTTGTGTAACCTTGCGATGTTAGGTGGTTGAGAAATTTGAGAGACTAAATAGTTTTTGGTTGCTGAAAGAGAATATATGGTTCCCTTGGAAGGTAGACTCTCCATCATCCAAAGGAAATGTGGTTATAAAAATAAGGGTAGAATTGTGAGCCGAGTAGCTTGGAGACGAACAAATTAATGTCACTGGTGAGATGATCTATTTGTTGAGCTGTGTTGGCTGATGTTTGCCAAGAGAAAGAAACCAATGTAAGGTTAATAGCTGGGTCCCAATTTACTAGGGGATTGGAGTCGTTAGATTCAGGGACGAATATATGTTAGTGGGGGAGAATTGTAACATCCATGAACCAATAATGGGGTGTATTTGTTGAATTCGAAAGTTAGGAGTTGATTTGATTAAAACCAGAAGTTGCATGCAGGTTTAATTGATAATTTAAAGAGTTGTGTGGCTGAATTGGGAAGACTAAAAAGTTGAGGGCTTAGAGATAATTTTGGAGAATAAAACCCTAAACCGATTTAAACCCTAAAATTAGCTGAAACCCTAGTTATTCGCTCTCTTGTTCGTGGCCACCTTTAGGGAGGGAAAAGAGATGTTGAATGTGGTGAAAGAGATGAAGGAAAAGCTTGCAAATGAAGGATGCAGATATTTCCGACATGTCGTGGTAGAACAAAGGTTTGACCTAGCAAATCGTCTCTAATGGTAAGGAAATTTTATGGAGTTGTAGCTAAGACCTATATCTAGATGTGACCTTTTGCGGATATTGATTTGAGTCAATATTCTAATAGTTATGTGCGTTTTTGTGAACTGTTCGTTTTCAGACGCGATTTGGACCAGTGTGTATTCAAAGAGAGATAACGAGTTAACCTTTCGTCTGATCGTAACGAAATTTGGTAGGTAGCTTCAAGACATCTGGGGGAATATTTTCAATGTTAGGATTGGAATGTGGACGGTTAGATTTCGATTCGTGATCCCATCTTTGAGGTGGATCATTTCTGTTATTTTTCCAGTTTAGGTTAAATGTTGAGTTATTGTTGTGGTT
This sequence comes from Cardamine occulta, assembly GCA_028015245.1. Classification (NCBI taxonomy): domain Eukaryota; kingdom Viridiplantae; phylum Streptophyta; class Magnoliopsida; order Brassicales; family Brassicaceae; genus Cardamine; species Cardamine occulta. Next base: position 13,065,923 of record CM051374.1, read on the forward strand.
GGATGTAGGGTGAGGAAGGGAGGTTGCGGTTGTGTTGCTATGATAATTAAGAACCCTAGAAATTCCTGAAGAGGAATGTTTCCTAAAATGGAAAGTTTCCTGAAAAGGAAAGTTTCACGAAAAAGGAAAGTTTCTTAAAAAAGAAAGTACCATCAAAGAAATCGTTGTGAGCAAAGGTGAGTGCTTGTGTGTTATATTGTGGTTAGTCTGAGGGACTTGGAGTGGTCCTCATTTCTGTAGTTCTTGTTGTTGGTCCATTAGGAGTGATGGATGTTTATTGTTGCTATTTATGGCATGTGTTGCTTGTTGATATGATTGTGATTGTTGATTGCTGACATTGGTGAATGTTAGCTTTGGTGTAGTTGTTTCCTCATTCAATATCTTTTATACTGAGGCATCTCGTTATGTGATGCAGGTAAGGACTGAGTTTTGCTGGAGCTCGTGGGACCAAGGCTGTGGGGTGGATGACATGACCAGAGTCTGGGTGATTTATACTGTTTTATTTATGTCAATTGTTAGACGTTGTAGTATGATGTTTTGCTTCCGCTAAGTTGCTAGACTTTATTTATTTATTGAATTGGTGGATTTATTAAATAAACTGTCTAAGTTGTTAGAAATTTTAAATTTGTTGTTTTTGCGCATTTTCTGTGTTAGTAAACCGGTCCCGGTTTAGTGGTTTCCGGGACGGGTCGTTTCAATTTGGTATCAGAGCGGAGTTGTTTCTAGGACACTCTGGCTCGTTAGGACTATTAGCTAGTTGTAGCTATGTTCTGAGTTGCAGGGTCATGTCATCTCTCAGCCGGTAATGTGTTCCACAGTAAGACTCGTTTTGTTGTTATGCTAATTTTTGGGGTAAATTAGTATAAAGTTGTGTTGCAGGTGGTTAACCATGGGAAGTCTGTAGTTAGACATCCGAGGTGGGTTTGCTAGTGGAGCAAGCAGAGCTGAGAGGGGTTTCCAAGGTGCTGGTTAATCCCTCATCGTTTCATTGAAGCTGGTTCATTAATCTCGATGAAAAACCTATGCATATTGTACAGTTGGGGAATGACACGAAGCTTAGAGTTCAAGGACATGGAAGCATAAAAGTAATTTTAAAGGGAAGAAGCCATATTATTCCAGAGGTATATTATGTTCCAGAATTGACAACAAATTTGTTGAGTCTCGGCCAGTTACAAGAGAGGAAGTTGGCCATTCTCATCAAAGACGGAAGCTGCCAGGTGTTTCACAACGATGAGGGATTAATAATACACACCGACATGACAGCAAATAGGATGTTTGTGGTTCTTGCAGAGGTACCAGAGATATCGTGTCTGCAGGCTTCACATGATGAATCAAACCTATGGCACAAACGTTTTGTGCTTAAACCAGCAGAGTCTGGAAAACTTATCAAAGAAGCAGATGGTGATAGGACTGCCACAAATTAAGAAGACTGATTCAGTGTGTGAAGTATGTACTAAAGGCAAGCAACACAGGGAGATATTTCTGAAGCAAGCAAACTGGAGAGCAACAGAAAAATTGCAGCTCATTCACACGGACTTGTGTGGACCTATATTCAGCCTAGTACTGTTGGAGAGAAGAGGTACATTCTCGGTTTTATTGATGATTTTAGCCGGAAAACTTGGATCTATCTCTTGTCTTTAAAGAGTGAAGCCTTCTCATTATTCAAGAGTTTTAAAGTGATGGTTGAAAATGAAGCAAGGATGAAGATAGGGTGTTTAAGAAGTGATCGTGGTGGAGAATTTACTTCAAAAGAATTTAATGAGTTTTGTGCATCAAATGGGATCAAAAGACAAGTCACCGCCACTTTTACACCGCAACAAAACAGAGTTACTGAAAGAAAGAACAGAACCATTATGAATATGGTAAGGTGTCTGCTTATTGAAAAAGGAATGCCTAAGAAGTTCTGGGGTGAGGCTGCAAGCTGGACCAATCACATCCTAAATAGGTGTCCCACCACAGTTATAAAAGACAAGACTCCTCAAGAGTGTTGGACCGGACTCAAACCAGATGTCAACCACTTCAAAGTGTTCGGGTGTGTTGGATATGCACATGTCCCAAGCCAGAAACATGTGAAACTTGATGATAGAGGACAAAAATGTGTCTTCCTGGGTGTAAGTGAAGGTTCCAAGGCATATAAAATGTTTGATCCGGTGAAAAAAATGGTGATTGTCAGCAGAGATGTAGTGTTTTCCGAGGAACAGAGTTGGAATTGGGAGATGAGCTGTGAAGAAGAAGCAAGTGATATTTTGGTGATTGAAGAAAATGCAGAGCTGTCTGGTAATGATGTCACTCCAAAGGCTGAAACAGATGGGGAAGTAGAAGAAAATATTGAAACACAAATTGCTGTACCTGAGCCAAATAATGCTGCTGTTCCACGACTACCACCAAGAGAAAAAGCTCCACCGCGATATCTACAAGACTATGTAAGAGGAGACACGCCAACTGAGGAAGAAGAAGAAGAAGAACTACAGTATATGGCGATGTATATCTCCCAGGATGATCCTTACACTTATGAGGAGGCAGCCGAAGAAAAGAAATGGAGAGAAGCAATGGATGCAGAGATTGAATCAATTGAAAGGAATGACACATGGGAGCTTGTGGAATTACCGGTGGGAACAAAAATAATTGGAGTTAAGTGGGTATACAAAACCAAGGTGAATGAAAGAGGAGAAGTCGACAAATTCAAAGCCAGACTCGTTGCAAAAGGGTATTCACAAAAACATGGGGTAGACTATGATGAAGTTTTTGCACCAGTGGCACGTTGGGACACGATCAGAATGTTGTTATCGGAAGCTGCAAAAAGAAAATGGAGCGTATACCAGTTGGATGTTAAAAGCGCTTTCCTTTATGGAGTATTAAAGGAAACCGTGTTTGTAGAGCAGCCGAAGGGATATGAGAAAATCGGTGAAGAACACAAAGTATACAGGCTGCGTAAGGAACTTTACGGGCTTAAACAAGCCCCTCGGGCGTGGTAAGTCAGATCGAGGAGTACTTTACAAAAGAAGGCTTTAACAAGTGTGAGATTGAACACACGATGTTCATTAAGAATGAGTCCGGAGGAAGAATACTCATAATAAGCTTGTATGTTGACGACTTGATCTTCACCGGCAATGATCCAGAGATGTGCGATGAGTTTAAAGCTTTGATGAAAAAGGAATTCGAAATAACAGGGGCATGTCTTTGTCATTTGTCGCATCTTACCGAATATGATTCGTAGTCCGCAAGCATTGTTGGCCAATAGTAGCTCTCTATCTTTATTTTCCTTACGAAGGTTCGTCCCTAGGAATGGCTCCCGCAATGGCCTTCGTGTACTTCGGTCATGAGATTTAGTTACTGCTTTCCGAAGATACAAATTAGGTATGGACCACTGATACTTCTTTTGTACAACAGGCCTTGTATAACACAATATCGCGCACTTTTAGCTTTTGGCTTTAGCGCTTCCCACTTGTAGTGGCGTACCGTGCCGTTGTTGAGGTATGCATCCATGCATTCATCCTTAGCTTCGTATTCACCATTGAATTGGTTCGTGACAAGCAGAGAATCACTAAATGCGCTGATTTTGCATGCGCCGAGCCCGAGAGCTAGACGAAGTCCTGCTATGAGGGCTTCATATTCTGCTTCATTGTTTGAGGCATCAAAGTATAGTCGGAATGACTCCCGACCCTTGTGATGAGGCCATCAAATCAAGCTCAATCCCAGACCATATACCCGGTGTCAAGGAAGCCCCAATGACTTATTACAAGAGCAAGATGAAGGCTATGCTGAGCTTAGGAGATACCACGGAGTCAAAAAAAACAAGGAATATACTTCTAGCCAGTTTTACAAAGCTGTGCTGAAGCTTCTTTGTTTAACATTTTGGATGAGGAGAGCTCTAAGGTTTTCATTGGAGAATCACGTTTGGAGGCTAGGAGCAGTGTCTTCACCACTTCCTTGGGCTGAAGACACACAAAGACGTTCTACGGAATTGTACTCTTTTTCCTTATCTCGGTTTTGTCCCATTGGGTTTTTCGGGAAAGGTTTTAACGAGGTAACACCCTTAGTGCGTATCCCTGAGCTTGTTATCAGTTCAATACACCTTTCACAAGCTCAAGAATGCCCAGCCTCAGGAGATATGCACGAAATTAAAGAAGAGTCCAAGCACACCAAACTTTCCCTATTTGGAATTATTGACTTTTCTTGCACACCTTGTTGTTTTGTTTTAAAACTACTTGCTGTTTTTATTTCTTTGTGTTGTTTTCCATCTAGGGTTCTGTTATAAAACCCTAGGCTCGTGTTGTAATAGAGGTAGACGTTTTTAGATGAATAAAATACCTAGTTTTTCTTGAGAAAAGAATTTCCAGCCGCCTCCTTCTTCCTTGTGGCGAAACCATTGAAGTAAGAGTGCAACCGCTCCAGCCTTCTTGTGTGTGATTCCTTGAAGCTTGAGTGTTCAAGACGTATCACAGAGCTGATCATCCTCTGTGTGGCATCTCTCGATCCATCCAATTCATCATCCATCCACTTGAGTCCGTGAGAGTGTAAGATGCGACCAGCTATAGATTCACCATCCATCCGCCCTTTGTAGTTACCACCCTCGGTGCCTACATCATCTTGAGTGTCGATGCGACCAGCTATAGATTCACCATCCATCCGCCCTTTGTAGTTACCACCCTCGGTGCCTACATCATCTTGGTATCAGAGCTTAGTCTCAAAGTATCGGTGTATCTATCTCTTTTTGTGTGTCTTGCTTTGTCACTTGTTAGTTAGCATTGCATCATCTAGATACTCATATCTCGTGTCAGCATCGTTGTTAGTTCATTCCATAAACAAAAAGTAAAAAAAAAATCATATTAAAATTGACCTCTGTCTTGTTAGTCTCTGTTAAAAACAGAGAATCATTAGTTTCGTTGCTGCATCCTTGTTAGCTGAATTCTGTTTGCTGCATCTTTGATTCGTGTTGGCTCATAATTAAAAATATATATATATATATATATTATTCATTCATAGGTTTTAAAACTGTTGCATCATCTGTTGCGTATTTTTTTCATTAGTTTCTGTTTTAACAGCATCATTGTGTTCACTTGTTGCATAAGAAGAAGTTTGCTTGATTGTGAATTTTCTTCTATTGATTATTGTTACTTTGAATTCCCTGTGCACTTGATCTGTTTGCTATCTAGTACAGGTTACTAAACTATGGGAAAGCTAGCTGAGCAAGTTAACATGGCACATATTCTTGTTCAAATCCAAACCTTAGAAGAAAGACCGACATGTCTTCAACAACAAAGAGAAGAACATGGATTTGCAGATGCACCAGAAGCTGAATATGTTGAACCTAAACCACCAGACCGGGAACAACCAAAATTCAAACCTAAAGGTGGACCAGCTCTACGGGAAGCTACAACAAGAACTGAGTATGTTGAGCCTGAACCACCAGATAAATACCCCAGGAGTCCACACTATGGAGCTACATCATGCCGAGTGCAATTCCACACCCTACCAGCCGAATCCAAGAGTTATTCCCACAAAGGACGAGGTAATAAGTCAAAACCCCTCATCTTTTCAGGTTCTAGCAAAGAACCAGAGGATTATCTGCAATGGGAGACCAATATGGAGTATTGGCTGAGGGCAAACAACATCCGAAAGGATGACAAGGTATCATATGCTGTTGATAGTCTTATTAGAGAAGCTTATAAGTGGTGGCTGAAAGAAGACACACCCACCTTCTACAAAAGAAGCCGAGTGTTAGATTGGGAAGACCTCAAAGCAAGGATGTATCAAGAGTTTGTGAAGAAGCACCGAGGAGCATACAGTACCAAAAACGTCCGAATGTATCAAGAGCCACAATGCAAAAACGTCCATGTACCAAAAAGCATCAAGGAGCATACAGTCAACACAAAAAATGTTGTCTACTCGTGATAACCATTCTGTTTACCTCACAGAGCACAAGAGAATGTCTTCAAATGCTTTGAAGAAAAACTGGAGGCGACACCAACAGTCAAAGCAAAGGAAGTTCAACAAGAGGTATTTCAAACTCCTATGCGAACTACAAAGCCATTACGTGAACCACAAGTAACACTAGGTCCAGGTAAGTTTTCTAAAACTTCTGATATGAAATGTTTTAAGTGTCACTTAGTAGGTCATGTTGCTGCAACCTGTCCCTTGAAGAAAACATTAAAGTCTCTTTCACTAGGATTAAAACGTGATTTACCTAAAGATAACCTAGTTCCATTTGATTTTGAATCTTCCAATTCTAGTGTCATGCACTTGTCTTTGTCAAAGGGAATTGAAGCAGGTTTTAGTAAGGAGCACATGTCCATAGAAAAAGAGCCACGAGCAATAAACATTACAAAGCATGAGGAGCAAGCTCATGATGCTATGCACTCACAGTTGCTTAAGGAAGCACACCCGGAAACACACATACAACCTAACATGAAACAAGAGATTGTTTCCACTCTGCGAAGTGAAAGGTTATGCTGTGTTGGGTTGATAGCCGAAAGGCTATGTCGTGAGGTGTTGATGGCCGCAATGCTATGCGGTGTTGGAAATAGCCGAAAGGTTAAGTTGTGTTAAGTAGATAGCCGAAAGGCTATATTGTGTTGTGTTGTTAGCTGTGAAGGTTATGCTGAGTTGTGCTGTTAACCGTGGTTTTACGGTTAAGCCGTGTTGTGGGTTGTAGTCTATTATGAGCCGTGAGGTTGACATATATTTTGCTGAGCCGTGTTGTGGCTATGGAGTTATGCAGATCTGATTTGTTAGTTATGGAGTGTGATAAGCTGTTGATCTGGGCAGTAGCTGAGATTGTGTTGAGCAGAGGGGAATGATCAATCCTAATCAGATCGACTTACCCAAAGCTGATATTCTGGGTAAAGATATGTAGATTTGATATTCTAAGGATTGGAATATGGTGTGATGAGATTCTTTAGAGGATAATCAGTTGTGGTTGTGTAACCTTGCGATGTTAGGTGGTTGAGAAATTTGAGAGACTAAATAGTTTTTGGTTGCTGAAAGAGAATATATGGTTCCCTTGGAAGGTAGACTCTCCATCATCCAAAGGAAATGTGGTTATAAAAATAAGGGTAGAATTGTGAGCCGAGTAGCTTGGAGACGAACAAATTAATGTCACTGGTGAGATGATCTATTTGTTGAGCTGTGTTGGCTGATGTTTGCCAAGAGAAAGAAACCAATGTAAGGTTAATAGCTGGGTCCCAATTTACTAGGGGATTGGAGTCGTTAGATTCAGGGACGAATATATGTTAGTGGGGGAGAATTGTAACATCCGCAAACCAATAATGGGGTGTATTTGTTGAATTCGAAAGTTAGGGGTTGATTTGATTAAAACCAGAAGTTGCATGCAGGTTTAATTGATAATTTAAAGAGTTGTGTGGCTGAATTGGGAAGACTAAAAAGTTGAGGGGCTTAGAGATAATTTTGGAGAATAAAACCCTAAACCTATTTAAACCCTAAAATTAGCTGAAACCCTAGTTATTCTCTCTCTTTTTCGTGGCCACCTTTAGGGAGAGAAAAGAGATGTTGAATGTGGCTGAAAGAGATGAAGGAAAAGCTTGCAAATGAAGGATGCAGATATTTCCGACATGTCGTGGTAGAACAAAGGTTTGACCTAGCAAATCGTCTCTAATGGTAAGGAAATTTTATGGAGTTGTAGCTAAGACCTATATCTAGATGTGACCTTTTGCGGATATTGATTTGAGTCAATATTCTAATAGTTATGTGCGTTTTTGTGAACTGTTCGTTTTCAGACGCGATTTGGACCAGTGTGTATTCAAAGAGAGATAACGAGTTAACCTTTCGTCTGATCGTAACGAAATTTGGTAGGTAGCTTCAAGACATCTGGGGGAATATTTTCAATGGTAGGATTGGAATGTGGACGGTTAGATTTCGATTCGTGATCCCATCTTTGAGGTGGATCATTTCTGTTATTTTTCCAGTTTAGGTTAAATGTTGAGTTATTGTTGTGGTTGGATGTAGGGTGAGGAAGGGAGGTTGCGGTTGTGTTGCTATGATAATTAAGAACCCTAGAAATTCCTGAAGAGGAATGTTTCCTAAAATGGAAAGTTTCCTGAAAAGGAAAGTTTCACGAAAAGGAAAGTTTCTTAAAAAAGAAAGTACCATCAAAGAAATCGTTGTGAGCAAAGGTGAGTGCTTGTATGTTATATTGTGGTTAGTCTGAGGACTTGGAGTGGTCCTCATTTCTGTAGTTCTTGTTGTTGGTCCATTAGGAGTGATGGATGTTTATTGTTGCTATTTATGGCATGTGTTGCTTGTTGATATGATTGTGATTGTTGATTGCTGACATTGGTGAATGTTAGCTTTGGTGTAGTTGTTTCCTCATTCAATATCTTTTATACTGAGGCATCTCGTTATGTGATGCAGGTAAGGACTGAGTTTTGCTGGAGCTCGTGGGACCAAGGCTGTGGGGTGGATGACATGACCAGAGTCTGGGTGATTTATACTGTTTTATTTATGTCAATTGTTAGACGTTGTAGTATGATGTTTTGCTTCCGCTAAGTTGCTAGACTTTATTTATTTATTGAATTGGTGGATTTATTAAATAAACTGTCTAAGTTGTTAGAAATTTTAAATTTGTTGTTTTTTGCATTTTACGTGTTAGTAAACCGGTCCCGGTTTAGTGGTTTCCGGGACGGGTCGTTTCAATTTGGTATCAGAGCGGAGTTATTTCTAGGACACTCTGGCTCGTTAGGATTATTAGGTAGTTGTAGCTATGTTCTGAGTTGCAGGGTCATGTCATCTCTCGGCCGGTAATGTGTTCCACAGTAAGACTCGTTTTGTTGTTATGCTAATTTTTGGGGTAAAGTAGTATAAAGTTGTGTTGCAGGTGGTTAACCATGGGAAGTCTGTAGTTAGACATCCGAGGTGGGTTTGCTAGTGGAGCAAGCAGAGCTGAGAGGGGTTTCCAAGGTGCTGGTTAATCCCTCATCGTTTCATTGAAGCTGGTTCATTAATCTCGATGAAAAACCTATGCATATTGTACAGTTGGGGAATGACACGAAGCTTAGAGTTCAAGGACATGGAAGCATAAAAGTAATTTTAAAGGGAAGAAGCCATATTATTCCAGAGGTATATTATGTTCCAGAATTGACAACAAATTTGTTGAGTCTCGGCCAGTTACAAGATAGGAAGTTGGCCATTCTCATCAAAGACGGAAGCTGCCAGGTGTTTCACAACGATGAGGGATTAATAATACACACCGACATGACAGCAAATAGGATGTTTGTGGTTCTTGCAGAGGTACCAGAGATATCGTGTCTGCAGGCTTCACATGATGAATCAAACCTATGGCACAAACGTTTTGTGCTTAAACCAGCAAAGTCTGGAAAACTTATCAAAGAAGCAGATGGTGATAGGACTGCCACAAATTAAGAAGACTGATTCAGTGTGTGAAGTATGTACTAAAGGCAAGCAACACAGGGAGATATTTCTGAAGCAAGCAAACTGGAGAGCAACAGAAAAATTGCAGCTCATTCACACGGACTTGTGTGGACCTATATTCAGCCTAGTACTGTTGGAGAGAAGAGGTACATTCTCGGTTTTATTGATGATTTTAGCGGAAAACTTGGATCTATCTCTTGTCTTTAAAGAGTGAAGCCTTCTCATTATTCAAGAGTTTTAAAGTGATGGTTGAAAATGAAGCAAGGATGAAGATAGGGTGTTTAAGAAGTGATCGTGGTGGAGAATTTACTTCAAAAGAATTTAATGAGTTTTGTGCATCAAATGGGATCAAAAGACAAGTCACCGCCACTTTTACACCGCAACAAAACAGAGTTACTGAAAGAAAGAACAGAACCATTATGAATATGGTAAGGTGTCTGCTTATTGAAAAAGGAATGCCTAAGAAGTTCTGGGGTGAGGCTGCAAGCTGGACCAATCACATCCTAAATAGGTGTCCCACCACAGTTATAAAAGACAAGACTCCTCAAGAGTGTTGGACGGACTCAAACCAGATGTCAACCACTTCAAAGTGTTCGGGTGTGTTGGATATGCACATGTCCCAAGCCAGAAACATGTGAAACTTGATGATAGAGGACAAAAATGTGTCTTCCTGGGTGTAAGTGAAGGTTCCAAGGCATATAAAATGTTTGATCCGGTGAAAAAAATGGTGATTGTCAGCAGAGATGTAGTGTTTTCCGAGGAACAGAGTTGGAATTGGGAGATGAGCTGTGAAGAAGAAGCAAGTGATATTTTGGTGATTGAAGAAAATGCAGAGCTGTCTGGTAATGATGTCACTCCAAAGGCTGAAACAGATGGGGAAGTAGAAGAAAATATTGAAACACAAATTGCTGTACCTGAGCCAAATAATGCTGCTGTTCCACGACTACCACCAAGAGAAAAAGCTCCACCGCGATATCTACAAGACTATGTAAGAGGAGACACGCCAACTGAGGAAGAAGAAGAAGAAGAACTACAGTATATGGCGATGTATATCTCCCAGGATGATCCTTACACTTATGAGGAGGCAGCCGAAGAAAAGAAATGGAGAGAAGCAATGGATGCAGAGATTGAATCAATTGAAAGGAATGACACATGGGAGCTTGTGGAATTACCGGTGGGAACAAAAATAATTGGAGTTAAGTGGGTATACAAAACCAAGGTGAATGAAAGAGGAGAAGTCGACAAATTCAAAGCCAGACTCGTTGCAAAAGGGTATTCACAAAAACATGGGGTAGACTATGATGAAGTTTTTGCACCAGTGGCACGTTGGGACACGATCAGAATGTTGTTATCGGAAGCTGCAAAAAGAAAATGGAGCGTATACCAGTTGGATGTTAAAAGCGCTTTCCTTTATGGAGTATTAAAGGAAACCGTGTTTGTAGAGCAGCCGAAGGGATATGAGAAAATCGGTGAAGAACACAAAGTATACAGGCTGCGTAAGGAACTTTACGGGCTTAAACAAGCCCCTCGGGCGTGGTAAGTCAGATCGAGGAGTACTTTACAAAAGAAGGCTTTAACAAGTGTGAGATTGAACACACGATGTTCATTAAGAATGAGTCCGGAGGAAGAATACTCATAATAAGCTTGTATGTTGACGACTTGATCTTCACCGGCAATGATCCAGAGATGTGCGATGAGTTTAAAGCTTTGATGAAAAAGGAATTCGAAATAACAGGGGCATGTCTTTGTCATTTGTCGCATCTTACCGAATATGATTCGTAGTCCGCAAGCATTGTTGGCCAATAGTAGCTCTCTATCTTTATTTTCCTTACGAAGGTTCGTCCCTAGGAATGGCTCCCGCAATGGCCTTCGTGTACTTCGGTCATGAGATTTAGTTACTGCTTTCCGAAGATACAAATTAGGTATGGACCACTGATACTTCTTTTGTACAACAGGCCTTGTATAACACAATATCGCGCATTTTTAGCTTTTGGCTTTAGCGCTTCCCACTTGTAGTGGCGTACCGTGCCGTTGTTGAGGTATGCATCCATGCATTCATCCTTAGCTTCGTATTCACCATTGAATTGGTTCGTGACAAGCAGAGAATCACTAAATGCACTGATTTTGCATGCGCCGAGCCCAAGAGCTAGACGAAGTCCTGCTATGAGGGCTTCATATTCTGCTTCATTGTTTGAGGCATCAAAGTATAGTCGGAATGACTCCCGACCCTTGTGATGAGGCCATCAAATCAAGCTCAATCCCAGACCATATACCCGGTGTCAAGGAAGCCCCAATGACTTATTACAAGAGCAAGATGAAGGCTATGCTGAGCTTAGGAGATACCACGGAGTCAAAAAAAACAAGGAATATACTTCTAGCCAGTTTTACAAAGCTGTGCTGAAGCTTCTTTGTTTAACATTTTGGATGAGGAGAGCTCTAAGGTTTTCATTGGAGAGTCACGTTTGGAGGCTAGGAGCAGTGTCTTCACCACTTCCTTGGGCTGAAGACACACAAAGACGTTCTACGGAATTGTACTCTTTTTCCTTATCTCGGTTTTGTCCCATTGGGTTTTTCGGGAAAGGTTTTAACGAGGTAACACCCTTAGTGCGTATCCCTGAGCTTGTTATCAGTTCAATACACCTTTCACAAGCTCAAGAATGCCCAGCCTCAGGAGATATGCACGAAATTAAAGAAGAGTCCAAGCACACCAAACTTTCCCTATTTGGAATTATTGACTTTTCTTGCACACCTTGTTGTTTTGTTTTAAAACTACTTGCTGTTTTTATTTCTTTGTGTTGTTTTCCATCTAGGGTTCTGTTATAAAACCCTAGGCTCGTGTTGTAATAGAGGTAGACGTTTTTAGATGAATAAAATACCTAGTTTTTCTTGAGAAAAGAATTTCCAGCCGCCTCCTTCTTCCTTGTGTGCGAAACCATTGAAGTAAGAGTGCAACCGCTCCAGCCTTCTTGTGTGTGATTCCTTGAAGCTTGAGTGTTCAAGACGTATCACAGAGCTGATCATCCTCTGTGTGGCATCTCTCGATCCATCCAATTCATCATCCATCCACTTGAGTCCGTAGAGAGTGTCGTACGACCAGCTATAGATTCACCATCCATCCGCCCCTTTGTAGTTACCACCCTCGGTGCCTACATCATCTTGAGTGTCGTACGACCAGCTATAGATTCACCATCCATCCGCCCCTTTGTAGTTACCACCCTCGGTGCCTACATCATCTTGGTATCAGAGCTTAGTCTCAAAGTATCAGGTGTATCTATCTCTTTTTTGTGTGTCTTGCTTTGTCACTTGTTAGTTAGCATTGCATCATCTAGATACTCATATCTCGTGTCAGCATCGTTGTTAGTTCATTCCATAAACAAAAAGTAAAAAAAAAAATCATATTAAAATTGACCTCTGTCTTGTTAGTCTCTGTTAAAACAGAGAATCATTAGTTTCGTTTGCTGCATCCTTGTTAGCTGAATTCTGTTTGCTGCATCTTTGATTCGTGTTGGCTCATAATTAAAAATATATATATATATATATATTATTCATTCATAGGTTTTAAAACTGTTGCATCATCTGTTGCGTATTTTTTTCATTAGTTTCTGTTTTAACAGCATCATTGTGTTCACTTGTTGCATAAGAAGAAGTTTGCTTGATTGTGAATTTTCTTCTATTGATTATTGTTACTTTGAATTCCCTGTGCACTTGATCTGTTTGCTATCTAGTACAGGTTACTAAACTATGGGAAAGCTAGCTGAGCAAGTTAACATGGCACATATTCTTGTTCAAATCCAAACCTTAGAAGAAAGACCGACATGTCTTCAACAACAAAGAGAAGAACATGGATTTGCAGATGCACCAGAAGCTGAATATGTTGAACCTAAACCACCAGACCGGGAACAACCAAAATTCAAACCTAAAGGTGGACCAGCTCTACGGGAAGCTACAACAAGAACTGAGTATGTTGAGCCTGAACCACCAGATAAATACCCCAGGAGTCCACACTATGGAGCTACATCATGCCGAGTGCAATTCCACACCCTACCAGCCGAATCCAAGAGTTATTCCCACAAAGGACGAGGTAATAAGTCAAAACCCCTCATCTTTTCAGGTTCTAGCAAAGAACCAGAGGATTATCTGCAATGGGAGACCAATATGGAGTATTGGCTGAGGGCAAACAACATCCGAAAGGATGACAAGGTATCATATGCTGTTGATAGTCTTATTAGAGAAGCTTATAAGTGGTGGCTGAAAGAAGACACACCCACCTTCTACAAAAGAAGCCGAGTGTTAGATTGAGAAGACCTCAAAGCAAGGATGTATCAAGAGTTTGTGAAGAAGCACCGAACTTACAGCCACAATGCAAAAACGTCCATGTACCAAAAAGCATCAAGGAGCATACAGTCAACACAAAAAATGTTGTCTACTCGTGATAACCATTCTGTTTACCTCACAGAGCACAAGAGAATGTCTTCAAATGCTTTGAAGAAAAACTGGAGGCGACACCAACAGTCAAAGCAAAGGAAGTTCAACAAGAGGTATTTCAAACTCCTATGCGAACTACAAAGCCATTACGTGAACCACAAGTAACACTAGGTCCAGGTAAGTTTTCTAAAACTTCTGATATGAAATGTTTTAAGTGTCACTTAGTAGGTCATGTTGCTGCAACCTGTCCCTTGAAGAAAACATTAAAGTCTCTTTCACTAGGATTAAAACGTGATTTACCTAAAGATAACCTAGTTCCATTTGATTTTGAATCTTCCAATTCTAGTGTCATGCACTTGTCTTTGTCAAAGGGAATTGAAGCAGGTTTTAGTAAGGAGCACATGTCCATAGAAAAAGAGCCACGAGCAATAAACATTACAAAGCATGAGGAGCAAGCTCATGATGCTATGCACTCACAGTTGCTTAAGGAAGCACACCCGGAAACACACATACAACCTAACATGAAACAAGAGATTGTTTCCACTCTGCGAAGTGAAAAGGTTGAATCTAAAATTTCTCCATCTGTTTTAAATAAATCTATGACTGTTTTAATGCACTTGTCTTTTACCAAAAGTGTTGAAACAATTGCAGATGCAAAGGAGAAATTAATAGAACAAAAGGAGGTGTCCACTAAGGAGAAAGAGCTCACGGACCAAACACATAACCAAGGAGGACAACATAGGCCTGCAAAGCACTCATTAGTAACAGCCAAATTTGTTTCAAAGGTAACAAGTAAGAAGGCTGAGTCAATCCAAAACATCTTTCATGATATCCAAGTAAGTGAATTTCGAAACCTGATTCAACATTGGAATAATTTCTTGATAAGTCATAGCCTTAATTATTCTGTTTCTGAAATTCCACTTCCAAGTATAATACACTTGATTTTTCCAAAGGTGTTAGAACTATTGCAGGGCATAGAGAAGACAAAGCATATGCATTTGTGCCATTCCATTGGCGAGGAAAACAATGTTCACACATATGTTTGCCATTCACAGTCTGTACTAAGGAGGATGGAAGAGTCACCAACACTTTGCAGATTAAAGAAGAGCCACCGGACCCAACACCCATCTCCAAAGTTGTATTGCTTAAGGTAATTAGCAACGGTCATAATCAGGTTAATAACCCTTTAATTAAATTCATTTCTAATGATTTCAAAAGTGTAAAAACAAAACTGTTATGTGTAGGCAATTTTGACAAAAATTATGTTGATCCAAAGAGACTCATGAATCATAGCATTTGTTTAGATGAACCAATAAAACATGAGCAAAGAATTTATCAAAATTATGTGTCTGCTTATAATTACTCCTTGACTGCTTTAATACACTTGTTTTTTGCCAAACGAGTTGGGAAGATTGCATGAGCTAAAGAGGAACCACCAGATTTGGGAGCTCAAACCCAAGTCCGAAAAAGAACTAGGCTTGTAACACCACCACCTCTTGGACGTGCTCAGGACAAAAGAGTAGGAGAGGAGCGATTCAAGCCATCTATAATGGACCAGAAGAAGCCCCAAGGCGTCAGATGCTTCAAAATGATCAAAGATAAACCTCCAGATCCAACACCATTCCCATGTACCGCGCTGCATACGAAATACAAAAGAGACCATACTCAGGTAAGTAACACCTTAAATAGATTCATTTCTAATGATTCCAAGAGTGTTATAACAGACTTGTTAAGTTTAGAAAAGGTTGATAAAAACATTAGTGTTTCACATAAATATTTTGACCAAACTAGTTTGTTTACTACACTAGTAAAACCTGAGGATAATTCTGTCTTGGATCAACTTTATTTACCTGTTTTCCATAAGTCCATGGATGTGATAACACACTTGTTTCTTTCCAAAGGAGTTGAGAATATGGCAGGTAGAAAAGAGGAGCCACCAGACGTGGAAGTTGGAGCACGCACCCGAGAGAGCGCTAAGCAAATGGCACCATCATTGCTTGGATATGATCAACATCATGGAATAGCTAAGTCAAACCAGCTCAAGGGAGAACCACCAGATGCACCATCCCTCCAGAAAACACCCATATACCGAGGTAAGAATTTAAACTCTCAAGGACGCATGAAAGCTAATCTGCTTTATCTTGGTGCAGATTACAAAGTTTCGAGGTCGAAACCTAATCAAGAGGGAGGGTATGATGAGGCCATCAAATCAAGCTCAATCCCAGACCATGTACCCGGTGTCAAGGAAGCCCCAATGACTTATTACAAGAGCAAGATGAAGGCTATGCTGAGCTTAGGAGATACCACGGAGTCAAAAAACCAAGGAATATACTTCTAGCCAGTTTTACAAAGCTGCACCGAAGCTTCTTTGTTTAACATTTCGGATGAGGAGAACTCAAAGGTTTTCATTGGAGAATCACGTTTGGAGGCCAGGAGCAGTGTCTTCACCACTTCCTTGGGCTGAAGACACACAAAGACGTTCTAAGGAATTGTACTCTTTTTCCTTATCTCGGTTTTGTCCCATTGGGTTTTCGGGAAAGGTTTTAACGAGGCAACACCCTTAGTGCGCATCCCTGAGCTTGTTATCAGTTCAATACACCTTTCACAAGTTAAAGAATGCCCAGCCTCAGGAGATATGCACGAAATTAAAGAAGAGTCCAAGCACACCAAACTTTCCATATTTGGAATTATTGACTTTTCTTGCACGCTTTGCTGTTTTGTTTTAAAACTACTTGCTGTTTTTATTTCTTTGTGTTGTTTTTCATCTAGGGTTCTGTTATAAAACCCCAGGCTCGTGTTGTAATAGAGATAGACGTTTTTAGATGAATAAAATACTTAGTTTTTCTTGAGAAAAGAATTTCCAGCCGCCCCCTTCTTCCTTGTGTGCGAAACCATTGAAGTAAGAGTGCAACCGCTCCAGCCTTCTTGTGTGTGATTCCTTGAAGCTTGAGTGTTCAAGACTTATCACAGAGCTGATCATCCTCTGTGTGGCGTCTCTCAATCCATCCAATTCATCATCCATCCACTTGAGTCCGTAGAGAGTGTCGTACGACCAGCTATAGATTCACCATCCATCTGCCCCTTTGTAGTTACCACCCTCGGTGCCTACATCACCTTGGCTGGCTGATGCTCTATTGACGTACAGAGACCATATGTGGGATTCTGTACTTTCATCGAGGTGTTCGGGTGAGAACTCGATGATGAAGTCTGCTAGTACTTGTGCTTTTGCACACTTTTGGGTGCGGTACTCTATGTCATATTCGCTAAGTTTGATAGCCCATTTTGCCAGTCTACCAGACGTGCTAGGATTATGCAATATAGTGCATATCGGTTGCGATGACATGACCATAATCGTGTGTGATTGAAAGTATGGTCTAAGCTTATGTGCGGACATGACGCCCGCGAGAGCCAGTTTTTTGGTGGTTGGGTATCTCGTTTCCGCATCTAAAAGGGTGTTGCTCACATAATATATAGGGTTTTGTTTGCCGACATCTTCTCGTACCAGGACTCCACTGACGGCAGCAGCCGATACTGTGATGTACAGAAATAAGGGTTCTCCTTTGACTGGTTTTGCCAATACGGGAGGTTCAGATAAATGTTTTTTTAATTCCTATAAAGCTTTCTCGCACCCCTCGTTCCTAAAATGACCGCACTTTTTTTTTTACACATGCAATTACAGAATATTAAATGCCCATACAATTAACATTCAACCAGAAATTACACAATGGCCACGAAAGCCCAATAGTTCTACAGGTTCTAGCAATTACCACAAAAGCTACTCTCTCACTCAACCCCAAAATGGCGAGCTCAAGGTGGAGAAGAAGAAGAAGAAGAAGAAGCAAACTTGATTTTGTCTTCTTGTTTGAGAAAAAACCCTCAACTTTCGAAATGACTTATGACACCCCCGGAACAAATCTAAATTAATTATTTCAACCCCTTAATTAATTTCTCTAGACTTGTCTAAGGTTCATAAACTCGAAATAACTTCCAAATTAATTAAATTAATTAATTTTCTAGAACACGGGCGTTACAATTCTCCTCCACTAACATAGATCCCTGCTCCCACACCCGAAGCAACCCTGACCACCCAACTGCCTCTCGAAGCACCATCCCGCTTCTACTTCTATCCTTGCATCGGCTTACCGCCTCTGCTCGGACTAAACTGCTGCTACATGGATCTCGCCTGAAAACCCGGTGTAACCACTACCACCTCATCTTTCAGACCCTTCTCAAGCAATGCCACAGTCTCAACCAACTCATTAACCATGCAAAAAGTCCTAACCATGCAACGGTTCCGCAAGTCAACCCTATGACCCATCAGGAATCTCTGCACACGGGCCAACTCACTCTCAACCGCCCGTTTAACATAAGACCCGAGCCGATTAAACTCCACCTCATACCCGCGTACCGACCGATCCCCCTGAGGGAAATACTTGCAAGCCTCAACTCTAACCGGTTAAACGCCTCCTGAGGGAAATACTTGGAGTTAAAATCTTCCACAAAATCCGCCCAAGCCATCTTGGCCTAAACTCTCTGGGCTGCCACACCCCTCCACCAGAGATGCGCATCACCCTCCAGATAATGGACCACAATGTCCACTTGGTATCCCGCAGGACACCTACTTGAGAGGAAATTCCTCTCTACCCTCCTCAACCACGCATCAGCGTTCTCAAGATTAGTACCTCTAGGGAAAAACCCCATGTCTATCCTCTGCATCTGCTCCATCATCCTGAGGTAGGATGGGAGCTCCTCAGCAATCGCAGCTGCAACCTGAGGTTGAACCTCAACAACCACTAGTGGTACCACAGGAGCCTGAGCTGGTACCCTCTCTAGTAACCGCTCTAACAACACTGTCAAGTGATCAGTAAGACGGTCATCTCGGGCCTGAGCATCACCCATTGCTAAACCTGCAGCACCTACTGCTATACCCGCAACACCCACTGGAACACCAGCCACACCATTACTCGCACCAGCCATACCCTCAGACCTAACCTGAATCGCATGCGACTCATCAACCTGCTCCTCCACAACACGACCACGACCTCTACCCCGGCCACGGCCTCTAACCATATCTACTTCAAAGAACAGGGACAAAAAAACACTAAGACCCAATCATCACAATAAAGATAACTCACCGGAAATCCCACAAAGCTCGAAGAGGATGATTCTATGACACCAAAAAACACACAAGCTATCCTAGAACCGTATGGGTTCTGATACCAAAATGAAACAACAGCACTTTTTTTTTTACACATGCAATTACGGAATATTAAATGCCCATACAATTAACATTCAACCAGTAATTACACAATGGCCCCAAAGGCTCAACAGTTCTACATATTCTAGCAATTACCGTAAAAGCTACTAAACCATGAAACTAACGAGTCCTAATCATCTCCTCCTCACTGCCTTGATTCCACGATCATGCCTTATTTTTACCTGCATCGACAAAAGTGATGCATCAACATTTGGTAAACCAAACGCTGAGTGAGATTGATCCTCCCAACAATAGGTTATATGAAAGCCACACGCAATTCAAACAACCACAACACATAATTCACCAAGCAAAGCACATAAACACAATCAAGCTTTCAAGGCACAAACAACAACAAATCCATGGTTCCCTAACCACCAAAAGCTTAGTAAAACTCACTAACCCTTCCCAAGTGACCCATGAAATTCACCAAGAACCCACGAAAATCACAATCACCAAATCCAGCATAAGAAATCACAATCAAAGATTAACAAGGCACCACATACACAAATCCATGGTTTCCTAACAACCACAAGCTTAGCAAACACTATCTAAAGCTTCACAACTGACCCATGGAATTCACCAAGAACCCACAAAAATCACAATCACCAAATCAAGCATAAGAACTCACAATCAAAGCTTAACAAGGCACAACAAGCACAAATCCATGGTTCCCTAACCACCATAAGCTGAGCAAACACTAGCTAAAACTTCACAAGTGACCCATGGAATTCACCAAGAACCCACGAAAATCATAATCACCAAATCAAGCATAAGAACTCACAATCAAATCTTAACAAGGCACAAATCCATGGTTCTCTAACCACCACAAGCTTAGAAAACACTAGCTAAACCTTCACAAGTGACCCATGGAATTCACCAAGAACCCACGAAAATTACAATCACCAAATCAAGCATAAGAACTCACAATCAAAGCTTAACAAGGCACAACAAGCACAAATCCATGGTTCCCTAACCACCACAAGCTTAGCAAACACAAGCTAAAGCTTCACACATGACTACAAAGCCTCTAAGCATCCTAGCAACACCACAATGCTTAACAAACCCCACAAGCCCCCACACAAAGCTTAATGTTAACCTTTGGTCACAACTCACCTTAGCCAAGGATGGATATAGCTCTAGAAAACCTCCACAAGCTCAAGAAGATCTCTCCTCTTCCTCCAAAGCTCACACCAACTAGCTCCAACCCAAACCCTCTTTTTCCAAGCTTCACACTCACAAGATCTCACAAGATCCAAGCTTCTCACAAGCTCTCAAACCCTTTTCCCTCTTCTTCTCTCTTCTCCAAGCATTCACTAACACTCAACCAACTCTCTCTCTCAACCTCAAAATGGCGAGCTCAAGGTGGAGAAGAAGAAGAAGAAGTACACTTGATTTTCTCTTCTTGTTTGAGAAAAAACCCTCAACTTTCGAAACGACTTATGACACCTCTAGAACAAATCTAAATTAATTATTTCAACCCCATAATTAATTTCTCTAGACCATTCTAAGATTCATAAACTCAAAAGAACTTCCAAATTAATTAAATTAATTAATTTTTCGGAACACGGGCATTATAGTTCCGTTCAAATTTTTAATTATCTTTTACTAGTTTGTAAAACGCGAGGCATTTATCGGTTGAGCACGAGATAAATCGGTTTAGGGCGGGTATCTTCCTGATGAGCCTCTGTACTTCCAGGGTAGTCCGGGCTGATGGCATCTCGAGGAAATTAGCTATTTGTTTGGGGTTGGCTTCTATGCTACTTTTGGTGACTAGGTATCCGAGGAATTCTACGGATGAGACTCTGAAAGTGCATTTGGCCGGGTTAAGCTTCATCCCGAATGTGTTTAGAATTGTGAAACATTCTCTGAGCTGGGATACGTGGTCATTTTGCCAAGCAGGCTAGCAAAAATTTTGTTTACTGACGTTGGTAGGTTGCCCCAGTGTTTTTCAAGCCGGAGGGCATAACTCTGTAGCAATAGGTACCGTGCTCAATTATGAACGCAGTTTTCTCTTGATTTTCTGGGTCTTTTTTAACTTGGTTGTACCCAGAAAAAGCTTCCATGAAGGACAGAAGCTTTTATCTGGCAGTTGCTTCCACGAGTCTGTTGATATGTGGGAGTGGGAAGTTGTCCTTTGGACAGGTTTTGTTGAGATTTTTGAAATCTACACAGACTGTCCACTTCCCATTTTTCTTTTTACCTCACGGATTGAGCAACCTGCTAGGAGTTCATCGACCTCGTCACGTACTGCCCTAGCTTATTTGTGGTCGAGTTTCTGATGCTTCTGCTTTATTGGTTTATACATGCCGTCGACGTTAAGTTTTTGGGATGTGATCTCTAGACCTATCTCTTTCATGTCTTCCACGCTCCATGTGAATGTATCGGTATTTTAGGTCACAGGTCTGCACCTATACCGACATATTTTTCTGGATGTTTGTCGTCGATGTATACTTGGACCACCAGGTCTTTCGGAGGTTTTACTTGGATATAGGGATCATTCGATATGTTGATGTCTCATTCCTCATGTTCCTCCTGAACCATTAATTGCTATTTGGCAGAGGTTCTAGTATGATCGTGACTGTTTTATAGCATCTGCTGGCTGCTTTTTGGCATCTGTAGATGGTTACGATACCTCTTACTGAAGGAAATTTGACACATTGGTGATACGTGCTTGGTACCGCTTTCATGGTGTATAGCCATGGTCTGCCAAGAATGGCGTTAAAGGGTGCAGGTCTGTCTATAACCACGAAATCTATGATTCTTTCGACCCCGCATGCTTCTACCGGGAGTTTAAAGTTTTCGAGAGAGAGGGTTGTTTCGCCTGCAAAACTGATTAAGGGGGTTTTTTCATCTTTCAAATCTGAGTCTTTATACCCCATCTTTTTGAAAGCGCGATAAATAGTAGATTACTGAGCTCCCGGTGTCTATCAGGATGCGTGAAAGTTGGCAACCGGCGACTTCAAGTTCTATAACGAGAGTGTCATCGTGCAGTTTTTCCAGATTTTAAGTTTCCCCTTCCCATAAGGTAATTGCATTATCAGACCCGTTAAGAGGTGTGTATTCCTGTTACTAGGCCCGGCTTTCCGTTGGTAAGCTTTAATCGAGTTGACGGAATTGGTACATAATTTTGAACCTCTAAAAATGAAGTCTACCCTTTTGGTGGGTTGAAAGACATCGGGTTTTCGGCAACGTTTTCTTGGTAAGAAACGCGATATCTTCTTTGGGGCTGGAGGAGGAGTTGTTATTGATTCCTCTCAGCCCCTGCATGTATCAATTCTATTAAAGATGCATACGACTCATTTTTGAGGTGGTGAAACATCACCTTTCTCTGAGATTCAGTTTCTCTTGTCAGCGTTAGCGGCAGGTTCGTCGTCACTAGTTTGGACATCCTTTTTTACTTCTGCAACTACTTGTTCCGCTTCGTATTTTCAGCAGTCTTCGGCTGCATGACCCTTAGCATTGTGTATTTTGTAACACGTTTTGGGGTCAAAATTCAGATTCAGGGTCGGGTTTGAGCTTTTGTTTTTATTTTTGCCAGACTTTGCAATCCCGAAGAAGTGTTGTCCTTGGCTTCGTGGCTCTTTTATAGGATACCGTCGGGGGTTTGGAGTATTTGTTTTAATTTCCTTACCCTTGTTGTTTCTGGCTGTTAACTGTTCCTCGATTTGAATAAAATATGAGGTGCAGTGTAGCGCGTCATAGATCAAGATTGGCTGTTGGACCGTTATTTCTTTGCAGAATCTAGTTCCCAATAGCAACTCGTTTTACAGAGCCGATATGGCTACTGTATCTTTCAGATTCGCTATTTGAAATTTAATCTCTTTGAATTTAGCTATGAAATCTTAACTTCCCGAAGTCGCGGAAGCGAGCTGAGGTGATCGTATTGGTAAATGGGGTACGTCTCATTTCCTCTATTACCCGATCGATTTCAGGTGCGGCACTGATGGCAGTATGCATAGTGGAGCGTATCTACCGCATATTAGGGTCGTTCCGATATGTGTAATCTCAAAATGATTCGAGGTCAGCAACTGTGCTCGGATCGCCCCTAGTGTTATTGGTTAGTTGTTGTGCTGCTCTAGAAGACTCGTTAATGTGATAAATGAGATCCCTCTCCTGCTGTTCGATATGATGAGCGAGAGCTCTGTTCGAATTTTCTTGGACATGGGCTCTTTCCACCGAAGTTACCAGCATCCTGCGGATTTCTACCAGTTCGTTGACAGGCTGTCTGCCGACTTTAAGGGCTTCGACAGGCATTATTTTATTCTGGTTTGTTGGTTGTGCAGTATTTTGCACTTCGTCACGGATCCAAACCACTGATCGTCCCATAAGAGAATTTTGACAAGGCGGGCCAGCATCCATAGTTGGGTTCCAGGGCATTGCTTCGATGCCAACTAGGTTGTTATCTTGTTGAGTTATGGTGACCGGTGGTGTCGTAGCAAGCCTAGTCACGCTTGTGTGTGGTGCCAGATTCGTGGTAGCAATTCCGCTAGGATTTACATTAGTCGAGCTCATGTTTCTTAGGGTAGACGCGGGTCACGGACCCGGTTCGGTGACTGTGCTGGTGATAGCGGGTTATGGTGCCACGATTGGCAGCGCATCAATGATGTTTGGGCCAGTTATGGCCTCATGACCCCCTGTTGTAGGTTGCTCGCTTTGATTCATAGGGATTACTGGCACATTCGTGGCGAGGTCAGTTGGTCGTGAAAGGACTGCAGTGAGAATTGTGGTTCTTCCGGAGGTTGGGTTAGTGGCCGGAGCCATACCCAGTTGCCCTGATCCATTTTGGGCTTCTGCCCTCGGGCTTGTGACCATACTTTCTAATCTGACTGGATTCATTTCGATTTTCTCAAGGAGAAAGAATCTGCTCTTAGGACAGAGGTTGTCTATAAACACTTCTCCACAAGCGGCGCCAAATTGTGAGTGCTAAAACTCGCAAGTAGGATTTCTGATATGCTAAGAACGATTTTGGGGGCTAGATTCTCTTTGAGACAAAGACTCTTAATAATTGAACGAAACAAAAGGGATTTTATTTATATGTAATCAAAATTACAAAGGAGAGTGAACAAAGAATGTAAAGTGGGAGCTCTCGCGAGAGGTCGTTGTGTTGGTTCTAGGTTAAAAACAAGGAGAAAGAATGTGTCGTTGCCTGATTTAAATAAGGCTTCCAGTTCCAGCTTTTTCCTCAAATCTCATACATGATCTGTTGCAACTCCTTCTGAAATATCCTCCTTTTGTTCAGCATTTGTTTGACTCGATCCTACTCAATGTCCAGCGGGAGGTTGTTTCGTGACGAATCTTTAACCGGAATGGACTGATTACATTCGTCCTAACTGGGCTTTTATGTTAATCATGGTAAATGGGCCTTCGCGTGACTCTTGGCCCAATCCGAATTTATGATAGGCCCACTATGAGAATTGGGGCGAATTCTAGGTCCAACACCAAGGTTTGCGGTCATTTACTTGATAGTTTATAATGCGCAACAGATAGTGTAACAAGATGTTCTAGTCCTCCAACGTCCACTGATAGAGAGCCAGCCAATGAATTATCTGATAATCCTAGGTTAAGAAAGGTTTTAATTTGCATAATTTCTCGAGCTATGCTTCCATTCAACTTATTATATCCAATATGTAAACGTAACAGGTAACCACAGTTTCCGAGAGTCAGAGGAACAATTCCTTCAAAACGATTGTTGGACAAATAGAGCTTCTCTAATCGAGTGATATTGCCTATAGAAGATGGTATCTCTCCTAACATTCTATTTGAATATAGACTTAATATTCTCAAGTTTGAAAGCTTACCAAGAGAAGTTGGGAGTTGTCCAATCAACATATTTTCCTCTGACTCGTGGCACCATATATAGACTCCTTCTGAAATGTTTGTAAGCTTATGATATTCCTAATGTCATGAGGAATGTTTCCAGAGATGTAGTTTTTGCCAAGACTTAAATGGATGAGGTTTACAGACATATTTGCTATAGAGGTAGGTAAATCACCCCCCCCCCAACCTATTTTCAGCAACACTTAAGGTCTGTAGCTTTGTGCAGTTAGTCAAATACTCAAGAAATTCATGATCACCAAAAGAATGACTTCCCAAAGAATTATGATAAAGTTCTTTACTTTATCATGAAATTGCAAATTCCTTACTTTTCCAAAACTCGAAGGAATACTTCCTATCAATTTGTTATATTCCATTGCAACCACTTGAAGATTTGAGATATTTGGAAGTGTTTTTGGAATGGCTCTTGTGAAATAATTACCTTCCAAATATAACAATCTAATAGTTGGTAGGAGATTACCAAAATCAGGCCTCAAACTACCAAATAAACTATTAGAAGAGATGGATAAATCTTCAAGCGATGATTAATTGTAGATAGCGGGAGGAAAAACACATGATAAGTTGTTCACTGATAATTCAAGATCCACTATTTGAGTCAATCTAGCTATATCATCTGGAATATCTCCTTCTATATTGTTACTTACAACTTCAAGAAATTTGAGTGATGTTAAGTTTCCTAGAGATGAAAGAAGCTTTCCTCTCAAGTTGTTTTGACCAAGATATAAACCAACAAGCTTGGTCAATGATCCTAGCTCTAAAGGAACACTTCCACCTAGATGATTTGAGTATAAACCAAGGTTTAACAATCTAGAGCAGTTAGACAGACTCGATGGAATCCTTCCCTCGAGAAAATTAAAGGTCATATTCAAGTGTTGAAGTCTAAGCAAGTTTCCCATCTCTTGAGGGATGATACCACTTAAAGCATTATTTGTGAGATTAAGTGATATGAGAAACGAAAGATTACCAATAGATGGTGATATCTCTTCGCCTAGTTGCAATCCTCCAAGGTCTAGATGAGTAACTCTCTTGTGTTTTTTGCGACATGTAACTCCTTCCCAATTACAGAGAGGGACTGAGTTATTCCATGAGGACAAGACAACTCTTTTGTCATGAAAAACTTTTGACTTAAACTCGAACAACGCTTGCCTATCAGTTTCATCGGTAAAACCATAAGCAAGTGTCGTTAGCTCAACTGGTAAATATTCTAGGTGAATCTTAGAGGTCGCCGGTTCGATGATGTGGTTTCAAATCTGGAGAATTACGGGCTTTGGTCCAGAACTTCCTGATATTCAAAAAATAAAAATTAAAAGAAACAGTCTTATGCTTTTTATCTTTTTCAGAAAAGTAATACAAAGAGTGCTGATGAAGCAAATGCAAAAAGCCTTTATCATGTGGTAGTAATGCAACTTCAAGAAGAAAAAAGATCAAGTGACATTAATGCCTCCCAACAACATTTGCAAGACTTTTCTAACATTGATTGTACACCCTTGTTGTTTTGTTATGTAAGCCAACTTTCTGAAAAAAATTAAAATATGTTCACTAGTATTTACGACTGTTCTAAAGACATCCTAGATTTTATGACGAAATCTACCAATCTACCAATTTAGTAATGCCAGATAGTTTATTTATAATAACATAACGAAACTTCAAAGACAATTTAAAAAAAAAAAGTAATCAAAGTTAATTTTTAATAAAATTAATTTTGGTTAATTCGATTAGCTGGATTCGGTTTCATAAAACTTTGGATTCAGTTCGTGTTTCATTTGGGTAATTCAGTAAAAGAAACTATATATAACTGAGGTTACTATAAAGTCAATTCGGATTCGGATTAGTGAATTTTGCTTCAATTCGGGGAATTTTGTTCAAAATTAATAGGAGTTTAAAACTACTAATCTAAAGATTTATCAAAGCTTTGACCCCAAAAAAAAAAAGATTTATCAAAGCTGGTTCTGTTCCTTTTGAAACCCATATTTTTCAGGGCCTATAAATCAGAATTATTAACTGATACAATCAAGGCCAGACGCCCACACCAGTTAAATTGTTAAAAACCCAACTCACAGTATTACAAGGTCCATGTTTTAGAAAGGACCATTTGTAATGCGACTATAGAGTACATACAATATTTAGTTATTTACAAACACAATAATCAATTACTCGGACCCCAAAAACACGTGGAGTTACTCTATAAACTAATGTATTAAAGTTTTCGTCATACAAGTACTAATAGTTACGAGTCATATAGAGGACATGACACGTAACTAACTATAGTTCTTAGCTGATAAAACAGTCCAAAAGACCGAAACTAAGATAGCCAAGAAAACACTAGTGGCCACAACATTCTTCATCAATCTCTTGATATCATCTTTCTTGATCTGGAATGGGTTCGGGATTCCCCAACCGGAGGCGGTGTCGGCGGCAACGTTCTTGATCCTAAACAAAGCGTAACAATTCATTGTTTCTGTTGATTCTTTTCTTATACCACATTTTGACCTCTTACTCGATGCTTCGCTGAATATTGCTTCTTGTTGAGTTGTTGGATAATTTGGTCGAAGTGCTTGGCTAGCTTTTAGTGCCTCCTCGTCAAGCTTTATTATATCATCATTCAGAATCTCGGCGTAACAATCATCATCCGTATCGGCCTGATCCTACACTCCAAAGAAAGAGATCAACTTCAGTTACAAACTCTCTACCATAAAAAGAGAACTAGTGGTGTTCAACTCAAGATTTTGTTTCATTATCATTAAATTAAAATATATATATAAAAAACTCAAGTTTTTGTTTGGATCTTTGACTCATTGGTTGTATATAATAGAATAACCGAAGTAGGATAATAGTAACCGAGGTGCAAGCTTGTCAAGAATGAATCGGTTTGGTACGGTTTCGGTTTTGTTTTTAGTTTCTTATTCTGTGTTGTATTTCGGTTTGGGATCAAGAAAAACGGTTATAACCATATTGGTTTTTATTTCGTTTATGAATCTGATATTTCGGTTCAATTTAAGGTTGGATAAGATCGGTTTACCAGGATTAAACATCATTAAAAAACATGTCAAAAGCAAGCTGACCTCAACAACATTAGATGATTCTCCTATGTCACCATTTGACATCTGATGCTCAGATTCATAGACTGGATAGGACTTTTTCTCCTTCTCCGAACCACCACTTTGGCCAGCATAGTCATCATCTTGCACAACACCATCTTCCATTGGCCTTTGACTCGAACTAGCTCGAAAATCCGCATTTCTCCTTAACCGGCACACAACTAACGCGTCCTAATGTAATCCAAAAATTTCAACATTTCTCACAATATCCAAACTCAAAATATTCAAAAATCAAAAACAGAACCTGTGGAGCGCCATGGATACAATATTCATGCATAATCCACTCGGTTCTTTCGCCTTTTGGAGCCCGACCGAGATGAAAAACAAGTGTTCTCTTGGATCCAACAACTTGGTTCCCTGATTTCACACTTCTCTCTTTACCAGTAGCTTTCCAATAACCAAGCTGTGTGGCTCGACGGCTCTGTGACCCGTGCGGATACTTCCTTCCCCTCGCGCAGAAATAGAACCATTCGTTCTCCGATTTCAGCTTCGATTCTCCTGTTTTAGACACTCAAATGAAATAATTGATCCAAAGTAACGTTAAAGATAAGGAAATGGTATAAACCTGGCAAGTCCCACGGCTCGAACTTATAAATCTCGACCTCCGAAATCACGGCGACAGAGTTTTCGTCGCCATCGATTTTACGACAGAGGTAATACGAGATGAGTTCAACATCGGTTGGAGAGAATCTGAAACCAGGGAACAAAGCTGACACAGCGATCGACATCTCAGCTTCCTTAGACATTGTTCATACTTGTCTCAAGAACTCGAAAATGCTTTGTTTTTTGGTATTAAAGATGCTTTATAAGACAAAGTGAGCAAACTACTTTGCTTCGTATAAAGGTTTTGTGTTTTTGATATTTTGGTTGGCGGCTTCGAATGGAATAAGGATGACATGGCGATGACTGTGTGGTACGGGCGAATAACAGAAGACTGTAATGACATGGGAAAAGACAAAAATGATGACGTGGTGATATATTATTGGACAACTCAAACCCAGCCTCGAAGTTCTCTTATTTATTCTTATTTTTCTCAGTTGTCTCTTCAGTTTGAAACACGCATTTGGATTTTTCCTCGTAGAACAAATGGTCTTTCTTCTTCGGTATTTGTACTTTACATTACATGACAATAAGTTTATTTTCTAGTCGAAGTAATCAAAATGATTTAAATCACTGTTATTTAAATATTGCAGGATACGAGAATATTGGTTTCGGTAACACATTTTTTATATAAACATCTGGTCTAACTAGTTTTACATTTTCATCTTATAAATTTGCGATCCCCTCTAGACAGTGTAGGACTGCGAATTCTCAGACTGAAAATCATTGAAACGACTGCATCCAATTTTATTTTTTTAACCAAATAATTAATACTTTCGTAAATATTAATTATTCCTAAGCCAAATCAATTAAAATTTAACGAATTCATGAATAATAATTAATTCAAATAATATAACCAATTTCTAAAATTAAACCGGAGATAACCAAATAAAATCACCAATTTATTGCACATGATTTTTTTTATCTTAAAAATCATAAACTAAATAAACTCGGCATTAATATTAAATACTCAAACAAACCAACGAGTCTAGATCATCCTCTTATTCTTGCCATGATTTCACGATCACTCTTTTTATTTTTCTGCATCAAATAAAGGAGATGCATAAGTATTTCGATAAATACTTAGTGAGGCAATCCTTTCATCTACGAGATATACACACACAGGAAAATGTAACATAAAAATATATAATCCAAATACCAATCATCCAATCAAATAACATGCGATATAGACTCTCATCCGATAGTCTCTACACAGGAAAACATGTGAATACATTTAAATTCCCACAGCTAATGTCATGCACTCACCTTAGCCACATCGGTTGACTTCTCGGTTAGAACTAGGAACGAAGAAATCTGGCTCAACAACAAACTCAATCTGCCACGGTTTAGATTAACCGGTCAAGCAATAGATCGAAAAATTAATTAATTAAATTAATTAGATTAATTTCAAAACTCTAATCTCAATTTAACGGGTTAACACTGACTCGGTATTTGTCCAATTAAATTAATTAACTTAATAATTAAATCAATCCGAGCTAATAATTTAATAATAAAACATTGCCTAAACTCTTCCTCACACCATAATTCATCTCACGTACTCCATGATAATACGTCTGATTTTTGTGGGGTTCATAAGTCCAGCAGGTTGAGTTTGGTTCAAGTCAACCCAATTAATTAATTAAGAACCCACGCAACTAATACACTAACAACTTCTTTTTTTTTTAATGAATGTAAAATTATATTCAGCCCAAAAAATCGTTTTTACAATGAATGCATCATTTTAAATTGAAATTCATACATATACTGAAATTCATAAATAAATTGAAATTTGTGTTAGTCTGTAGAGTGTGTAGCAAACCACACTTGTAGGCCTTCCTCGTATTGATGTCTCCTAGATCGCGAATTGAGCTGAGACGGTTGCAGACATTTTTGTCAATGAGTTTGATGAGACGGTGTGTCGGTGAGCCTGTTACGCCATGCCTGCGAGCATTTCTCTCATGCCAGACATGGTATAACGTTGCTTAGAAAACATACCGCAGCAAGAACATGTGAACTTTTGGCAGATCAGAGCTACATATGAGTGTTGTGAGAACGTCCCAATCGGTTGAGTAGTTATTCTGAAGTAGCTGCTCCACTAAACTCTTCCATATTTCTGAGGAATACCGACATGAGAAGAATAAGTGGTTCCTTGTCTCTTCCGTACTGTCGCACAAAACGCACTGAGTACTCTGTCCAGAAATCCATTTTCCCATGCGATCACCTGTGGAAAGCCTATTATGAATTGCCAACCACATTATGAATGAATACTTAGGTGTTGCATGAGAAAACCACACACCCTTGTACCATTGTACTGTTGGTTTGACCAGTCTTATGACATTCCATGTAGCTTTTGTCGTAAACTTGTTTTTGAAGCTTGTATCAGAATTTCTCCAAAGTGAAACATCATTACCTTCCTCATGATGACGTTGAGCTAGTTTCTGTATCTCATTCTCAATAGTGTTTAGAATTTCTGTCCGATGTCGTCGACGACGAGAGGATTGGAGAACCTTTTCTACTGTAGCATCAAGAGAAATGCCTGTGTCAATGACTCCACGTTGACCTGTAATGTCATACAATCGCCCTATTTCAGACCAATGATCAAACCAGAATGATGTAGTGCTTCCAGAATACACTAACAACTTCAATAATCACAAACGACAAAACATGATTCACTCATGAATCATCTTCTTCGTCTCTGCAACAACAAGACGACAACGCCGTTAACGTCGTTCACCACCACCCCCGGCGTGAGTTCACCACCAGTACTATTACAGCCGCGCCATCAAACACCACCGGAGCTTATGTCTCACCGCCTGTCCCCATCGATCATCACCGATCAACGCAGACACCGGGACCAATCACCACACACCGTCGAATACTCATCACAACGCCATCGAGCCTCAACCAAAGGATCCGATCATCACAAGTCAACATGAAACAACTAAGAGGAGATAGACCTTACCGTGAGTGATGAGAGAAGATGGTGAGAGGTTCGAAGCTTCACCCCCACGCAACCACACACAGCTCAGATCCCTCTCTCGGCAAGCTCTTCTCCCTTGCTCTCCACCACTCAGTCCTCTTCCTCCTCTCTTGTCTCTCACGACACTCCACAACTCCCCTCCCCTCTCTCTTCTTGTCTCTCACGCCAACACACCGACAAAAACTCACTCCTTTCTTTCTTCCTCTCTCACCAACACCAAAGCCAAAACTAAACCGTCTTCTCTTTTTACTCGATGGAGGCGACTGACTTGAAGGAGAAATAGAGTTGTATCGTGTGCTTTTAATAACCAACAGAAGATTAGTGTTTCTTTTTCCAAAACATCACTTAAGTCCCTCAACTTTCCAATCTTCTCAATTCAGCCCCACAACTTATTTGATTTTTTTTCCACACGATTCTCTCAAATATAAAACCAATCAGAAAATACCAAAATAATTTTTTTACCGATAATTATTAAATTCCTCTTTTTGGAACACGGGCGTTACAATCATAAAAAAAATCCGATTAAGGAAAGACGAATACGCAGAGACGATATATGATCTCTTTCTTTAATTCAATAAATCTTTCACAGTGTGGTGGTTTGATGAGATTTTGAATCCCAAGATACAACTGTGTTGAGACTATAATCGCGACATCCAATTATAGAATCTACGAACCATTACCTATGCTATACTCTCAAGACTTACTTAGAAAGAGAAGAAAAAGATTGTTGGAAGCTTTGTTTGTTTCGTAATTCAATGATTTGAGAGAAGATGCGAGACTTTAGTTTATAGGGAAGAGTGGCTTGATCCCGAAGTTAAGGATCAACTCTGCGAGATTTACTTTGATCCGTAAGTTGAGAATATGTGGAAAATATTATTTCTTATCACACAAAGATCAGCTCGAAAGAGAATATTTCCATCTTGTTCCACTAGGATAAAGATTCAAAAATATTTATTCAATTAATTCGGACACAATCTAGAAAGTTCTAGATCTATCCAAAATTATGAAAAAAAAATTTAAGAAAAATTAATAAAAATTTGTCCTAAAAAGAATAGGCGCTTGTGGGCCAAATTCCCCAAGCCCAAGCCCAAGCCCGGCACGGCCAGGCTCGGCACGGCAGGGCGGTGGTGGCGCGCGTGCACGTGTGTGTGGTTTTGCATAACATACATACATCTCCTACTCCATAATGTCCCTTCCCAAGCTAGTGAACCATAGTGTGAGTTTAACACTATATATACTAGTGGAAATACGTTTCTCCAAACAATGTGGAACATTTTGCTCATTTTGATACTTAGTCAAAATTACATGTTTTATAAGCTTTCTAAGCTACCCACTTTACTCACTCATTTCTTATTCAAATTGACTTCAATTTTGACAAGTAAATACACTAACTTATAGTGATCATTACAAGAATTACAAAGACCCCAAAATCTAGTTATTCCGGTGATGAACTTCACCAGAAAAATTGCCGAAAGTTTAGCCAAAATACATTTGTCAAAAATTGAGTTCCAACAATCTCCCACATAAATAAAAATGACTCTAAACATATGATGACTATACATACTCGATATACTAGACTGACTTGACAGACACGACTGACATACACTACTGACAGACATGACTGACAGATTTTCGAGAGTATAAACAAAAAAATCATAGTGCATGAGATAATAGCATATTTCAGCCTTGAACCGCTCATTGTTTATGACTGTCAAGCTTACTTAGCCAGGAGGTGAACATGATGACTTGAACCACCTAGAGTTTTATGTAAACTTAGACAAGAGGTACAACCCAGTTTCATTTCCTCGTAGAACTTAGTTCTCTATTGTGTTCATTGTGGCCGTGAACTTTTCTTGGTAAATCATGAGTGAACTTTGAGAATATAGCCTTATCTTCATCCTCCTAGAAACGGCCTCATTTCACACTCTCTAGGTGACTTCCACTCACTCATGTCATATAATAAAGTATCATGTTATACTCTGCATATATGAAAGCTATGGAATCAATCATTAAAAACAATGCATAACCTTAAAACTTACAGGAAACACTGTTAGTCATCTGAGAACTGGGTAGTGACATAAAGTCGTTCAGTGCTTTTATCAAAGTTTACTTGATTTAGTTGTCCCTTTGAACCAACATCATGGGATCTCTAATCTCGTAGGTGGGGTATCCATCAAACATCCTCTTTAAGTCATAGGCTTCAAACCCATTCCCTTCGAGGATTTAAAAACTTGATCCCTTGCTAATCCTTTTGTAAAGGGATCCGCTAAATTGTCGGCCGGCTTGATGTAATCCACAGTGATTACACCCGTTGAGATCAAATATCTAATGGTTTTATGTCACCTTCTGATATAATAAGATTTACCATTATAAAGAATATTCAGTACCCGGGATATAGCCGATTGACTATCACAGTGTATACACAGTGTCAGGACTAGTTTCTCCCACATCGGGATACCTTTCAAGAAACTACGAAGCCAGTCTGCTTCCTCTACTATTTTGTCTAAAGCAATGAACTCAGATTCTATGGTAAATCTGGCCAATAGAGTTTTTTTTTGAGGATTTCCATGGTACCGCTGAACCCTCGAGAGTAAAGATATATCCACTTCTGGATTTGGAGTTCTTGGAATCAGATATCCTGTTAGCATCACTGTATCCTTTCATTACTGCTGGTTCATTACCATAGTGCAGCCCATAACTATTAGTGTAACAAATGTAGTTTAACACTATTGTTATAGCTTGCCAGTGTGTGTGACAAGGATTACTCGTGTAGCGACTCGGTACATTTACTGCATGTGCTAAGTCGGGTCTAGTATAATTGGTTAAGTACATTAGACTACCGATCACTTATGCATACTACACTTGCAACACGGCTTCATCTGAGTTTTTAGTCAAATGAAGTTGCAGGTCTACTAGAGTTTTTGCAGTTCATTTTAAGTAGTTCTTGAACCACCAAGTATTTTTTCAGCATATTGTCCTTGAGACAGAGTGATTCCATCAGAAGTTCTTGTGATCTTGATATCCAGAATGATGTCCGCAAGACCCTAGTCTTTCATGTCAAACTGTCCAATAAGCATGGTCTTAGTTTGTTGGATTATATCATTATTATTTCCCATGATGATCATGTCATCAATGTACAGACACAACAGAATATACTCGCTAGGAGTACATTTGATGTAGATGCACTTATCATATTCATTGATGCTAAAACCATTTGACATCATCACCTTGTCAAATTTTTCATACCATTGTTTTGGGGCTTGTTTTAGTCCATACAATGACTTCACGAGTCTACAGATTTTTTGTTCTTTTCATGGGACTATGAAACCTTCAGGTTATTTTATATATATCTCCTCTTCTAAATCACTATTTGGAAAAGCAGTTTTTACATCTATTTGATGGATTTCTAGATCTCTTAAGGCTGCAATTCCTACCAGCATTCTGATTTAAGTTATTCTCATCACGGGAGAATAGGTGTCAAAAAAGTCTAGACCTTTTTTTTGTCTGAATCCTTGCACCACAAGTCTTGCCTTGTACTTATCAATTGAGCCATCCATCAACAGTTTTGTTTTGAAAATCCATTTGCACCCTAGTGCTTTAAACCCTTGAGGTAAATCCGTAATCTCCCATGTATGAGCTTGCATAATGAAGTCGATTTCACTATTGACTGCTTCTTTCCAGTATTCTGCCTCGGGTGTAGACATAGCTTTGTTGTATGTCCTTGGTTCATTCTCTAAAATAAAGACCATGAAGTAAGGACCAAAAGATTTCTCCTTATGAGCTCTTTTGCTTCGTCTAGGTTCATCATCTTTGTCTGCTTCAGTTTTTGAAACGCCAGAATTGCTGGCCTCATTTGTTGAGATAATCATGTCTCTTTCTTCATGAGTTCGTTTTAGACTTTTTTTATCTTTACACGGAAAAATGTGTTCAAAGAAGGACACGTTCTTTGATTCAATTATTGTATGAACATGGATATCTGGTATATCTTACTTGTGTACCAGAAACCGGTAAGAACTATTGTTGTGTGCATATCCAATAAAAATATAATCCATGGTTTTAGGCCCGATTGTGACCTTCTTGGGAAGTGGTTTTGTGACTTTTGCTAAGCACCCCACACATTGAGGTATTTGTACGAAGGTACATTACCTTTTTAAAGCTTATATTGCATTTTGCCAGTTACTTTGTGTGGTATTTTGTTGAGGATATAGTTTGTGGTGAGTAGAGCTTCCCCCCACAGATTCTGGATTACTCCAGATTCCTACAACATCGCATTCATCATCTCTTTCAGAGTTCGATTCTTTCTTTCTGCAACTCCGTTAGATTCCGATGAATAGGGAACGGTCGTTTGATGTATAATGCCTTTCTCTCGATAGAACGCATTGAATGGTCCATCATATTCTCCTCCTCTATCACTTCTTACTATTTTAATAGTTTTTCCCAGTTAGTTTTCAACTTCTGTATTGTATTCTCTGAATTTTTCCAACACTTCATATTTACTACGTAGCAAGTACATGTAGCAGTATCTGGTACAATCGTCTACAAAAGTGGTAAAATACTTTTTACCGCCTCTAGTTGGTACGTACTTCAAATCGCACAAATCTGTGTGGATTAAGCCTCGAGGTTCAGTTGTTCGCTCCACATGAGAATATGGTGTTTTTGTGAGCTTTGCTTGAATGCATACTTCAAATTTGTCTTTGTTAATTTTGCACTTTTGGATCATGTTCAGATTAATCAGTATTTGAATAGACTTATAATTTACATGTCCTAATCGTTCATGCCAAATATTAGAAGACTCAACCAAATAAGCAACTGGATTCTTATTCATTGAAACTTTGAAAACAGATACATCGTTTTTCTTCAGGATTGTCATTATACACACTTTGATCAATCCTTCCTTAACATAACATTTTCCACTAAAAATATCATTTTTCCTAAGGATCAGCTGATCAGCCTCGAAGTTGATGGCAAATCCGTGCTTGCTCATCAGAGTCCCAAAAATCAGGTTCTTCCTCACGTCAGGAACATGCTTTACGTTTTGAGAGTTACCTCCATGCCGGAAATCATTTTCAACACCACTTTTCCGTTACCTTCAATCTTGGAGTGAGACACGTTTCCCATCCTTAGATTTTCGTTGGACGTGCTCTTCTGGTAAGTGTTGAACATGTCTCTGTCAATGCGGATGTGTGTGGTAGCCTCTATGTCATACCACCACTCTTTTGGGTTTTCTTCACTTGTGACCATGTTTGCTTCGGTGACCACTGCATACAATTCAGCTTCAGTCATGTATGCCTAATTTTTCTCTTTAGCCTTGTTGTGACACTCTGAAGACTTGTGTCCAATCATACCACAATGGTTGCACTTCCCAAAAAATTTGTTGAAGTTCGAGCCTTTAGGAGCGCTTGAGTTTGCTTCTTAAAGCTCTTGGAGGGTTGATGAGCAACTTTGTTTGGTATCACCTTATTAGGAATTACTTTACCTTTACCCTTCCCACTGTATTCCACCACATTTGCATGATGAGTAAAATCTGATCCAGTTTTATCATGCTTATTAGCCTCGTTTTGCAGCCTGGAAACTAAGTTTTGTAAAGACAATGGCTTCTACTTGTACGGAAGGTAGTTTTTGAAGCCCCTCCAACTTAGAGGTAGCTTCCCAATGATGGAATTCACCGTGAATGTCTCACAGATCTTCATTCCTTCGTCCGCTATACCTTAGAATATCAACTGCAGCTCATGAAGTTGTTCCATGATGGGCTTCGAGTCCACCATTTTGTAGTTAAGATAATTCGTTGTTACAAATTTTCCAGAACCTACATTGAACACTTTGTACTTCTTTTCCAACGCCTCCCAGAGATTCTTGTAGTTGTTGGTTTCGGAGTACACATCGAACAACTCATTCACTAGGCAGTGAAGTATGTGACCTTTGCAGAGGTAATCCCCATGGACCCATGCTTTGACACTTGCGAGCACATGTGTATCCTCATTACCGGATGGCAACTCTGGTTTGACCTCAGTAAGATACTTAGTCAGATTCAGGTTGTGAAGGAAAAAATACATCTTTTTATGCCATGACTTGAAGTTAGATCCATCAAACTTCTTCGGTTGGAGATTTAAACTCATTGAGCTCGGGATTATCGGTAACCAAAATGGTACCGGCACCTCAGTAGGGTTTTTATCACTTTGCGTACCTCCATTGGTACCATTGATAGCAACATCATCAACACCGTTAGTCATTCTGAATCTGTTCGAAAAAATACAGAATTTTAATCAGTGTCTTGAATTATGTATATGCGATTAATAATTAATAATAATTTAATTAATTTGCTAAACAACGTGTTCTCCTGAAAAATATTCAGGAATTCGCCAATAGATATTCCTAGAAACCGGTTAAGGTATACTTAAACTCTATTTTTCTGATCGTGTAGATCTTGTGGAAAAAATATTTCGTAAATCTGCCAATAAGGCTTTCACGGAAACTATTATCCAACTTGCGTATTTGTTTTTTGTGATTAAACCTTCTACGGAATTGCTAGAGAGCGTTCTAGAAGCGTTTGAATCATAAGAAAACCGTTTTCAAATCGTTTTGAAAAACTGTTCTAAATAATCAATTCGTTTAGAGCTATAAGCTAGAAACGGACTTATTGAATTAAGATTGTAGGACTGCGAAATCTTGGACTGGAAATCATGAAAGAAAATCCAATTAAGGAAAGATGAATACGTGGTGGTGAGATATGATATATTTCTTTAATTCAATAAATCTCCCGTAGTGTGGTGGTTTAATGAGATTTTGGATCCCATGATACAACCGTGTTGAGACTATAATCGCGACACCCGATTATATAATTTACGAACTATTATCTATGTTATACTCTCAAGACTTACTTAGAAATAGAAGAAGAAGATTGATGGAAGCTTTGTTTGTTTCCTAATTCGATGATTTGAGAGAAGATACGGGACTTTAATTTATAAGGAAGAGTGGCTTGATCTCAAAGTTAAGGATCAGCTCTGCGAGATTTAGCTTGATCCGCAAGTTGAGAATATTCAGAAAATATTCTTCCTTATCGTGCAAGGATCAGCTCGAAAGAGAATCTTTTCGTCTTGTGCCGCAAGGATAAAGATTCGGAAATATTTACTCAATTAATTTGGATAAAATCTAGAAACTTCTAGATCTATCCGAAATTATGCAAAAATATTTAAGGAAAATTAATAAAAATTTGTCCCAAAAAAATATGCGTTTGTGGGCGAAAGGCCCACATTCTCCAAGCCCAAGCCTAAGCCCAGTCTGGCTCGGCACGGCAGCGGCGCGCGCGCACGTGTGTGTGGTTTTGCATAACATACATACATCTCCTACTCCGTAGTGTCTCTTCCCAAGCTAGTGAACCATAATGTGATTTTAACACTATATATACTAGTGGAAATATTTTTCTCCAACCAATGTGGGTCATTTTGTTCATTTTGATACTTAGTCAAAATTACATGTTTTATAAGCTTTATAAGCTACCCACTTTACTCATTCATTTCTCATTCAAAATGACTTCAACTTTGACAAGTAAATACACTAACTCCTAGTTCTCATTACAAAGATTACAAAGACCCCAAGATCCGGCTATTCCAGTGATGAACTTCACCGAAAAAATTGCCGGAAGTTTAGCCAAAATACATTTGTCAAAAATTGAGTTCCAACAGAAAATCCAAAAATTAATCTTATATTTACTGTTTTTAAAAGGTAAAATGTATTCCCTCTGTTTCATTATATACAATGGTTTATAGATTTTATTTTGTTTCACAATATAAGATGTTTTACACATTTTATGTAAATTTTAAATGTATTTGATACTTTGTGATCATTAGTCTTCTGCAATATTTTCTATGATTGGTTGAACTATTTTTAATCAAATAAAAATGATATTTTCAAAACATGTTTTTTTTAAAATATGTGTTTTAAATTTATTAGTTGTAGAAGTGAGTATTTGATAGTATAACCTATGATACATGAACGTAAACTATTTCATCCCAATTTTATTCATTTATCATCAAATTTAAGAAAGTATTGCTTGAAATTAATAAAAAAAATATATTACTTTTTACCTCCAATTACTTATGATTTGTTTTATATATATTAAATAAGATAGTTTATACTTTTTTTTTTTAATCTGGATCTCAATTGAAAATTCAAAAACAGTTAATTAATCATGATGACAAGTCTGATAGTACAACAGAAAACAAAAGTAGCATTTGCGACAGACTCCTCCAAACTAGTGAAGATGGTATACACTGGCTGATTGGCATGTTTTTTCGATGCACTCGAAAGATGTCGTGAGGAGAAATAATTTATTTTCATTTTTTGACTTTCTTTAATTTCTCGTATTTTAAATTTAAAAATGGATAAATTAACACAGAGTGCCAAATTTTATCCGTACTTTATTATTCATGTAAACTTTGTACAGTCGGTTTAGATTTTTGAACCGTTTTAATTAATATATAGTTGTTGACACAAAAAAAAAAAATTACCCACTTATCGTGGACATGTCCTATTATAGTATATCTATAATTCATATGCTCTAATAGTTCATACCAAATATTAAAAAAAACTCAACATATAAGCAAGATGGTTTTTTTTTCATTCACCAATACAACATAGACAATAACATTTTGGTTAGTTCTTGTCCAAATATACCTCATCTTCAGTGAAATCTAATTTTTCATACTCGATTTAATAGCAAAGCCATGTTTGCTGAGCAGTACGATCAACATGCATTAGATTGGTGACAGTCACCCAACATCACCGTGTCGTGATTTTTGGACCATGTAAATGGACAAATTTTCCATATATAGCTGCTTGTTTCTCTTATGAGAGTTTCTTATCAAAACAGATATGTCTTGTGGCAGTAGTATTGTTCCATTAGATTGCTTCCAACCATGTTGACTTCAGAGGCCATAACACTAACACAGTTCTGATTCTATAAAGTTGGCATGGGATGTTCCATTATCCTTGTGTGGGTCATGATTGCTGCGATATTTGTCCGCTTTGCTACTCATGTTATCATATATATGTGTATCATTTTTCTCAAAACTTCTTTGACATTTTCTTCTTGAAGTTGTTGTTCGAGACTTAGGAAGAAGCTTTGTGTTTCCCCTTGAACTTGTGATCGGCCTTGTGCTCACCAGTTTAAACATTACCTTATTGTATACTCAATCAGCAGCATGACAATAAATTTTTCAAGAGTCATAGTCTTTTGCATGTGCTTAAAGTAGTTCTTGAGCCTTCTACCGGATCTATCCTGAAATAAGTTTCTCAATGAATCAGGCTACATGGAATGTCTCACAAATTGGCATTGATTCATCAGTTATCTCAAATGTCACCAACCACAGTTCTTAAACTAGTTCCATGATGTGCTTGAAGTCGAAAATTTTGACGTCCACCAAAACATTTTGACACTGCAAATTTCTTAGAACATCCATATACATAAGTATGGCCAAAATCTAACTGTAACCATATTTCGGACCGTAACCAAACCGTTTTTAACCGTAATTGGGTCGTAACCATATAAAATAGTTAAAAACCATAACCGTTAATCGTAAAAATATATTAGTTATGGTTAACCGTAAATTATTAACCATAACCGTTAATCAATCGTAGTCGTATAAAAACCGTTCATTAACCATATGGTTAATCTTAAAATTATAACCGTAACCATTTTGAAAGTATAAAAAAATGTACACATAATTAATCATAACTATAATTTTAAACTAAAAAGGCTACTAATATTAAACTTTCTTTTAATCATCAAAAAATCGAATCATATTTAACTGTAATAACCGTAACCGTATATAACCGTAATTGTTTTGACAGTAACCGGTTAAACGAAATCATTTTAACCGTATATTAAATGGTTGAGGTTAAAGTTAAAAACAATTATAACTATAAACAGTAGTTAATTAATCATAACCTTAATAACCGTAACCGTTGTCATACCTATATATACAAACATGTATATATTTATTATAGACTTCTTTTAAAGTATTGATCTTGATGTTGACATTATACATCGAATTAATCCAGTGGCTTTGAACCCAAACTATGTACATGTAGTCCTCATGCTTCTCGGCTTCAGTAATGGGTAACGCTCCATCATACTCATATGTATTTTGAGGCAACAACACATGCCTATTCTTAGTGAAATATTTCTCTAGTTTCAGCATTGCCCATAAGAAGAATATATTTTGATGCCATGTTTTGAAACCAATTCCATCAAATTTATCTGATATCATGCTTACAATCTTAATTCTGAAATTCATTTATTGGGTTATCAGACTTACCAAACTGTTGATTGTGAAGTTTAACACAACATAATACTCCCTCTGTTTCAAAATATAAGATGTTTTGGCTAAAAACACAAAGTTTAAGAAACTAATTAATGTTTTCTGGTTTTGTTTTTTTAATAATAAAATAATAATTTAATATCTAATTATAGATAATTTAACCAATGATAAAATAAACTACATAATATAAATAGTCATTAAAGTTACATACATTTAATTCTTTACATTGAAACTTGAAAAAGTCACTAAAACATCTTATATAGTGAAACAAAAAAAAAACTCTAAAACATCATATAATATGAAACAGAGGGAGTATTTTTTTAATTATAAGTATGGCTAATGCGATAAGGAAATAACTGAACTTTATAGTTAAGACTTTAGGCCGGATGCCGGATAAGTACCATGAAACTGGGTTCAAAACGTGGCAACAAAAGATGTTCTTCCTAACTATGATGAAACTAGGCAAATACCTCACTAAGGATAAAAGATGTGATTTTGCTTCATAATACTAATGTTTGAAACTCCAGCCAGTATTAAAGTTTGGAACCAAGGAGATTTCATTTGTAGATGTTGTGTCCAAAGCCGTCTGATTAATCAACTATATCATGTTTATTAAAAATTGGGAAAAATGTTATATAAAAAAAATATGAACTTTTAAATTATGGACGTTTAAAGTCTGAATAATTTAAAACTTTAAGTTTTTCGTTAATTTGTAATTAAATAACAAACTTGCATTGATTGGACAATTTGAGGTACTTCATTAAATTGATGTTTACGGCGTTCAAACTTCAATTAATAACTTCTGTTTTATTCAAAACGATGTCGTTTCTAATTTTATTAATAAATTTTTACTAATGTGATACATATGCCAGCTCAGAAATAAGAAAAATTAACGACATACAATTTTATCTTGAGAGTCGAGTTTGACAAGATACTTTGAACAAAAAATGAAGTGTATTTGGACAAGGGATATAGAGGATGGATTTATCAAAATGAATGCAATGACATACATCCTAAAAATTGTTGTTAATTTAGTTTTAATGAACGACAAGAATAATTACTTATGTAATCGACTATTTTAATTACTATTTGACATGAACGGTTAGAGAAGATGAATTAAAAATTTATATTCATAGAATGATTAAAGTCAACATGATTCGTAATTGCACCAATGATACAAAATCAAATAATAGTACAATGGGAACAGAAAAAAGAGAGGAAAATACTCACATAAAAGGAACAGACGATTTGCCCAAATAAAAAAAAAAAGGAATTGACGAAAGATGAAGTTTGCGGCGGATGATGAAGAACGTAAATTGATTTTTTTCTTCTCCGCCGCACTTATTCGAGTCTACATATCCCCACATATGAAACATATAAAAACCTACTAATCTAGCAAAACAAAATTGGCTTAATCCCCACAAACATTCGTAGCCATAATAATAATAATGTAAAATCATATAATTTAGAAAATAAAGGCGATATTTCCATACCAAAATTCTTCTTTGGCTTTATCAAAAAAAATTCTTCTTTGGCTGCCAAATTCCTTCATTGACTAATTGCCGACAACGATTTATTTCTTTAGTCTTTTTCTTTTTTTAAAGTAGGTGTTATATCACTAAACTTGTTTTTGTCAAATATGACGTTTTAACGACTAAAGAAAACGATATTCACCCTTCTATTACCAAAATATCTTTGTATATTTCTCAATATTAATTTTCTTTATCACAAATAAAAAGAACAATTAAAAAAAACATAATTAAGCAAGAAGTGTGTGTGTGTTACCATCTCTAATTATTCTTTTTTTTTTACCTTAATAAAATAAAACTCCACAAAATCACAAACAAAAAGAACCCAAAGATCATACAAATCGTGTCTTGAGCTTTCTCTTTCCTCTCTTTCCGCTCTTTCCATTGTTTCTTCATTCCCACGTATTCCTCATACCTTCCTTTAGCTCTTTCCTCTTCACCATCTTCACAACTTCTTTTCCCTTCTAACAACCCTTGTAAAATTACCAAACTGTCCTTACCCTTCAAACATTTGCCTTCTATGTCTTCCACTTGTAACCTCACGTCTCTCACGTGCACTTCTCCTCCCACTTCTTCATCCACCTCCTTCCACGCCTCCGCTGACCCACACGAAACAACCGCCGCCACTTCCGTCTCCGCCGCCACCACCATTGAAAACCTTATCTCTAAATCTCCCGTTAACCAATTCCGCCTCGCCGACACCGCCTTGCGACTCGATATATTCGCCGCACGTTTCTTGATCGGATCGATCACTATCCAATTAAGTCTCATGCCCTCTTCCATTTCTCGTACCCAAGCCTCGTAATCCCCA
This sequence comes from Cardamine occulta, assembly GCA_028015245.1. Classification (NCBI taxonomy): domain Eukaryota; kingdom Viridiplantae; phylum Streptophyta; class Magnoliopsida; order Brassicales; family Brassicaceae; genus Cardamine; species Cardamine occulta. Next base: position 13,110,164 of record CM051374.1, read on the forward strand.
CCCGGATATTGAATCGGAGTGCGGATTGACTCTTTCGGGTCGAGCATATCGACCCGAAACGGTGATGATAAGAACCATCCTGATTTACCTTTCTCCATTTCCATTTCTTGAACTTTGGAGAAAATCAGCTCTCCTCTGTAGTATAGATCAACGGCTGAGATCAAACCTGTCGGTGGATCATGCTTATCGTGCTGCCACGTGTGCTCAGTGAACGGGTACGAGTCAGCGAAGAAAGAGCGGTAACCTGAAGGGAAGGAAGAGATGGCTTCAACAACACGTGGATCGTTGATAGAAGGCCACGTGTCGATGGAGATGTCACGCCAGAGTTTTTCTTGTGAACAAAGACTTTGAAGATAAGAAGAGGTTGTTGCGGTGGAGGCTAGCGTCGGACCATCGAGTCTTGTCAAGATTTGGGTTTGGATTATGTCAGGATGAAGGGTTGAGATTGAATCAAGGTTGGTCGTCATTTAGGGGGAAAAGAAGAACTTTTTTTTTTTTTTTTTGAGTTGGAAGTATAAGATGATGATTAAGAAATTAGAGAGGTGAATATATGTATATATAATGAAGGAATGAATTAATGATTAATATAGAAGAAAATAAAGAAAAGAAAAAAAGGAAAAAAAGATGGCGACGATTTGTTCAGTCAACGGTGGCTCTTGTAAGACTTTTTCTACTTCAAGTTGTGCATGTTCATTTCTAAATATATCTAGTTTCTATAGATAGAGATACTCACGCGTAATACACACACGAGCTATTTTCTTTATTCACGTCTCTTTTCAACACATTTGTTATAAATAGTTTTCTTTGATTTTTCATTTATAAGATAAAGGTTCTTTTTGTCGACAGAAACAAAAGAAAATTAGAAGACTTTTTTCTAGTTGATAAGGTTGCCGTAAAAGATTTGCTCCACTAGTCGTAAAAGAGAGTATATAGATCCAATATATAAGAATAAGACTATAAGTGTCTAGATCCATTATACAAGTGTCTAGATACATAAATTTTGAAGATAAACTATGCTTGATAAATATTTTCAAAACTATTTATATGATATTTTATTTAACTTTATTCTATGAGTTGATATTTTATTTTTAATAATTTTATATTTTTATTTTAAAGTTTTAAACTAATTTTTGTTGATAGTGTTCACTTGTTCTTGGGATTTTGAACCGAATGTTGATATTTTATTGACCAGATTTTGATATTCAAAATTACATGGTATTTGATTATTATTTTTTTGGTCAAAGTATTTGATTTTTGTCTCTCCCTAGTTTTTAAGTATTAGGGTTTTTTTTTTCAAGTTTTTCCAATTTAATAATTTAAATTTTATAGTAAGTATTCAAATTTATCACACACTTAATTATAATCCGTTCTAGTGTCTATTTTGTTATCCTTTTGAATAAAATATTGGGATTCATTGTTTCAAAGAAAAATAAACTTATCTTAGTAGAAAGATCACGTAATCTCTACAACGAATTCCATATTTGGTTGACTTCCAAGCTTTTTGGTATTGGTAATTGCCTAATTGGTAAATGAGGAAGTTGCCCGGATATTAAAACCAAAAAGTTGGCCAAAACATTCTTCTTTTTTTGTGGTTGGTTAAAAACATTTAGACAAAATACTTTTTTTGTTGGGGCCAAGTCATACTCGGTGGTCTAATTATTGCATCTCTTTTCTTCTCTTTTATTGTCGACAGTTAGTGCGTGGCATTTTCTTAAATCAATATTTTCACAATATTAAAATTGAGGAATGATGTGTATCGGGGTGCAGTAGTTAAGTATTGACTGAGGTAGTTAGTTATAGTAGAATATAGGGATAGACATTTCGGTTTGTTTTTTTTTGTTTAATAGTTTTTTGGTTTTATAGAAAATAAAATCATTTAGAAATCAATTAAATAAAATCATTTAGAAATCAATTAAATTACGATTTGGTATAGTTCAAGTTTCTCATATTTACAGATTAACCGTTTTATTAAAACTAAAATCGTAACTAATTTAGTTCGGTTTGGTTCGATTTTGATTTTGGTTTTTTTTTTTTAATTATTCTATGGAAACTGAGTAAAAATATACAAATTAAACCATGTTAAAATATTTTAATTATAATATTATAATTGGTTAGAGACTTAGAAGTCACATTGTTCCTCTAATTGGAAAAATTATGTGATACAAGTATATATACGTTAATTCAAACACAAAACTGAAAACTCATGCACAGTCAAACTATTTGTAAAACTCAAAATTAAAACTAGTGAAAGGTTTAAAGAAGATAGAAGTCAAACCTAATGATACGGATTCCAAGAACAACTCGATGAAACTCTAATAAAAAATAAATGAATGAGGCGAAGTCCAAATAAATAATGAAACAAATGTAATCAATTAGAAACCGTTCAAAAACATGGATCACAAAAATAGACTAATCCTCTCTCAAAGAATTCGCCTATAAAACATGAAATCAACAACCACTAAACTCTCATTTATCATCATGAAATCAAATTAGCATTAAACTCTAATCCAATTATTGCACAACATTTTCTAACAACAACTCTTGTTGTCTAAAAGAGTGTTGCTTATCTCAAATTGATTCATGCATTTCATTAAATATTTTAGTGAGTAAAATAACCTAAGAATTACATTAGAATAACAACGAGATGGTTAAAATCTTCTACTGCAACATGTACGCTGCCCTCTCAGCCCTTTAGTGGATTCCTTTCCAACGGTTTACTATGTATGGAACAGTTCAAGTACATCCTTATTATCATAGAGGATATTATAGTGTCGAGATCAAATAAGAGGATGACCAAGAAAAAGTGCTGGGAAAAACTTATTCTATAACCGAGGGCCCATCAAAAATCTTGTTGATACCAGATCCCGCACACCAGATTCATCTAAAACATCGAAGGTCTATTGATTTACAAAACCCAAGAATATCTATATTGCATAAAGGAGGTAGTCAAATCTTGAAATTAATTTGTGATTTAATCCATGAATTAATGGTGATAGTCAAGGAAAACTCTTCATTCAAGTTTATGAATTAATTATCATGAAAGTTATTTTGTAAGTTAATTCTGGAATTAACGGTGAACTCTTTGAGAGCTCAGGAGCGCGAAGCGGAGGTTTATGGAGCTCGGTCCTGAACCGGGGATCCACCTCTTGTTCGATACAACACGTGTCCGCCACATCACCATGATAAAGAAGGATTAGCTCGGTCCGGAAAAGATCAGATCTGGCGAACCATTGAGGAGTTCGGAGGAACGAGGTGGGAGCTCGCGAGACAGCAAACCCACATCAAGTTCGAAGAATAAAGATCCAAAGAGAGTCTGCTCGAGTTAAAAAGTCAAGACGTTACAACAATTAAGGCATGATCAAAACGGATACATTTAAAGAAAATCATGGAGTTAATTAGCTGCATTTAATCTCTTTAATGTATAAATACAAGACCTCATAGCATTGTAAAGGAAGCATCTTCTACATTTCTTACCACAATATTTAGACACAAACAATGAAACTAAATACTATTTATTTTCTTTATATAATCAAATATATATGCATAAAATATGTTAATATTTAAAGTTTATTCTCTCTTTTCAGATTAATATACTTATTTTAAGATATATACTTTTGTTCTTCACTCAATTCTTGTAACAAGTTTCATATATATATACAAAGCACTACATATATATTGGGTGTTGGATAAGCTTCATGGACTACCATGGGCCCAATAAAACTCTAACAAGAAGGTTAGGTTAAGATAGACTTAAGAAGTCCCTGATAGAATTGAAAGTTTTCTAGTTCTAATTTCTAATAGAAATAGGAATAGCAAAGAAGGTGCTATCATCCTTATAAATATCAAAGTCAAGTTGTGACATTGATATCTCGAACATTAAGAGGTTTTCATTGATTAGTTTTGGAGGTTACGGATTGTGGTCTTGGTTTGAGTGAAAGATTGTTAGAATATAAACCAATGTCCCATATCGAAAGATTTAAAAATAAATGCTAATATATAAGACAAGTCAATATCTAATTTGTATGAAGCCTTATGGGAAAGAGCCCAAAAATAAATCTCTGCGGCCTTTGCCATTTGGGCCTAAAACGAATAATATCATACTAATGAGGGAGTTGACTAGGGCTTGCAGAAGCCCAACAATTGGTATCAAAGCCTAGGTCAAAAACTTTGGACCTAGGGAAATGGGTGTGTGTTGCATGTTCGGTGTGGAAAGAACCCTCAATGTGATACGATTAGAAGAGTGCCTCAAAATGACCCATTGATTAAGTGGTACCAGTGTCAGGGTGTCAAAGTTTCACTAAAGGGGAAATTACGGTTTGTAGTCCTTGGTTTGAGGGGAGGATCGTTGGAATATAAACCAATGGCCCACATCGGAAGATTTGAAAATTAGTGTCTAATATATAAGACAAGTCAATCTTCAATTAGTATTAAACTTTTTGGGAAGAAGTCCAAAAATATATTCGTGCGGATTTTACCACTTGAACCCAAAATAGACAATATCATAATAATGAAGAAATTGACTTGAGCTTACATAAACCGTATCAAAAAATTTCGACAATTTTGAAACATAACATAAAAATTGAAAATTAATAAAATTTTCCTTATAACATATATAAAGATACATAACATATGTAATAAGTTTTTTTTCTCAATTATTATTCTCCAGAATTAAAAAAAAAAACAAAGTATATATCCTCTAGAAAACACGTCGTTGTATCGATGGACATTCAATATTTCAATATAGTAAGTAGAGAGGTAGCGTAAGCAAGTTTTTCTCTGAAATAGTAAGTGAGCTGTTATTTTCGTGTTAGTTATTGGTCGATAATAAAAATTTTTAAAGATGGTTGGCATTTCATTTCATTTCATTTTTTGTTGCTTACTGTTTCCAGTAAATTCAATCATTTTTCTCCTAATCACATTCTTTGCTATGGACATGTATTACTGAATCTCTATTTATATTTTACATAGCTTGTTTATCATTGTTAATATGACACAAATAAAAACATATTTGTAATAATTTCATTGATTTAAACATTTTATCTATATGGAATTTTATTATTTAAAATTAAATGATTCTGTGTTATTGAATTAACAGAATATAATTTTGTTATTTTATAACACTTGACTATAATCAAAATTTTGCACATTCGAATATCACTACAAAAAAAGGTCATTTTACGTCACTTAAATTGAATCATTTAAATAAGTGACATTTTTGTAAATCACTTATTTATAAATGAAGCAAAATATATATGATTTAGCATCAATTATATTAAATGATGTTATTATTAACTAATTTTACATCAATCAAGTTAAATTGATTTAATTTATATTAATTTGTATCACTTACCAAAAAGTGATGTAAAATATAAAATTACATCATTTAGATAATTGATGTATCTATTGATTTTTGGTAGCATCATTTTTAAAATGATACAAAATTGAAAACATGACAAAACTTCAAATGTCCCACATCGGATGATGAGAAAAAGAGTTTTTGACAATTGCAGTTAAAAATATTGCATGTTCTACTACCAATTATTAACTCAAAATTATGAAGGCTCATTCGATTTATTGAGCCTAAGTTTTATAATAAATCGGTATAAAGCCGATATAAATATTTTAAATTAAATAAAATATGCTAAAAATTAGGTTAATATTTTAGAATCATTTATAAAACCTACATAAATATAACATCAAATATGTCTAAGTGATTATAATATTTTAAATCAGTTATTGTAAATGATGAAATTATTAAATAAGTTATTATAAATGATATAACTATTAACATCATTTTTTTGTAATTGACACAAATTAATATCATTTACAATAATTGATGCAAATATTATATACAATTGCATCAATTATTAACAAAATGATGTAAATTATTTGCATCACACAAAAATAAATCATTTATGTAAGTGATGCCAAAGTCTTTTATATCATTTATAACTAATACAAATATTAAAAATAAATGATGTAAAACAACCTTTTTTTGTAGTGATATATGCTTAATCTTAAAAATTTAGTCAAGAGTTTCGATTATTACATATCCGATCTCTTGATAAGTTATACATTTAAATATAGTCTCTTATGGTATATCTTGAATAATTGTAACAATATTTTTTTAACAAAAAAAATAAAATTTGTAATAAAATTTTATTAATTTATTTATTAATTAATTATTTTCACGTACTAGACGTACGGACTACCGACGACACATATATTTTATAGTTTAGTACTCCATTCCCATTATGTGGACTTTTATTATTTTTAGAATACAGTATCCTAACTTATTAGTGTGCATGGATTATGGAATCATTTGCATTTGCATATTAAAATAAAATTACCTCAACTGAAACTAATTTTTTTTTAGAGTTTCCACTTGCTTAGTATTGAAAAGAAAAGGATTTGAAGTGTTTTAAAAAATTGTATGAATTACTATTCTTTTGTAAATAGAGAATTTTTCGTTGTTCAGTTGGAGTAGTATATTAACATGTAGTATATATAAAAGGGTTATTTAAAATAAGTTACAACTTACAATCAGAGTTTACTAAAAAAATTCATAAAATCAATCAGAGTCCAAATTTCATTCTTCTTTTTTTTTGGATTTTTAATATTTTGTAGTTTGTTTAAGTCAAGCCATAGTTAAAAAAATATACTTAACTGCTAGTGTAACAAAAAAATTGTAAGTTGAATTTTCGATTTATGTGAAAGTTTAGTTCTATATTGATTGTCGATGTAATGAAATGAACTGGAATATTAATGAGATTGTAATTAATTTATATATACACACACACAAAGAAAAGATTATACATACATGAGTGGTGTATTTATAGTTTTACTGGATTCGTTTTCCAACCTATTTTTGTAGTTTATGTGGAAGAATCAAACCTGACTAAACACTTATAATCACTGTTTGTTTGGGCAAAGGTTCCACTTGTTTTAGCTGATTTATTTTTTTAGTAGCTAAATATAATTATAAATCCAAAAAAATTGAGAAAGAAATGTAAATTGGACGTAAGTTGCAAAGTAAAGTATTAATTAAATATCAAAAAGAAGACAAATTCGAGAAAAACAAAAGTAGCCAAAAGAAACATAACAACGCAGCCCTTATCCGAATCTGCAGTCAAGTACTTAAAAGACTAACGAATCATTAATGTCTATCTGTTTCTATTTCATCAACGACAAGGTTATCCAATGTAGTATAATGTTTTTTTTTTTCTTTTTGAAATCAGCCAAATTTATTTTACAAAACAATATTGGCCTCTAAGAAAATATTTACAAGATGACAATCTATTTTATCTTTTTCGATTTTGATGTACAATAAATGATAACTGTTTACTTTATTTTATAACAAAATCATATTTAAGGAAAAAAATCTCAAAACCTTCAAAATGAGTAAAATAAAAGAAACCCAACAGATAACGTCAAAAAAAATCCCCCCCAATAGATTATATTATATCAAGTATTAATCACATTCACAATGAAATCAATTAACCAATAACTAATTCTCTGCATTAGCAGAATTTCCTCCTTTTCATTTCCCAAAGCTGTTAATCTAAACCACAAAGCCGTTAATAAATATGATTTAATACTTTAGTTTCCATACCATGATCTTGGATCATTTGAAGATTTCCTTAACAAACAAAAATATTTTATTCCGAATCGGTACATATGGAAAAATAAATATACAAAATTAAATCTTGCGAAATTTTTAAATTTATCAATCATTTATTTACAGCTATTTAATCGGAGTTAATGTTTCTTCGGATTGTTATGAATATTTTGAAACTTTATGTTTAAAAGAATAAAAATTTACAGGTTCACTACAAGAAAACATGGTAGTTGCCACAGAATTTTACGTCGAATATTGGTCGTCGTAAATGGGAAACAACTTTACGATGATTTTACGACAAACATCACATTCGTCTTAAATTCATTGTAAAGTTAAGTCAAAACTTTCATCGTAAATTAGACGTACAATAACAGCAGTATAGCGGTTCGAATTTACGATGATTTAGCATTTTTTCGTAAATCCGTCGTTATAATAACGACCAGTTTACGACGAAGTCCTCTTACGACGAATTTGCAAGGAATATTAAATTGGTAGGTGAGCACATATATTAAATGTCAACCACAAATATTACGACGGAAATATTCGACGTAAAATCGACGGTAATTCGTCGTGAACAGCATTCATTATAAAGTTATTTTTTTTTAATTTATTTTTAATTTAAGAGTCATGTAATTTGCTGCAAACATTTTTTTACATTATGGGGTTTGTTAGCATTAAGCTTGGAGTGCAAACATATGAATTTCTGTTTTTAGGAATAATTTTATTTTAAATTTTTGATTTTTGTTAGATTTGGGATGTTTATTGACTGTTAAATGTTAAATAATTTTAGTTTAGTTGGAATTTAGAATTTTAGAATGTAATGCAATTTAGAATTTTATAAAATGAATAATGAAATTTATAAAATTTATGGAATTTGTAATTTTTAAAATGATTTATGGAATTTGGAAATTTTATTTGTTTGATTTGGATTTGTTTGGTTTTTATAATATTTTAAAAAGTTAAAGTTGTTATTGTAAATTTTTTGAGAAATTGCTAAACAAAACACCCAACTTACGTTAACTTGCCAAAAAAGACATGAACTTCATCGCCATTAAATCCACCGTTAAATCTGCTAACGGTGTGTCTTTGTTGGCCAATCAACGATAATATTGTTGATTTAATTGAAAGTCAACAAATGTTTGGACTTTTTTTAGTCAGTTTGGAGGTTGGTTTTTTTTTTTCAATTTGAGATAAGTTTGGTGTTTTTTTCCCGAATTCCCCAAAAAAAAAAGTTAAACTTGAACAAAATCATAGGTGATTGATTTGAAGGGGGCATCGAACAATTGTGCTATAGGCTCTCAGGATACCACTGAACCATATAAACTACTCTATCTAATGCAAAAATAAATTAAAATCCCCTTCCCCTCACGCGAATCAATGGCTGAAATACCACTTTTTGGAGAAATTTTTTGTGCATGCCACTCATGCCACTCAAATTACCAAAATGACCCGTGATTTCCTCCGGAAATCACCCAGTTGTACTAGTCATCTCCGTAGTTTCCCAGGTTCAAACCCGGAACGCGCTCGCCATTGATAGCGCTTTAGCCACTATACCGCTGTGAATCGTTTGGAATATCTTACAAACATTTGTATATAACATCTAAAAAGGGTATTTTGGTCATTTTTGCCACAAGTGGCCTTTGGGAATGTTTTTTCCCAAAAAGTGGCATTACCGCCTTGTACTCGAGTAAACATCTGAGAACTCCCTTTGGGAGAGAAGAAAATCCCCTATGTCCTTCCTTAATCCAATTGCCCCTCTTTAAAAAGTTTGAGGCTGTGATGGCAATAATACCCTTGTGGTTTGGAGCTTTGAGCTTTGAGACATTGGTTTATGATTTATCTCGAGTTGGTTTGGATTTAAAAAAAAAAAAAAAAAAACAGAAAACGGATAGAAGAGAGCTGCCCGTCGTCGACTCAACGGAAAACGACGAGCGCACCGACGTCGCCGTCGCCGGCGATGTCTTCAAGCTCCGTCGCCGAGCTCTCCGCCGCCTCTTCCAAGCTCTGTCGTCGACTACTTCGAGCTGCCTCGCCGTCATCTGAGCTCATTTGATAGAGAAACAAATTTCTCCAAGATTTGCAAATTTGAGTTGGTAGATGCTCAATTGATTGATAATACAACAGTTTCTTGATATATTGGGGTTTATAATTGTTAAATGATCGATTTCAGTCGTTGAATCGCTGTGTATTGTTGATTCGAAGATCCAATTTAAATTCTTGAGATAGTAGATCTGAGTAATACTAGTATAACTATTACCTAGTATTACTGAAAAATGTATAACTAGTATAACTGGTACCTAGTATTCTTGATAAACGTAGTATAACTGGTATAACTAGTACTAGTATTCTTGAAAAAATGAGTATAACTAGTATAACTAGTATAACTAGTACCTAGTAGATTGGGAAAATGAGTATAACTATTATAACTAGTACCTAGTATTCTTGAAAAAAGAAGTATAACTAGTATAACTATAAATATATATTGAGTTTTTTTGATATTGTTTTTGCAGGGTACAATGAGCAACAACGTTTTCATTTATTTTAAATACCAAGATCGCATGTATACCTTAATGGTGAAGTCGTCGATGGAGGATATAACTTTGTCATTGTTAGAAGGTAGGATATACAAGAAGCTTGGGTTAGAAACTAAGAACAAATTGCAATTGAGCTACAATATATCGCTTATGGGATCTGAGGAACAAATTATTATCAGTGATGATGAGGGCGTGGTTGTTTACCTATCTTCCATTGATAAAGAGAACTGTATGTGTATTTTGTTTGTGGAGGTAATCACTATATCGGAACTACCGAGCAACTGTCGAGAGTTGAGAAAAGTTCTGTTGGTAAAAACTATGGTGAGTTGGATTCAAATGATTGTGAAATAGGAGGAAATGCCATCACGATGTACGTTGAAAAAGATCAAGAAATAGAAGAAAATGAGGCTACAGTTGATGTTAATGATGAAGGTGTGGATTGGTCGGTATTTGGTGATGCTTACGTAGAGGTTCCACCGGTAATAGAATCTAGTCAGTTTATAGAAGAATGGGAAGATGGTTTGGGAGTGAGTGTACATCAAGAATTTCGGAATAAGAAGGCATTGCAAGAGGTGGTGGATAAAGCCTCATTTGTTAACAGTTTCAATTTTGTTGTGAAAAAGTCGGACCCGGGACGTTTAGTGCTCAAATGCAGTCAACAAAACTGTAAATGGGGTTTACGAGCAACAAAAATCCGAAACACAGAAATTTTCTCGATTAGGACGTACACGAAGATGCATACATGCTCTCGGACAAGTCAAAGCGAGAACAGCAAAATGAAGCGGTAAGGGACACCACAATTGGTTGCATCGATTTTGCAAGAGGATTACCCAGGTAAAATGAAAACTCCTACACCTAGGGATATTATGGATCTTCTTCACACAAAATTAGGTGTAAAGATATCATACTCAACAGCGTTGAGAGGGAGAAATCTCACCGTTAGTGATTTGCGTGGTACACCGGAAGAAAGCTACATGATGTTGTATTGCTATCTCTACATGTTAGAGCAGAAAAATGAGGGTACGGTAACACGTGTTAAATTGGATGAGAAGAAAAAATTCAAGTACTTATTCATAGCTTTGGGAGCTAGCATTGAAGGGTTTACAGTCATGAGGAAAGTGATAATGTTGGATGCAACTTTTTTGAAGAAGCGGATATGGCGGTGTACTTGTTTTTGCCACAGCTCAAGATCCTAACCGACACCATTATCCATTAGCGTTTGCTGTACTCGATGGTGAGAATGATGCAAGTTGGACGTGGTTTATGGAGCAGCTAAAAATCGTTATACCGGACTCTTCGGAACTGGTATTTATGAGTGACAGAAATGCAAGGCTCATAGGTGCCATAGCTAATGTGTATCACGAGGCGCATCATGGGTATTGTGTATGGCATTTGTCACAAAATATGAAAGGCCATGCTTCTAACGGTAACAAAGACGTAGTCGCATGGAGATTCATGGAGTGCAGTAGGCAATACACAGTTGCTGACTTTAATTCCGAGTATACTTCTTTTGCAACGAGATATCCTACCGCGGCGAAGTATTTGGAGGAGAGCACAGTCAAAGAAAAATGGGCAAGGTGTTATTTTCCAGGAGAAAGGTACAACTTAGACACAAGTAATGCTGTGGAATCGTTGAATAGTGTTTTTAAGGATGCGAGGAAGTATTCTTTGATACCCATGCTTGATGTGATCATCACAACAATTTCTCAGTGGTTTAATGAATATCGGAAGGAGGTTGTGGCTGGAACGGTAAACAACAAACTGGTGCCTTTCGTAGAGAACCGGATGCACGATTTATGGGGTGATGCTGAGAAATTGGTTGTCATGGAACTAAACAGTTTTGAGTGTGAATACAATGTCATCGGTAGTGATGGAAAGAGTTACATGGTAAGCTTGTTGTCTAAAAGTTGTGCTTGCAGAGTGTTCGATGTCGAGAAGTATCCTTGTGTGCATGGACTAGCCGCTTATATTGAATTTTTAAGGCATGATGATAGAACTCGTGATATCCAATTACATGAGTTGTGTTCGAAATATTATTGGACGGAGCTTTGGGCGTTGGCGTACTACAAGACAATCTATATAGTGCCGGATAAGTCGCAATGGGAAGTTCCGGATGGCATCAAATACAAAACAATCTTACCTCCGGATCGGAAAGATAAAAGGGGAAGGAAGAGAGTGAAAAGGTTTCCATCGGCTGGGGAACGACGTCCAAGAACGCAAAATAAAAGACGGCCGAGACAAGGACTCCAGTGGTTGTTATTTGGTTCTTCATTTTGTTCTTGATATTTTGTTGTGTAATACTATGTACTGGGTAGGACAACTAAGTAATGCTATGTACTGGGTTGGACAACTAGGTATAACTCAATAATACTACTCTTCAATGTTTAATCCTTATATTTAAATTTTTTTATTAATTATCGTAATAATTAATTTGTTATAAGTTTATAGATGGTAAAAAATTTGCAATTCAATGTATAGATGTTTTTATTTTTTTATTAGAAATTAACTAAGAATTTCTGGGTAGGATAACTAGGTATAACTAAGTAATACTACCCTTCAATGTTTAAACCAAATGTATTACTAAGCAAAAGTTGTCTTCAATGTTTAAACCCCTTTGTTATAACATCATTAATATATGTTACAATATGTATTGATAAAGAAATTATAAAAATACTATACAATAAGTTGTTATGAAATAATCTATACAAGACATTCCTTATACTTTTAAGATGAGTTTGTGAATAAATGCCAAATAATGGTATCAAAGTTACAGAAATCGATGTTTCTAACATGTTTATGCATAAAACAGTCCGAATTATAAGGTAATGGTCTTACAAAAAAAGTAAAACTAGAAATTTTATCTTTCAATGTGTGTATTACTAAGTATACTGTAAAATATCTAAAGTATAACTACTTTAGAAACTTGGTATAACTACTATCTTACAGATTACTAGCTCGGAAAATGGGTCCTACTTCATGTTCACACTGCGAAAATGTTGATTCATGGGCCCACCAAACTCGATTTCTCCCTTATTTTTTGCGCTTTTGGCGCCTCATTTTGACAAAATTTTTCATTTTTGGGTTTTGGCTCCTATCCAATTCACAAAATTTGTACTCCATTCAAGATTTGTACTCTCTCTACTCTTTCTCCTCCATCGTTACTACTCTCCTCTCTCTCTCTCTACTCTTCCTCCCGCTCCATCTCTCTCTCTCTTCTTCCTCCTCCACCTTTACTCTCCTCGAAATCTCACTCTCCTCTCTCCTCTTCCTTTTCCATTGTTACTCTCCTCTTTCCTTTTACAACTTATGCTTTTGTAATAATTATGCTTTGTTTGTAAGGATTAAAGTTTGTTTTTTTATGGTAACAATTATGGTTCGTTGTTATGTAAGGATTATGCTTTGCATTTCTATTGTTTATTATGGTTTATTTCTATTGTTTACACTATGGTTTCACATAGTATTACTAGTATTACGAAATTTGAACCATAGTGTAACATAGTAATACTAGTATTACAAAATCAAAACCATAGTATAACATAGTATTACTAGTATTACGAATTCGGAAAAATAGTTAAACATAATATTATCATTTCCAGAATCCAAATACTGCAAAAACAAACAAGGTTCAACAATGTATTACCAGTAATACAATCCAAATAAATCATAGTTCAGACAAGGTTTTGCTTTGATCTGGTCACACGCTGTGGCTTATCATCCGGGCTTGCAGCAGGTCGTTTAACCGCCCTCTTACGTTTCTGTGGAGAAGGCGCAGCAGGAGAGCTTGGTGGATCGTTGGATCTTGGAGTGTCGTACTCTGATGTTAATTCATGCAGTGGAGAAAGCTGCCTTGGTGGCTCTGCATGTTCCTGTACGCTTGGTGGCTCCCCATGGCCCTGCAATCGAATAAGTTATACTCTAGTATTCCGAAATATTACCGTAAGTAATACTACAGTATTACCCAGTTTTACAAACTCTTACCGTCTCCTTCGCAGAACCTTCCAACGATTGAAGTCTTTTTTCAAACCCATCAACCTTCTCCACAAGTTGCGTAATCTGGGCTCCCATCCCATTAATAATCTCTAGCAACTGAGCCACACTTGGGGATACCGGTTGTTCATTGGTCGCAGGTAAGTCATTGGGCGCGGGGGCGGGTAAGTCATCAGCATCATCCTCGGCTACCTTCTCTTCCACTCTCGTAGCTACATCTTCGTTGTACATTTCGTCTATCGTAATGGTTATGCCATTACGAATACACTTCATCCAACTTTCAACAACGACATCATGTTTGTCGTTGTCGTCCTCGGGTTCGGTGATGTTAGCCATAAGAGATTGCTCTTCTCCTCTAACAGTTAGAATACTATCAATATCCTGTACAATGAAAACAACGAGCCTATAAACATACCAACCAATAACTTAATGCAAAATATTAATAGTTTAGATTAAGAAACTCACCATAGTCAGCGAAGAGCTTTGTAGATCTTCTCAAGAGGAAAACCTTTGGATTCGCTTTTTTTGAATCGTCTTTTGCACATTCGTGGGCAGGTTTCATCCGCCCCTCGACAATCTTCCAAGAAATGATGCCTCAAATCCGGAATCGCCTCAAATGCTAAAAGCTACAAAACAAACAAAAAAATATTAAGGAGTTAGTTTCGGGTCAAAGATTTTGAATTATATATTACGAATAATTTCGGGAAAATATTAAGTATTACTAGTATGCCCTAGTATTACGAAACGATAGTATACCCTAGTATTACGAGTATTACGAATGCCATAGTATACCCTTGTATTACGAGTACTACGAAATAAACACTAACCAAAAATAAATTATTACTAACCTCCAAAGGAATGCAAAAACCGGGAACCGGCCACAGTGTACCCTTCACGGTCCCGTCAAAGTGAGCCAAAGTATGCTGGATCGACCCTAGCATATGGTCAAAAGACAACCTCCCCCAAGGAAACGTCTTACACAATTGGAGGTCGTCGACCGCTCTTAGAAAGAAGGGCTCCACAGGGGTGGCGTCATCTCCCGTCTTCGTTTGCGCGATCACAATGCTTGATAAGAAGAAGAGTATCGCCATCTTCAACCTATCTCGAGATCGCTCTCCCGGGACCATTGCTTCAAGCTTCTTCTTCACGTCTATATATCGGACCGTCGCCCCCTTGAATTGCCTTTTCATAAAGGCCTCTCCGCCGGAATTGTTGTAGTTAACGGGGTAGTTCTTGCAGTTTAATCCTGATATCAAAGCGTGCTCCTTGATCCCATAACGGATGGGCGTCCCGTTGACGATAAACCACGCTTCTTTCTTCTTCTCAAGGCGTGCTGTTCGGAGAAGTAGCATCCACATGCCCATAACCTTGTGGTTTCTTCCCCTTCACATGTGGAAGATGTGTTTGAATTGCGGATGCTCTTCAAACCAATTCCGCTCAAATGCCGTGAGCGGATGTTCCAACTCGTCCAACGTCTTCAACGCTTCGTTTATATAGCTCTGCGTTCCCAATTTTTTTTTCTTCTTGTACTCAAGGCGCCAAGTACATGCTCAAGGGCTGTAGGCGCATATCCATCACCACCCTGCAACAAATAAAATTATCCAAAACAAAACGAAGTTAGTTATACCTAGTGTTACTAGTTTTACATTTTCAAATTTTAACCAAAACACAAAACAACAATTGTACATACAATTATTACCATGTTATGTAAAACCAACATTTTAAACACCAATTAACACCAATTTACAGCAAATCCGAATTTAACATACTACGTAGTTCTACCTAGTATTACTAGTAATACCCAGTTCATAATTTTATAGAACGTACCGTTGAATCATCGTCGTCTCCATCATCATCTCCATCATCGCTCACTGTCCGGCTAGAGCTTCCCTCATAGCCCTCAGCCACCTCTTCCGCCACTGTCATGACGGGTTCTTCGTTCCGGCGGACTCCTCCATCATCCTCCGCCCCCACTGTCGTCTCCTCCTTCTCTTCTCCTCCTTCTTCAGTTTCTTCTTCTTCACTCTCTGTCTCTGTCTCTTCTTCCTCACTTGATCTTCCAAGTGACACACTCTCCTCTCCGGTTTTTTTCGTCACCGGTGACCCATCAGAGACTTCATCATCATCCGCCGGTGACCCCTCTTTCTCTCCGGCGTCGTCGTCAATCGTTCCTCCTACCGGAGGAGACTGCTTTCTCTCCTCCTCTATCCCCAACTTCCTCAGCCGCCGCCGGAGTTTCTTCTCCTCTAGTTCCAACTACTTCATCCTCAACGGGATGCTCTACACGATCGCCGCTCCGTTCGCCACTACCTCCTCCCTTTTCTACTTGAGAAGTCTTCCTCTTTTTCCCCCATCTAGTCTTAGCCATCTGTGGAGAGTTTGAATTCGGGCTAAGTATCAAATTCGAATTGATGTTCTTGAGTGAAAATAGAGTAGTTATACCAAGTTTTACTCTTGTTGGATGTTCTTGATTGATCGAAAATTGAGGGAGTATGACGAATTTATAAGGAGAGGGGAGTTACAGAGATCAATCGAATCAGCTCCTCGAAACGTTAGATCGAAAGAAAGGAGGCTAAGGGGGAGAAATCGAAAAGAGGCGAAATTGATTTTGTAACCGTTGTCTTTCTCTTCGAACTAGGTATAACTCTTGTTGTGTGAGCTCAAACGTTGTCTCGTCTCTCTCCAAAACTCAGCACTTCATCAATTTCATTTAATATAAACCGATAGAAGCATACCAAAATCGAACCAATTCCTCACCCAAAATCGATTTTCAATTAGAACCTAAGTATTTTATGTAGTTTTTGATTTTTGTTAAGGACAAGAGAGTAAAACACAAAAAAACGATTTAATTTAAATTATTTAGAAATTAAAAGATAGAAGGGGGAGTTTTGAGATTTATTCTTTCGCTTGAAGGAGTTCTCAGACGTTGGCTCCTTGTACTCCCCTCACGCGCCACTCTCATTTCGATTTCCTTCTCACTGAAATTAGGGTTCTGGAAACTTGTCGTGGTTTCCGATCTGTTTTTTCCAGATCCGACGAGAGGAAAGAGAAGGAAGACGCACTACAAAAAAGATCTGAACTTTCGACAAGATTTTCTGGAATAGGTAGAGCTCGATCTATGGGTCTTTATTTTCTTCACTTCAGTTTTTATGGGTTTCAAATAATTGGATTTCGTTTTATCATAATTTCAAGATAAATCCTCATTTTTGAATACATACATGATTAACAAGATCAATGGGCTTACATTTTGTTTCTTTTTCGTTCTGCATTTTGGGAATTTTGAGCAGAGAGAGCTGAAAATGAAGAGAAAATGTAGGATTTGGTTGCCGAAACAGCTCAGTTCAACGAATGATTTGACTCACAGTCTATTATTTGGGTGGTTTGTGTGCAATTCCTCTTCTTGTATTGACATTGTTGTTGCCTTCGTCTCTGATGAAAGCTCCTTGTCCAATGGTGGATCTAGGCTCCAAGTAATAACAACTCCAGCTTCTAAATTTCCTTTTTTTTTCCCAATCTTGTTTCACGCATCATTTTGATACTTTGTGATTTCTGACAGGAAATACTCCATGAAACAAATGAGAAGATGCCCTCAACTTTACAGGATAAGACAGCATTTACACTCCTTGGTAGTTATAATACATGCCTTACAACAGATGGTAGTCTCAGCTGTGGTTGTCATAGGGTTGATGGTTTATTAGAGGACTTTAGGAATGATTCTGTGAGAGATTATTGGATTCATATGGAATTTCATTCAAGTTCTAGACTGCATCATATACATTGGAATGGGGAGATTGTATCTCTATGCGATGTCCACGTATGTAAGTTATAATGTCTTTCTCTCGTATAATTCTTTTTTTCTGAACTTACATGTTGCCTTGCCAGTATTTGACTCCTCTAAACATGGACATGTCAGGTTATAGTCTATGACACTCCTGTGTTTGGTTCTCACCATTTCTCGTTAAGCTTTTGGAATTCTTCTTCTCAGACTAAAGCTACTCTTAAGAAACCTAAGTGGGTTGATGATATTCACAAGAGACAACCTTTGAATGAAATGGTTGAGTAGTTTTCAAAATGCGTCTGTTTGTTGTGTTGTTTCTTTCTAGAGTTGTTGCTAATATTCTCTCGTTGTTGTGTAAGCAGGAAACTGTGATTCTTTCCATAAATTGCACCTCAGCTGCCAAGATTGCCTATAAGAAGATATCCATGCAGCTGGAGACTTCTTCCCGGAACTTTTCCATTAGTTACTTGTAAGCTCTCATGATACTTTTTTGTCATTTGGTGTTCGTTTTAACTGATTGCATCTTTCTTTTCAGGATATTTTCTTTGACATGGCGGTTACTCGCCACAATTTTAGGCTCTTTATCAACTCTGTATTATAGCCTTATCCAGTTCTCCTATTTACTTTCAAGTTTTTCGATTTTCTCATGGGTGGATATTGCATCAAGGCGGGTACTCAAGAATACGTTGATCAACTTCAGAGTACGGAGTTCTCAGATCTTACATTGGCCAATCTTCCTTGAAGAGATTGACATGATGTAAGTTTAATCAGATTTGCTTCTTAAGCTAGATTTGGTTACTTTTTTCTGTTTTCTCCTTGGCTCAAAATTGTATCTCTATTATATTTTTTAACGACTGTATACCTAGTAATCCTACCTACTAATCTCTGGAGATAAATAGTTTAATTCATGAAACCTTCTTTCAATGCATTTCTCATAACATTTTTATGTGCCTGATTTGGTCATGATTTTTGTGTCTATGTTTATCGATTTTTGACAATTCTTCTGGTTTCACAAGGTCCATATCCTGTGTGGAACATGCAGAGAAAGCTGCACTGCAAAGACATTCTACATGGTCGGCCATGGCTGTTGATCTAGTTTTGGGGAACTTGATTGGTCTAAGTCTATTGTTTAACACTGAATCTGTCTGTTCATGGTTATTCAACTTTGCAAAGGAGTTTACAAATGACATTTTGCGGTCCGGTTGTGTGTGGTTGATGGGAGTTCCAGCCGGGTTCAAGTTAAACACAGAATTGGCTGGAGTTTTAGGCATGGTATCTCTTAATGTAATCCAGATATGGTCTACTCTCTGGGTCTTCATGGCTTCTTTCATCTTTTATTTGATAAGAGTAATTGCCATCCTTGGAATTACTTTTGGTGCCACAGTATCTGCCTCATTTTTCATAGATGCCATTACTTTTGCAACATTTCATATAATGGCTCTTCATTGGGCGATCACGCTTGTTTACTCTCACCAAATTCAAGCTCTGGCAGCTTTGTGGAGGCTTTTCAGGTAAATTTGAATACTAAATTAGCTTTTGTTCATTCATTTAGCGAATAATTAGTACTCTTGTGAGTCGCTTTCTTGGGTTCTTAAATGTAAAAGCAGGAGACATTCAGACATTCTTATTTATCTCAGTTCCTTAAACCTTATTTGGAATTCTTATTTTTTCTTCCAGTGGGCGGAAATTGAATCCTCTACGGCAAAGGTTAGACAGCTATGGTTATACTGTGAAACAACATGTAGTGGGATCTCTTCTGTTCACTCCTCTTCTGCTTCTCTTGCCAACAACTTCAGTTTTCTACATCTTTTTCACCATTACGAGCACTACAATGAACTCCATATGTATGTTGATTGAACTCGCCATCTCTGTCATCCATGCAACACCATATGCAGAAATTATGATATGGCTTGTCAGGCGTAAAAGATTCCCTTGTGGTATTTGGTTTGAAATGGAACCCTATGGAGAGCATATCCTGGAATCCTCAGACAAAAGTCTACTAAAAGAAGATAATATTCCTGAGAAGAAATCATCTCTAATGGTTTCGAATCTCCGCAGCAATTTTTTAAGCTTAGGTGAACTTAAGTCGAATGACAAGTTAATCGGGATGCTGTATTACTTGTGTATTGTGTTTATTTTTACTGACATTATATGAAACATATTGCAGGACAGATTCTTTCACCTCACTATACGACAATATTTTCAGGAATATCAGCTTCTTCTCTAACTACATCAGCTCGCGGAGTCCTTAGTGGGAACAGGTAATTTATATTATATTTGATCACAAGATCACAAGCCGTCTCTCTCCGTTTTTTTTAAAGTTATTTACCTTGTGTCTTTTTTCTAGAATGCCATCAAAATTGGGGCTTGATCTTGCTCCTCCAAGGCCATGGATGCACATGCCATTAAGACAGTACTGGATCCTATGCCATGATTCCATCATCTCATCTGTGAAAAACGGTGAACTCTCCAATAAAATCTCCACAGACACTGTGAATAATCATCTGTGTGTGTTCTTTATTCGATCCATTTTGATTATTGATGTTTCTTCAGGTTTTAACCATGATTTCTCTTGGAAGAAGGACCTTCCAAACACATCTCAATCATGGTCATCATCACAGGACTTCTAAGTTAAACGGTTTCAGGTACAATATCTTGTTAATCTAATACCAAAGCTCTGCTTTCATTTGTATAAAATCAACCATAAATTAAGTAATCGAAGGAAAGGAACATAGAACCAAAAGCCAAACTCATCACACTTTGTTATGTCTTGTTACTGAAGTGAAACGGACTGATGTATTCTTACTTATAATAACAGGGTAAGAATGACCTTCAAATGATCCCCTCTTCTGGGTAATGCTGCAATGAAACAATCGGATTGTGATTAGCAGTGGCAAGGCTTGTAGACAAAGCAGCTCGAGGATAGAATTTATTTCTGATCATTGATAGTTTAAACAAAGGCTAAGCTTTTTAGATGGACCATTTGTAAAACAAAAATTATTTTTGCATTCGAATCTGAATATATTTACTTTCTCGTAAAGGAGAGAGAGAGATGGTCATTGATCCTTAGGGGAGATTTTTTAATGAATTAAGAATTTGGGGGTATATATCATTAACATTGGAAATCATAGTCCTTTTATATAAATTTGACCCTTTTTCGTTGATTTGATTTGTTTATTATTTGATTTGTTTATTATGTAAATCTTTTGGTTTGATATATGAAAAATAAAGTGGGAAAGAAATTGATAAAATCATTAACTAATTTGTTTATATGTTAAAGTTATAAAATTAAGTGAACTAAATTTTAAGATAATTATAATATTTATATATATAAAATAAAATAAACTCTCTTTTCATGAAGTCACCTCAGCAATCTCATATTAAAAAAAACTGACACATCAGCATCACTAACTCATTAATTATTCCTCTAATCTTAATATGTTTTAAATTATTTACTTTAATTTATTATGTTATTTACACTTAAATTTTCATAAAAACTACCATTATTTAACATTTATCCATAACAATAATCTAATTTTATAAAGTAAAATAAACTCTTTTCTAATGAATCCACCTCATCAATCTCCTATTCTAAAAAACTGACACATCAGTATCACTAACTCATTAACTATTCCTCTAATCTTAATCTTTAAAGAAATGTTTTAAAGAACTGTTTTAAATTATTTACTTTATTTTAATTGATTCTGTTATTTACACTTAAATTTTCATAAAAACTACCATTATTTAATATTTACCCATAACAATAATCTAATTTTATAAAGTAAAATAAACTCTTTTCTCATGAAGCCACATCATCAATCTCATATTCTAAAAAAACTGACACATCAGTATCACTAACTCATTAACTATTTCTCTAATCTTAATCTTTACAGAAATGTTTTAAATTATTTACTTTATTTTAATTTATTATGTTATTTACACTTAAATTCTCATAAAACTACCATTATTTAATATTTACCCATAACAATAATTTAATTTGATAAATTTAGTCTTACTAGATTTAATTATATACTTCAGAAAACTATTTACCTTCAAAAAGTAAATCACAGTATTAATAATTGTTTTTCTAATTTATGAATTTTCTTTCATATATATAAAAGTTTTGTGTTTACAAATTATGGATTAAATTTTGTATAAATTTAAATATAAAAATATTATGATATATGATTTAAATAATCAATAAGGATCAGTACAAAAAAAAAGAACATAATGTTTTAAATACATTTCTTAATTTGATAGTTTTCAATTATTGAATTTAAATAGGCTACATGAAAAAATAAATACATGCATTTTGATGGTCAGAAATCGAACACAACAGTGAAATACTCATTGGAGCTTCTAAAAACTTGAATGACAACTCTTAAATTTTAAAGTGTACTAGATTCGTACCCAAGGTACACCGCAGGTCAATTATTTTAATATAAATTATAAATTTTTAATACTTTAATGTTTAACAATATTTTTCTTTTGTTCTTATAATTTTAGTTTATTTTTGATGTTTATAAATATTTTTTCTTTATTTAATATATTTTGTAATTTTGTTTATTTATTTAATGTTTATAATATATTTAATGTGCTTTAAACGTGGAATTATTTTATTTTCATGTAGCAATAGCAAATTTGTGTTATTTGGATCAAACCTACACCAAATGAATGATGTTATTTACTTTCATTGAAATAATTTAGAGCAAATCCTACCGAATCAGATATTAAATTAATCAATTTTTTTTATAAAAATCATAACTAAATAAAAACCAATACAATTGTCAATGTTATGTTTAATTAGTTTTCCTGCTAAAACTGATCTGGTTCCCGCCAAAAAAAACTTGACAAACTGTAAATTTGTAATTATTCATCAAATAGAATAATTTGAAAATTTTCTGCAAAAAACCTATATGTTTCCCACCAAAAAACTTAATCTCGTAATTTTCTTAACAAATTGCAAATCCATTATGCCAAAATGAAAAATTTACAATTTTCTTCTAAAAAATTATCTTTTTCCCGCCAATTAAAATTTGACTCTGTAATTTTATTGACAAACTTCATATCCATAATTTTCTACCAAAATAAATAATTTGTAAAATTTCTGCTAAAACGGATCTGTAATTTTCCCGCCAAAATATGTATTCAAATCACAACATATGTAAGAAAACTAATATATTTATTAATAATATGCATTATATTATATACTAATTCAAAATAACTTGAAAAACGGATATGTCATTTTCCCAGCAAAAACGGATATGTCATTTTCTCAGCAAAAAAATTGATTCTAATCACAACATATGTAGAAAAAAAGTTTAAAGTTTTATTAATTATATGCATTGTATAATAATTCAAAATAATTTAAAAATAAGATCAAATAAAACTTAAATGAGAATCATAATTATTTTTCCAATACATTGATTTAAATTAGGTAGATATATTTTAGGCAAATTAAAATCAATGTTAGTTTCCATAATATTGATATTTTAATCTGTTTTGATACACTTATAATATTAATACTGGTTTATATATTTTTTTAATGGGCGTTTGGAAACACCCTCTTAGATTGACTTTTTAATAGTGTAGTAGATAGATATGAGGATCCAAGTTATGAGAAATAAGCTCAGCTCTGGTATCACAATTAAAACATTAACATGTTCAAACGAATCTCTAAGAAAATAAAATAATTGAGTTTTTACAACGCTCAAGTCAATGAGCATACATCAAGAATGGACCGATAAAAAACTAAACTTGAAGAAGCTAGTGAATGTTAATTTTAAAATGGGTGGACGTGTTGTATGTTGTTCATTCTTCTGCATCAATGGGAGAATAAAGATCATATAAGTAGAACTTAAAACACATAAAACATTTTATGCAAGGAGTTTAATGTTGTTGGTGATTATGTAATGTGGTACATGGTTTAATTTGATCGCGTTGATAAGGAAAAAAAGAGAACAAAAGCGAAACAGAATGAATGTATTTCAAAACCACATTAGACGTCTATAGATATAAATTAATACCTGATTAATGAATATCCAACTTAGTTTTTGAAGAAGAGAAGTTAAACATTGGTTGTTCTATAACATAATTTTTTGAATCCTTTAGAGAGTTCTCATACTTTAAAATCTCGTCTGAAGGGCGGGTCATCCTCTAGTATTTGATAAAAATATATATATTCCACCTTTTGAAATTTATACTTAGAACATTTAATGATATGTTGATTATGGTTAATTTAGAAATATAAACAAAAACAATAAATTTCATTGTTATGTAGTGGCAGACGGTGGCCTAGAGTCCTTACAAATCTTGATTATATATTCTCTATCCACAAGAGAAAAATTTGGAAATATGGTGGTGTATAGAAGAGATATGAATTAGCGTATTCTAAACAAATAATTTTTTTTTGTTAAACCCACATATTCTAACAACAAGGAAAATGAGATTTGATTTCACTTCGCCGAAATTGTGATTCTTATTACTAGAGTTTTATTTGATAACCGGATTACCATGTGAAGACCATATCAATCGAGTATGAATATCTTCAAATTTGGTGGAATAATGTTCTAAATTCATATAAATTTTTCCACATGTTCAATTTTTGTGCACATGACATGCTATTAGCTTTTGTTACTAATTTAACGGTGAATATGACTGTATGAACTTTAGCAATTTCAAAATTGTTTTGTGAAAATTTTACTTTTATCTTGATGAATATATATATATTTTGACTCATTATGTTTAAAGTTTTTTTTATCGGGTGAATGTGAATTTTTATAAAATCATTGATAATTTTAATATTCAGGAAATTATACATTACATATCACATACAAAAAATGATTATACTACACTTTCACTTTTAAAAATATGATAGATCTACCAAAATGTCAAGAATCTTACATGAGTAGTCGACAAATATTCCAAGTTTGCTAATGTTTCTACTACATCCAATCCCAAATTAATCTACGCTTTGGTTTTAAATGAGTATTTTTTTTCACGAAACAAACATAATATTGATAATTAGTCAAACATAACATAGAAATTACAGAAGAGAAATACATACGTAGAACACTTAAAAACAACGTTAAGCCAAAGTAGAGAGAAATTAGACAAGATAATACATTCTTAGAACACATTAAAACATTAATAGAGAGAGATATTACCGTTCAACAATACCACACATTAGCCACGGTTTCCGTTTCATTTGTTGTGCCGGCGTTTCCAACTTTATCCCAATCAGTGTAAGAATCTTCCATCGGTAACACAGTCCAAGCAATCTCCCCATTGCTGCCCCAACCAGGAGGAAATAACCCATCAAGAAAATTCTTCACAAAATCTCTGTCAGCTTGCATGCGGAGAACACGACGAAAACTGAAGTTTCCATCACCACCTTGACTGAAAGTAGCATAATTGCTCCACTCGCCACCACCGCCGTCATTCCAATTCTGATGTCGTTGTTAGAGTATGTATGAGCGCAACTATCCTGGCCGCCGCCGCCGTTATTCCAGTAAGTACTGGGTTGAGCGAGACTACCTTGGCCAACGCCACCGTTATTTTAATAGGGCTGAGTGGGACTATCTTGGCCGCCGCCGCCGTTATTTCAGTAGGGCTGAGCGGGACTAACATGGCCGCCGCCGCCATTATTCCAGTAGGGTTGAGCGGAACTACCTTGGCCACCGTCGCCGCTATTCCAATTTATTTTACCTTTCGCAGTTTATACTAAGAAATTTTATTGGATGATGCATTTTAGTTAATTTAGAAATTTAAACATAACCATGAATTATTTGTTCAACGGTTTCTAATAATTGTTTTTTGATATCACGAAATAATTTGTCTAATTGATTCAATTATTTATCAATCATTGATTTTGTTGTTTTTCTGAAATTTTTAGTTGTAGCATTGGAAAAATAAGATAAAATGTGGTAAGAATTATTTTCCTGATATGATTTCTTGTCATTTTATGAAAAACAAACTAATTTTGTTTGACAACTTAATAAAAATCAAATTAGCCTAAATATAAGCGAACAACTTTTAAAATGAAAACTTGTGTTACATTTAAAAAAGTATTTAATATCTAAAAATTATGTTTTTTTTTCATTATTATAAGAAATATTATAAGTAGATACATAATTAACATATAATAATTAAAGATAACGTACTAAAATCTAATAGTCAGTTTTGTTTCGAATTACCTTCCCAAAATTTTTAAAAATTCTTCCAAAATCATTTGGCTATATTTTAGAAAACTTTTTTAAAAATGAGGTACATTTGAATGTGACTATTATTGATAGGTCAGAAAACAAAAGGAGCTAACAAAAGAAACATAAAAAGGCAAACAAAAGGAGCTAACAATCTCTTTAATTTCCATCTCCATCTATTTCATCCACGAAAAGGTTATCCTTTACCATTTTATGTTGTGTTTTGTTTTGTTTCTTTGTCTCATCAAATCTTTTATTATCTTTTATGATAGATTTTTTCTTTGTGATGGAAATATTTGAGTCATGAAAATAAGATAACTAAAGAAGATAACTAGCAGCAAATCAACTTATTGTTAAGTTGGAAGCCCATAAAACATAACATGGTATCAAAGTTTTATTTGTTCACCCAAATATGGTATCTCAAAAAGAGTTATTATCGGTCATAAAATTTTGAGATGGGTTGATAAGAGCCAAATCATTTATATAAATAGACTAATCTACTCATTACCAATTCGTTTTGAGTTGAAAACCCATAAAACTTAACAGATTTCACTCTAATTGGTCCTTTTTTTCATCGTACATATGAGATAAAATCTGAAGTGAATAAGAAAATTCATATCAATAAAACACATTGTATTAAAATTTTTTTTTATCACAGTGCACTCCAAAAGTTCCACGGCCAAACAATAAAAATCAGACTAAATTGTGTGTGTGTTTTATTTTATATTTTGCGATCCAAATGCATTTTTTGATTGGTTGGCATGGCCCTACCACAAAAGTGTGTTTTGTATAAAATATCTAAACACAATGCCAAATCACATAATTTTATTCTAGAGATAGAGAAAAACAAATCTTACCTATTGGGCCAACTTGAGTCACTAATCCACTAGACCGATGTTGCGGTTATACATCACCATTACAACTCCCTCTCTAGCTCCACTCCTCAAGTTTCAAGAAGAGTATAAGAGGAAGAAAAATAATGGATAAGAGCGATCACACTCAATCTGTTTTTATAACAGTTTACAGCCTTTAAACCGGCTAACAAACCTTTTAACCTGACCCATAACCGACTTTGATTTGATCCTGGTTTAAATACAATCGGAAAAATAGTATTTCCTGGTTCAATTTAAAAGTTATGAATAAAGAAAATTTTGAGTAAATATTGGTAACAGTTATGAATAAGGAAAATTTTGAATAAATATTGCTAAATTGTTTACTTCATTGAGAAAAAGAGCTCTTTCTCCAAAGATATGAGTTCACATTTTGCCAACAAAAAATTAACATTAAAACTTAATTAGACTTCGAGGCTAACAACTAGTCTAAAAGTGTAGATCAACTTTAATTCTTGCTTCTAGTTGTGAGTACAGAGTTTGGCACAATACGCGCACAATTATCCTTGAGAAGAGGAGGAAAGAACGGATTCAACGGAAACATTTGGGGCCAACAGTTGGCATCTAAGGCCGAAAACGCCTTACAACATGCGGCTTCAACATTTTCAAATTTTCCAGAGAAAATTGATTTAGAGATTTCTAGCACACATCCTTCGACGTTGAAAAGAGACGCCCAACATTTTACTAGATCAACAGGTAAGCCAATTGGGAAAATTCCTGGAATCGTTGGCGGCGTTTGCATTTGAGCTACTCCTTGAGTGAAAAAATTGGCAGCACAGAGGGAAACCATTAACAAGATTGAGACAATAGCTTTGCTTCTCATTTTATTTTATTTTATTTTTCTCTTTTTTTGGCTTTTGTTTAGACTTGAGCTTGGAATGGTTTTGGGTATAGGAAGAAACTTACACTTTATAGGATCAGAAAACAAGATTTTATTGGATAAATCGAAAAGTAACATCAATTTTTTTTTCTTTCAAAATGTAACTCATGTTTAGGTTTAAAGTATTGAATTTTCTTACAGTAAGTTATGTTGACTAATGTAAATGTAGTGTGTTATTGTTCAAGTTTCGAAACAGAAGATAAGAAAGTTATAATTTTCTTCTGACCTATTTTTTCTTCTTCTAACTTGTTCGGTTTCTTTATGATTACAAACATGAAACACCTTATTATTTATTCAACTTTATTGATTTTAGTCTCAACTCTCAACCCAAGTTAAGGTAACTAAACTGGATTCAAGGTCGTATGGTAGATTGGTACAATAACAATTGCAAACATATAGCAAATGGTATGTCCTTTCTAATTCTCTAAGAAGGCAAATGGATTCAACTCACAATAATAATAAGAAAAAAACTTCCTCTTCCTCTAACAATGTTTAGGCTAATTTCATAATTATTTACATCTGTGGAATACACACAGCTTCCATTTGGTTGGTTTAAGAGAGATAAGTGCCGATTGCAACTGTCTAATTGTTACAAATTTGGGTATTTGAAAGGCAAATTTGGATCGATTGAATGTAGTAGAAAGAGTAGCAACTTGATATCTCGGATAACTTAGTTTTGGTGCTTTATGAAGCCAACAAGAAAATTTTAAAGATCGTTCGATAATTGTGTTCACAAAATTTTGAGTTGGTATCTTTCCAATTTCATCAAATGTTCAGAGACAAACTTCCATAGATGTATTAGAATCATGATAACACAGCTGGTGCCTATACACCGAATTTATTATAGAGTGTGTTGCACTATGACCTACATTCCAAAAGACAATTGCACTCTAACCCACATTGTATTTTTTAGATGTTGAAAGACAAACAAATTCACCCTGTAACTTTCCACTCTCTAGTTATGTTTTAATTGACAGTTCTGAATTGGTTACTCATTCATTAATAATCTAGTTATGGTTTCAGTAGTATTCTTACAGTGAGATAAAATTTCCCATACTTTAGTGTGTCTCTTTGTCTCTCGTCTTTCTCTCTTTTTTTTCTTGTCTTCTCCTCCTTTCTCTAATCTCTACTCTTTCTACAATTGCTGTCACTGAAACATTACAAAACCATTGGTGACGTAACTCTTCTGCTTCTTATCGTTTATGTGCTTACTCTCCCCTGGAATTCTTTATCTCCACGCTCTACCAAGCGTAGATTATAGTTTTTTTTTTCATTTCTTGATTTTGTAGATTATAGTTTGATATGAACACCAAATTTGTCGATTTTGCTCAATCCAGAGATTTGTTTGACGATTTTGCAATCAGTTTTAATCGCCAATTACAGTTTCTGAAACTCGTTAAGAGATTTAGGGTTTGGTTTCAAAATCTAGGTCAACAGCCTACTGCAGATTGATTGATTTTGTTTCAATCATGTCTAGTAAACCTTTTTCTCACTATTTTACATTGAAATCAATGAAGAAACTTATCCAACTGTTATGAGTTTGGTTGGAGCAATCAAGCACCAACAATTACTTAAACTTGTATGCGCTTATCAACAACAAGAACTCAGCTATATTCTTTAAGGAAGCCAATAATCCATCTAAGAAGCTCAAGTCCATGGATTTCAAGACATTGAATGGGACTATTCACTGGATTTCCTCAACACTGAATGCACTTTCGTCCACGAGCAAATGACCACATGGTGGTTTTCTTGTGTCAGCAACACAGAGTCATGACTAGTATTGGTACACTCTGTCACCTTTCTAAATCTTTACTAGTTCAGAAATCAATGCTAGCAGATATGGATCAAACTGGTAAAAAACTTACTGCACGTAAGATATACAAAAGAATGGGACCAAGTCTTGGAGTTGCTGGTGGATACTTCATTGGATAAGGTACTCCTCTTTCTTTTGCGCTATGTTTTCCAAGCCACTTTACATGCCCTCTCGAGAGAAAGAAATAATAGGAGACATGGGGAGATTCCACAATCACCAATACTAATTGCTAAGCCATAGACAAGCAAGTCCACAACAGGCTATCATCGATTTGTGATGTTGGTGAACAGCGATAAGAAAAAATAAGGGAAGTGTGGTTAGACACATGATAATATTTGCTTTCAAATATAATTCATGATGTTGTTGTTTCAAAATTTCAAAACAGTAGCACTTTGTGTAAAAAAGGATTACGAGTTGAATAAATTTAACATTCAATTCAAAAAAAAAAGCTAGCTCAATTTCTTCACCTTGTCTCTTAGGAGATTGATGTGTATCTCATTTGGGTAAATTAATATTTCTTGTGTATTTAGCTGAAGATATGTTGGCACCGATTAATACAAGTCCAGAAACTCCAATCATTAAGCTTATAAATTTGCTTATTCACTTGCTCACTAGGACCCAACTCCTTGACATACCCAGCAGTAATGTCTATGGATATTTCTACAGAGAAAGCTTGACCATCAATGGTGGATGTTTTTCTCAGCTTGTCCATCTCAAAGTTCATAACCTGATCACCAACATTCAAAGCAATTTTTCCTTCTTTCACATCGACTAACGCACCAGCTGTGGCTAAGAATGGTCTGCCAAGGATAAGAGGATCTTTAGTCTCAACATTATACTTCAGAACTATGAAATATGTGGGGATTATGAACTCTCCAATTCGAACCGGCACATCCTCAAGAAGACCCTCGGAAATTCGCACACTCCTATCAGCCAAGATTAGTGAGATGCGAGTAAGAGTAAAGTCAGTCATACCGAGTCCTACAGTAACTGAATATGGCATCAAACTGACACTGGAACCCAAATCACACAATGAACCTTTGAACTTTCCCTCGAAGATAGAGCAATCCAACACAAAACTTCCCGGATCTTCTAACTTTTCGAGAATTTGATTTTGAATAACAGCACTACATACCTCAAATATCATCATAACACTCTCTTCTTGACTCATGTCTGTTGTTAGCATCCTCTTCAAAAACCTCTTTACAACCGGAGTAGTTTTGATTGTATCCATTAAAGGAATCTCCATAGTGAGTTTCTCCAAAATAGCTCTACACTTAGCTTCATATAGTTCTTGTTTTGACTTCCTAGGGTTCCTGGGGAAGGGAATCTTTGGCTTATAAACTCCTTCAGTCGGATTCTGTTGCCATTCAGATTTTTGTTTTGAAGCAGCCTCTGCGTCACGACCAATACGTGTATCTGTATTGACCAATACAGATTCGTTTTTGTCCTTAGCCAAATTTTTGGATTTGTTGGAGTCCTCAAATTTTTCATGCTTATCAACCTCTGATTCCTCAACATCTACTGGTTCTTCCTCATCAATTAGAACTGGTGAATCACGGCATAACCCAGTGGTGTTTCCCGTGGCATGGACACCATCTTCAAAATCAGCTTTTATCTCTTCTAAATCTGCGATTTTCTCAGCATTCAAACTCCTTCTCAAAACAGGATTCAACTCCTTACCACTTCTCAGAGTGATGGCATTGCATTAATACTTTGGATTAGTATCCATCTTTCCCGGAAGAGTTCCATCTTGTCTCCTCATCGTCCTCGCAGTTTGCGCTACTTGAATGTCAAGCTTCTTAACATGAGTATTCAAGGATTCAAGCTTCCCATTCAGATCAGTGTACATGACATCCATCTTTCCATTAAAGTCAACTATAATCTTTTGTTGACCCTCCAAGATCTGTTCAAGCATAGACTCCATCTTGCTTTGCTTGGTTGGTGCGGTAGGTGCTTGGTAAGATGATGATCCATAATTTCGTCCAAAACTATTGTTGTTCTGGTATAGCTTCTGATAGTGAGGCTCAGCAACATACCCTGATAGGTTCTCATTACTCGTGAATGTGTTTCTTTGACCGAAATTATTGTGAGTACCTCGGTTTTGTTGATTTCCGTATCATGGATTCTGAAAACCAGTCCCACCTATGTAGTTGACTCCCTTTTCTTTTGGATCAAATGTCTCAACTTTTGCAGCAAATTGAACTGACTTCTTATTCACCAAGATGTTTTGAACTGAATCTATCTTGTTCTGCAATGTGGAAATCTGTTTTCCATCAACACTACCAGGTTGTTTCCTCCTTTCAAGATCTGTGTTCTTAGCGCTATTACTTGATGCCAAGTTATCAATAAGTGCTTCTGCTTCTCTTGGAGATCTTGTATTGAAATTCCCATTGCTCACTGAGTCAAGAGCAACTTGATATCTCCAATTTACACCTCTGAAAAAGGTACCAAGCAACTGAACCTTAGAGAAACCGTGGTGAGGACAGTCATGTTGGTAGGCTCTGTAACGAATCCAAGCATCCTTGAAAGCTTATGTTGGTCCTTGGATGAACTGCGAAATCCTGTCTCTCAACTCATCTAATTTCGCGTCATCGTAAAAGTTATGTAGAAAAGCCTTCTTAACTGATTCCCAGCTTATAAGAGAATCGGTAGGCAACTGTTTCAACCAATAAGCCTCCTCCCCCCCCCCCCCCCAAGTGAGTAAGGGAAAAGCTTACAGAACAAGAAGTCATTAGTCACCCCATTAGCCTTAATGCTAGTAACTAGATCCTCAAATCTCTCAATATGATCCATAGGGTGCTCATGTGATATCCTATGAAAAATATGTTGTCCGATCAACTGATAATAAGACGGTTTCAGCTCGAAGTCGTTTCTGACAAAGGTAGGAAGTCTGATTGCAGACCTGTTCCTGTAGAACTCATCTGGCCTGTTGTAATCCGCTAGAGTCTGCTCTCTCGCAACTACTGGTGCTACTTCCTCATTCACAATACCCACATGCACTATAGGGTTTCCATTCCTGTCCAGCCGCTGACCTTGATCATTGCAAACATGACCCTCTTCGTCCCTAAGGACGCCAGCTTCGTCTCTCATCAAAATCAAAGGATTAACCATCTCAGCAAGTTTTCGTGCCTTTCTGTTTGTTCTCTCAATTCTTCCGAGCTCTTGATTCAGAAAGGACAAAAGCTCAGCGTTCTTGTTGCTCCTAGTACTGCGATTAGGCATGCACCTGTAACACCAAAAACAAAGAAAAAGAACAAGTAATTAAAATTTAAAAATAAAAACTTAGACTAAACTCTAAACTTAAATCTATTGGAAACTCAAAGAGTCCCCGGCAATGGCGCTAAAATTTGATATGCTCAAATTAACCCTTCAAGCTACTCTCTCAAATTAAGAGATCACGGTAGTATGTAGGGATCGAATCCACAAGGACTCAATGGTCTCACAATAGATTTGTTCGTCTCGAGATTCATCTAAGCAAATAATAATTAAATAAAAAGACAATGCAAAATTAATTAAATTCAGTTTAAATTCAAGAATAGGAAAACATTAGGTTCATAGAATTTCTCAGGAAATCAAGTAATGATGCGAAATAAATTATTCAAGGATAGAATTAATATCAGGTTCTAGAACTCAAGCACTAAAATTAAATAAACCAGCTCTCGCTGCGAGAATTTACTATGATTAAAATCTAAGAAACCAAATCTCTTTGCGAATCTTAAAGTCTAAACAAGCATTAAACACAAGTTGATTTGTTCATAAATTATCTAATCCAAATCTCTTTGCAATTATCTAATTTACTCACTCTAGGTTTTATCCAGTTTCAAACTACACTCTCGTGCCAATTTAACAACCTAATATCGAGTTTTTAGGTTATCAATCTAGAACAAGCTTTAAACATACCGTAGGTGAAGAACTAACAAGTTTGAATCCTATTAAATTGATTAACACATCATTCCATGAAATCTCTTATGAGAATCCCTAAACCTAATTAGAAATCTACTCAGACATGGCAATGGAAAACAAAGACATGAATAATATAGATATCATAAAAGAACATAGTAAATAAGAATAGGGGTTTGAAATCTTCTCTCAAAGGTGCAAGGTAAGATCAGCCCCAAAACTCTCTAAAAACTCTCTCTAGCATCGAATGAATGATTCATCGATAATACAAAGTCTAAACCCCTAATATAATGTTAATACACGAACTGGGGCTATTGTGTAAACAGATGAAACTTCTGGGCAAAGTTGCAAATCTTCTTAAGTTGTTGTCTTCATGTGAAAAATAGAAATCAGACTGTATTGGTCAATACAGTAAGTTGTATTGGTCAATACACTTTACTCCAAAAACACCAAATTCGACTTCTCAGCTGCAGTGCTCCATGAAAGCTCCCAAAACGTTAAATAGTCTCAATTGCATGTAAACCTGTCAAAGACTCGATAGAGACTCGAAATAGACATAAAGGACTCGATTATATACATATATCATGGTCTAAAAACTCATAAAAACCATGATATATCAGTTATCCTTTCATTAGGAACTAAACAAAAGTTTCTAATAGAATGAAAATTTTTAAATGGCTGACACCCCACAGCAAAACCTTTCGGCGAGTTCTATGATAGCAATTTGCCCACACCGAGATCCCTATCGTTCGTTTAACTTTGAATTGACTATGGGTTCATCCTTTGATCAGATTACTTTTGTGATGTTTCCTTGTGGTTTGATTAAGCAACTACCTCCTTGCGAACAAGAGATTGCTATCCGGTTCATGGAAAAGGTATGCCTTGGTCTGATGTTTTATTCGTTATGAAAAAAACAAAAAACTGAATAAGTACTCGTTGTTTTTTTTGGTTTATGGCTAAGCACGCCTAGATTAAAGATGAAAGGGAGGCTTTGAGAGTAAATGTGAAAGAGGAAGAGGCACGAATCCGCCAGATTACTCGTGAGATCGAGATCCTGGAAGCTTCGCCTTATGCCTGGCTTGCTCTTGAGTCTGAATACTATATTATAAAATCCCACACTATGTTAGGGTGATGATCAAACAATTAGAAAGTAAAGTTAGTTTATCTTGTGAAGATATGTAAAACGATTGTTAGTTTATCTTGTGAAGATATGTAAATTACTATCTGGAAATAGTTTTTTCAGGATTGATTGATTGATATCTGTATCTGAACAATTAGATTGCCTACGTACCCAAAATGGGATCAAGCCGAATCGTAGTTCGTTAAAAAGAGTTTTGACTCGGAATGTTTTTAATTTACCGAACTTCCATGCTGCTTTGCTTAATGATTTTAAAGAGACTTTCAAAGTGAAAAATACATATTATCCCCTATTCACCCCCCAATCATTTAAGTGAATGGTACTTCAATCGTAAATTTTTTTGATGATTTATTTCAACATTGGTTTGTTAACAATTTTTTTTTTTTTTACCTATCTCGTGATAGATGAAAATATTTTTTATAAACTATTTCCATAAAAATAGATGGAAGAAATAACTGAGATTACAAAAATAACATAAGGAATTTGAAGTTCTTTGAATGATAAAAAATTCCGATGCTAGCAAGCTTCGATTCTTTTCACATGATTACAGCAAACATAGGACCTTAAAAAGGATGGAGATGCGATGATATAGTTTTAACTTGTGAAAGAATCAGAGTGATAGTTAGGTGACACTTTACTGCCCTGAACCCTATTTGCTTGGTGGGAAGTATCTAACCTTTTTTAGCAAATGAAGGAAAAGGAAAATTTTTCCTAGTAGCCAGGAACCAGAAAATTCTGGCAACCAGACCCTTAAGGGCACATTGATATGGGATAATCCTGGCAACCAGAAAATTCTATTCTTGTGCCACTGCAAGGCAAAGATACTGTAAGGAAAAAACTTTTTGTTAATATCTCGACCTTCTTCAACACCTTGCAGTGTTATAATGTATCCTAGGAATTCTTCAGAAGGGACTCCAAAGGTATACTTTGCAGGATTGAGTTTTATTTCATATTCGTTTAATATTGCAAAGAACTGATCAAGATGTGAAATGTGTTCAGATTCTTTCAGCGTCTTGACCAATATATCGCCAATATAAACTTCCATGATTTTTTCCAACTGTTTGTCAAACATCTTGTTGACGAGATGCTGGTAAGTTGCCCTGACATTTTTCAAACTGAAGGGCACATTGATATAACAGTATATTTCATTATCAGTGAGAAATGACGTATTTCCTTGATCATCGGAGTTTTATCGTTGTGCCCTTTGGTTTGAAAAATGTCGGGGCAACTTACCAGCGACTCGTCAACAAGATTTTTGACAGTATATCTCATTATCAGTGAGAAATGACGTCTTTTCTTGATCATCGGGGTTCATCTTAACAATTCATGTCCAGCAGCTGACTCAACCAAACGATCAATGTGCGGAAGAGGAAAATTGTATTTTTGACAAGCTTTGTTAATATCAGTGAAGTCAATGCAAACTCTCCATTTCTCATTCTTCTTTTTAACAACAACACGATTTGCGAGCCAGTCTGGATATTTGACTTCACGAATTGAGCCGGCTCTGAGGAGTCTATCAACTTCGTCGTTCATGACCTTCGCACGATCAGGACCAAGTTTCCTTAGTATTATGGCCATTGACTTTGTGAATGTCACAGTAAGCGTTCTCGTCGCGAACCCAGTATTGGAGGAGGGAGACTCGAACTTTCCTTTTCTTCGAGAAGATCGCCCAACAATGTTATTATACGGGGTTGAACCGAATCGTTTAGTGTGCTTTGCTACTTTTGGCTCAAACTTCTTGGTTGTAGGCACGACTCCAGTCTTTATGACTTTGTACTTCTTCTCAAAGGTTGTCTTTTTCTCTTCAGCTTCGATCCAGTTATTTGCTCGGAACAAGGCATCTTGGATATTGGTTGGCTTGTTAACTGTTAGCTCCAAACGGAATCTTGACTCATGCCACAGACCATTACGCAGAGCTGCCATGTAGCGGTTTGGGAAATTCCCAGAACTTTGGATAAAATATCCATAATTTAGCGATATGCTTCCACAGGGGCTCTTGTGGACCTTGTGCTAGATTCCACAGATCGCTATCCGTTTTTTCTTTTTCCATTAATACAAAGTATTGCATGCTTAGTTCGCCTACTCTTCTTATTTCGAATTACCTGTTAACCTCTTCAATGTATTTAAATACAATGACACATATTGTAATTTGGAGAGAATGGATCCTCGGTACGGATCCGGTATCAACAACATCTCTATATGAAATATAGAAAATAATTGTTAAAACAAAAAAAAAATTTTAAACAGTTTACTTAATTTAAACTGTTATATAAATGAAGCATCGTTTAGTCAAAGTGCACAAAAATACTATAAATTTTACTTACCAGTTGTTTAGAAAACCATAAAACATTCTTTTGTAATTGTATGTTAAGAAAAAATAAAAATATTCTCTAAAAGTGACGACAAATAATAATAAATTTAGAAAATTAACAAAATGTGAATTGCCAAAACTCAAACGTAAATGGAGTTTGTGTAATTTCTTATCCATTATTCAATTTTACCTTATTTAAAAAGGTTTTACTAATGTAATTATATATATATATATTAGGTTTAAATAAACTAAAGAAACGACGTCAAAAAACAAATTAAAGAAACTAAAATCTTTTGTTTTTTTTTATAGGCGTAGGCCAATGTTTAAAAAAAAATACATGTAGTCACGGGTCTGCTATGTTATTATATAAACTTTGATTACACCCACGAAAGATCGACATGTGTCAAAATTATAATTAACGAGATCATGATATGTAGAAAAAAGTAAAATAAATTATTTCTTGTTTATGGTTAATATATTCCAAAAAGAATTCTTTACATAGGATACCTTGGGTTAATTTGAGAACCAAAACAGATTTAAAACGTGAAAGTGAAAGAGGAGATGCATCTGAGGACGGTATGTGACTTTGACAATTTTTCTTTTCCGTAACTTTAGCTAGTATATATAAGAATATGAATCACTTAACTCATTAATTTTCATATTGTAACAGAAATCTGATCTAATATAGTATATCGTATAGATAGATATGTATTAACGAGCTATTATATATGTAGGTTACATTAAAAAAATTAGGTAAATCTGTTGAAAATTTGAATAAATAAACAGAAGTTTCACTTCTTTCGTCTGATAAAACAAACGCAGATATTTCCAATAAACGTGAAAGGGATCGCTGGAAGCTTAGTGGTACTGGTGAATTGGTCTGGTGCTTGGGCTGTTTCCTACACTTTCAACTTCCTCATGACCTGGAGCTCTCCAGGTACACTGTTAGGATAAATAACTTTTACATCTTATTTTGTTTTGAATATGATTAACAAATTTTTTTTACTCAAATTTTTTAAAATTTTGTATAAACTAACAAATTCTTATAAATATCCTCATAAATAAGGTAGTTTTACGTTTCCGTTTTTGTAATTATCTTAATAAATCTCGTAAAGTTTGCTTAATACATTAAAATTTTATTACTATTTATAAGATATAGATTTTGCACATGGCGATCCTCAAATCAATGTTTATATAATAAGATAGTATGGAGATTTTTATTTTATATTTATACATATATGTATAAAAATTATATATACAATAAAACTTCTATAAATTAATAAACACCATTAAATAATAAATTTTGTTGGTCCTAAGTAGGGCCGGTGTACAATTGAAAAAAATTTAATAAGATAATAATATAATAATTTTTTAGAATCTCTATGTAAATATATGGTCCCATTAATAACATAAATTAATAATCATGTAAATTTGCATATATATAAAAAGATAATATACTTTAGTATTTTTTAATGAATTTCTTTTAGAACTCATCACTAATTTTTCTTATATAAAAAAAATATACTGATGTATTTTAAACTATCTTATTTTTATAAAGTATATAAATTTGTCATAAATAAGCAAAGTTTTCTATAAGTTTTTAAATTCTAAATATACATAATTTTTATTTTAATAGTCGTATAGGCTGTTTAAATACAACAATTGAGATCATTAATCATAAATTAAATTTATGTTAATCATTTATATAAGTGAATTCATCTAGAATTTTTGTTATTTATTATTCAAATAATTTGATTTTTCTTTTAAATTTTAAATTTTCAAGTCCAAAACTATTAAAATTTATAACATCCAAAAATTTAATTTAATTTAGACCAAATTGTTTTAATTCATATATTTTTAATTTTTAACAAAACTCTCTATAAATTAATAAATATTAGTTTATACTATAAATTAATATTTATTCATTTATAGATAAATGAATACAACTATAAATCAATAAAATATCATGGTCCCAATATTATTAATATATATAGGTTTTACTATATATATATATATATAATTATATATAATGATATATAAAATATTGATTAACTTATTGATCTGTGGTCGATCCGGATCGACCCGTGGTTGATCGGATAACCTGAAAATTATTTCGGCTTGATACATGGATCGGGTATACAAACATTGCTAACAACTCTTTAATGTTCATCTCTCTCTATTTTATCAACGACAAGTTAAGGTTATCTTTTTTTTTTGTAATTTTATGTTTGGATTTGTTTCATACATTCTCCATTTTTGTTGTCTCATCAAATCCTTTAATTTGTTTGGATATAATTGAGTCATGAAAATGAAATAACTAAAATAAGTAAATATGAATCAAATAAGCACGGTTTTACTCAAATTATTTAGAGCACCCAAATTAGTCATTCTTTGTGGATGTATTTGAATATAAAACTAATTAAAAAAATGGGTGTCTTCAATGGGTGAATAGTAAAAAAGACATGTGTCTTCCTATTGACACTTTGGATACCAAAAAATATGAGTGTTTTTAATTTTAATAATAATTAATTTTTAAGACACCCTTAAATGTATTAGGGATGAGGATGGTCTTAGGGTGTCAAATGTTGTGCATTCGTCTCCAGACCAGACGACAATAAAATTGGTCCCAGTTTTTTCACTATACATAGCAAATCAGAAGAAAAACAAATTATGAAGTATATTATTAATTTATATATTACAATTCATTCCAAAATTCTGCAGACAAAGTGACCAAATTACGATTTTTTTTAATTATTTTGCGATCCAAATGCATTTTTGGTTGCCATAGTCCTACCACAAAATTGTGTGTTGACCAAATTGAGTCAGTAATCCACTAGACCAATGTTACGGTTATACATCACCATTACAACTCCCTCTATAGCTCAAGTCCTCAAATCTCAAGAACAGATTATAAGAGGAAGAAGAAGATTGATCAACAAACTCTATCTGTTTTTATAACAGAGTTAACCTTTAAACCGGCTAACAACCACTTAACCGGACCCATAACCGACTTCTATTTGATCCCTAGTTTAAGCGTAATCTGAAGCATCTGCCTTGTCTATAGTCTCTCACTAGGTAGCATGAAAACTCTCTCCGAGATCCGTTTCCCGTTTCAGAAATGTCTTGGAAACGGAAACTCGATGGAAACATATTTTCTAACAACCGCCATTTGGAAACGCGGTGGAAACGTTTATTTACGTTTCGGAAACGCGATGAAAAACTTCATTTTTTGGAAACTTATTAAATAAATAATTTAGAAACTTGATATATGCATGATAGATTATATGTATTTTTTTTATCTTTACAAAATTCGAACTGATTTATAAAATATAAATATCTCATATATTGTTTTTCTCCAAAAATTAATCATAACCTAAAACAGTTAGAATATTGGATTTTTGTTGTTTCAAATATTTTTTAATATGGTTTTAATGTTTCACTATATTTTTAAAATTATGTATATACACTATATTTTTAAATTATATATATACACTATATTTTGAAAATTATTTATGTGTATATATGTGCGTATATATATATTTACGTTTCCAACACATACCCGTTTCCTATTTTAAAACAAAAAAATTGTTTTTCACATGTTTCACTTCCGTGTACCCGTTTCCTACTTAGGAGTCTCTCACTTCCACTTAAACTGAAGCAGGCATAACTGCAACTAATAAGACACATTATGAAGAAGTTATATGAAAATATAAAATTTTGAATAAATATTGCTTAAAAATTTCATCATTGAGAAAAGTCCCTTCAAGGTATGAGTTCACATTTTGCCAACAAAAAAATAACATTAAAAATTAGACTTCGAAGCTAACAACTACTCTAAATGTTTAGATCAACAATCATTCTTGCTTTTAGTTGTGAGTAGGAGAGTTTGGGACAATGCGCGCGCA
The DNA here is from genome assembly GCA_028015245.1 of Cardamine occulta. Taxonomy (NCBI): domain Eukaryota; kingdom Viridiplantae; phylum Streptophyta; class Magnoliopsida; order Brassicales; family Brassicaceae; genus Cardamine; species Cardamine occulta. The sequence goes on from CM051374.1 coordinate 13,151,122, forward strand.
GTTATCCTTGAGAAGAGGAGGGAAGAACGGATTCAACGGAAACATTTGGGGCCAACAGTTGGCATCTAAGGCCGAAAACGCCTTGCAACATGCAGCTTTGACATTTTCAAATTTTCCAGAGAAAATTGATTTAGAAATTTCCAGCACACATCCTTCGACGTTGAAAAGAGACGACCAACATTTTACTAGATCAATAGGTAAGCCAATCGGAAAAAGTCCTGGAATCATTGGCGGGGTTTGCATTTGAGCTACTCCTTGAGTAACAAAAGTGGCAGCACAAAGAGAAACCATTAATAAAATTGATACAATAGCTTTGATTCCCATCTTTCTTGTTAATCTTTTTTTTTCTTCTCTTTTTGGCTTTTGTTAAGACTTGGTTTTGGATATAGGAAGAAACATATAATTTATAGAATCAAGAAACAAGACTTTATTTGATAAATCGAAAAGTAACATAACAATTTTTAATTTTCTTTCAAAATGTAACTCATGTTTAGGTTTAATGCAAATGTAGTGTGTTATTTCTTACAATATGTTGTGTTTACTAATGTAAATGTATATGTTATTGTTCAAGTTTCGAAACCGAAAATGAGAAAGTTATAATTTTTCTGACCTATTTTTTCTAACTTTAGCTTGGTTATTTAATAATTACAACTTTATTCTACTTTATTGATTTTAGTCTCCAACTCTCAACCCCATTTAAGGTATACGCCGAATTTATTATAAGTAATAGCTTAGATAACAAATAGGTTCTTCATGCGGGCTGCGATTAGATTATCTAACCATTGGTGCTTTAGTTATGTAATCAAAAGAAGTTAGCAAAGACAAGAAGAAACTTGTGAAGAGAACAATGGTCAAAGACTAAGTAAGAGTCTCTCTTTGTTATGCAAAACATACAAAATGTTGCAGATCTTCTACTGAATCAAACAAAGTCGAGAAGAAACTTAGCAATTCGATAAAACGGTCCATGTTGACACACCTCAAATACAAATCATCAAATTTAGGATAATGCATCCACCACAAGATCTCCAACTCTTTTTTCATGGATAAAACTAACTCCGCATTTCAAATAACTTAAAATGGTTTGAACTTTGAAGTGTCTTCTGTCCCAACATTTAATCTAACAAAAGGTAAAAGAGAAGTTTCAACTGTCGCCACCTGCATGCTTCAGCTTGCTGTCTGGTCGATTGTGTTTACTGGCATTCGTTGTGTCGAGGATCACTACCCGTCCATCTACTAACTGTGATACATGTAACGAGAAATCATGAAGATTACGCAACATAATCGATTCAAAGAGTTGATGAATTTATTTAACTTCAAGCAAACAGTTATGATATTCTGATATATCTTGTTCTAAATGCTCTAACAGGGGACTAACAAGTATATTAATCAAATCTGTTTCCGCCTAATGGAAGAAAGCTAGAATTTTGAATGAACATTACTTCGAAAATGGATAAACGGGCTAAGCTTCTTAGACTTATCTGAGAGATAGGAGATGTTCAATTGACAGTAGTGAATTCTGAAACAAGGAAGAGAGTTAATACCTGGCCGTTGAGTTCTAATAAAGCTTTCCCGGCTTCTTCATCAGACGAAAATGTAACATAAGCAAAACCTTTTGGTCTACATCTAACTTTGTCCATTATCAAATCCACTGAAGAAACCAAAAAGATGAAGAAGACTATCAGAAGACGTTAGTTATAGGCAGTTATAGGAAACATTTCTTCATTAGAATGAATGGTAAGTACACTTACAACCTTATATACAAGTGTAAAAACTCTTAACTATCCTCTAATAACTAATTGAATCAATCAAAGATGTGTAAGTGAAACTGTGGAACTAATTGCTTTTGAGATTTAGAGATTAACCTCTGAGAACTTGACCATATTGAGAAAAAGCTCTAGTTAATGTTTCTTCTGTGCTTGAAAAAGATATGCCTGCAAAAGAGACATCGGTTTAGTGACAGTAACACAAATGATCACTGAGACTCAGATCAAATAAAGAGTATGCTTTTTACATCTAAAGTTTGAAACTTTAAGCTAAACCTTATTGGTAAGACAATTTTGAAGCACTTAAGCCGCAATACACACATACACTTGTCAGTAACATCTCTTTTAAGATCAGATTCTATCAAAACTTATCCCTAAGAATTGGTAAAACCACATCGTACATACACAACAGAAGCCAATATCAACTAAGAATACACAGATCGAACCAGACATCAAACAAGAGTACCATAAACAGTGAGAATTCAAACCCTTAGAAACAAGTTAGTGAGATTGAAACTTTACATTGCCTTTACATCTAAAGTTTGAAACTTTAAGCTAAACCTTATTGATAAGACAACTTGTGGCACTTAAGGGACAAATTCACACATACACTTCTTCTAACATCAGATTTATATCTTAAGAATTGGTAAAATCACAGCATACAGATACAACAGAGGCCAATATCAAATAAGAACACACAAATCGATCTAAACATTAAACAAAAGGACCAAAGATGGTGAGGATTCAAACAAGCATTGTCAAAGTCACAGTCTTTTAAAAACCCTTCTATCAAATTCCCAATTCAATGCATTAGAAATCAAGAAATGGGAAATTTAGATTCGTGAAAGTTTGGATTAAGAATCAGATAAGCGGAGAGACACAATCGCAGATAATAAAAAAGAGACCTTTGACAAAAAGTGTAGAGGAGAAGGTTCTGGAGAAGAGAAGTGGAGGAGTGTAGGAGCGATAGAGAAGATGTTTGAGCATTTTTTCTAAAGTGCAGGTGGGAAATCTCACCGCCGGCGAATCACAGTCTCGATACGACGTCGTAAAGTCTGAAACTCAAAAACGTATAGCTGAAATCTTCGTCTCTCTCTTCGGCGATTTAGGAGAAGAAGAGAAGTTAAATAAAAATTCTCAAATTAATTCTCTATCGCGATTTGTTATGAAAACAGAGAAACAAAAATTTCATACTCAAAATGACGTTATTTTTAATAACCAGTGATATGACTTAACTGCGTTAGCGTCCGGGATTTAATGTAACTGAATTGAATAATAATATTTAAAGAATTGTTTCAAAAACAATAAGAGAAAGTCATATTATAAACAAATTATATTTACATATCAAACTATCAAATTGTTTTTGAGTTTGCCGCACTTTGCGCTATAAAAAAAAACATAACTGTTCATTTTCCAGTAAAATATTGATGAGTTATCGGTAAAATAAAATTTTTAATTTTAAAATAAGAGAAATTTTGGAAAAATACCCTGTTTCAGTTTTTTTATTTGAAAAATACCTTCTATTTATTTAGTATATTTTAAAAAAAAAATATTGTTATTGTTTTACTAAAATACCCTTTTAAAAGTGAATATAATTTTTAGAAAAAATTAATTTAAAAATATATCTTTGGAAAATTAAAGATTTTATTTAGAAAAAAACATAAAGAAAATCTTTTTAAAATCCCTTAAATATATCACAATAATCGACAAAACAAAAAACAAATTCTGAAAAAATCACATCTTCAACAAAACAATTCTCTGAACCAACTTTTTCTAATTTGGATTTTATTTTTAGGGAGGAGAATGCAGCATATATCAACTGTTTTTGGAGAATGGATGGTGACAAAGACATCGTGGAAGTTCATAGTGATTAAAGAAAAAGGAGGTAAATTATTTACCATTAAAGATATTTTGAAATTTGATGATATGGTTCAGATGGTGAACGAAGATTTTGGTATAGATAGGTTGATTCACGAGGTACAACTTAGCTATGTGTTGCCTAAATCAATGATGAGAAACATGCCCAAAGATAGTCCTCCAGTCTTTGTTACTAGTGATAGGCAGTTGGATATTTTTTGTGAAATATGTAGATCAGTGCCCCTTCATCTTTACATATCAGTTAAGAATTCAAACATAGAGAATCAAGATCTAGTTTTAGGTTTTCGTGAGATTTCTGGAGAAGGTGGTGAAAGCATGACTAGGAAATCAACCGATAATGTTGATATACGTGATAATAATGATGAAGCAGAAGTTGGAATTGCTAGCTTTCAAGATGGAAATGTCCTTCAAGAAGGGCAATGCTTCAAGAGTAAAACAGACCTGAGTTGGAAAATACGGATGCTTGCGATTGAACACAAATTCAGAATTACTGTTTACAAGTCAGACACCAAATTGTTGGTTGTCAAATGTGTAGACAAAAACTGTAAGTGGAAGGTTCGAGCTTCAAAGGAAAATGGATCATGTAAGTATTTTTGGGTAACAAAGTACATTGACAAGCATACATGTCTCAGCAGAAACATTGGTCCACCAAAAGCTTCTTCCAAATTAATGTGTAAGCTTCTTTTAGAAGACTTTGGAAGTGCAGGTTTAAGTATGAACCCAGACTTGATTTAGACAAATTCGAAGAAACGATATGGTATTCATTCAAAATACTGGAAGACATGGAAATCTAGAGGAAATGCTCGTGAGGAGGTATTGGGTTCTCCGGAAAGTAGCTATGCTCAACTCCCGGTATACATTCACAAGATTCAGAAGGCAAATCCGGAGTCAATAGCATGTCTTGAGATTGATGATCAAAAGAGGTTTAAGTACTTATTCTTTTCATTTGCTGCTTCTGCCAAAGGTTATGAATTCATGAGGAAAGTTGTTGTCGTTGATGGATCCTTCTTAAAAGCAAAATATGGTGGTATTTTGCTAGTTGCAACAGCTCAAGATGGAGATTCTCATATTTATCCTCTTGCTTTTGGAATAGTAGATTCCGAAAATGATGCAGCATGGGAGTGGTTTTTCATGAAGTTGAGATCTGTTGTATCAGATGATCCTAGACTAGTAATGATATCTGACAGGCATTTATCCATTGGTACTGCCATTGAAAAGGTGTATCCATTGGCTCATCGAGGAATCTGCACTTATCATCTAAAAAAGAATTGCATTAGTAAGGCTGGAGGAAAAAAGGTTGTTCGAATGGTAAGGACAGCATCTAGAGCTTATACAACAGAAGAGTTTAATGCAATTTTCTCTGAGATTCGTCGTCATAATCAAAAGCTGGGTGTTTATCTGCAGGAAGCAAATGTTCAATTGTGGTCTCGTGCTTATTTTCCATGAGACAAATATGACATTATTACAAGTAACTCAGCAGAGTCATTAAATTCTTTGTTCAGAAAACCCTGTGAGCTACCCATTGTGCCACTAATTGAGGCAATTAGAAATACACTTACACGATGGTTTTTTGATCATCGAGAAAGTGCTGCAAAACTTAGTACACCTCTGACACCCAGAGTTAAAATGGAGCTCCAGAAACGGTGCCATTTGTCATATACCTTTGATGTGCAGCCTATAAATCAGCATGAGTTTCAGATATTTGATGGGTCAAAAATTTACTTGGTTGATCTACAACAGATGACATGCACATGTCGTGTGTTTGATATTGAGAAGATCCCTTGCACGCATGCTGCTAAGGCTGCAATGAGTCGAGGCATAGACCCTGGGTTATTAGTACATCAATACTACACAAAGTCTCACTTGTGTGCTGCATATTCAGAGAGTATACGACCTATCGATGAGTTTTTAGACTTGAGTGAAATACCTTCTGCTATTGTTGGTCAGATTTGTCTTCCTCCAGATGTCCAAAGAAAACCAGGAAGACCCAAAAAAAGAAGATTTGAGGGTTTTGGAGAACAAATAATGAGGAAAAAAGCACGACAAACTTGCTCAAGATGTCGTCGTTCCAGACATAATCGTGCAACATGCGACTTTGGATTTTGATGTTTTTTATGGGTTTAAGCTTCTAACATTTCGTTTGAGTTTAAGCTTTTGGATTATGCTTTACTTTATTGGGTTTTTAATGATTCTTTTACATTTGGTTCATCAATAAATTTGATTGTTTCAGGCAAAGAATGATTCTCTTTCTATGTGGAATTCTCGTATACAAAAATTTAGTAAAACAAAACACACGACATGTGCATCTCAAACCAAAGTAATTAAACCATAGTCGTATAAAAAAAGACTGGAGAATAATTCAAAGTAAAAGAAAACAAATCTCAAACCAAATTCAAAGCAAGAAAAAGACTACTAAATAGAAAAGAAAACATGAGTACGCCTAAAACTAAAAACCAAAATATACAAAGTTAACTAGAGATCCTCGCAATGGTTAGCTTCCACAAACATATCTGTTGCCAACTTTTTTCTAAGATTCTTGATGTTTGCGTCATATAGTCCAGTCTCCATATCTGCCTCTAAAGTAAGACACTCAATATATTTCAATGCATATACTCCACAATCACCAGATATTTTGTTTTGTGGTATCCCTCCACACCTTGTAATTTTGTATCCATCAGCATTTAAATGATCATTTTCCAATGGAGAACCCATGGCTTTGATGAGAGATGGAACCATAAGTGCATATGGTTTCACAAATTCTTCGATCTCTTCGTCGTTAGCGATCGAAATAATGCTGTCATACACATTAATACGCCGGTGAGGAATCGATATAGCCAACGCTATCCAGTGAACATCTTTAATGTTCAACACCACATAGACATCATCAACATAAACTCCAAACTTCTTGTTTGTTCTTTCACACTTTGGTAAAACACCATTATAGTACTCAGTGAATTTATAGCTCCAATCAAAGTTTGTAGGGTTATCTAAAAACTTTTGGTAGCTATTAGATACCAAGACTGTAAATGGAGTATCCAAAAACGTCACTCTTTCACTGGGAAAAGGACAAGGGGTTTTTGTTAACTTCCTTCTGAGGAGAGACATTCCAACATCAATATGCTGCCATTAACCAAAAAGATATAGTTTAGCTTACGTACAATAATTATTTTCATTATTGAGGGTGCCACAGAGCCTTAACAAAACACGTAAAAAGTGCATAAACATAGAGATATAGTTTAGCTAACTTACATCTTCACTTAACCAAATTTGTGGTTCAATGACCTCGTGAAAAAACTGCTTGTCTGCCTTAATGGTGCACAAGTTGACAGTTACATTTCTGCAAATAAGTAAAGATACATGATCAAATGACTATTGTAAAAAGCCTAATAAAATAAGATATTTTCAAAAACTACAAACCTTTCTATCTTCGTCCACGCATCTAGCCAGTCAGCTTTATTTTGATTTACCGCAGCAAAAGCATCATTTTGATTCACAACCTTTTTCTTTTTTCTCATCCTCTCACCAACATCAAATAACAAACCATTACTTTTTGTTTTTGTATCGATTGTATCCCATTTTCTGATGTTATGGAGGTTCTCTTTTGCTGGTGTTACATTCAGAATTTCTACCGATGAGTCAGATTCCACTATATTGAAAGTGGTTTTCAAGTCATTTTTCCTTGTCTACAAAAAAATAAAAAAGTCATTGAATGTAATTTTGAATAAGAATAAAAGTTTTAAAATAAAAAAAAATATTTCTGTATATATACCGAATCATCAAGTAGTTTTATCTTGGTGTTCATGTCAAAAATGTCCGACCTAAGTCTTGCAAATCCATTTTTAAGACTTTCGCCTAGCTCAATGATACACTCGTCAAAGTATTCTTTTGTTAAGACTTCAATGACGGCAATTTTCTTCTTATGCTTCAAATTTTCTTCTTTGTACGTCATCTAGAATTAAACATGTCAAACCAAAAGAAACTCATCATAAAGCTATTAGTAAGTAAAGATATCTGGAATAATTAAGAGAGCAATTCTTGGAGATTAACAATATAAACACTTAGTTGAATGTTTAATGCAAAATAATGATTTGTTTAAGAAACTATCTAATACTAAAAACAAAGAACTCTAATACTAAAAACAAAGAACTCGTAAAGTGTTCAATGGACTTAAAAAGCATAGTGCTCAAAACATATGGTTTCTAACATGTGAGAGAGTTCTTAACGTAAAAGGAAAACTTTTCAATTGAACTTATTTATGTGTGTTTGATTATTAAAACCACATACAAAACAGAAAAAGAAGACTGATACCTTGCACCTTAGTTTTGTTTGTTGATATTGGAACGTGAACTCAAGAAAAAATCATATATTGTGTAGGCTAATATTGTGTTTATATATTGTATGTATAATTGAGATAAACTTTATAATATATTTATTTTTATCTTTTATTTTATTTATTTGTATGATTAATTTCTAGAAACTTATCTATATCTTTATCTCAAATCTTTTTTAAATAATAATAGTATTTTTTATTATTTAGAAAATTCGTATTTATTTATAAAAAATAAATGACATGTAAATTAATATGGGTAAAATTGTCATATCATATATATAAAAATATTGATTTAAAATAAATAAATGAAGAAGGTAATTTTCAAATTAAAAACCCCAAATAGGGTAGTTTGCAAAAAAACCCTTAAAATAATTTTAAATATTGGTTTCTTTATTTATTTTTTAATTAATAAATAAATAAAAAGAAAAAAAACATAACTATTCATTATCAGGTAAAATATTGATCAGGTATCGGTAAACTAAACTTTTTAATTTTAAAATAATTTAATTGTTAGTTTATTTATTTATTTTAATTAATAAATAAATAAAACAAATAAAATCGGAAATGAACCAAAAATTTCAATTTTATTTTATTTTCATTAAAACAAATAAAAATTTATAATTATAATAACCTTTAACTACAGAAATTTTAATTTACTATCACATCTTTAATTATGTTTAATGAAAACTAAACAGTTTTGTTTATTTGTTTGACAGCGTAAAATCAAAAGGTAATTTGAAGATTTTATTTGTAAATGTAATTGATTAGAAGATAATAACTATGCGATTCAAAGTGCTAATAACTCTCACCTTACAAATTAAAAATATGATTTTTAAAATTAAAATAAAAATAATATTTAACAAAACGCGTAATTTGTCAAAATGGTTTAGACTAAACCATTTAGTATAGTTTTTTTTTTGTTAAAACCATTTTTATTGTTAAAACCGTTTTTTGTCGTCTTTTATATAAAACTCCATTAAGGAGTAAAAAACAAAATATCAAAATTCAGAAAAACAGAGCATATCCACTCGAAACAACATCAAAATAGACAAGTATTAAGAGTGATTCTCGTCTTCAATGATTGATTATAACCAATGTTCTAAAAATCGCTAGGCGCTAGTCGGGCGGCAAGAGTGGACCTAGCGCCTAATCAATAAATCGGAGATTAAACGAAGATTAAATCGGGATTAGTTTTAGAGTTTTAAGACTATTTTAATGTTTTTTAAATATATTAATCCATTATAATTAAATTTTTCTATAATATTGTTTTTAAAATTGCATTAAAGACAAAAACAATTATGATTTTTATTAAAATTTTGAACATAAGTTATTGTAAAATATCATAAAATCCTAATCTAAATGTCTGAATAACAAAAAAAAAATTATCTAGCGGCGAAAATGTGCCTAGCGATTAGGCGCTAGTCGGGCGGCAAGGGTGGGCCTAGAGACTAAACGGCGAGTAATCGGAGCTAGGCGGAGATTTTTAGAACAGGGATTATAACCACTCATGACCTCACAAAGCCAAATAAGACTGGAAACTTCCTTGGCAATATAATCCATCTCCTTCCTCGAATTCTTCAAGCTGCAACCAATTTCATAGAAGTTCTTAGTATAGTTTTTTTGTTAAGACTTTCAAATAAATTGTAGAAAGAAAGAAAACTGTTACAAGCTGGCTATGGACAAACCCAATATAGTTTTAAACTCATAGCCCAATTAGAAGACAACAATGAATCCAAATGAATGTTTGTAGAAAGATCTCAAATATGAGAGTAGCCGAATAGCCTCGTATAGTATAGTACTATAGTTTTAAGTTTTCGATTATGATTATGCTTCTGTTCCGTCACTTGATAAGTTTAAATTAATCATTTTTTTAATATACATAATTTTTTTTGGTTGAGTTAATTATCCTAGATTTTAATCTCCTACAACCTCTGGAATCAGATTTTATGTTCAAGTGTTATGTGAAAACATTTAACTGAATATGTACTTTACCCTGGTTTAAGTGATGAATCCAGCACAAAATTGTACTTAGTGTCGAAGTACTATATATGTGTACTATATTACAAATTGTATTAGACAAGAAATAGTATTTGTTACTAATTTACTTGCAAGATATAACTCTTCCGTTACGTGCATACGTTAAGATGAGGTAAAACATTTCTTCTAATATCTTTAAAGTATGCTTGATTAAGAATTATTTTATCTAAAAACCCCAGATTTGTTATGGTTGGTTTGCATATGTAATATTCATCGGATCCGCATAAAGCTGGATCCCAAACTTTATATGTTTTCACCACTAGAAAAATTGCAATCTCATGGCATTCATAAAAAATATTTTGTTGGTAACTTCACTTTCTTCTTCTGTGTCGTGTTAATTCTGTCTAAAATTCTGGTCAAATCTTTGGTTTGAGTTAGGTCTTGAATCAATATTTAACACATGTTTATTCTGCTTATGAGCTTTCGTCTTGCTTCCCATTGCCTCGCTTTCTCCTTATTCATTAATACCCAATTCGTTGTCTCTTTGCTCTTCTCTCAAGCTTGGATATTTTCAGACTCACTGATCTCGATTTGGGATTATTAAATTTCGAAAAATTTCAAGTTAATTGGGATTGACAATGTTGGGTATTTGTTGCTGGTGCAGTTTGGGTTTAGTTAAATTTAATTGTTTCAGTCACCGTTTTGTTTCTTTACCACCCCGTTTAATCTCTCTCACCAGGTAAGTTTCCCGGCAAGAAATTATCGTCCGTCTGCCTCTATTTCAATTATGTTGCGACGAGTGTAATTCCGTTATGATTATCTATTTTCAGCCCTCTCATGGAATCAACAAGGAACTTGAGGAAGCTAATCGCTTAATAACAAGTAATGAATCCGAGGTTCCATCTCTTTTCATTCGAATTGATTTCTATATTTCATTAAATGATTGGGAAGAAGCAATTTAAATGGTGATAATGTTTTTTCATCTTAAACTAAATTTGCTTGCTTTAGGGTCTAATCTGCTTTTGAATTGATTTTCTTCAAAAAAAAACCCTGGCGAAATCTGATGTAGATACTTACGATATTTATCTGCTTTAAGGTTTAATCTGCTTTAGGGTTTAATCTGACAAATCCTTGATAACAAATAAGAAGTAAAGTTTAAACTTAAGAAACTGCTGCAGGATAAAACTGATGTGTTCAGCTGAGGAAATGAAGAACAAGATAAGGTCATATTTTCAGCTTTGATTCCATCAATGGTATCATGAGTACTTAATCTCCAAGAATTTTTTTTTGATTTCCATCTTATAAATCATTTAATCACGCTGGCAAGTTCACATGGCTGATGTCTTATCATGTGTGGCTAGGTCTATCAGGATGGAGGGAGAGATACTACACAGAAAAATTAGCAGCTAAGTTTGTAGAGGAAATGGAACAAATACGCAGAGATTTTGTGAGTTTCCCATGTCTGTATTTTGATGAAAATAAGTAACGTTTAATTCACTAGAAGTATGCCAACATACTGTCTTTTAGTAGTTTTGTTGGACTGGCGGTGACCACAATTTGTTTGTGTTTTGTACATTTCGTTGCTAAGAATCTATCTTTCTACCTTCTACATAGTAACCCTTAACTGTTTTTGTCTTCTTTGAATTGACATTTGATGCTTTGGAGGCAACTTTGCTGTTGAATTGGTGTAACGAATTAAGATCTTGTCTTCCTTGCAGTTTAGATTTATCGGTTTTTTTTTTTTTTTTCGCGAGCTCACTCTCTACTGTAAATGCAAGATTTTAGAGACCTCTAATCGTCCTCCAAGACACAAGAGAAAAATGCTTCTGATTTCAGTAGCACATCATCTTGCTCTTCAAGTTCTGTTTCAGGTTTGGAAACTGATTATTATATTTTCATAATACATTGTCTTCAATTTCAGGTTCTATGGTCTCTTTGTTTCATCTTTGCCTTTTATGGCTTCAAGCATATGCAGTACAAATATATGTTCTAACAAGAAACTTTCCCTGCAGTCACTTTAGAAGAAAGGACATTTGAGGATGATTGGAATTAAGTGAAGTTGCATAGCCATGTTATTTCAGGTCTTATAGTTTTCAGTGTATGCGAAACTTGAGAGATTGGTATTTTTGTGTTGTAGTCTACCAAATAGCTATTTGATTGAGAATAGGTGAATGGATCTTTTGATTAGGAAGGAATGTAGTTTGAGCTTCCATGTTTCAGAAACACGATAGGTTCTTGGACATCTATATAAAACTTCGTCTTGACTTTAGCAGTTGTATCCTTGTAGATTTTTTATCCTTTTCAAATTATTATGTTGGAGTTCTGTAGTTCCCAAAACTAATATCTGCCTCCACATAAATTATCGATTCTGCCGAGAATATTCTGGAGAAGCGGAAGATGAACCGAGGTTTGCTGGCAAATCATACCACTCTTCTTCACTTGATTGAGATTCCTCAGCTTATGGACACGTAAGCTATTAGACCTGCTGCCAAAATGTTTAATCTGATTTCTAGCATCTTAATGCTCTAGATCTAAATGGTAACGTGTAAGAGAAACAAAAGAAAGCATAAATATAAAATAAATACTTTCAGGAAATATATATATATATAGGGATGAAGACATCAATGCTTTGGCATGGAGTTCTATCTCAAGATTTCAATTCCGTAAGAGTTTTTTTAGATTGTTTTAATTTTTAACCATTTTTTTTAATTGCTATCAAATATAACACAATTATGGCTTGTGATGCAACATAAAAGGAATTTATAAAGGAAATGCTCACTATAAAGTTTGTCTTTTGCTTTCGAGATATATCAATTATCGGTATAAAAAATATGGCTTTTTTTTTATATATCTCAGGGATAGATCTTAGGCCTATGGAAGGATCCAGACTAATCCTCTGAGGGAGGTGCAACCCATGGCCGGATATTCAAATGGGCCGTAAGCAAGGGCTCATATCCATGTGGCCAAGCCAATTGACTAATAGCTCTGCGTTTGGGGGGAATCGATCCCTGACCTCGACCAGGAGGGTGATTCCTCGCCAAGCAAGAACCACTAGACCAAGAGAACTTGGTTAAAGAATATGGCTTGCTCTCGAAATATAGCAATACAAAAGTCATATTTTAGTCTCCAATAGCTACGATTGTATAATTTTAATCAGTTCAAAACAACTTTATCAAACCTAATACCCGAAACAATTTTTCAAAAAAATATTCTTATACATTAAATAAATAGTTCCGTTTAATCAAATTATAACCGTCTGCCCCACGCATAGCATGAGATAACCCCTAGTATAAATAAAAAAAACTTTTTGGAGCCTCTGGAGATGTCCACCTCCCTAAAAAAAAAAAACTTTTAAAACAGTTTACGAAGTGCCATGTGGCGTGCATCTCTGATTAAATTAAAAACCAACCCATTACCATCGAAACCCAAACCCACTAAATAAATATTAAATAATCCTAAACCCACTAATAATACAGAGATCTCTTATTAAAAGTCCACTAATAGATGCAAAGAAACAAACCAGTCCATCTAAATAAAGGCCCAAACAAATCTCTCATCTCCAATGATGGCTACCTTCTCGAAATTCATAACCCCAATGGAACCTCCCTATATAACCTACACCCCACAGCTACTTGAAAACCATCATCGCACCTCTTACTCCGAAAAACCAAATCATGGCTCCAGAATCTTTCCAACCACCTCCACAGCCACTGACGTTCACCATCCTTGATGAAATTGATGCCGACTATTGTCACGAAGAATTTTTAGTCCGACTAATCCACTATAGAGAAGCCCGGAATTTCAAGAAAGGCGACATGCTCATCGGCCTTGAATTATTACTCATAGACTCTCAGGTTTTTCTCACCAAACCATTATAATGCTGGATTCAGATTCTGAGTGCATTGTTTTGATAGTGTCTAAGGTTCTCTAACACAACGACGAGACCAATTTCTCTGTATACTACTTATTTAAAATGTTCCAATGTTTAACTGCTTCGTCCAGTCCAGTCCCAGTTTAGGAATCGAATATAAATGAGTTCCACATGTTCGTCCTCAAATCTCCACCATAACATTCAGATAGAACTTTAGTATGTTAAGAAGAGATGTCTGAATTCTGTTAAGAAGAGATGTCTACATATATTTATTTACTAACCCCTATCTAATCATAATCCTATAGTCCAACGCAGTTCAAGGTTTCATACCCGCCAACCGCATCTCCAGCCACGAACAAAACCTCAAGCCTAGCTCTGTTTACAAACTCAGCAAATTTATTAGAAATACCCCCAAGAAAGTCTACAGAGTTTCCGACTACAAGCACGGCATATGCTTCACCAACAAGACAACAATGATCCCAGTGCCTCACGGAGCCCATAACATTGAAGACCAAAAGTTCAGACTCCGCGCTTTCAAAGATTTAGCCGCCATTGCTGACACAAACACACAACTATTTGGTAAGAGACACCTTATTACCACTATATCCATTCACATGCAAATCCTAAACGCCATCGACCTACGTATCTGGCAGATGTTATTGAAAAGATTCGCCTCATTAGTGGTGACAATCTCCTCGCACCAACCGCAATGGAAAAAGCTCCTGAAGTTGAAGGCACCCGATCAAAAGATAGAGTCCTCTTGCATCTACTAATGAAAGAGTAATGCATTCAGCTCACTTTTAAATTCTGTTTTGTGATTGATTTCGTGCCTGGTTAGTTTTGCCTTGCTTTTGTTTAAGCTGTTAGTCTCTGCTGATTCAGTTTGTTTCAAGTCATAGAAGCTCTCAATTTCCTGGTTCTGTTTTCCAAATTAACTCTGTTCTTTGAGTCTCCATTGCTTTAGTAAATTTCAAGTCAAAGAAGTACTCAATTTTCTGGTTCTGTTTTGCCAATTAACCCGGTTCTTTCAGCCTGCATTGCTTCATTGTTTCATTGCTGTTACTTGCTTCAATGCTAATCGTCTCTACTCTGTTTCCCCATTAGTTTCACTATGTAGTTAATTGCATCATATTAGAGTAGAAAAAAAAAGCAAAGGGAATTGTCTTCCCTACTTCAGTTTCTGCTCTCTTTCCGTTTGTTATCTGCATTTTTAGAGTTATTGAGTTTGTTTTACTTTGTTAAACTCCCACCATTGTATACTTTTCCCAAAAAAAATAAGAAAATTTTCGTTGTTTTGCTTCAGTTTAATCCACTAAACAAACTCATAACTCAGAGGCACTTAATACTTAACTTATTTATGCAGTGGTGAAACCATTCGCATTTACCTTTAAGGAAGCATAGCTGGAAAATTCCGTGAACAGTGGAATCAAGCAGATACCAAACCAGCTGTCCTCCTAATCACTATAGTCAACCCAAAAACAGGTGGTACTGCTTTTTGCGTCAACTCCACATCATCCACACGCCTTTTTTTTACTCCGACATAGAAGAAACCAAACTGTTTATGGCATGGTAAACACTTCTCTACAGTTACTTATCTCTATAATCTTCTACAAACCTAACTCATCTAACAAACTACAAACCACAGGTTCGGGGAAACTGGTTCTACTCTCCCAACTATCACCAGCTCCTCCTCCGCTATTACTAAATTGGAGACTGTCACTATCAATGAAACCCACCAATTCCTGCAGAATGAAAACCCACAGGTAATCCTCAAAATCTCCATCTCATTTCTTTCCAACATCCTCTAATATTAAACTTTTCAAAAACACCATTTCTCTATAACCAGACTGCCAGCTGCCATTGCTACGCTACAATTTTCGATATTTTAGCATCATCTGGATGGTACTACATCTCATGCAACACCTACAACACAAAACTAGGGAAAAAACTCTAACATCAATGTTCTGCGAAGACTGCAAGAAAGAAAACAATGTCGGGCTCATTAGGTAATTTAAAAACAATAAATACCCGTTCTAATATATTTGGATTGTGTATAGTTATTTTAAATACCCGTACACCATAAAAGAAACAGAAGAAGCCTATGTTTGCATTAATCTTCTTTTTAAATGATTTATGTCTCTACAGGTACGGCTTTGAAATAACAGTTCTGGATAAAAACTAAGATGAAGCAATCTTTGTTGTCTTTGACCAGGACGGCATGAACCTTGCTGGAAGAAGAGCGGCGGATGTCATGAATGAAGCCACTGAGGTATATAGTTTTCCATTCCAACATTTTTTCCTTTACCAATACATCATTTATTCATTTAACAATCCAAATGAACTTACAGTGGTCTTTCATTTTCTATTCAGGCTGTAGAACAAGATGAATGGCAAGGAATCTACAAAACAACTCCAGAATTTCTAAAACATATCATTGGCAACACTTTCAAATTCCAAGTCAAACTCACAACATTCAATTTCCGCACTACACGCCAAACTATCACAGTCTCCCGTTTCCTGGAAACCAACATTGACGTAGAGAACATCCCAGCTTCAGAAATTTGAACCCAGGAGATAATGTAGTTAGAGTCAGCATAGGAGACCCAAAAGAGAATCTGGAGTCCACCAATTCAGAGGACTTACCTAGGGAGATGAAAGACAAACGTCCCCATTTGGACAATTAAATCAATCCTACTCCTATCTATCTATCTATCCATGGTCTTCTTTCCATGCTTTCCATGTTTTCTTTTACAATTTTGTTTCTCTCCGTTTTTTTCTTGTTTTATTTTCATTTGTGTTACCCACAGTTTGGTTCCCTCTTTTGAATCAAACATTGTCAATGGTGACAAGCAGTTTTACCAATTGTTTGACTACTCTCTCTCTCTCTTTCTCTTTACATTCCTTCATCGAGCTATGAGCATACAGTTGCTCAAGGCACAAGTAACAATGGAATTTAATTGTTTCCAACCCGGGATTTATTACTGACTCTGACTTCTATTTTTCTTCGTTTTCTTTGGTCTTTACCAGACATTTGGTCATTCAAGTTTTCAGGCCCTTACAATGAATTCATTATCCAAAAACTTGAAAATAGTTGTATTCATTTAACCACTAAATATAACAGAAAAAACTTAGATATCCTTTGAAATGTCTGGTACAAAAAACACACTTAGCCATTGTACAATAAAAAAAATATACCTACATAACCTTTACCAGGATCTTCTACACTTACTCATCCATTTGATTTACTTTTACCTTCACTCAATCAATGGAATAATAGTTTAATATTTTTTAAATTAAAAAAAAAATACAATATGCAATGTTTGCAATTTACCACTCATCGGTTAATTCCATCATTTCCCACAAATGTTAAAAAAAAACCATATTTTACAAATCTTAGAAGTTTACTATTATGTTTCCACTAAGCCACTTTAAAAAATTTAAATTTAAGAAAACAATTATAACTATGTTAATTATTAATATATATCTGGGCGTATCCCGGCTATACCCCTAGTTATTCCAAAAATCTTTTAATCTATAATTTAAAGTAATTACTAAGGATTAGTTTAAAAAACTGTCCATAAAACTAAAAATACATTTCTTAATTTGATATTTTCATTTTATAATTAGAAAAAAATATTTAATGTAAATTGGTTATACGAATAAACCTTCATTTTAATTATCATAAATCCATGTTCAAATGAACGAGAATTTGTTCAATAGTGGAATACTCACGGAAGCTTCTAGAAGCTTGAATGACAAACTCCAAAATTTTAAAGGCCATATAAGAATGCATATTATGAGAGATATGTTGTGTTATCCCAAAACGTTAACATGTTCAACCCAATTTTCGAAAAAAAAAAATGAGTTAAGTAATATAAAATTTTTACACCGCTAAAGTCATTGACCATACATTGAAAATGGACGGAGAAAAGAGAAACATGATGAAGATAATAAATATTATGTTTAAAACTGGCAAACATATTATCTATGGTTCAATATTTTGCAACGACGAAAGAAATAGAGATAGTACGAGTGGAACTTATAAACATATAATGTGTTTATGGAAGGAGTTCAATATTGTTGGTGATCTATGTAATGTGGTGCATGGTTCAATTTTATCGTGTTGATGAGGAAAAAATAGAGAACAAGAAAGAAATAGAATGTGTATATTTTGAAAACATATTAGACGTTTATGAATATATATCAATATCTAATACATCCAACTCAATTTTAAAAAATATATATATAAACATTGGTTGTTCTCTAACATAAAGTTTCAATCATTTTGAGAGTTTTGTTATTTTATATTATCCGATATTCAAGACTTACATAGGGATATAGATTTGGAGACTGGATTTATGGATGATAGGATTGGTTGAGTCGTGGGTAGTTGTGAGCATTCGATATAGTCAGTTGTATGGTGTTTTTAGATGAAGTGATTTAAACGCCAAAAAGTTTATGAATTCAAAATATATTTTAGGATTTGACTTTTGATAAATATAATTTAATATTATATATATTTTATCGATAAATTTTATTTTATGAAGTACATATAAAACCATTAAAAATGAGATATACTAATTAATACTTTTTATTAGTGAAGTTATTTTAATAACTATATTAATAAATGATAATATAAATTCTTCACGAAATGCGGCTCACCCACTAGTATTATATATAATAAAATAAAAGTTCAAAAGTTTAATCAATATTTTTATGCACTACCAGTTCAACCATCAATACCTGGTTGTTGATTTTGCCAGATTTGTTGGGGTTTACCTAAGTTTTCTGGATTTATAATTAGCAGATTTCAACAATAAATCTGAACTAGTATAGTGACCGGGTCTCTGAGTTTACCGGTTTGACCGTAGGTCGGGGGGAGGGTATTAAAACACATGTTTGAATCAATCCACATCAATTTGCTACATGGAAAACACTACAATTAGATGATGAAATCACATTAAATATATTATAAATTGTAACTAAACAAAAAACTACAAATATATGTTAAACGAACAAAATACAAATATTTATAAACAATAAAGAAACAAAAAAATAGCAAGTTAAAATTATACAAAAAATTAAAATATTTATAAACAATAAAGAAACAAAAAATAGCAAAATTATATCAAAACAATTGACCTGCGGTGTCCAACGAGTTTGAATCTAGTGTCTGTTAAAATTCCATGGAGCTCTGAGATGTGGTTTATCGCCTAGATGACCGGTTGAGAATCAGATTCAAGTCCAAGCTTTCTGAATTCCAGGTCTAGAGCTTTCTTCAGTGCTTCCCTAATAGTGAGTCCCTCTGACACTAGAGGAGGTTGAGTTGGATCGTGTATATATATATATATATATATTTAAAGCCTCGATCTTCTCTCTTGATCAATTACAATGTTGAAAAGACATGGCTGCTCGAGTGTGGAATTTCATGATCAACCCGGCCACTGGATGGCGTAGAAGTTTTCCACATTGCATCTTTCAACAGCTCTGAAACGATATGTATGATAAAGGAGAATATGACGTCCCATGTCCTAAGCTTGGATTTGGTAAAGACAAATTCAGAGGCACATACAAGCCAGGTATGCTATATAATTCATCTGATTTTGGCCTAGACAACGTTACTACTTGTGAAGTTTTTGATTTTGGCACCAACACTTGGAGATACGTTGTCCCTGCTTCTCCTTATCGGATTGTCTCTTACAATGAACTCGTGTATTTAGATGGGTCACTTTATTGGCTCTCTGAGTGTGAAGAAACCAAGATATTATCTTTCCATCTTCACACCGAAACTTTTCAAGTGGAGCCTGTCTTGTCCGTCATTGATAACCGTTTGTGCATGTCCGTGGAAAAGTATCTCCACGGCGTCATTTTGTCGTTAGGTGCCAACAAGAAATGGGAACAAAATAAAAGTTCGGGAGACCCAGATGCATAGTCATACCAATAGCAATTCTGGAGAATAATAAGTTACTACTTCGTGGTGAAGGAGACATGCTATCACTGGTGATACATGATCTCCATACCAAATCTTATGATTTATTCTACAAGCCTACTACCCCCTTCGGATATTGTGTTTGTTATTTCCAAAGTTTACTCACTGTTTTATTTATATGTCTTTCTTTTCTTTTTACTATTCTAAATTAACTTTTTCTGTAGTTTTAAATTATACGACGAAACTGGTTTTCTTAGACATCTGTTATTTATTCTTTTTTCTTGGATTTTTATCTTGTATTCTGCATTTAATAATTTAACATTTTAATCTATCCATGATTTTCTTCTCCTGAGGTTATCTTTGGCCTCTTGTTGTGTTCCGTTTACATGTAAACACACATGATTTGTTTATAGAGCCTGTCTCTTTCCTCTATCATAAACCAGAGTTGAGTTTATTTATCATTTGAACTTCAATTTTTTATCAGCAAATCGGTCTATCTATTTAGATGCAAAATCATGGAATCTTTGTGTAGCTCAAAAGTAAAAAAAAATTAACATTTGGTATAATTTGATCTTTTAACCTCTATGTCATGCTACCCAATAAGCTTCTGAGGATTGAGAAAAACCAACAAATACGTTGTCATGTATATAATATATATTTTCATAAAAGTAAATTTTATTCAAACAAAAAGCCTTTGTTATATTTTATGCATCCTATTTTAAAATGTTTTGGAGAACATTTTAACATTTTAAAACAAAACAGAGCTTCGCAATGAACTTCAATGGCAAGAGCTAAACCACACACTGAGACCATCTTCCAGCTTTGACGTACCAAGCAATCTGATGGAAGAGATTTTGTTTTGAACTAGGTGATCAAGGAAAGTAACAAGTTGACCTGAAGAGTGGAAGATTTCACCATGCCTTCATCGATTCCGTTCGTGCCATATCTTATGAACTGTACCTTGAAAAACATAACGCAAGATAAATGAAGTTGTTTTTTTTGAACGTTGAATCAGAGAGGAGTGAGATGACCTCGTTAAATGATGTAGTGTAGCGCTGCCCAAAAATTTTACACATTAGCTCCTCCCAAATCCTAGCAGAGAAGCTACACCCGAAAAAAAGTGATCCCGAGTCTCTATTGGATCTTGGCAGAAAACAAAAGATAGTTTTGTGAGCAACAGAGTGGGCCTTGATCCAAAGAAGTGTAATCTGGCCCAAGTGATAAAAGGCCCACCAAAAAAATCCAGTCAACTGAAGAAGACAAAATACAGAGAACCTGCAAAACGGGAAAACATCAGTATGGAGAAGATGCTCCTCCAGCGTAACAAATATGAGATTCTCCAATCATTATCTAATAATAGCTAGTGACAGCTAATGTAATTCTAGATCTTTCCTTGATGTCTATATAAGAAGGATGTAAACCTTCATTTGTAATCATCTGAAATATATTGTATTTTCAGTCAAATACCATTCGGTTCTTATCTTGTTTCATGGTACCAGAGCCCCTTGTAAACCTTAACAGGTAAAACAATGGTGACCTCCTACCCCTTCCCAGATAACGTCTATGTCTCCAGCTCTGTCACTCTCAAGTTGAATGACAGTAACTACTTGTTGTGGAAAACTCAGTTCGAGTCTCTCTCCTATCGAGTCAAAAACTCATAGGTTTCGTCAATGGAACTGTCACTGCTCCATCTCAAACTCAGCTCATCGTCAATGGTGATGTCACCAGTGAAGTTACAAATCCTCAGTACGAGTCATGGTTCTGCACCGATCAACTCGTCCGGTCATGGTTGTTCGGTACCTTGTCAGAAAAAGTCCTTAGTCATGTCCACAACCTTGAGACTTCTCACCAGATCTGGGTATCTCTTGCCAAAAACTTCAACAAAAGCAGTGTATCCAGAGAGTTTGCTCTTCGTCGTAATCTCCAACTCCTATCTAAACGAGACAAGTCTTTCTCTGTCTATTCCTATGAGTTCAAAGCAATATGTGATTCCTTGAGCTCCATTGGAAAACTGGTTGATGAGTCAATGAAGATCTTCGGGTTTCTTAATGGCCTGGGCAGAGATTATGATCCCATCACCACAGTCATTCAGAGCTTGTTCAACAAAATCTCACCCCCAAACTTCAACGATGTGGTGTCTGAAGTTGAAGGCTTTGATAACAAACTTCAGTCTTATGAAGCTGCCGACTCTGTAACTCCACACCTTGCCTTTAACACCCAAAGATCTAACTCTGGAGTTCCTCAATACATTCCAAACTAGAGAGGCAGAGGACGTGGATAGAACAGAGGCAGAGAAGGCTACTCTACCTGAGGACGTGGTTTCACACAACACCAAACCTCGCCTCAAACCTCCGGATAGAGACCAGTTTGTCAAATCTGTGGTTGCACTGGTCACACAGCCATCAAGTGTTACAACAAAATTGACAACAACTATCAAAGTGAAGTACCCTCACAAGCTTTCTCTTCACTACGTGTCTTTGACGAAACTGGAAAGGAATGGTACCCTGATTCAGGCGCCTCAGCTCACGTTACCTCATCCACCTCTACTCTGCAGTCTGCAATAACATGTGAAAGTAATGATACAGTTTTGGTTGGAGATGGTACTTTTCTACCCATAACTCATGTTGGATCCACCACTATATCATCTTTAAAAGGTAATATTCCTTTAAATGAAGTCTTAGTGTATCCAGCAATACAGAAATCTCTGCTATATGTGTCCAAGTTATGCGATGATTACCCCTGTGGTGTTTATTTTGACTCTAATAAGGTGTGCATTATTGATTTACTGACTCAAAAAGTGGTGTCCAAGGGTCCACACAGTAATGGACTCTATGTGCTAGAGAATTAAGAGTTTGTAGCGCTTTACTCAAATCGTCAATGTGCCACAGGTGAGGAAACATGGCATCATCGGCTAGGTCACGCAAACTCTAGAGTTCTTCAGCAGTTACAAACCAGCAAGGAGATACAAGTTAATAAGAGCGGCACCTTCCCTATTTGTGAGCTTTGCCAGATGGGGAAAAATCTAGATTACAGTTTTTTGCTTCTGATTCTCGTATTTTACATCCCCTAGATCGAGTTCATTGTGATCTTTGGGGATCGTCACCAGTTGTATCAAACCAAGGATTCAAATATTATACAGTATTTCTGGATGATTTCTCGAGATACTCTTGGTTCTATCCTTTGCGTGCCAAATCTGAGTTTACATCAGTCTTTATTGCTTTTCAAAAACTGGTAGAGAACCAGTTTAACACAAAGATCAAAGTGTTTCGAAGTGATGGAGGTGGGGAATTTACAAGCAATAGATTGAAAACATACTTCAAAGAGAATGGAATACATCACAGAATGTCGTGTCCACACACACCCCCAACAAAATGGGATAGCTGAAAGGAAGCACATGCATCTGGTAAAACTTGGTTTGTCGATGATGTTCCACAGCCACATTGTAGAGTTTTGAGTAATTAGTAAGAAATATCAAGAACATATAAGAGACATTTGAAGAACAAGAGAGGTATAAACTTTGAATCTTTTTCTTCTCATTACTCACACCAAAACGTGATGTTCACAAGATATATGAGATTGTAAGCCTTAAAACATGTGGCTGAAATTAATTAAACATGTGTGAAAAATTTTAACCACAAATTAAGCCTCCAATGTTGACTTTTCTTATTCTTTGTAAATGTTGGCCACCAATGTTGGCCGATATTCACCACGTCCTTTTCCGCAAATTCCTCCTTTGTAAATGTTGGCCACCAATGTTGGTCATCGATGTTGGCCGATATTCACCACCTCCTTTGAATCAGATCTATCGATCTGGTTCCTGTTCTTCACCATAAATCTTCATTTCAACACTTCCCCTCAAGATTGGTTGGTGGAGATCCAACAAACCCATCTTGCCATGAAGATCATCACAAACCTTAGAGGTTGTCGCCTTGGTGAAACATCAGCTAACTAATCCATGCTTCTCACAAATGTTAGAAGAATGATCCCGGCTTCAACCTTCTCCCTCACATAGTGACAATCCACCTCTATATGCTTCGTTCTCTCATGAAACACTGAGTTAGAAGCTATATGAATAGCTGCTTGGTTATCACAATGAAGAGCAATAGGCTCAGAATAATCAATTCCTAGATCCTTGAGAAGAGCATTTATCCAAACCAACTCACCGGTTGTGTTTGTCATTGCTCGATACACAGCTCCGCACTCGATCTAGAAACAACCTTATGCTTTTTACTTCTCCAAGTAACCATGTTTCCACTAATAAATGTGCAATACCCCATTGTGGACTTCCGATCACTCTTATCTTCTGCCCAGTCCACATCACAATAACCAACAATATCAGTGGCATTATTATGACCCATCCAAATACCTTTCCCCGGTGTGGTTTTTTAAGTATCTTAGGATGCGATCAACCATTCCCCAATGATGCTTACTTGGAGCTTGCATATGTTGACTTACTTGATTCACCGCAAATGAAATATCGGGTCTTGTTATGGTCAAGTAAATCAACCGCCCGACTAACCTCTGATATTGTTTTACTTCCATAAGTGGCTCCCCCTCAAGACATATCTTATAACCATCCTTAATCGGAGTTTTAGCCGGTTTCACCCCAAGCTTTCATGTCTCTTCCAACAAATCAAGAGTATATTTCCTTTGAGACAAAAATAGTCCATTCTCAAACTTACATACCTCAATCCCAAGGGAATACTTAAGCTCACCCAAGTCTTTGATGTCAAATGAAGCGTTGGGCAAGCCTTTTGTTCTCTTGATTCCCTCAACATCATCACCAGTGACAATAATATCATCCACATAGATAAGCACAACGACAACACCATTCTCCTCCTAAGTTGTGAACAACGTGTGGTCTGCTTTGGATCGCCGAAATCCATTCTCAGGTATACATACACTCAGCTTGTGATACCAAGCTCTAGGTGACTGCTTGAGACCATAAATAGCTTTCTTAAGCTTGCAAACCTTGTTGTTCGCTATACCAACACCCTCTGGAGGAACCATATACACTTCTTCCTTCAAATCTCCTTGAAGAAATGCATTCTTAACATCCATTTGCCATATGTTCCAACAGAGATTAGTGGCAATAGAGAAAAGAACTCGTACCGAATGGAGCTTGGCCACTGGCGCGAAGGTTTTAGTATAATCCACCCCATGTCTTTGTGTGTAACCCTTGGCCACTAACCTCGCCTTGTATCTCTCTATTTCCCCAGTACTAGTATAGTTGATGGTGTACACCCACCTACAACCTACAAGCTTCTTCTTGCTAGGCTCGTCAATTTCATCCCATTTATCATTCTTGACCATAGACGATATCTCTTCCAACATAGCTTGAGCCCAAACGTCATACAAGCAAGCCTCTTCATAACTGCTTGGTATCTTATGCTTGTCAATCTTGGAGAGAAACGCTTGGTGCTTTTTTAGAAATTGATCTATGGTACAATGATTCTGAAAAGGATGTGCCACAGCCTGATTATTGTAGTACACTCTTGTGTTCTTCCAATGTTCAGGAGGAAACCTCACCCTTGTACTTCTCCTCAAGGGGGGCACACTCTCACTGGGCACACTTTCTTCTTCATGAGCTGACTCCTCAGACTCCTCTACTACAGCTGTCTCCACAGGATCTAAAGGAGAGTCGATGCTCAGTGATTAATCCCCTTCACCATCAGCTTCTGAATCATTAACTGCCTCAGCTTCATTACTGTCAACATGTTCAACTGAAACCCCACTTGGAGCTAAACCCTCGAGAATAACCCTTAACGTAGCAGCACTGTCAACCGAGGAGGCTAAATCTTCCAAGTTTTCTTAATTCTTTTTATCATAGTAGCCTTTCTCTTCAACAAATTTAACCTCTCTTGAGATATGTACTCATTTCGTATTAGGATTATAACACCTATACCCCTTTTGTGTAGAGGAGTATCCAATGAACTTACACTTGATGCTCTTCGGTTCTAGCTTGTTCCTCTGCGCTTCTGGAACAAACACATAGCAAACACATCCAAAAACTCTCAAATGATCAATACTTGGCTTAGTGTTATTCAATAGCTCATAAGAAGACCTATCTCCAAGGTTTCTTGTAGGTAGCATGTTGATCAAATGAGATGCAGTCATCACAGCATCACCCCAATAAGTTTTTGGAACATTTTTGTCAAACATCATTGCCCTAGCAACCTCCATCAAGTGTCTATTCTTCCTTTCCGCCACTCCATTCTGTTGAGGAGTATAGGTACATGATGTTTGATGAACAATCCTATGCTTCCCAACAAACTTCTTGAAAGCATTACTTGTGTACTCTCCACCGTTATCACTCCTTAAAGTCTTAATCTTTGTTCCAAACTAAGTTACCACATAGTTATAGAACTCGGAAAAAGCATCCAGGACATGACTCTTCGATGGCATGAGAGTAACCCATTAGTATTTTGACTTCTCATCAATGAATGAGACAAAATACTTGTAGTGATCTTGAGTTGAACATGGAGCTGTCCACACATCAGAGTGTACAAGATCAAAACATCTCTCATACACCGTAGAGGATTCGGGGAACACATTCCTACAGTGTTTCCCTAGAATACATGCTTTACAATCTTAGTGATCTTGTGCCTCTTGATTAGGCACAACAAGCTGAAGAGTTCTTTTGTGAGGATGATCCAACCTGGCATGCCACAAAGAACTCAAAGCATAATGATTAGCAGCAATATCAACAACAGATTTCTTGCTGTCCAAACCATTTAAAACATAAAGGCCATCTTTGGAGCAACCTTTCCCAATGGTCTTTCCCGACTTATTGTCCTGAAACTTCACATCATCAGGACTAAACACAGCCAGACAATCAAGATCTTTGGTAGCTTTTTGAACAGATAACAGATTAGACAAGAATTCCGACAAATAAAGAGCTTTCACCTTCTTGTTAAACAACTCCAAATTCCCAATCCCTCTAATCTCGACATCATATCCATTAGCTATTGTGACTTTTCCCTTATGAGGCTCAACCTTGGATAACAATTCCCTATCACTAATCATGTGATGAGAAGCACCCGAATCTACAACTACCGGTTTACGACCTCTAGAAGCAAAGAGACCCTTACCAGATTTCACAAGCTTGGCAATGCTCTTGATGCAAGCATCAAAGTCCGCCCTTCTTACCACATTATCCAAGGTAGCTCTAGCAACTTCAGCCGCTCCCTTAGATGGCTGACCCATCCCTCTTAGGTCTTTGGGTCTCAAATATGGATAGAGAGTCCAATACTTGTCCTTGGTGTGCCCATTCTTTTTGCAATGATCACACCACCAAATCTTCTTGATTACTCTCAACCCAACTTTTTCACTCTTGCTTATCCGAGCCACTTCTTTTGTCCCTTTAAAGAGTCTCCTGGAGTCTTCCTCCTTTTGAACCATCATACAAACTTGATTGAGAGTTGGAAACTTTTCCAATCGCAATATATGATGAATTAGTCCAACATAGGACTCATCTAAAGCCTGGAGAATTTCAAACACTTGGTCTTACTTCCTTCTCTCCATCATCTCCTTGACATCCAGAGTGTGAGGCCTAAGCATCTCCAGCTCTCCCCATAACCTCCTGAATTCGCCAAAGTGATCCTTAAACTCCTTTCCTCCTTGCTTAAGAGTGTCAAGAGCTCTCTTAATCTCGAATATTCTACATATATTCGATTCATTTCCATATACTTCCTTGAGTGTATCCCACAACTCTTTTGCTGTATCTACATAGGAGTAAGACACAAGGATTGTATGCTCCAACGAGCTTTGAAGACCAGCCAACACAAGCTGGTCTTCCTTGATCCACTTGAAATCCTCTAAGCCGGATCTGAGTTGGGCTAGAGAATCAGCTCCTCCATCGTCATCGCCAACTTCCTCTATGCCCTGAGGCATCTCCTGAGACCTTAGGCAATGACTCCATAGCCCACGGCTTCTTAGAAAAGTCTTAGCGGTTTTAGACCACAAGAAGTAGTTGTTTCCTTCAAGAACAACCAGTAGAATGACTTGATTTTGATCTTCCATGAAGAATACTTGATAGCAATGAGTCCTCTTAGATCTTATTGCTATGATACCATGTAGAATTTTGAGTAATTAGTAAGAAATATCAATGTTGTTCTTTGTAAATGTTGGCCACCAATGTTGGTCACCAATGTTTGCCAATATTCACCACCTCATTTTTCGCAAATTCCTCCTTTGTAAATGTTGGCCACCAATGTTGGTCACCAATGTTGGCCGATATTCACCACCTCTTTTGAATCAGATTTATCGATCTGGTTCCTATTCTTTACCATAAATCTTCATTTCAACACACATGCCACTACATTACTGGGTTGAAGCCTTTTTCACCGCAAACTACATTAGTAATGTTGTGCCTTCCTCAGTATTGAATAGCATTAGTTCATATGAAGCTCTCTTTGGTCAGAAAGTATACTACTTGTATCTTCGTGTATTTGGTTCTGCGTGTTATCCCTGCCTAAGACCTGTAGCACAACATAAATTTGTTCCTTGATCACTACAATGTGTCTTCCTTGGGTATCATAACCAATATAAAGGATATCGATGTCTATATCCTCCAACCGGCAAGGTATATATCTCACGACATGTGATCTTTGATGAAAAACAATTACCTTTTACAGAAAAATACAAATCCTTGATTCTTGAGTATCAATCACCACTGCTCCAAGCTTGGCAAAGCGCAGATATAACACCTGCAACTACAGTTCCTGACCCTCCATTTATACCGCAACAGTTAAATACTCCAGTGGCACTGGTTAAGGAAGTAGAGCTTGTTAATAATCATGAGGCATCACCTGTACACATAGAGGATGTTGGTCATAATGCAGAGTTACATTGAAAAAATGAATAACAGAGAGTTCAACCAGAATCTGATCAAGATACAGAGCTATCAGTAGAGTCGGATCAATCAGAATCATCATCCACTGAAGATTTAGCTATCACTGCCAATACTCATCCAATGGTCACAAGATCAAAAGATGGAATTCATAAGCCAAACACTATGCATGCTCTCATCACCTCTAAATTCACTACTGATGAACCAAAAAGCATTGCCGCAACTATGAATCATCCTGATGGAACGAGGCAGTAATGGAAGAAATGAAGAGAATTCATATGCTCAATACGTGGTCTCTTGTGCCAGCAACTGAAGAAATGAATATTCTGAATTCAAGATAGGTGTTCAAGACTAAGCTTAATCCTGATGGTACAGTTGACAAGCTCAAAGCACGGTTAGTAGCTAAAAGATTTGATCAAGAGGAGGGAGTAGACTACCTAGAGACATTCAGCCCAGTTGTTCCAACAACAACAATACGGATTGTTCTTGATGTTGCTACAGCAAAAGAGTGGCCTATCAAGCAACTGGATGTCTCCAATGCTTTCCTACATTGTGAACTACATGATCCAGTCTTTATGTTCCAACCAAATGGCTTTCCTACATGGTGAACTACATGGTGAACTACATGAACATGTTAATCCTCAAAAACCATCTCATGTTTGCCAGCTCACCAAAGCTCTCTACGGACTAAAACAAGCCCCTAGAGCCTGGTTTGACACCTTCTGCAAGTTCCTCCTTAACTTTGGATTTGTTTACAGCACATCAGACCCATCATTGTTCACCTATCATCAGAATGGTACGACACTTATCCTGCTTCTATATGTTGATGATATACCTCTTACAGGTAGTGATCAAACCCTACTTCAGAAGCTCCTAACATCACTTAACAACCGATTCTCAATGAAAGATCTTGATCAACCACGCTACTTCTTGGGCATTGAGATCAAGTCCTATAAGTCTGGTATGTTTCTCCATCAAACTGCCTATGCCTCAGATATTCTACATCAAGCCAGAATGTTAGACTGCAATCCCATGCCAACACCACTACCACAACATTTCGATAATCTCAATTCTGAGCCATTCTCGGAACCAACATATTTCAGAAGCCTTGCTGGGAAACTACAGTACTTGAAAATCACAAGACCATACCTTTAGTTTGCCGTGAATTTTGTGTGTCAGAGGATGCACTCACCTACCATCTCTGACTTTGGGTGATTGAAACAAATTCTTCGTTATGTCAAAGGCACAATCAACATGGGTCTACCAGTCAAGAAAAACACCAACCTGGCTCTCTCTACCTTTTTCGATAGTGACTGGGCTGGCTGCAAGGCAACTTGACAATCTACCACCAGATTCTGTATAAAGCTGGGTACAAACTTGATCTCTTGGTCAGCAAAAAGACAGGATTCAGTCTCAAATTCATCAACCAAAGCCTAATACAGAGCTCTCGCAGCTGTAGCTCGTGAAATTACTTGGATCTCCTCTCTGCTTTGGGATGTAGGGATTTCTCAACACCAACCAACAGTGGTCCAATGTGATAACCTGTCTGCGGTCTATTTATCAGCAACCCTAACTTTTCACAACCAAACCAAGCACTTCGATACAGACTATCATTATATAAGAGAAAGAGTTGCTCTTAGACTTATTGAGATAAGACATATTCCAGCTACCTTTCAACTAGCCGATGTTTTCACCAAACCACTACCGCGAAGATCCTTTATCGATCTAAGATGCAAACTTGGCATGTCTGTTTCACCCTCTCCAAGTTTAAAGGGGAGTGTGAGCAACAGAGTGGGCCTTGATCCAAAGAAGTGTAATCTCGCCCAAGTGATGAAAGGCCACCAAAGAAATCCAGTCAACTGAAGAAGACAAAATACAGAGAACCTGCAAAACGGGAAAATATCAGTACGGAGAAGATGCTCTTCCAGCATAACAAATATGAGATTCTCTAATCATTATCTAATAATAGCTAGTGATAGCTAATATAATTCGAGATCGTTCCTTGATGTCTATATAAGAAGAATGTAAACCCTCATTTGTAATCATCTGAAATATAGTGTATTTTCAGTCAAATACCATTCGGTTCTTATCTTGTTTCAGGTTTCACCGCGCTGTTCCAGGTGAGAATTCGGTCCCCTATAGATATCCTATTATGCTTAGTCAGCCACAGAAGAAACGAGTACTTTGGGGTAGCAACTGAGAACCAAATCACCTTGTGCCAATCTTTTACTTACCCCTTATGCCTTGACTGTTTCCATGTTTCTAAATTGGGAATTTTTCATTTGATCTGCGCCACTTAGCAACATCTGCTTCAATAGAGGGACAGCCTCGGTATTTATCCAAAACATTCTCAATAGTTAAAACAGTTCAAAATCTCAACCCGATGATACATTCGTCGGTGGAGCCTAACTGTGTCTGCCACTGTTGCCCCAAATTTAATCCCCAAAGTAATATAACCCCTATCACAAAGAATCTCATGAATGCTTCCCAAAGTATATAATAACACTCTTGTATCGACCAAATCTAGTGATTTTGTGCTACATGTGTCTTCGTTGTCAAAATTATAAGCTCCATTTTTAAATGTGGAGACCAATGTTTTATAACTATTAGTTGTCAACTCGCGACTTCGTTTCCCCGCTCATGTCAAGCCACCAGATTCTCAGGTAAAATCTTCAACTCATAATCGGACATGCCAAACCGCTGGGCCGGCTGCTGCAAGCCTCCGCTATCGTCTGACCGCGTGACTCGGCCGCTGCAAGCTTCCGGTATTCATCAAACTGCTCCTTCCATTCCTTAAACTCCATTTTGCTCTCCTTGTTGCATACTTCACTTTAACGACCTACAAAAAAAGAATGATATGCAAACGATGCAACTAACTCCTAAAATGATATGCAAATGAAACAAACCAATGGAAAATTCAATTATAGAGATGCTAAATAGTCAACATATCAACTCCCCCAAACTTATCTTTTGTTTGTCCGCAACCAAAAAACAAGAGACAAGCCCAGAAAGAAGAGTGAAAATGGGTATTAAAAGTCATAAAGTTCCAAGCAAAAGATTAAACAAATTGTCCTCAAAGATAGTTAGATGGTGCAAAAACAAACATCTTACTCTTTCGTACTTTTCCATGCTCTTCTCAATACAAGTTTCTAATGCAACCTTAAACTTAAGCAAAAACTCACAATCAACTTGAAGACATCTCTTTAACATTAATTAAGGGTGTTTAGTGCGGTCTCGCTAAGGAACTCAATCAGTTTTGGGTAAAAACTTCTTGAGGTGATTTCAAAAGAGTTTTTATTTGGGTGTTGCTTTCTATTCAAAATTCATCTAAGAAGGGGAACAATTGATGCATACCAAGTTTACCACTAGTTATTATCTCATATCATTAAATGCATCCTAGTTTCTACCATTTTCACATTCTCCTAATTCTCTTTTCAACCCCCATATCAATAGACTATTTGGTTCTTTTAATACTCAACCTCATGATTAGTTCAACACTTGGCCATTTTCTAGTCTCTTTTCTATGCTTACTTTGTTCCAAAAACTTATTTTCATTTTACATTATAAAGGAAGCAACACTATTTTCTTTTCTTATTCATACTTGAGACTTATAAAGATTTTTGGCTTAACACTTAGTTTCCCTTGGAATTCCTTTTCACAACATTGATCAAGCTTTCTTGTCACCCGTTTTCATTTCAACACTCAATCTAACCATCCAAGTCTTTCATTCCCATCTCAATCGATAGTTTTACCATTGATAGCTTAAACGAGAGTTAATCCTTTGTTGTTCTCGATACTCTCATTTTTTACAAAACCATAGCATTATCAACAAGAGGCATCACTCATCAAATCAATCAAAGGGTTTGAAAGGAATGGTTAAAGTTAAAGGTAAGGGAACCATTCTAAAGATGATAATGGTCATTCGGGCTAGCAAAAAGGTGGTAAAATGGTGTCTCGGTGTCACGTTCCAAGGCCATGGCTGAGGTCGTCTCCTGAGTCATATGGTGATATCTCTCTCACAATGTCGCTCAGGCAACTAGTTTGCTCGATGACGGTGACTTGGTTGATATGGGTTTCGTCGTCGGTGGCGGTGTTTCTTTCGCTCTTTTCTGGGTTTCGCGGCGGTGGTCTCTGATTGGTCCCGTGGTGGGTTAGGAACATCGACAATTACTCTCCAGCATCAGATCTCTCAGATTTTGGCTATGTGGTTTCCCTATGCTCAGATCTGTCTTGACTCTCTGTACGAGGAGGAACCAGTTCTTCATTCCGGGATGTCTCTTGTCTTGAGTAGCCGCTCGATGCTTTTCCTTCAATTGTGGCTTGTCAGCGTTCAGAGCTCCGGCCGTCGTGATTGGTTTGAATACCAATTACTCGCCGATTTTCCCATTCATTGCGGCTCGCCGATTTTGTGTGTGACGGTTCTCTTCGTCTTCTTGGTGACTCTATGAAAGCGAGTAACCAACATTTTCCCTAGTCTCGTGTGGCTTGGTTGGCCGGTGTTGTAATTGATTGGCTGAAGGTTTGACTGGAAAGTCCTCGGTTGCGGCGTCTAATAAACAAGTTAGCAACCTTGTTCAATTGGGCTTTCGGTGTGGCCCAATTCATTTCACTTAGATTTTTGTTCTCGGCTATGGGCCAACGGATGCTTGGATCTGTTCTGAAGTGTTAGGAGGTATGCACAGTTCAGGTTTGGAGGTAGTTTCGCGGTTGAATAGAGGTGGCGCTTCTACATGTCCGTTTTATCACTCTTCCGTGGGAGATGATTCTTGTGGTTTTTCTATACTCGAGAATGGTGGTCAGAGGCGGTTTATCCGATACCCAAAGAGGCTCTCGTACTGCCGGAGGAGTATTAGTCCATCATAGTAATTGCGTTTTTTCGTTAGTCCTACGAGTAGTTTTAGTCATCCCTTCTTTGAGGTTTGCCCGGCTTCGGGGAAGGGTTCAATGCGGCTTTGAGGATGAGGACTCCATTTCTTTGGAATTGTGGCAGCAACGCAAATCTCTGAGCGTCGGTGCTCGGAATTAGTGTTTCTTAGCCGGGTTTATCTACACACTTGGGCTTTAGCGTATCCTTTTAGTAATCATTTGGTCCGTCTCAGTTTCTTTGTTGTACCTAGTCAGTTCTGTAAAATTTTTGTCTCTCCGTCCTCTTGTTTCCCTTATAACTTCTGTCTCAAATTAAAAATAGTAAAAAGTTAACATTTCAACCAAAAAAAAAACATTGAAATTTAAAAAGACTGTAAACTCTCTTCCATGTGTGCTTCCCTGTGAATTCCTTCCAACCAATTTTTCTATAGATGTAAGGGTACATCATGTTACCAAAGGTGTGGTGGTTTAATTTTTTTTGTGCTTCGGGTTCAATATTTTTTTACTAGATTACTATTGATTCACAATTATTAGAATAATTTATTGGTAAAGAAAAATAATATAGTTAAAAATAGTAATCATTGTTTCTTAATTTAGGTTGAAAAACCTCCTAAACATCAATATTTTAGGAATAGATGAAGTAGTAAGTAGATAAATAACTTGGTACACAGACAAAAGAAATAAAATAGCATCGGATCCTAAATTTGAATTTGATATCTAGTGGTAGAGTTATAGCAACAGATACGTGTTTTCTTTTTGCTCTCTTATTCAACTTGTACAACTTACAATACAGAATCCACAAACATACGCAAACATATGTCATGATGCATATAAAGTGTATGTATTATTCTGATAAGAGGGTAAGAATCGCCCAACGTTGATAAGGAATACGAATTGGTATGTTTCTTATACTAATATAACAGAACAACTCAAATCTTACATTCTCTCTATTCTGTGGCTTTGCCTTTGCGTCGGTTACTGCTGCCACAGCTCGTCTCCAGTACATAGCAGACAATAGAATCAACGTCATCCCCAAATATGCTATAAGCTTCCATGACCTGCGTGTAGCTAAATCCCATTGACAAAACCATCTCGATACTGCTGCTCAGTACCGTCTTTTCTTTTACTACTTCCTCTGGTTTTGATCCTGCTTCAAAAATACAAAACAAGAATCTCAAAAGGCTTCTTCTCAGTTTATTCTAGATGAGGGGATACAAAAGAAGAAAACACTCACTAGCTCCTGAAGAAGACGTCTCAGCATTAGAGGTGGATGATTCCTTTGGACCAAGTCGTGGCTTTGACGATTCCATAAGATACTCAGCACGGGAAGCATCCATTACAGACCGTTCTATTTCTTTTTCTGTAAGCTCAAGGTCAGAGTAATATCTGCCTTCTGCTAAGAGCGCCTGGAACAAAAACATATATGTAAGCAGTTACACACACTCAGACAGATTGGTGAATCTGTTAAGGGATGATACTGGGTACTTGCATTATCGATCTGATGTTCTTGCTGAGCCTTTATAGCAGCTTTCACCTGTTCCTTGTCCACATGTCTCTGGATTCACAACAAGAAATATGATGTGAAAAATTAAAGATTTGCTACCTTTCAAATTTGAGTTATGCTCTATTGCATCAGTTGAACAAGGAAGAGAGAGAGAAGAGATGTTAGCTATACTTACCCCACTAAGGCTACTAAATCCAAGTCCTGCACCAACTGTCAACCGATGTGGATCGACCAAAGAATTGTAATGGTTCCCGTGGTGATAACTCAGTCTTATGGGAGGGGAATCCGTGCTGTAGTTTCCATGAAATATGTTGATAGGCTCTGTGAAAAAAAAACAATACATTTTGTTTCACAAATCTCTTCTTACAGTAAAGAACATGAAGAACTTTTAATGTCGAACTAAGTTGCACCTGTGCTATATGAGTAAATGTGGATTGGCCTATTATACATTTCTGCTAAAGCTTGGATCTCTACGTTGTTTCCAAAGACCTATCACCATTATATAAAAGAGGAGTCAGATTATTGAAACCAAAGTTAACAATGTGAAGACATGGATCAGAGCAAAGCACCTTATCTCTTCTTTTCCTCTTCAAGTAAGAGGTAAAGCTTTCAGTTATGAACTGAGAAAAGTGATCCCTCTCTTGTTCCTAAACCATCATCCATTGTGAAACCAGTAAGTCCTACGAATTGTTACCATCAACCCTAAAAGCACTACTTCTGTACTCGGTTCAAATTAAGGTACATTATATTAATAATATCGTAGTTTAAAAGATATTTTATCATCAACACATATAAGTACATGCTGTTGTCACTCTCTTGGTTTCACTCCACTATACCTAAGACTGATTCTGTCTTGAACCCAAATAAGACATCGAAATGGAAAGAGTTAATGCTTTACCTGTTATGCCTTCTTGGTGGATGGATGACCAGAAACTAAGAAATGCAACAAACTACCTCAAAAACTCGGTGAATAGCCTATCTATAAAGTACAATCTTAACAAGTGTACTTCACTTATCATTGTTTCTATATATCTTTCTTGCGTGCTGTTCTCAAATGCAAGTCAGTTCATTAATCTAATGCATGTGCTGGTCTCAAATGCTAAAATCTCGTGAAGAAAATTACCATGTAATCCATGCACATTTGTCTAGCCATGTCATAGGTCTCTGAGTCCCCATATACTTGATCTGCAACAGCCCGAAAAAGGCAATTTCCATCTTCCAACATCCGCCTAATTTCATAGCCTTTCGATTGTCTAATCTCTGCTTCAAACTGGTGTTCTCTTTCCTGTGAGAAATGAACTACATAAATTCATCGAATATAAAACAAGCTAAGCATTCACACAGTCAAAACATCTTCTATTTTTCAAAACAAACTAACCAAGCCAGAGCCAGGATGAGAGGGCCCATAGCATGGCATATGCTCATCAGAACTGTTATAGCCTTCGTTCTCACTATGTGATCTTGGAGAAGAAGGATGTGAACCAGTTGGTGAACTCCTAGCAGAAACAAGAGAGCGAGGCCCAGTCCCTCTTCGTGTTGGTCCAATTCGTAAAGCGCCAACATTTCCAAAGACAGATCTCATATTCCCAGGATTTACAGCCGAAGAAGGCTTCGGTGGTGGAACAGGTGGAGGTGGGGAATCAGGGTCATCACCACCACTAACCGAAGAATCAAAAACTACATCTTCACTTTCAACTTGAACATTTTCTGAAACTACCAACCCTTCATCATTTTCTCTATCGACTGGTTCATCACCGTCCTCAGCTACATTATTAACATCATAACACTCTGCTTGTTCACCAACACGAACCTCTTCTTGTTTCTCATCCGTAATTTCTTCATCTATAGTAACAGAAGGAACCTGAACACTATTATTTATCTGCTGTTCTGTTCCTGAGGAAGAACTAGACGATGAAGAAGGGCGGCTCGAGTTAGAAGAACTGCCTGATGAACCTCGTTGAACCAAAATCCGAGTCATGTTCGCTTCTGAAGTCCTATTGAAATATCAAAGATTAGAGATTATCCCAAGGTTTGTCCCTAGTTCTTGCTTTAGGTCCTACGATAACAATCCCTTGAGAGAGGGATTCCTTCCAACCGTTCTCCACCTCGCAGCAAAACGTTCTCTGCATTCCCCTAACAATCATCAAGGTTCCCAATTTTTTTAAAGAATCCAACAACACCTTTTCTTAATACACAACCTTTACTATCTCAAAAACTTCAAGACCACTTGAATATGAACTACTTAACCAAAACGCAAATGAAACTGACACAATTCTCTCCCACCTCGCAGCAAAACGTTCTCTGCATTCCCCTAACAATCATCAAGATTCCGAATTTTTGTAAACAATCCAACAAAACCTTCTCTAAAAACACAACCTTTACTATCTCAAAGCTTCAAGACCTCTTAGATATGAACCACTTAATCAAAACGCACATGAAACTGACTCAAGTTTATCCCACCTCACAGTAAAACGCTCTCTGCATTTCCCTAATAATCATCAAGATTCCCAAAGAACACCTGCTAATTTCTTGCAAATTAGAACTGAATCATTCCTAAAAAACACAATCTTTACTATATCAAACTTTCAAGAGCCCATCTAATTACGAACTACTTAACATGAAACTGAAACTACCACAAGTTCCTTCTTTTCTCATGTTTTCTTGGAAACGAAATGGGAAGAAGCTATAAAGATGAACACCCAACACAAAAAGAAAACAAATTGACAATTTTTAACAATGAAATCAATCAAAGAGAGGGATCAGATGAAACTAAATTGGTAATCAACGGCAATAATCGAAACCCTAGAAGTAGACCCTCTCACAGTATGGGAAACTCACCGGAGATTTCAGCAGCCGAGAATAGAGATTCGAGATCCGTTGGAATGTAGCAGAATCGAAGATTAGGGTTTCACAAGAAGAAGAAGCGACGCTGAGATATATATTGTTTGAGGGAACAAGGTAAAAATTTCGAGGGCGATGAATTTTTTTTGTTTTTTTAGGGGAAAAAGAATTCGGAAGAAGCGTTTTTTTTTTTATTAACCGTCGTTGGGGTTGGAAGAGACGGCCGTGGTGCTGACGTGGACTTAACGATGCATCTTTGTTTGTGCGTTGACACGTGTCCAACGATGCATCTATCGTGATTTAAGGACATGTACTTTTTTTTCTTTTGTTACACTCAACCAAAAAAAACATGTTAAAGTTACAGAGTTGGCAGAGCAAAGTCTTTTTTTTTTTTTTTTTGCTCAAACATCAACTTTTCATTCACCTAAAAGAAGTTACATCAGTTTTTGTTCCACATAAGATTTAATCCAAACCGGCATAATCGAATATAACTTAGGGACATAACTCGTAAAAGAGAGAGACTCCTTCGCTATTCGATCAGCTACTTCGTTTTCTCCTCGATTTGTAAACACAATCTTGGCCTCTTTATAGTGTTGTAGCAGATTTTTGATGTCTTGTAGGATTGTTCTGAGATGTGGCCAGTCCTTGTCTTCCCTGATGAGTGATACAAGTTGCTGTGAATCAGTTTCAAAGATGATTTTCTTCTAATCGAATCTGATCAACATCGATATTGCCCATCTTAGAGCTTCTGCTTCCACTTTCAACACCGTTTTCACTTTGGGCATAACCTTCGCTCCCATCCATAGCATTCTTCCTTCATGATTCCTAACAATCCAACCAACGCCACACTTATCTCCAGTCTTTGGCCATGCTCCATTGGTGTTGCATTTTATCCAGCCTTGTAATGGTTGAGTCCATTTGACCTGTGGTCTTTCATGTCTGGTTGGTTGTTGTTCCTGTGGGATTCCCTCAAGGTGGCTTGCCCATTCCTCAGACTCTTCCTCTGCTTTTGCAACCAAACTTTGAGCATCAAATTCCTTTCCTTTATAAACCAGCTCATTCCTATTTTTTCAGAGTCTCCATAACAACCAAGGAATCACTTTACCATTGATTGTTCCTTGGGACTGTGACTTATGTATTGTGAAGACTCGGTGGAGGTTGGTGTATATCGAATCCGCCCATTCACCCCTGGTGGTGCTGGAATTCATGAGATCGCCCAAACCTATCTAGCAAATGAGCATTTAAATAAAAGATGGTTAGTGGACTCTTTCTCTGCTGGGCACCTAATACATGCAGCATCTCGTGATAAATGTCTATAGGTTAAATTTCCAGCCACAGAGATACTGTTACTCAAACATTTCCATAAGAAATGTTGAATTTTGGGTGTGGAGCCCAACTGCCAAATCTGTTGATACAAGGGTTTTAGGCTCGGCTCATTCACTTCCTGGGGTTGGTTTTTCTTGTCCAAAATCTGAGACAATACCCAATACCCTGACTTCACACTGTAGTGGCCTGATTTAAAGTAGTCCCAAGTATAGTTGTCCTTACTATTTCTTCCTCCTGGTCTCAATTCCACTATACTTCTCTTATCCTCTTCATTGAAGACTACATCCAACAGATCTGTATTCCATTCTCTGCCAGTAGGGTCCAATAGATCTTTAACATGTAACAATGTGGATATACTTCTATGACGGATTGGATTTGGACGTACCAGTTTAACCTCTTTAATCGCTCGGGCTGGTTTTGTATTCAGCCAAGGATGCTGCCATATATTGATGGAATCTCCATTTCCCACAACAGCCCTCGCTCCTTGTTTGATAAGCTCTTGGCTTGCACGTATGCTTCTCCATGCATATGATGGTCTTGAACCTAGAGGGGCCGAAAGTGGATCGGATTTGCTGAAGTATCTACTCTTGAATATCCTGGCTAAAAGTGTATTCTCCTGTGTAAACATACGCCAAAGTTGTTTCCCCAATAGAGCCAGATTAAAGGTTTCTAGGTCTTTGAAACCTAAACCTCCTTCAGCCTTTGTTTTAGTAAGATATTCCCAGGATTTCCAATGCATACCCTTATTATCCTCTTTATTCTTCCACCAGTAATCAGCCATTACTCCAACTATTTGTTTACAAATCTCTTTTGGAAGTTTAAAGCATGCCATGATGTATGTAGGCAGGGCCAATGCCACCGCCTTCAATAAAACCTCTTTGCCTCCAAATGAAAGGAAATTTGATTGCCAACATGTTACCTTTTGATTTAGCCTCTCCTTTAGATAACTTAGGGTGGCCACTTTTGATTCTCCAAAGGATTCTGGGAGCCCTAGGTAAATGCCTTCACCACTTTCTTGCCCAATACCCAACTTCCGCTTTACTTGCTCTCTCCCTTCTTCTGAGATTTGTTTCCCAAAGCTGATACCAGACTTCTGATAATTTATCCTTTGGCCTGAAGTTAAGTTGTACTCTTCAATTATTTGTACAATCTGATTCAGTTCCTCCTCTTTTTCTCGACAGTAGAACATACTATCATCAGCAAATAGAAGATGAGTAACTGGTGGTGCTTCTCTTGCAACTTTCAGAGCAAAGTCTTTTTAACAGAGTATTCTTTGTTTTGTTATTTAAAAAAAAAAATTCTTAGTTTTTTATAACAAATTTATTTAATTCTTATTACTGATAAATTGTCAATGTACTTATGTAAATATATATATATATAAGAAATTAAATTGTAATAAATTATCTCTTATATAGTGTTTGAATCTTAATTATATATAAACAATAGGTATACTAGTTATACATATAAATAATATATATGCTTCTTTTTACAAAATAATTAACCATTTAAGAATAATATATTTGGAAATATATCTTGAAGAAATAAAATAGCAAAATAAACTATTTAAATAACATATAGTATGTGGAAGTCGGAAAAAAAATTGAATGACCAATATATGTAGCCTAATGGGTTGTGATAGTGTCCTTACTATGTAAAGAAAATAAAATAATATTGCATGTTATGAAAAAAAATAATAAATAAAATAAAATAATATTGCATGTTATGACAAAAAGAAAAGTAAAGAAAATAAAAATAAGAAATGGATGACAAGTTGACAACATTATGTTATTTCCAATTTGCAAAGTTTTTTATGATTTGATTATGATATGTTCAATTTGTACAGCAAAAGGAAAATTACTGAATCCCATACGTTTTTAAAACAAAATTTAAGAATTATGATAAGTTTTTTTTATTGATAAATCTGAATTCAGGAGTATCATGAAAGTTGGTCATAATTTTTAATAGGATAATTTAAAAAAAAACAAATTAATGATGATGTAATACACAATTATAAAATTATAATATATCTTAATCGAGTTTCCAATATGGTTCGGCAAATAGAAATTTGAAGTTTGTTCTCTTTGAAACGACAATCATTTAGGAAAAGAAAACTAAATGTGTGGAAGATTAAAAAGATTGATTTACAACATCATTCACAAAAACAACCTTGAGTTAAACAACAAAGCAAAACCAAATCTTACAGTTGTACCCTTTTCAAATTCAGACACAAATGAATATCAAAGCACATCGAAATTTAATCAACACAAATGCAAATTTTCAGGTCTATCTCTTGAGAGCAAATGCAGAGAGAATGACAAGAACCATGAGAAGAGCTGCCGCAATAAAGGATGCCACGACCGCACCGCTCGTTCCTTGGCAAAAGTCACCAAACTGCTGACAAACCGGGAGCCAGTTCGAGCTTGAATTACCGTTGTGCGCCAGATAAACTATGGCTGCAGAAGCGGACGCCGCCATGAAAGTGAGAGCCATCATCGCCTGAACCACAAAAACCATACAGATTAATATAAGGATATATGACATATGTCATATTTATTCTCAGCTTACATATTCATTGTAACTTGTGACCATACTTAATACAAGTTCGCTATTGATCTTGATACCTTTGTATACCAACCCATATTGTTTTCATTAACAAATGTCTAGTATTAGCCTAGAGATCACTTTAATAAAGAAGGTATAATTCGAGGTTTAGTGATTAGAGCCTTGATTTTTTTATTAGTCTTTGCCTTGTGGTTGGCTTTGATAAGGATGTCATAACTTCTAAACTTCTAATATTTTAATTTTCTGAAAACAATTACCGTGTCACATAAGATCAGGAATAGCCTAGGCGGCACGGCGAGGGGGCGGAGGATACAGACAATGGAAAAAGGCAACGAGAGGGTTAGGTAGCCGCCCACGATTGAGTTTACTATCACAAAAGATCTGCAAAACAAAACAGAACAAAAAAGATGATTAAGCTTAAATTTTTAATCATGTACCATATAATCCTAACAAGCACCAAAAAACAGTGCTCGTAAGTCATTTTGATGGGTTTCTTTTTTTTCCTCTTTTCTAATATTTCAAGAACCGGTTAAGCTACCGGTTCCCAATTTCATTTTGATCGTTTCGTTACTACATTTTTAACATTTGGAGAGAAACTTACGACATAGTTGGTAGATCAGTGTAGTCAGCTTGGAACTGCAAGAACTGAGTGAAGAAAGGAAGAGTCTCTCCTGTTGTTGCCATCTTTACTGCAGCAGCTATGGCCGTAATGGCTGCAATGAGTCTAAGAACAAAATCAAAGATCGCTACACCTCTTTTCCACCCGCCATTGTTCATCTTTTCTTTCTTGTGATCGTCCATGATCCGACTGTAGTTCATAGGAGGAGCAAACACGTGAGCTTTGCCTTTGCCTTTGTCTAGCTTTGGCCTATGAACAATGGGCTCTTCTTCTTCTCTTCTGCTTCCCGCCTTTTCGATATCCATAGAAGATAATTAAGAAGAAGAAGAAGAAGAAGAAGAGTAGAGCTTAGGGTTATCCCTTTTGGAAGTTGAATTAGGAGAGGATTCAAAGGAGGAGCTAGAGATGATGATGATGATGATGATTTGATGATGATGAATCCTAAATCTTGCATGTAAGATATATATATACATGTATGTAATTGAGTTGTTGAAGTGGATGGAATGGGTATATATTCTTTCTTAGGTTTCATGCGAACTTAATTCATTTTCTTACATTCAAGATCGTTTATTTAGTAATATATAGAAGACGACTTGCTCCATTTCCATATAAAGCCGGATAGGATTTATTAGTTCTTTTTCCACTTTTCTCTACCTAAGTGTAATTAAAGTGTTTATATGTCAACAACCATGTACCTTTTAGTTATAAGTTATAACCAAACTTGAGCATTATAACACAGAGATGTTTTTCTAAAGAATTAATACTTTTTGACCGCTGACTCTGGATGAGGCATTAAACTTTTTCTTAGGATTAGGTCACGTTGAATTATTTGTAAATTTTGCTTTAGGTTGCACATTGAATTATTTCGTAGGATAAGGTGATGTAGAATATTAATTAATTCTTAACAAAAATTCTATAGCGACATTTTCTGTGAAATTGAGGGGACATTTTTATGAACATCTAATTGTTGCTACCAATAATAATACTATCACTTTAACATAAAAAAAAAACTCTACTACGAGAATTATTTTAACATTTTATGATGTAAAATTAAATCAACAAAACGAATTTGTATCTTGTAATAAATTGAAAAATTATTTACATAAAATTGACTTTGGAGCCCTCTAATCCAGGATCTTTCCCTATTGTTTCCCTTATCTTTTTTCTTCTCTTTTGTTTATTTATATATTATATATTATATATATATATGTTACTTCTCTTTTCTTATGTAATTCCAAAATAAATGTGTCAAATTTTTATATACATGATGTCAATGCTTTTCTAGTATTTTCGTGGACTAAGTTAAAGAGGTCTATGATCTATCCTCACTTGACGTATGCTTGATATTGATGAATTTTTTAAAAAGGGACTTTGCAAGCGAAAAACACGCAAGTGAATAATATACTAATGTTTCCTGAGATCTACCTTTCAGTTATAGTTCTCTTAATTTATCCTGTGATACTTCTTCAATGGGGCATTGTATAACCTTTCATACTCTATGGAGAACATAGTGAAACCAGAAAACACATTTTTTGTATCCTTACACTTATACGGATTGGACTATGCTCTGTTTTAATTTTATCGGCAACCCTATTAATCTACATTGGTCATTTATTCATCCAAAACAGTATTTCTACAAAAAGAAAACTTGCTGGTTGACCTTCCAAGTTTCAATATATCATATATGGAGGTAACGTAACCATTTCCGGTTATGATGGTTTGTTTTCTAATTTTTAGATTAAAAAAACAGAAAAAGAAAGTTTAAATGAAAAAATAAATCGTTCTTATATATAATGAGAGAAGAGAGGCTCTCCAATCTTGACATATCAGCAGAAGGGAGACTCTCCAAACTTGACACATCAGCATCTCCTTCCTCTCATATTTTGCAGCCACATCAGCAAATATAAGATATTTTATCATTTATGAACAATTATTAATTCTATATAACAAATCAATTAATTTAAATTTAAGTACTTTAAAAATCTGTAAAATATAATTATCACATAATATGACACTTTAATTTATCTTACATTTTCATCATCTTGTTTTACACGTTTAATCATATTTATCACTATCATTTTCAAATTATATTTGAATAGTTATATTATTCATTAGTTTATAAAATTAATAAATTTATGATTTATATAAGAAATTAAATCAATATACTAATTGTTTTTTTTTGTCTATTTTATGAATAAATTTGTTGGGGTTTTCCAGGTATAAACAGTTCATCTGAATATTTTATATATTACAATAGAAAATTAGTTTAAATAATTATATCCCAAAATTTAATATATTAAGTATAACATAAATATATATATATATATATATATGAGAAAGGAAAATAGTCTCTCTCCCTATTCTGACACATGAGCATAACTAAAATTAATATTTTTAATGTCATTTTACTTTTACTTTTGATTTATCAGTGAATGGTCCATTCGATCACTTGGTTTTATTTTCATCTTAAACTAAAATAATGAACACGACTCTCAATTGACTGGATTCATATTCGATTTCCATTCGCACTTTCGAACCCGCAACCAAGATGCATAAAAAGTTGCATTACTGTGGATTCTTCATAAAAGAAAAG
Source organism: Cardamine occulta (assembly GCA_028015245.1). Lineage (NCBI taxonomy): Eukaryota > Viridiplantae > Streptophyta > Magnoliopsida > Brassicales > Brassicaceae > Cardamine > Cardamine occulta. The sequence continues at coordinate 13,196,032 of CM051374.1, forward strand.
GGATATATAATCACTTTTTAATTGTGTATATGACTAATTTTTAGTTTTTTTTTTATTTTATTTTAAAAAACTATATTGGTAAAAAAATTGAATGCAAGTTCTTAAATTCGTGTGGCTTTTCATATTTTCTTATATTTTAATACAATTAATAAGTAAATTTGGGTTTATTTATTTAAGCTTTATTTAAAAAAAAATCTAAAATCAAGCAATTACCCTATTCATGGAACAAGATTTTTTTAAAGTATATGTACATTAGAATTATGAAATTATAATTTTTACAAAGTTCATAATTTAAGTAATATTTACGGACCTATAAATTAAATATATACATATAAAAATAATTAACATGTAGTCTATAAATTACTATGTTTGGTAAACATATAAAACTCAAGATAATTGTAAAAAAAAGCTCAAAATAATTTGAAGTAAATAAGTATAAGTTACTTTGAAAGAAATTAAGGCAAAATAATTCATAATAAAATCCGCACATATGCGTGGGTATCAGCCTAGTAAAAATAATGGACAGTAACATCAACAACAATTTACTTATTTCATTCTGTTTGATGATAAATTTGATTAGAGTAAAAACACAAAAAAGTTTTAGGAAGAATTATTATTGGAATTTCATAAAATTAATATTACATGATACATCGATTTATATAGAAACTAGATTAGGACCCGTCCTATGGATGGGTTTCTAAATTTTAATATAAATTAAATTTAATTATGCTTTGTTAGATAAGAGATTTATTTACATAGGTTTTTTCTTCTATATGAAAAATTAATTTAAATTTATACATTGTAATTCCATTATTAACATATTAGAAACTTAGACCACGTCTAGTAGCTTTTGGTTTCATCTTGTCGTTCGTTTTTCTAACCACCATGTAAGATCTGGAAAACGGATCCAGTGACCGCCACCTATGTTCTCACTCAGATATGGGCGAGACGTTCTTCCGAGTAGATCTCTGTTGTCTTTGTGCTTTCCTCCCTCTGGTTCAAAACTTATCTCGGTTTCTAACCAAATATATTTTTCCTTTCGCATTTTCACTCGCCGAAATCTTTCACCATTCTTAATTTTAGTGTTTTTTAAAGTTGTATATATATTTATATGTAAATGAAATGTTTAAGAAAAATAAACAGTGGCCCAGGGGGAAGCTAAGCTAAATGTAAATATAAACAAAACAAAAAATTAAAAAAGACTCCATGGTGTAGCCTGTGTATTTACCTAGTACATTATAAAATGGATTTACGTTTTAGACAATGGAATGCCATTTTTTATAGTTAAACTTCATATTAGATGATATGCTCAAATTTACCCTTAGAGCTACTCTCTCAAATTAAGAGATCATTGTAGTACTTAGGAATCAAATCCACAAAGATTCACATTCACACAATAAATTATCAGTTATGAAATAAGCTAAACAGAAAAGATTGTAAATAAAAATTAGCAAGCAAAGCAATTAAAATCGAGGTAAATTCAGATGAAAAAAGAGCTAGGCTTAGAGAAATACTTAGGTAATTCAGAATTGTAGGTTAAATAGATTATCAGGATTTTTATTAAGATCAGTTCTCGAACTCGAAACACAATGGTAAAATCAATCAACTCTCGCTGCATTTATTATCTATGTATAAATTTAGAATTCCAAATCTCTTTGCTATAAATTCTTAAATTCAAACAAGCATTAATTCTAAGTTTGATTGTTCACAAAATCTCTAAACCAAATCTCTTTGCAAATAGTTATGTTGTTCATCTAAGATAGTTCAAGCAATCAATTATACTCTTGTGTCAACTAATCAATCTAAGATCAGATTCTAGGTCATGAATCTAGAATCAACAATAAACACAATCTAGATGAAAAACTCTATTGATTCAATCCTTAATAGCCATCAACCTAGCAATTCATCTTCTACCTTTGAAAACTCTAAACCTAACAAACAAACTACTCAGACATGATCAATAAAACAGAAATCATAGTTTGAATATATTGCCTAAAATAAATCAAGAGAAGAATTAAGAGTTTAGAAAATCTTCTCCAAAAACTCTGAAAAGGTGGCTGAAGCGTAGAATGAAGCGTAGGTCTAAACAATGACCTAAAAATATTATTTATAACTAAAAACACGAAAATGACTAAATTACAAATAAGAAAAACTCTGGGGGCAATTTTGCAAATCTGAAACTGTGTCTGCAACTGGTGTCGAGTGACACCAGTGGGTGGTGTTGGTCGACACCAACACCAAGAATGGTCTCCGAATTTGTTCTTCTCAGCTACAAAGCTCCATATACTCCAAAATGCTCCAAATATTCTTCAACACAGCCCAGCTCGTACTTGTACCTAATGAGACTCGATAAACACCGAAAAAACTCTAAAAACAAAACTTATATCATGGTTAAAAACCTATAAAAACCATGATATATCACTAGAGTTTAGACATTATGATTTATAACTAGTATTATATCATGTACGTACGGACGGGCAAAAATGTTTTTAATATTATTTAAAAAAATTATGTTATAAAGGTGTATGGTTCTTTTGTAGTCTATTTTTATTTGATAACTCAAAATTCATAATATCATGTTATTCTCCTTTAAATAAATCTTTCCGAAATTTTTGAATCAATTTCTGTTTCACATATGCTTAAATTCTATCTTCTTATCACAAATAAATTATGCAATGTTTTTTTTAAACACATGCAAACAAAATTGGTTTAATAAGAACAAAATAAAAATAAAAAGTCAGATGAAAAATAAGTAAAGATTTGGATGAAAATATACTTCAGAGTTCATCTAAGCTAACATTAAATGTTCTTAAATTGACTTAATGATTTTTTAAAAAGTTTTTTTTTAAATTTAATACCTTTTCAACCACTAAGAATTGATCCTTGTTTATCTTTAGGATGAAAATCTCAAGTCCCGTATATTAGAGCTCTAATCTTCCATTATTTATTTGAATAATTTGGTTGAGAAAGATGATTATAATCTAAAAGCATCTTAAACCTGAATGGATAAAAGATAATTAGTACTCCCTCCTTTCCTTAAATATAGATGTTTTAGGCTTTTCACACATTTTAAAATCAAATTAAAATATCAAACATACCCTCATTGTAATGTTGTTATTTCAAAACAATATTTCTCTTTCTCTATTTATTTTACTTAATTAATATGGGTAAAATTGGTAAACAACCAAAATATTTACATTGGAAACACAAAACTTCCATCTTTCTGAAACAAAGAAAAAACCTTAAACATCTATTTTTAAGAAACAGAGGGAGTATGTGATGCAGCGGCATCGTGATCATTACTTCATCAACAAGACTTTATCGCTTTTCCTTTTCTTTTAAGCATTACCTTTTCATAATAACTTCTTGTATTTTTAGAGTTTTTCCTTTTATGATTAACGTTTAAGTCGGTTCTGACCTAGAGTAGAAGCTATATAAAGCTTCCTCTTGTTTCATGTTTCAGCAGCTTTTGATAATTAATAAAAAAAACCAGAGATTATTCTTCATTCCTTGCTTTGATTCAATTAATTTCATCAAGACAAGAACTCGGTCCTAAGATATTCTTTCAAATATCTTAGTGGAGCGAAGTAGGTCTCAAGAGGTTACATCAATCTCTTGATTCAGCTACAAGTTAACTCCTTACGCTGCGCCAGGTTGGTATCCGAGCCACGCAACTCTCCTTGCTACGATGCCATGACCAAAGAAAGTTGTTCCTCCAACCGAGATCGAAGTCACACGACAAGCCTTAAACAACCTCCAAGCACAGGTTCAGACTCTTATGGCCACCGTTCAAGCTCTAACCACAAACCAAGTTCGCCTCCCGCCCCCACCTGTTATCTTCAATGAAGAAGTTAACGGTGATGTTGAGGAAGATAACCCGTTCGCAAACAACAATAATCTTCGTCTAGAACCTACCGAAGTCATTGAAGACATCCATTGGCAACAGAGTTTTAGGTTTGAAATTCCATAATTTCGAGGTAGTCACTCCACTGAAGAATTACTTGATTGGTTTGTGACGGTTGAAGAAATCTTGGATTTTAAGTGTGTCCCGCTTAATCGATGTGTTCCGCTCATTGCGATTCTTTTTCGTGATCGTGCAGCAGCTTGGTGGATTCAAACGAAGATGTCACGGTCACGTTTAGGTAAAGTGAAGATTGCTACATGGGATAAATTAAAGAAACACATGCACAAGACTTTCTTACCTTTTAATTATGATCAGATCTGTTGGACGTGATCAAGTCTTCCTTAATTAGTTTGTTAACACATTTAATTAATTATGTTATGTATTTACATAAGACTAAGGTAGTATTCTGTACCATCGAAGAGATACGAAAAAACAGAGTAACCGCTTACGGTTATGTTTGTGTCTCTGCAATTGTGTCTGTTCGTTATGTATTTATACTTAGTATAATTCAATAAAATCAGTGTAGTTTTTCAGAGTAAAATTTGTGTGCATTACAACAATAAAGGAGAGACTGAGTTTAAATCAAACAACACAAAAACAGAGCATATTAAGTTGGTGTAACAGAGTAAAATCTGTTGTTGTCCGATTCATAAGTTACGATCAGACTTTGGGAGATCAAAGTACAACATGGTATCAGAGCACATGGAGACAACAATACAGCAAGTCATTCCAATCTTCAATGGAGAAGCATACAGTTTTTGGAAAATTAAGATGAAGACAATATTGAAGATAAGAAAACTATGAAAAGTCATTGAAGATGGAGTTGAGATAATCGTATCTACATCTGAAAATACACCGGAGATGATCAAAGAGAAAGATGATCGTGTGATGAAGGATATGATGGCACTTCATATTCTTCAAACTGCAGTCTCGGATTCAATATTTCAGAGAATAGCTCCCGCATCAACCGTGAGAGAAGCTTGGAGTGCGTTGGAAATGGAGTTCCAAGGAAGCACACAAGTAAGGATGATTAATCTTCAGACCTTGAGAAGAGAATATGAGAATCTGAAGATGGAGGAGAGTGAAACCATAAATGATTTCATAACCAAGTTGATTAACATGAGTAATCAACTAAGAGTTCACATCGAAGAGAAGACCGATTACCAATTGGTTCAAAAGGTTTTGATTTCTTTACCTGAGAGGTTCGACAGCATAGTCGTTTTTCTTGAACAAACTAAGGACCTTTCAGTCTTGTCAATAACTGAAATAATAGGTACCTTAAAGGTGCATGAGAAGCGCTTGAGTATACGAGAGGAGCGTATCAATGAGGGTGCGTTCTATGAAGGAAACAAGCAAGGAAGTAAACGTCATGAGAAAACCAAGAGATGGTGTGGCGTATGTAAAAAGAACAATCATAATTAGGTAGATTGTTGGAGAAGAAAGAACGGAGGTGTTCAGCAAATGAGTGCGAAAAATGAAAGGAAGTGTTATGTGTGTGACAAACCAGATCACATAGCAAAGGACTGCAGACTTAGAAGGGCCGAGAGAGCGGATATAAGTTTAGAAGAAACAGATGAAGAAGTGGTCAATGGGGGTCACATTCTGTTTAGTGTAGTCGAAAAAAAAAGAAGCAACTAAGATTAAAGAAGAAACATGGTTGGTAGATAGTGGGTGTACCAATCACATGACCAAGGATTCAGATTATTTTATTGATCTTGATCGAAGCAAGAAGACTACAATCGAAGTAGGAAATGGACAAAGCGTGAAGGCAGAAGGAAAAGGAAGCATTCAAATTTCTACAAACCAGGGAGTATACACTATCAAAGATGTACTTCTAGTGCCGGGATTGTCAAGAAACTTATTGAGTGTGGGAAAAATGATATCAAACGGATGTGGAATCTTATTCGAAGATAATAGATGCATCATAAAAAATTCACAAGGGAAAATAATATTAAACATCAATATGAAGCATAGGAGTTTTCCAATTCTATGGAGTAAGCCGGAAGTAAGCACTTTACTTGCTCAAAAAGGAAAAGTTGACAAAACCAAGTTATGGCATAGACGATTGGGGCATGCCGGTTTTGCGAAATTGGAAAAAATGCAAAGGGTGAAGATTGTACATAATCTTCCAAAGTTTGAAGTCACAAAGGAGATATGTGACTCATGTGAGATGGGAAAGCAAGCAAGAAATTTTTTTCCGAAGAAGTCTCAAACAAGGACAAGCGAAGTCGTGGAGTTAGTACACTCGGATGTGTGTGGTCCTATGCAAACGGATTCAATGAGTGGAAGAAAATACTTCATAGTGTTCATTGATGATTATACAAGAATAACGTGGGTGTATTTCATCAAGTACAAGAGTGAAGTTCTCTCCAAATTCAAGCAGTTCAAGTTACTAGTGGAGAATCAATCTGGAAAACGGATAAAGCAACTTAGAACTGATGGTGGTGGTGAATTCTTGTCAAAAGAATTGATCAATCTATGTCAAGATGCTGGCATACAAAGGCAAGTCACAACACCATACTCCCCTCAACAAAATGGTGTTGTGGAGAGAAAAAATAGAACACTAGTTGAGATGGCTCGTTCGATGCTTGTGGATCAAGGACTTCCAAATAAGTTTTGGGCAGAAGCAGTGGCTACTTCAACTTATTTGCAAAATATCTTACCTACCAAGTCCTTAGAAGAAGTATTACTCCATTAGAGAAGTGGAGTGGAAGAAAGCCAAATGTTGAACATTTGAAGGTGTTTGGTTGTTTATGCTATGTGCATATTCCAGTCGAGAAAAGAAGAAAACTTGATGAAAAATCCAAGTGTGGGATGTTTATTGTCTATGGAAGTGAGTCTAAAGGGTATAGAATACTCTTGTTAGACGAAGAAAAAGTGGAGGTATCACGAGATGTGATATTTGATGAAGAAAAGAGTTGGGATTGGGAGAAGAAAGAAGTAAAGAACATCTTTATCTCACCAACTGAAACTGAGGCTGAAGAGAATCAACCAGATCTTGGATCAAATGAGATCGTAAACATTCAAAGTGAAGATGGAAGAGAAGAAGATTCTGGAAGAGAAGAAGATTCTCCAAATAAACCAAGAAAATATCGGTATATCAACGAGTTGATGCAACAAACAAATGAAGTCAAAGAAATGGCGCATATACATGATATAACGCCCCGACCGCCACCATCCGTGAGCACCTCCATGACCTCTAGGGGCCCCACGCCCTCTCCAGGGCCCGTGAGCACTCAACGTCCCCTCTAGGTACTGCACTCACCCTCGTCTGTCGGCCGGTTTGTTATCTCCCGAGGCTCTACAGACTTGTTACTATCCCTACAAATCACCACATGATCTTTTCCCGTGTTTTGGCCTCACTCACACGGTACCGACAATCACTACCCGGTAGGTCACCCATCCTAGTGCTACTCCAATCCAAGCACGCTTAACTCTGGAGTTCTCTCAGGACAAGTGACGGAAAAGATAAGTGCACTTTGGTGATATAGGTAGCCAAATCAAATCTCTTAACCTCTTCTCAGAAACCGGGATGTTACATATGAGATGTGTCTTTTGATGGCCGAAGAACCTCAAGATCTGGAGGAAGCAATGAATGACTTAAAATGGATAGAAGCTATGAGAGAAGAGTTGCGAATGATAGAAAAGAACAAAACTTGGCAAGTTATGGAGAGGCCAAGCAACAAGAATGTGATTAGTGTCAAATGGATATTCTGTTTGAAGACTAATGCAAGTGGAGAAGCAATCAAACACAAGGCAAGGTTGGTGGCCAGAGGATTCACACAAGAATATGGTATGGATTATCTTGAAACCTTTGCACCAGTTTCAAGATATGATACGATAAGAACATTAATAGCGATTGCGGCTCAAAACAAATGGAAACTCTTCCATATAGATGTGAAGTCAGCATTTCTAAATGGAGACTTGGAAGAGGAGATTTATGTAGAACAACCACCAGGCTTCATACAAGGAGGAGATGAAAAGTGAGTTCGTGATGACTGACTTAGGTGAACTCAATTACTTCCTTGGCATGGAAGTTATACAAACTGAAGAAGGCATATTTCTCTCACAAGAAAAGTATGCAAAAAAGCTCTTGAAGAAGTTTGGAATGGAGGATTGCAAGAGTTTGACAACACCGTTGACTCCTCATGGCAAGACAGAGAAGGTCTTGTATGAGAAGCTTGAAGATGTTACGAGATTTAGAAGCATGATTGGAGGCCTCTTGTATCTTTGTGCCTGTAGACCTGACATCATGAATGCGAGTTCTTACTTGTCTCGCTACATGACATCACCACTGAAGCAACATCTTCAAGAAGTCAAACGGGTCCTTAGATATATCAAGGGTACTTTGGCATATGGGATTCACTTCAAGCAAATAGAAAAACCAGAGTTGGTGGGATTTTCTGATAGCGATTGGGGCGGATCAGCTGAGGACAAAAAGAGTACGAGTGGGTATGTTTTTACACTTGGATCAAGTGTATTCTGTTGGAATTCTAGCAAGCAGAAGACGATTGCTCAATCAACGGCCGAGGCTGAATACATTGCTGTTTGCTCCGCAGCAAACCAAGCAATTTGGTTACAAAGGCTGGTGAATGAGATTGGTTTCAAGGCTGAGAAAGGCATAAGGATCTTCTGCGACAATAAATCAGCAATTGCAATCGGAAAGAATCCAGTTCAACACCGAGTTGCAAGTAGCAGACATATTGACAAAGCCTTTAAACAAAACAAGGTTCGAAGCTCTACGAGAAGAACTAGGCGTAACAATGAAGCCATGATCAAGGAGGAGTGTTGGACGTGATCAAGTCTTCCTTAATTAGTTTGTTAACACATTTAATTAATTATGTTATGTATTTACATAAGACTAAGGTAGTATTCTGTACCATCGAAGAGATACGAAAAAACAGAGTAACCGCTTGCGGTTATGTTTGTGTCTCTTCAATTGTGTCTGTTCGTTATGTATTTATACTCAGTGTAATTCAATGAAATCAGTGTAGTTTTTTAGACTAAAATTCGTGTGCATTACAACAATAAAAGAGAGACTGATCTTATTGATATACAACATCGTATTGATCTTGTGCCATATGCTTCTCTCCCTAACCGTTCTCATTACTGAATGAGTCCAAGTGAACATGAAGAGCTTAGAAGAAAAGTTGAAGAGCTTGTTTCTAAGGGTTTTCTTCGTGAAAGTGTCAGCCCGTGTGCTCTTCCAGTCTTGCTAATTCCAAAAAGATGGCTCATGGCGTATGTGTGTTGACAGTCATGTCATCAACAAGATTACGATACGTTATCGTTTTCCCATTCCTCGTCTTGATGATTTATTGGATCAGATTGGTGCGGCAACTGTGTTTTCTAAGTTGGACTTAAAGAGTGGAAAACTGCATTTACGACTCGTGAAAGGCTCTGTGAATGGTTGGTTATGCCCTTTGGTTTGTCTAATGCGCCTAGTACCTTTATGGGTGTTATGAATAGCTCTTCGACCTTTTATTGGAAAATTCATGGTTATCTATTTTGATAAAATTTTGATCTCCAGTTTGTCTCTAGAGGATCATGAGCGTCATCTTCGTGAGGTTCTTCTCATTCTGCGACGTGACAAGTTTTATGCCAGTGTGAATTTGGGTCTCCAGAAGTACAATTTCTCGGCTATATTGTATCAGCTCATGGATTGGCTGTAGACCCGGGAAAGATATAGGCTATTAAGTATCGGCCATAACCATAAACTCTTACGGAAACTCGTAGCTTTCATGGTTTGGCTTCGTTTTACTGTCGTTTTGTTCCGCAATTCAGCAGTTTGATGGCACTTATCACTAATTGTATTAAATAAGTAAGTTGGAGGCTTATTCTGCCGACCGAGGAAACCAAGGCACCTATCACTGATTGTATTAAATCAGAAAGACAAGATCGTCGGATTTGCCGGAGCTAGCTGAGATGATATAGCTTGACATGGAACCGGTTTGATGGACGCAAACACATATCTAAACCTCGACCAAATCCGATAATGATTGCTTTGTGGAAATACTAAAACAGCCGCTTAATCTACTTACCAAAACCTTTACATAGAAACGTTACATAGATTTAAAATACTATAATATTGATAAAGACTTTCTAATTTTTCATGCATTAAACTACTTTGGCACATTATATGGTTACTTCCTTTATATTTTGTAGTTTTTGGCAATTAGACTAATTGTCCATTTTAAAATCACAGTGTGTTGTTAATTAGGTTATGATATCCTATATACAATTTCAAAATTTCTTCTAAAAAAACAATAAAACATATCATATCACTTACAAACCTCATCGTCCTCACACTCAAATAGTCAAATTGTAATCACATCTAAAACCATAATCTCGTCCAGGCAGTAGTATTTTTTGCATAACTTACTACAATTAATAAAGCAAAGCTTGTTGTAAGATGATATTATAAAGATGGCATAGCCTTATTTGTCAGAACTCCAAATATAATCCATTACCACAAGATATATCCCTATTTGAGAAGAAACGAGAAACTCACTGCCATACAAGTTCGACAATATCTATAACAGATGTAGAAGTACACTTGGAGGGAGTTTGCAACATGCAGATGACTTTATCAAAAAAAAAAAAAAACAAAAACAAAAAAAGTGCTGATGACGATGGTTGATTAGTGTGGCAGAAAAAGCGAGCTTGTGAATAAAATTAAGAGACACTAAATGAAGGTGTGAACAACTTCATTGTACATAGAACAAAATGATATAAACTGTTACGGGTTCCCTGCAACAAATCTGAAATTTGGCATTTATATTTGTTTCCTTGATTTCTTCGGTCGGCAGAAGAAACTTAAGAAATAAGAAATGATACAACAAAAGTTATCTAACAACTGTTATAATTTTCGTCATCTTCATCAATGATTTGAGCTTTGTCATCATTTTCTTGACGGTAGAAAGAGATTCATAGTTTTTACAAAAAGAAAAGAAAGAAAGATATTCATAGACATACCATTATTTTACCAAGATTCTTGAATACAAAGGTTAATTAAGATTGACATACGACACAACCATTGTAGCCAATATTACAGTGGTCTTGTTTTTATTTCTGCTAAACACTATTCCTTAATAATACAATTTCTCGAAAAAATTGTTTCAAAAATATACACTTTAAGGGGTTTTATGAGTTAATGATGATGAATTGTAAACTTCAAAAAAAAAATATTATTGATTTAAAATTATAGAAAATTATTAATTACAAAAACTGATGCATTTATAATAACTTTTAAAATATGAATAGTTAGGAACAAAGGGAGTAGTATTTAGCTTTATTTTAAAATTAAACTATGGCGTATAAACTCTAGGCGCTTAGAGAAATAATGCTCTTAAAAGAAATTAAGAAAAGAAAAATACAGTGCCAGATAGCAATTAATTTAATTAAAAATAAAAATTAAAGTGACAAATAAGGCGTTTTCATACTCATATACTGAGAGTGACGTACAAGTTATCAAGGAATCAAGGATCCAGCTCGTTCACAGCATCTCCGACTACAAAACAAAGATTAAAAAGGTGCCAATAAGAGATCTAATTAATATAAACAGAAACGCTTTAAAACCAAATCTCAAGACACATGTACGGCATTAAACAATAGATGTTACACGGGTTTAAAAGATGAGCAGAAAATGGACAATACTACTTTAAGGATCTCTTGACACGAACCAAAACCGCCCATGCCAGAAGTTGATTGTAAAGAGTCTTTGAACCTACCGTAAATTCTGTAGAAATAAACATTCACAACAACACTCACCGTTTCATAGAGCTGATCTCGCAACCTCAAGTATTTAAACTCAATATCGGGTGTCTATCTTTAGTTCATAGTAGTAAGTCACATACCAAAATGAGAGTCCCACTAATAGATTTCTTGAGATTCTTTGTACTCATTCTTTCTCTTAGTGGTGCTCTAATCGCTGCAGATGGAACGGTGAAAGAAAACTTTAATAAGTATGACACTGATACTTATGGTTACGCACCTCCGACACCAAGCTACCCACCACCAACTTACAGTCCTCCAATCATACCACCACCAGTGCATAAGCCTCCTACACCAACTTACAGTCCTCCCATCAAGCCTCCACCGGTGCAAAGGCCCCCAACACCAACTTATAGTCCTCCCATTAAGCCTCCACCGGTGCACACGCCCCCGGCACCATGTCCCCCGATCAAGCCTCCACCGGTCCATAAGCCCCCTACACCAATTTATAGTCCCCCGATCAAGCCTCCACCGGTCCATAAGCCCCCTACACCAACTTACAGTCCTCCTGTCAAGCCACCACCAGTGCAAAAGCCCCCAACACCAACATATAGTCCTCCTATTAAGCCTCCACCAGTGCAGAAGCCTCCAACACCAACTTACAGTCCTCCTATCGTACCACCACCGGTGTACAAGCCTCCGACACCAACATACAGTCCTCCTGTCAAACCACCACCAGTGCAAAAGCCTCCGACACCAACTTACAGTCCACCTGTTAAACCACCACCAGTGCAAATGCCTCCGACACCAACTTACAGTCCACCTGTTAAACCACCACCGGTGAAGCCTCCGACACCAACCTACAGTCCTCCTGTTAAGCCACCACCGGTGAAACCTCCGACACCAATTTATAGTCCTCCTATCATGCCTCCACCGGTGCAGAAGCCCCCGACACCAACTTACAGTCCCCCTATTAAGCCACCACCGGTGCAAAAGCCTCCGACACCAACTTACAGTCCTCCTATCAAGCCACCACCAGTACAGAAGCCTCCTACACCAACTTACAGCCCTCCTATTAAACCACCACCAGTGAAGCCCCCGACACCAACCTATAGTCCTCCAGTAAAGCCACCACCAGTACAGAAGCCTCCGACACCAATTTACAGCCCCCCTATCAAGCCACCTCCAGTGCATAAGCCTCCAACACCAACTTATAGTCCACCAGTTAAACCACCACCAGTACAAAAGCCTCCTACACCAGTTTACAGCCCACCTATTAAACCACCACCGGTGAAACCTCCGACACCAATTTATAGTCCTCCTGTAAAACCACCACCTGTGCAAATGCCTCCAACACCAACTTATAGTCCACCTATTAAACCACCCCCGATTAAGCCTCCAACACCAATTTACAGTCCCCCTGTTAAACCACCACCCGTGCAAATGCCTCCGACACCAACTTACAGTCCTCCTGTCAAGCCACCACCAGTACAAAAGCCTCCCACACCAGCTTACAGCCCTCCCATTAAACCACCACCAGTGAAGCCTCCGACACCAATTTACAGTCCACCAGTTAAACCACCACCAATACAAAAGCCTCCAACTCCAACTTATAGTCCTCCTATTAAGCCACCACCGATGAAGCCTCCGACTCCAACGTATAGTCCTCCCGTTAAGCCACCTCCAGTGCAAAAGCCTCCGACACCAAGTTATAGTCCACCTGTAATTCCACCACCAGTACAGAAGCCTCCAACACCATGTCCGCCTGTACAACCACCACCAGTACAATCACCTCCACAAGCTGGATATGGTACTCCTCCTCCATATGCAAATCTATTGCAAGACGTAAAAAACTAGGATAAGAAGTTACAATATATATTTTGTCAAGGACTGCCAAGTAGGCTTTCCCGCACAAGAAAGTGTATGTTAAAACTACATATGATGTTGCATATTATGTGGCATAATAAATAAAGTTTTAGAAATGGTTGTTAATATTCATTATGGTTATATGTTACAATCGAGCTCTTTGTGGTTGTTTTAAGACTGTATGCCACATTTTTTATTTTTAAAACTTACTTAGATTTCTATGTCACCTAAATCTAAAAGACAATTAAGTTAGTGTATATTAATCAGGAGTAAGTTACCCAGTTTTCTTAATATTTTGTATTGAAAGTTAAGATTTGAATTCCATGAGCATAATTTTTTCAACTTGAATACTCAACTGCTTTGATATTAAAATTTGATGTAACAATACTATATTAAGATCATAAATTAGGCTCAGCATCCACCAAACACTTGACTCTTCTCTGAAATACAGTTATAACTATATCCACCAAACACTTAATTTACATCAAAAATTCAAAATACTACCAATGCTAATGATCCTATGTAACGGTTATAGTATTTTAATCCTTGAAATAATCCTTGAAATTTGTTTATATAGTTTGTTGCTATCAACATTATCGAAGTTGAAGATTTTTGTCGTATTGCCCATCGCCCAAAGCTCTAATCGATGAGAGGCGGTTTTGAACTTGTTTGTCAATCCACCTAATCAGTCGAGCTGCTGAGTTCGGCGCTTCCCCATGTCTTCGCCCATTTCTCTCTCTCCATATCGTGTACATCGAAGCTTGAAAAACATACCGAGCAAGGAAACTCTCTACTCGTTGTTGTTGATGGTCCAAGACATAGGTAATAATAGTGAGGTGGAGATTTTTAAGAATCGATCTTAATTATATGATAAATCGACAAGAATGTCTTGAGGAGAAGCTAGGTTCACTCTAAAGGTTTAACTGGTTTAAACACAACGGAAACCTTTGCAAATGCGAGAACTATCAGAATGAGCAATTTTTGTTAATAGTGTTATTAAGTAATTTGTATGACTGGTATAATAGATGGGAGTGACTGTATATTGATATATTAGTATTTTGTCCCATTTTAGCTAGTCTTTTCATATTGTTTTTGAGTATTTTCTAGTCTTTTTGTGTCTTTTCAGGTATTTTAAGGCTCTGGAGCATGGATTGAAGATGTTGGAAGACATTGAAGCAAAAAGAGCAATTTTGAGCCAAAAGACGATTTTCCGCCTGCGCGAGCACCTGCTCGGACCTGGCGAGCACCTGCTCGACCTATTTTACCTAGAAACATTTTTTTATTTTATTTTTAGAATAAATAGAGGCCAGCCGCCTCAGACTTTTATCACGTTCTTTTCTCAGACCTCAATTTTTCGTTCTAGGTTATTTTGGTTCTAAGACACCACCACTTGTTCCTTTTTCGATTTGGATTTGTATTATTCAGCTTTGGATCTCTATTCTCCTATTGTCGATCACTCCACAACTCTGTTTGAGAAGTTTTCCTGAACCTTATTCTTTTTAATAAATCATGAATTCATCTTATTGCCTTGTTGTGTTTGATTTTGCTATGTGTGAGTAGATCCTTAGCTAGGTTAAGTTTTTCAATGGTGATTTAGGTTGTTAATGGCTGAGCACAAATAGGATTGGAATTTATATGTCTTCGCCAATAGGGGTTTGCAATGCTTAGATTAGCTTGATCACCTAGTCTATGATTTTTAGGTTAAACTTATTCACGAGAGTGCTCTAGGTTGCTAGATAAATCATTGGTGAGCAATTGGTGCGTAGCCAACGAGAGTTGATTGCTGCGTTTGATTGTAAACTTATTGAACCCGCTTGTTAATGCTTATCGTCTTCGCTAGATCCAGGCGAGAGTTTCGGTATCTAGGTTGTTAGATAAAGGTGTCGATACATCACGAGAGTGGGGCGGCATTTATTTATGTTTGAGTTCTAGACCGGTAGTTAGTTAGCCCTGAATAGTTGCTCAGCCTTGTCTCCGAATCACCGGTGAAATACCTTGACCTAGTGTTTTTATTAATTGATTTTATACCGATTTATTTCTTTGTTTGCTGTTCCGAAAATTACACAAAACCCATATTGTCTTAGCTTTAAATTAAAATCTATAATTTCATAGTGTAACCTTGGTCTCTGTGGATTCGATACCCCATATATTACTGCTTTTGTTTGTGCACTTGCAGAAAATATTTTGGGTTAAAACTCGACATATCAAGTTTTTGGAAAAACTTTTACTATCAAAGACTTGCCATGCTCCAAAGGCTTAAAATACCTGAAAAAACACAAAAAGACTAGAAAAGACTCGAAAACAATATGAAAAGACTAGCTAAAATGGGATAAAATACTAATATATCATATTTGTGAGACATTTTTATTGGTTGACATGCCGCATCGATTAAAAGGAAAAATTACCAAAATAAACACAATATAAAGTTGTTAAAAACTACCAATACCCATGTTATTATGTTAAAATATAAAACCCATATACTCGGAAATTTCTGACTATTTTCCAACCAAATTTCGGGTTGGTCAGAAATTAGTAGGAAATTTGATAAAAATAATATATTTTTTAAAAATATATATACTTTCTGAATAATTTTCGACTAAATTTGTAAATAATTTCCAATATTTTTTAAAAATAATTAAATTTTATGATGATTTTTAGTATATTTTTAACAATATATAATTTCAGACTAATATTACAAATTTAGTCAGAAATTTTTGACCAATTTCTGACTAAATTTAATTTATTTTAATTTTTAATTTAATTTAATTTTTAATTTTAATTTAATTTAAATTAAAATATATAATTTCTGACTAATATTACAAATTTAGTCGAATTTGTTTTACCAATTTCTGATAAAATTTAATAAAATTTAGTTTTTTTAATAAATTGATATATGGTCAGAAATTGGTCAGAATTTTTTCTTTTAAAATAAATAGATGTATGGTTAGAAATTGGTCGAATTTCTGACAGACATGTTTTTCTATATAACCCGCACAATATGTTTCTTTCCAAATCAGTTCCAAGTTTCAAACATCTATCTACCTTCTCTCTAAAATCTCTCTAACCTTTCTAAAGATTTTAAATCACCAATACTTTATAAAATCTTACCAAACATTCAACCAATTAAGATATTAATTTCAATTTTTAAAATTTTTTCCAGATTTAATTATATGTTTCTAGATTGTTATATTAATATTTTTTTTCTTATATTTATTACTTTTGTAAGATAATTTTTTATGTTTTTAAATTTTTGATAATGGTTAGTGTTTGTTTTTAAATATATATGTATATATATATATCCGACTAATTTTCTACTAATTTTTTTTAAATCAATATATAGTTGGTCAGAAAATAGTCAAAAATTAGTCGGTTATTTTCGACCAAATTCGTACTAGTTCTTTTGGTCAGAAATTTCCAACTAATTTCTGACCAAAATATGTTTTCGACTCTCATATTCCGACTAATTTTTTATAGTTAAAAATTGGTCATAAAATGGTCGGAATCTTTGAATTCCGACTATAACCCTACTTAGAAATCAATAAGTTGTCTTGTGGTGATCTAGTCAAACCATATACATGTGATTTAAAGTATTTTAAATATTTTTATAAGTGATTGAATATATTGCCAAATAACTTAATTTTAAAATTATTGATACTTGATAGTATTTTCAAAAGTTAATATATCTATGATTCTATAAAATATATTTTTGGGGTTATATATATATATATATATGATTCCAGTAACATATATTTTTGGGTTCACCACTAAATATTGTAGGATTGCGAAATCTGAAATTGAAAATCATGAACAAAATCTGATTAAGGAAAGACGAATATGCGGAGGTGAGATATGATCTCTTTCCTTAATTCAATAAATCTCCCGCAGTATGGCGGTTTGATGAGATTCTGAATCTCAGGATACAACCATGTTGAGACTATAATCACGAGACCCGATTATAAAATCTATGAACTAGATCTACGATATACTCTCGAGACTCACTTTTAAGAAATGAGAAGAAGGAGATTGTTGGAAGCTTATTAATTTCGTTTCTGGATGATTTGAAAGAATGATGTGAGCTTTAATTTATAGGGAGGAGTTGCTTGATCCCCATGGAGAGATAAGTTCTGCGAGATTTGTCTTGATCCGCAAAAATATAATATTCCGTGAATATTCCACCTTATTCCGCAAGGATAAAGATTCAAAAATATTACAAAAATATTTTTGTCTCAATCTAGAAACTTATAGATTTATCCGGATCTATGCAAAAAAATCTTATGGGAAAATTAACTAAATTATTAATAGAAATTTATCCCAAATACCGACATTCACCAAGATCCAAACCTAAGCCCATCACAGCGGCGGCGAATATGTATGGTTTTGCATAATGGCCATCTATCTGTCACTCTCTATCCAATGTGGGATATTTGCTCATTTTGATACTTAGTCAAAATTACAAGTTTTATAAGCCTTCTAAGCTACCCACTTTGGACATTCATTTCTCATTCTAACTAACTTCGATTTTGATATGTAACTACACTATCTTATAGTGCGCATTACAAGAATTCTAAAGACCCAAGAACCGGTCACTTCAGTTCCGAAAATTTGGCTTAAGATATTTTTCTCAAAATTGAGTTCCAACAATCCCCACATAAATAGAAATGACTCTAAACATATAATGACTCTACAGACTCGATATACTAGACAGACTTGACAAACACGACGGACAGACTTTCGAGAGTATAAGCGAAAAATCACTGTGTATGAGGTAGTAGCATATTTCAGCCTTGAACCACTCATTGTTAATATCTGTCAAGTTTACTTGGCCAGGAGGTGAACTCCATGTCTTGAACCACCCTGATTTTTATGTAAACTTAGACAACAGATACAACCCAGTTTCATTTTTTCGTAGAACTAAGTTCTCTATTGTGTTCATTGTGGCCTTGAACTTGCCTGATAGATCATGAGTGAATTTGGAGAATATAGCCTTATCTTCATCCTCCTAGAAACGGCCTAATTTCACTCTCATTAGGTGACTTCTACTCACTCTTGTCATATACTAAAGTATCTTGTAATACTCTGCATATATGAAAGTTATGGATTCATTCATTAAAAACTACACTTATCCTTTACACATACATGAATCACTGTTTGTCATCTGAAAATTAGGTAGTGACATAATATCTTTCAGTGCTTTTTATCAGAGTTTGCTTGATTTAGTTGTCACTTTGAACCGATATTTTGGGATCTCCAGTCATGTAAGTGGGGTATCCATCAACCATCCTCTTTAAGTCATAGGCTTCAAACCCATTATCTTCGATGATTTCACAACTTGATATCATGACACACCTTTATGGATCCTAGGTTGTCATATAATCTATTTAGATTACACAAATTGACATCAATTGTCTAATGGTTTATTCCGTCTTCTTAAACCCATCCCCACCGAACTTTTCCGGCATTAGTCCTACGCTTACAACGCTAGGCACTATCGGATTCACATGTGGTAGACCACTCCTAAACTAAATATGGGGTGTTAACTCACAAGACCTGAGTTTATGAGAATTATCTCCAACAGTTCCATCAATGGCATCATCAACACTATTAGTCATTCTGAATTTGTTCACAAAAAACAGAATTTAATCAGTGTTTAAAATTATGTATAAGCGATTAAAATTAATTAATTTCGCTATACAATGCGTTCTCTGAACAACTTTTTCAGAATTCGCTTTGAGTTTCTGTGAAAATCACAAAAACTTGCGTATAAACATTCCTAGAAACCGGTAAAGGTGTTCTTAAACATTATTTTTATATTGCATAGATCGTTTAAAAAACAAATAAAAAATTTGTGAATCTGCCAAAGGCGTTTGCGGAAATTTTTATTCTTTTTGCGTATTCGCTGTTCGTAAGATCCAATCCATTTAAGGTTATCAGCAAGAAACATATTTATTGAATTAAGATTGTAGGACTGCAAAATCTGAGATTGAAAATCATGAACAAAATCCTATTAAGGAAAGACTAATACGCGGAAGCGAGATATGCTATCTTTCCTTAATTCAATAAATCTCCAGCAGTGTGGTGGTTTGATAAGATTCTAAATCCCAGGATACAACCGTGTTGAGACTATAATCGCGACACCTGATTATAGAATCTACGTACTAGATCTACGATATACTCTCGAGACTCACTTTTAAGAAAAGAGAGAAGAATGAGATTGCTGAAAGCTTATGAATTTCGTTTCTGGATGATTTGAGTGAATGAGGTGAGACTTTAATTTATAGAGAGGAGTTGCTTGATCCCCAAAGAAGAGATAAACTCGGTGAGATTCGCCTTCATCTGCAAGAATATAATATTCCGTGAATATTCCACTTTGTTTCGCAAGGATAAGGTTTCAGAAATATTACGAAAATATTTTTGACTCAATCTAGAATCTTCTAGATTTATCCAGATTTATGCAAAAAATCTTATGAAAAAAATTAACTAAATTATTAATAGAAATTCATCTATAAAAAAATCATTTGTGGTCCAAAAACCCACATTCACCAAGACCTAAACCCAATCCCAGCACAGCAGCAACGAGTATGTATGGTTTTGCATAATGGCCATCCATCTCCCACTCTCTATCCGATGTGAAACATTTGCTTATTTTGATACTTAGTCAAAATTACAAGTTTTATAAGTCTTCTAATCTACCAACTTTGGACATTCATTTTTCATTCAAATTAACTTCATTTTTGACATGTAACTACACTATCTTATAATGTTCATTACAAGAATTATAAATACCTCAAGCTCCAGTTACTTCAGTTTCAAAAATTTGGCTTAAGATATTTTTGTCAAAATTGAGTTCCAACAAATATATCTATGGGTAAAGAAAAAAACAATCAACATCTAAGTGTCGACAAGCTCCGGAGGGAGCCAGTCAGCCAGAGGTATCCTTCTTTTGTGTTAAGTGAACACATGAGAGTCACTTTGTGGTCTGTTGTATATTGTTTTTATTTTTTTGTTAATAGGTACCTGTTCTGTTGTATATTGTTGCAAGGACAAAGGGTATTTTCGTCTTTTACTATCTCTACAGCTCGTCTCTCCGGTATGATATAAACCGAAAGATAGTGAGTGTTACATTTAAGATAATTTCGAGAGTGTGTGAGCTGCCATTGTGCAACTTGGTATAACCTCAGTTGAGAGACTTATGTGCCAAAAATTATCACTAATTAAACTCGTGACCATGTCTTTTTCAAATCTTTTATGTTTCTAACGCTTTTGCTTCTTTGCATTCCAATTCCATCGATCGAACTCAGACGTTTTGTACTTGACAGAAACGGTAGTTGTTATAAGAATAAAGACAAGTTTTACAAAGATTTCATATTAAATTTTTGCTTCATAAAAGGAAACACATCAACCATCTTCATACACTAAAAACACATATATATCATAAATATATTACAAGAAACACATTAAAGATTGAAATATTGCGTCTTATGGGATACCGATAATAGGAAGGAAAGGAAGGTAGTAACTGGTCGGAGCAAGCCCCCACTCCGGAGGAACAGGCAAATCAACGGTCTTGGATGAACCAAAAGATCCGAGGCTTCTTGGGCATGATTTCAAGAATATCAACTTTGAAGAGAGACCATATTTGTCACCACCTAGGTTAACAATCTCCGATTTAACATTCTTTTTTGAAGCATAAAGTTGCTTGAAGCCGCCTTTGAGTTCAACTACACAGTTCGGTTTGATCCCTGAGGGAAGTTCCGACATGAACTCTCCCTTCTTGTCAGTGGTTACGGTGAATCTTGTGTTGGTGTGGCTACAGCTAACTCCGACCGTAATTCCTAAAACAAAGATATAATTAAAGTCTTGTCACAATTGTATAAGTAGATAAGTGTTAATTATTACAATGTCTAGTCATTAGAGTATGGTATTGACTATTGAACTCACCTGAGTAATCGTAATCATTAGGACAGTCAAAACAAGAGACTTTTCCTTCGACGAGTGAGGCCGAGACTACGAGGCAAGATGAGAGAGCTAAAATAGTGAAAAGGAACAAAGCTAAGAAATTTGACTGCAAAGCCATTGGAGAATGTATAGATTAAGATCACTTGAGGAAGACATTATGATGTAGATGTGTATATATAAGTAAACATAGATATTTTAACGATACAAGGGCAATCACAAGTTTCACAATTCCTACATTACTGCATGGGTCCCAAATACGGAGCATGGTAGTTGGCGTGGTGTTAAATGTGTATCTAAATCTTATCTCCATGCGATTTAATTTAATGGTATAACTTTTCGGTATATGGGAATACTATATGGATTTTCTAGTCAATTAAGTTAGGAAAATTTGACGTCAAATTAACTTTATTGGTTGGTAGTATTAGTTGTAGAAGGGATGTAAAGATTAATCAGTTGGCAAGCGATGTTATGTTCCGACCTGCAAATATCAGTTTTCCAAAAGTGAAAATTTTAATTCTATGTAAATAATTCACTGTCCAATGACCTCAATAATTTTATTTTAAAGAAATTAATTATTATTTTCCTTTTTGTAGTTTTAAATAATGCTAAGTGAAACAATAAAAAATTAAAATTTTCTAACTTTCTTACAATTAACTATCTTAGGGTACAATACATAATATCAGATAGTATTTAATGAAATTTTGCTTCCAAATCAAATACTAGAAAAACTCTTAACTTCTTTCACGAATATATATATATATATATACATATATATAATATAATAGAGTAAAAATTTTAAAAATATTTTGTGTATGAAGAAAAACAACATTTATTGTGGAAAAGGAAAATCTCAAACTGAAAAATATATATTTGTGAAAAGAATAAAAAAAAAAACAAAAAATAAGCGAGGAGTCTGCAAAATAGTCAACATGATCTTAATAGGGGTAATAAATTGTAGGGCTCGTTCTGCCGTACAAAAAAGAAGCGAGGAGTATTACGCTATTTTTATGCAATTGTCATTTCACCATCGGTGGCTTTTTCAGTTTTTATCTAGGAAACTTTTTCGGAGGTCTGTCCCCATTTCAAAAACGTTAGGAAAAGAAAAACTCAACAGAAATTCTTAAAAATGTGATAGAAACACGTTTTAAAAAAATTATTATTTGGAAACACGATAGAAACATCTATTTGTGTTTTGGAAACGCGATGGAAACTTGCATTTTTTTGGAAACTTATTAAATAAATAATTTGGAAACCTAAAATATGCATAATATATGTTTTTTTTACCTTTGGAAAATCCCAACTAATTTATAAAATATAAATATCTCATTTTTTTCCCCAAAATTTAATGATAACCTAAAACAACATAAAATAGTTAAAACTTAGAAGTTTAAAAGTCTTAAGAATACGAGAAGATGGATCACCAAGAGCTCCTATGATCTTAAACTAATATTTTTTAAAAATATGGTTTTAATGTTTCATTATATTTTTAAAATCATATATATATACTATATTTTTAAATTATATATATATAATATATTTTTTAAATTATATATATATATATATATTTACGTTTCCAACACGTACATGTTTCCTAATTAAAAAAAAAATCGTTTCCGCGTTTTCACATGTTTCCCTTCCGCGTACCTGTTTCCATTTCTATGCTACTTAGGTTTTTATAGCTTTCTCTTTTATCGCGCGCTATGCACAAATAAAAGTTGCAAAAATATTATCTGATTTTATCATGAGTATTATAGTGGATATACCATTAATTTGGGATTTAATAGTTCTAATATTTAATGTTAAGAGATGACCAAATAAATGCGGATCATATTTCTTGTTATCCCTGTAATTTTTTCGAATATATCTTTGCATCCATCCAATATCTTCAACTCCAAATAAGTCTACACATTCTTGAGCTTATCACATCATCCACTCCAGTAATGCCACATCAGCTCTCGCATCCACGTCAGCGTACAACGTCCTGATGTGATATGATGCAAGCTCCTGATCCAAACAACCAGCTGATCCGGAATTTGCATCTTCAATCTCCCTTTTTTTTACTGAGTTTGATACTCAAGCAACCATCCTTATTGTCCTGCAAGTCAATCAGAGATAGAGATCCAAACAAAATAACATAGCACATAACTAGAAGATCATCTAGCATATAAACCAAAATATGCCTTAACCAGAATGCTATGTTCAAAATATTACACACCAAATGCCTCAGAAGACTAATAAAACTGAGTCTTAAAAAACAACAAAAAGTTTGAAATACAAATCGAGCTGGATCACAAAACAAACGAATAAAAAAAATTCGAATCAACTGATCTACAGATCCCCCACAACTCAATCTCCCCCATCATCTTTGCCCGAATCAGACTTAGAATCATCTCCCCCTGCTTGAGTGCATAACTTAGTCATAAATAATTCAATATTACCGATGCATGAAACACTTACTTGCTGCAAAGTTTTTTTTTTTTTTTTTTTTTTTTTTTTTTTTTTTTTGATCTTGAAGCCAAAGACTGATGCCACAGCTTCCTTGGTGCATGTGCTCTTCTTCTTCTCTTCATCGTCACCACCTTCTGTTCCTTGTCAGTCTGAACAGGATGATGTGCAATCAACAGCTTATACACCAAGCTCGGGAATGAGAGATGGAACTTGGACTGAGGATTCAGAGCAAGTTAGAAGATGTGCTCATACACCAGTTTTCCGAAGTTGAATGGTGTCTTCTCCGCCATCAGATAGATAAGCTTAGCTCTGGTTGCTTGAGGGTAGGTGTCATTGGTCTTAGGCAACCAGTTGGTGCAGCATATCTTATAGAGCATCTTCTTCTCATCAATGAATTGAGAATATTGTATCCCCTTCTAGCTCTTCATGTTCCCGCCTGTCATGAACTCAGCCAGTTCATCCTCTAGGACCCCAGCCATCTGCATCCTGTGGGCTTTCTCATCCACCTGTGGGAGATCAAACAGCTCATTGATCTTAGCTGGAGAGAACTCATAGAACCAATCCCTAACCAGCACATCCACTGAGTTTGTGTCAACCTTGACACTCGGTAAGTTTGCCCATAACTCTCTCAAAACCGGAGTCACAAAATCTTGTAGACCTTGAACAATATCAGTCATCCCAGCACCTTTAATCAACTCCTTGATTCCATCCGCATCACCATATTTAACCTCCTTTTCTTTGATAAACTTACTGGATTTCAAGATCTCAAACCTCTTCTGAGCATTAAGCGATATGAACCGCTTACCATCAAATACACCAGCAGTTTACGGAGGTGCAATCCCTTTACCTTTATCAACTCTTGACTGCTTCACCTCTTTGGAAGCCACTGTTACAGATCCCTTTCTCTTCCGGAGACGAGATGTGATGGCTGTACCTTGCGCTTTGCTTCTAGGGCCGGACTCTTGAGAATCAGAGAAATCCACTGTCTATAGAATCAGAATTCTTGGAGATCTAATCTCCTCTGCCTCATGATCATTAGCGAGATCACAAGTTGAGCCATGTGGCTGATTTAAGGCTTTAATGCCCACATCGGAACTCTTATCTATCTCGATGATCTCAGGGGCTGGTGGTGACTCAGGTACCCTCTCCACCGGTGATGTGATGGCTCCGTGGAACACAACTATAGTTGTGTTAGGGTTCACACCGGATTTTGAAGATGACGATTTAGCTTCCTATATTTCTGGAGAAGCCTCGATGAGATTCTACGGTGGCTTCTCTGCTTGTGAAGTCATCATTCGTGTGAGGCCGGTGAAAATTGACTTCATCTTCTTTAACTTTTCTTTGCGAGTGCTTGAGAGATTTTTAGAGATTTTTGCGCTTAACCTTTGAACTTCCTGATTTTTGTTTGTATGTGGCCAACCCTAATTCTCTCCCTTTTGAAATACTTACATCGGTTCTTTATCGAGTTGGGCTTGAACAGATGGGTTTTTGACATGTACTTAGAAATTAATCGGTCATGACATAGTTAATAAAAAAAGATTAGTGCACATATGCCATGAAAGCCTTGTTCTTTGAAACACCCATCTGATACAGACAAATAACTAACAAGCTGCTTAGATTTCTTTCAATACATTGACATCTTACTTATTTCGAAATTGGTGAGTGACCCAAAAATATAGTATAGCTGCAAGCTTAACTCAAATTTCAACTATTTACATACTTTTGAGGTTTGTTCAGTGCTTTGGATATCAGTCACTTGTTCAGAACAGCCACCAGAAACTGCCACAACCTTTTGAATCTTTAAGAGTCAGATCTGGGTTTAGTGGCTAGTATTTCATACTGCCATGCCTTTAGTCCAATTTCATCATCAACATGAAGTAGGCAGCTGGAATTTCCTTTGGAGAGAGCGATCAGAGGTGTGCTTAAGCAATTTTTCCTTTAGCACACCTCCTTGGTTTTTGTTTTAAATCTCAAGGTATCAACCGTATCACTTGATTTCTCAACCATTTATACTTGTGCATTTCCTTGATATGATGTGCATAGATACCACTCCTTTTTTTTCTTTTTGGTACCTTTTGTTTGACATGCACGAGATTGTCTCTCCTCAGCTCTTTGACCTCTTTCTTCACGATAACATTTTAAGTACATGACCATAGACTGGCATAACAGGTAGCTCTTTTCCACACACCTTTATTAGCACAGATTGCTGACTCTCTATACATCCTTAGGAGTTTCCACGGCCTGTTCCAACATCAGTCCCTATTTTTTACTGACACTACTTACAAAGAAACATTAGACCTCACACACACCAATAGCCTTTCTTAGACTAACAAATCTGTTAAAGTCCAGAGGCTTGGTGAATAAATCAGCAAGTTGAAAATCAGTGATCACATGGTCTACTACAATCAGTTTCTTCTTAACTGATTCTCGAATAAAGTGATGTCTAATATCAATATGCTTGGTTCATAAATGTTGAACAAGATTCTTAGCTATGTTAATTGCACTCTCATTATCATAATAGATTAATAAGGAGTCATAAACCATACCATAGTCAGCAGCCATCTGTTTCATCCATATGAGTTGTGTGCAACAACTCCCAAGTGCAATATACTCAGCCTCCGCAGTTGACAAAGACACACTGTTTTGTTTCTTACTATGCCAGGAGATCAGAATGTTGCCCATGAAGAAACATCTACCACTTGTACTATGACTATCATCCAATGATCCTGCCCAGTCAGCATCACAGTAACCCATCAAGTCTTTGCTTGTTTCCTTTGTATAGTATATACCCAAGTTGATTGTTCCCTTGACGTACTTGATAATTCTCTTCAGAGTTAGAAGATGTGATACCTTTGGTTTTGCCTAGTATCTTGCACAGACTCCGACAGCTAAACAAATGTCTGGTCTACTAGTTGTTAGATACAACATACTTCTAATTATTCCCCTGTAGAGTTTTTCATCTACATCTTCACCAGACTCGTTTTTTAAGAGTTTTTCATTCACATCCATTAGAGTTTTAGCCTCTCTGCTGGGATCCATACCAAACTTTGTAACCAAACTTCTTATGTATGTCTCTGTGTCACAAATATTCCATCATCAGTCTACTTGACTTGTAAGCCTAGAAAGAATGTAAGCTCACCACATATGCTCATCTCAAAATCCTGAGTCATTGTCTTTACAAACGGATCAACAAGCGTCTAAGATGTGGATCCAAATACAATGTCATCGATATAGATTTGTACAATAAGCAGGCCAATGTTGTTTGCCAGCACAAACAAGATTTTATCTACACTTCCACGTTCATACCCCTGCTTGATCAAAAATGTATACAGTTGCTCGTATCAAGCTCTTGGTGCTTGCTTCAGCCCATACATAGCTTTTTCAGTTTGTACACATAATTCGAGTGACTTGAAATTTTGAACCCTTTTGGTAAACTACATACACTTCCTCCGTAAAATGCCATTTTGAAAAGCGCTTTTTACATTCATCTGATGTAGTCTGAAATTCAGTGCACACGCCATTCCGAACAGAAACCGGATCGACTCAAGTCTTGCTACAAGAACAAATATCTCATTAAAATTAACTCCTCAACCTGAGAATACCCTTGAGCAACTAGCCGAGCTTTGTTCTTGGTTACAGCTCCACTCCCATCAGTTTTGTTTTTAAAGATTCATTTTGTTCCTACCATATTTGCATCTTGCGGTCTAGGTACCAGATCTCACACATCACTGCGCTCAAACTGCTCCTGTTCATCTTGCATAACAGCTATCTAGTACTCATCAACCAGTGCTTCTTTGTGGTTTTTGGGTTCTATACTTGACACAAAACAAACAAATTGTACCAGCTTAGCTGTTTGAGCCCGAAGTTCCTCGTCTTTATCATCTTTATTTTGACACTTGCCAATCATCTGCTTGAAATCAATATGCTTTTCTCTGGTAACTTTGCCCCCTTAAATCTCTCCTATAACATCTTGTTTAGAGTGATTCCTATGCACATGAGTGAGTGGAATATCAATTGTACTTTCACATTCATTTGTTGTATCTGCAGTAGCTTGTTCAATATGCTCTGTAGCATTAATTTCCAGACTATCAGAGCTTGCCACTGGTTGAACAATTTATCTATAGAAGGATGCATCATCAAAGACAACATTGACCACTTTTTGTACCATGTGAGTTCTTCGGTTAAATACTCGGTATGCAGTGCTAGTCTCTGAGTATCCGAGAAACATCCCTTCATCGCTCTTGGAGTCAAACTTCCCAAACTGATCTTTATCATTAAGGATATAACAGGTACACCCAAAACATGAAAGTAACTTACCGATGGTTTTTTGCCTTTCCATAGTTCATATGGTATCATGTTCTTACCTTTTCTGACATACACCATGTTGATAATATAACATGCGATATTTACTGCCTCAGCCCAGAAGTATTTGGCAACATTATTTCCATGCATCATTGCTCTAGCCATTTCTTGTAAGCTTCTGTTCTTATGCTCAACCACACCATTCTGTTATGGTGTACGTAGTGCAGAGTACTGATACGCAATACCATGACTGTAGCCGAACAAATCAAATACTTCATTATGAAATTCTCCACCATGATCACTACGTCTGATTTTGATTCCCCATTTTTTATTTTCCAGTTGAAATGCCAGAATCTTGAAGCTTTCCAAAGTTTCTGATTTGTCACGCAGAAATCTGACCCATGTGTATCTGGTATAATCATCAACTAAAACAAGAATATACTTCTTACCAGTCATGATTTCTATTTGAATTAGTCTCATTAGATCTATATGTATCAATTCCAAATCCTTCTTTGATTTTACATCTAGAACAATGCGATGTTGAACCTTGACTTGCTTTCCTTTAGTGCATGGTCCACAAACAAAGTTTTGTTATGGTCTGAGCTTCGGTAATCCTCGAACTACTTCTTGATTGGAAGGTTTTACCATAGTATGGATATTCAGATTTCCCAACTTCCTATGCCAGAGCTCTGATTGAGTTTCAGCCATTGTGTTGAAGCAGACTTGTTATGGTTTCCATATGTAGCAGTTGTTATTAGATCGCTGACCTTCAAACCTAATACTACCCTGGTCATCAACTGCTTTGCACTCGGACTTAGTAAAAGTTACACTCAATCCAATATCATACAGTTGACTGATGCTGATCAAGTTTGCTTTCAAGCCATCAACAAGATACACATTCTTTAGATCTTGTTGAGTTTCTCCTCCAGTGATTCCTTTGCCTCTGATTTTTCCTCGTGCACCATCTCCAAATGTAACTCGCCTTGCTGAGACTCGCTCAAAACTCGCTAAATTTTCTTGAGTCCTTGTCATGTGTCTTTAGCTAACAATATCAAAGTACCACTGTTCATTTTCTGAGATGTGCTCTGGTTCTTCTACTGTGTATGCAATATGACAGTACAGATCATGCTTCCTGATCCAAGCTTGGTTCTTTCTTTTACCATCTGGATGGTACTATTTTTGCTTCATAATTTGAGCAATACGTGATAGATACCCGGAGATTTGTAGTAACCAAATTTGCCACAGTACCAACACCCATTCACCTTATTTTTTGAAATTTTGTAACCTCTGTTGATCAACTTTTCATTTATACTTAGCTTTTTGGGCAGAATCCTGCTCTGAGTATTCACCTTTTATATCTCTGATGGTACTGATCCTTTAACAAATTTAGTACACCCACTTGAACCTCATACCTGGTACCCTAAACCCTATTTCGTGTTACTAATCCTACCAGGTACCAAAATGGTGTCCATGTCCTTGGTTTCTCTGCTTAACATCTTGCTGTTCTTTAGTTGTGCCTCAAGTTGTCGTTCCAAACCAACTGCCTTAGCCTTTTCACACTTGAGTTCACTTTCCAGAAGATTAATCTGACTCACCAAGTTCTTGTTTTCTGCAATCTGTGACACTCTCTCTTCTTTTGTTAAAGACAACTCACCAATCAGTGCTGTGATTACTGCAAACTTGGATTTTTCTCCTCCTGACTCAGTGTCTTGATTTTCTTCAACATGATCAGTTGTTTTTTCAACATCCCCTTCTTCAATGAAACCAAGATATGCAACAAAGTTGTTGAGAATTTCTCCTTTCCCTTGATCATCTTCATCAGAGTCACTCTCACTAAAGGTGACATAAGATGTTTCTTTCTTGCCAATAGATGCAAGACAATCAGTCTTTGTATGACCATATCCATTATATTTGAAACATCTTAGTGAGCATGTTCCCTCGCACTCAGCACACTGTTTGTCTGATTTTCTATTACTTTTCTCAGCACCAGACTTGATTTGAAGAGAATTTCTACTTTGTTGACCTCTCTCAAACTTCCTGAAATACTTCTTGACCATCAAGCTGACTTTGTCTTCTATCTCATCAGTTTGATTTTCATCAGCTACCAAGGCAAGCCTTTTTACCAGCTGACTGATCTTTCTACGACAGTTGTAATTCATATGCTTGCATCATTCCCACAACATGATCAAACTTAAGTTCATCAGAGTTCAGAGCCACCTCAATTGCAGATTTATGTGACTAGAAATTTGATGGTAAGCTTCTGAAAATTTTCTTGACCAATTTCTTATCCTCGTAGTTTTTTCCCAGTACAATTGCTTCTTGACAAATAGAGCTCAGCTTGCTACTGAAGTCATCAATCGATTCTCCAACACTCATTGTTAAATTCTCAAACTCAGATTCAAGCATATCAATCCGAGTTCTCTTCACATTGATAGTTCATTCGAATGACACTTGCAAGATGTCCCAAGCGTCCTTCGTTGATTTGCATCCTTGCACCCTGGTGAACTGATTCATTGGCAAGGACGTGAAGATGGATGATAATGCTTTAGCATTGAATTTGGCTTCAAGCTTCTCCTCAGCACTCCAAGACTTCTTCTGTTTTAGGATCACCTTTCCTTCAGCATCAGTCGTCGTTGGATGAGTCCATTCTTCTTCAACTACTACCCATGCCTCCAAATCGATATCTTGTATCAATTGTTGCATTTGTATCTTCTAGTAGCCATAGTGCTCAACGTCCAGTTTCAATGGTTTGTTTACCGTAATATACTGCTGTGAATTCTCCATACCCTTGTCGCAAGATCTCACCTGTTTGAAAGATAACAAAATCTCTGATCAGACGTCTGCTCTGATACCAATTGTTAAGGTATAGAGACTGATAAACAATAGTATATACTTGAAACGCGCCAAATCAACGCTTTTATTTGTTTTATTCTTAAAGTAATCCTTGTTCGGTGTTACACAATCTATTCTTCCTAATAGACTTGTCCCTGACTAAAACAAACCCTAAGCTCTAACTCTCCTTTGAATCAATCCTCTCAAAGATATCAAAGTCGAGTACAACCCAGCATAACCTAGTTATGTATCTACCCACAAGTAGATGACAAAACCCAAGTTGTTGAACACTCACCTTCTAAACTTTATTCTTTTAGCTTCGAATTTTACAATCCTACGATAATAGTTCTAAAATGTTAACCCCAAACTATGGCCTCTCTAGACTATTTATATAAAAATACTAGTACCTTAGGTGGAGAATCTGGCCGAATCTCCTTTCCAAGTTTATCCTTTCCTTAGGTGCTTCTCAAGTTTATCCTTTCCTTAAATGGCGGCAAAGAATATCTTTGAGTATATCTTTGCATCCATCCAATATCTTCAGCTCTAAGTAAGCTCAAACCTTCTTGAGCTTATCACATCATCCACTCCAGTCACGCCACATCAGCTCTCGCGTCCACGTCAGCTTACAATATCCTGATGTGATCTGATACAAGCTCCTGATCCAAACAGCCAGCTGATCCGGAATTTGCATCTTCAATACGAGCAAAACTTCATAGATCAAAGAAGTGGCTACTATTCTTGTTAAATGAACCATAGCGAATTCATGTTATGTGAATATTTGATCAAACATCTCTAGATATTTGAAAGCTTTATGAATCCATCCAGAGGTGTGCCTATAGGCATTTGAAAAAGGCATTCGTCTATGGCCCCCAAATATTAGGCAAACTTTAGGGTCCCTAATTTCCAAATATATAATATGTAGTATAGTATAATTTTCTTGATTTTAAATTTTTATTTCATATATTAAGAAAATAATGTTAATTATTTTTAACATTTTACAAATTTTATCTTAAATTTTGGTATTTTTATATATTATCCGAACACTCGACTAATGCCTAGCGAATTTGTTTAACATGGGTTATAACGGAGGCAATAGGTAACATATGATTTTTAGAATCTGTATGTTCTGTTAGTTTTACTGGAAATTATTGAAAATGGAAAAACTGATTGGTGGAAAACCACATGACGAGAAGTGTAAATACCCGAAAACATACAAGGTTTCGATCGAGCATATAGCTTATGAGATGCATAGGATCATATCCAAGAAAAACATAAGCAACAAACATTCAAAGTTTTTGAAAATTTGGAAAATGATCGTGTAAGCTTTGAAAAAGCATTTTAAAATCGAGACTAGGAGTTCACATTCTGTTTATAATATATATCACCATATAAAATGCATAAGTCCAATACGATTTTGGCATAGAAGCATGTGATGTAAAGGCAATGCCAGTTTCAAAGATATGTTGAGGACTTGTCATATGAGAGATACCATGAGTTGAGAGGAATGCAGTGAGGCCAATGTATATTCACCCCCATTGTTGGTATATAGAGTTCTAAGTTTGGATTAAAACCGATTTTCAGCCAAGGCTTTAACTTTTGTAAAAATTTATGAATTTGTAGGTTTTGTTTTAAAGGATACAACAAAGTGTACCATGTGTCATGAGCAAAACAAAATGACATAATAGTTAAATCCATTGATAGAAATAAGCGGAGACGTTTGAACATACATAAACATGTTACCAAGAGGATGTGTGGACGTTAAAGTAGGATTTGTACAAGGCAAGTTGAGCATTTTATTAATAGAGCAAACCATGCATGCGTAAGCCATCAAATTTTTTGAAGCAAGAGGTAAATCAAATTGAAAAACTACTTTTTGAAAAATAGAAAAGTGGATGTCTCGAAATCTAACATGGTTATCTTTACGATAGAACAAAAAAGCGAGAGATAGTGGTTTTTGACCACTCATACTTTTCCGTCTTTAGGTTTTGCTTTCCAGACGAATAGTCCCGGTTTGTAAATCCCTCACATGAAATTATTAAGCAATTAAGAAAATCATGAGACCAAGAGCTTAGCTAAGATAAACATCAAATAAAAATCTGCATGTATCTAATTAGGCTAGATTTAGTCAAACTTCATAAACTAGGGTGTATGTTGGTGTTGTCGTGGAGGAGGGTGACCAATGCGCACATGGGCGATGCAGTTACTATTCTTTTTTTCTTTTCTTTTTTTTTTGATAATTGGAGCAGTTACTATTCTTGAAGGAAGAAGGTTGCCATCATGCACCTCTTGTCCGATGGGAGCCACCGATGCTTCTTCTATCTTAGGTGGGGTACGGTCTTGATTGACACATAACACTAATGTCTATTGCTGGAGGGATATTGGACTGGTGGGAGGAGAGCTAGGCTGGATTGGTCACGGTTCTCCCCTGATGTTTGACCAATGCCATGTGGGATGTAAGTAATGATATTGCTTGTAATTGACATCGATGATACATAGGTATATATACAGAGACAAGAGAATAATCTAGAGAACTAGACAAAGCATATTCCATATAAGAGTGATATACGAGATATTCTATGAATGAATATAGTTTCCTTAACACGCCCCCTCAAGATGGAGGGGCTATAGCGACTCCAATCTTGTCACATAGCTCTTGAAAATTGGCGCGGGAGAGGTTTGGTTAGAGCATCCGCAAGTTGATATTCGGTGTGAACATGTGAGACGCGTAGAAGACCATGTTGGATGTGTCCTCAAATGATGTGATAGTCAATGGCAACTTGTTTCATTCTGGAATGGAAAACTGGATTAGCGCAGAGAAATGTGGCTCCGACATTATCACAATAGACAATGGGTGTTGTTGGTAGTGTGATTCCAAGTTCAGTAAGTAAATTACACACCCATCGTATTTCAGTGGCTGTGTTTGCGACCGCCCTATTCTCCGCTTTGGTAGAAGATCATGACACACTCTTTTGCTTCTTTGATTTCCATGAGATGGGGTGACTACCCATGTACAAAATGTATGCATTTGTCGATAAGCAATCTTCCGAGTCTCCAGCCCAATCCACATCGGAGAAGGTGTGAAGGTTGAGATGATTCTTTGAAACCAACACTAAGTAAATACATTTGTAACTCCTTGAACCACGCGCGTGGGGCCTGTTTTAAGCCATATAGTTCTTTTCGAAGATGAAAAACGTGTGTTGGCCGATCAGCATCCACAAACCTCGGTGGTTGTTCCATGTAAACCTCTTCATTCAACGTTCCTTGGAGAAATGTGTTGTTGACGTCTAGCTGCCGAATAGGCTATGATCGACTGACGAAAACATCAAGAACCAAGTGTAATATAGTGGACTTTATGACTGTGTTGTCGGTGTAATCATGGCCTTGTTGTTGGTTGTAATCCTTTGCGACTAGTCGAGCTTTGCACCTGCCAAGAGACCTGTTAGGTAGAAATTTATTTTTGAAAATCCATTTACACCCAACAATATTTTTGTTTGGTGGTTTGATTTTGGGCCACAATATCATATTCTTTGGAAATGGCGCCTCTCCATTTCTTATCTTTCATAGCTTGGTTCACGGTTAATGGTTTTGGTGGTATGGCGGTGGAAAGAGTAGCAGATAGATTGAGTTTTCGTGTTGGTTTAGTGATGTTGTCTTTTAGACGTGTTTGCATGGGATAATGGTTTTGTGGTGGTGGATTAGCCACGGAAAGCACAAGCATCCAAATACTCTCAACTTTGAATTATTTGGTGATTCGTTAAAGAGCTTTTGGAATGGTGAAGCCATATCAATGAATGGTGTTGGAAGTCGATTGATTAGATATACCATGGTGGAGAAGGCATACGTCCAATATGAGGTTGGCAAACCGGCTTGAGTGAGAAGAGACGAGCCTGTTTTGACTATATATCAGTGTTTTCTTTCCGAGATCCCATTGTACTTGGGTGTAAGTGTTGGTGATGTGAAGTGTGATATTCTGGCTTGTGATAGAAAACTCCATAATGCGATAAACTCGCCTCTATTGTCAGTCTAGAATGTAAAAATTCTTGTAGTAAAACGATTTTCCAGCAAGGATTTGAATGTGATGAATGGTTCCTTCACTTGTGACTTCGCTTTGAGAGGATATATCTAAGTGTACCGAGTAAAGTGATCCACGAGTACTACGTAGTACTTGAAGTTGTCAATGAACACAATGGGAGAAGTCTACACATCTGAAAAATATATTCAAATGGTTTTGTGGAGTGTATAGAGGTTTTAGAGAAAGGAAGTTTGTGGCTTTTATTAATAGCACTATCATTGCAAAACAAAGTTTGAGAGTGCGAACAAGGAAGAGAAAAATTTGAAATAACATTTTGAAGAATAGATGTAGACGGATGGCATAAATGGTGGTGCCAGTCCGCCATGGTTGTTTTGGGTAATGATGAAGCAAAAAATGAGGAAAGAGTTGATGGAGAGGTTGGCCACTTGTACAACTCGTCTCTAGCTTTCCCTTGGAGCAATGGGACCCCCGAGCTCAGATCCTTTACCTGAAAGTGAGCAGGAAATAATTCAACGGAGACCTTGTTAGCATTGCATAATCGATAAACAGACAGGAGATTTTTTGTGAATATTAGGAACACAAAGGACATTAGAAAGAGTAAGGTTTCGAGAGGATAAGGGTAGGGATAGTGAACCAGTATGAGTGATGGAGAGACCAGATCCATCTCCTATGAGAACTGAGTTGTCACCGCGATAAGGTTGATGAAGTGACAAGTTTTGGAGATCACTTGTCATGTGATGCATCGCGCCACTATCCATGAGCCATGCAGTGTCTAGATGAGGTGTAGCAAGACCCATTTTCACTCAAGGCTGCCACGGCGTGTTTGACGGTGCCGAGAAGTGAGGTTATTGATTGTACAACTGATTACACCTCCTAGCACTATGGCCTTGCACACCACACAATTGAAATTTTCCTTGATAGCCTTTGGAGTTCCGATTGTCATACCGTGGATTATAGTGTGGAGTGGTGGAGTTCCATTATGATGATGGTGTGGTGTTGTGATATGAGCGATTCTGGTTGTACCGAGGATGAGTTGAAGCGGTATTAGCGGAGACAGGAGCAACTTTTGTGTTGGTGATGGCTGAAGCCATGATCAGTTTGGCTTCTTGATTCTGTGGTTTCTCGTGCACTTCCGTGATCGATGGAGGAATATCGTGTCCTTTAAGTTGGTATGTGACTGACTTGTAGCCTTCAGGGAGGCCCTCAAAAATGAATTTTATCTGATCCTCATGATCAATTGGCTTACCAAGTAAGGCAAGTTGATCAAATCTCGTTGTAAAGCCATGAACATAATCATCAATGGTTTTTTCACCTTTGGTCCATTGTTTCAGCTACAGTTTGAGCTCTTTGATGTGGCCTCTGTTTGGTTTGGCATAAGTAGCGGTGAGGGTTTTCTAGATGTCGAACGAGGTTTGAGATCGAGAGTGAAATGGCACCAAGAAGACCACTGTAAATGAGTTTTTTCTTGGCGCTTCCACTTGGAGTAGGCCGGGTTGATGACTTGGATGGTGTTAGCGGTGACAGTTGCAGGCGGAGGTGCTGTGGAACCATCGAGATATCTGCGAGTTCATACCTGTCGAGAAGGGCATGAACCTTGGTGACATTAGTCATGTTTAGGACAGTTTGTTGATTTGGATCAACGATTTTGGCGTGGTGTACGGCCATGTTTGAAGGAGACATAGAAGAAGAAGTGAGATTTGAGGGTAGAGAAGAGATTAAAGACGAAAAGAAGAAGAGAAGTGGGGGAGGCCGAAAAAAATTAGGGTATTGGATCAAGCTCTGATACCATGTAAATAATGATATTGTTTGTATATTGACATCAATGATACATAGGTATATATATAGAGACAAGAGAATAACCTAGAGAACTATATAAGAGTGACACACGAGATATTCTAGGAATGAATGTAGTTTCCTTAACATGGGGATGCTTATGAAGTTCTGGAGCAGACAATCACTAACTTGTCTTAGCTGATTATTTGTTTAATTTTGGGTTCAATCTTGAAATGTGATCGACCGATAACTAGGTATGGCCGGTATAGACCAATCACACTTTGATTTTGGGTTAAACTCGCCATTTCCGCACCGTCCTAAATCGTGTGTGGCTCCAAGATTTACAAAAAAAATTGGAAAAATCTATTTTTTAATCTGCAAACCAAATTGTCTAATTAGCATGTTACTTAGAGACCATTTTTCTAGTTTTGATAATCAAACCGTTATGATGAAGTAAACGCATGCCATTGTTGAAAAGCATAATTAATAATATATATATACTAGATTAAGACCCATCCCAAGGACGGGTTTCTTGAAATTTAAAACTTATTATTAATGATATATCTTAAAGTTATATTTAAAAATAAGTAGAAAATATGTTTTGTTAGAGAAAATAGTGATTTACATAAATTTGTTTTTAAGATGAATAAAATAATTTAAATTTTCTATATTAAAATATTATTAATATATTTAAAATCTAGACCATGTACCGTAGCTTTTAGTTTTATCTTGTCATTTATTTTTTGGACCACCGTGTGAGATCTATAAAACGGATCCGGTGACTAGTGACTATGCTCTCGCTCATATCTGGGAGATACATTCTCCAGAGAGATATTTGTTATTCATCTGCTTACCATATTTTGGATCTTATTTCGATTTCCAACATAATATGTTTTCCATCTCGTACTTTCACTCGCCAAAGTTCTTCGCCATTTGTTTGTTTCTTGTAGTTTTTGACTATATCCTCTAGCTCAGTCCTTCCATCACCAGCTCTCTTTTTTTTTTAATTTCCTGTCGCGGGTTTTATTTACGAATTTGTTTGGTTTTTGCTGTTTCCTTTCTTGTTATCTTCGTATTCTCATCCACCATAATTTTTAATTCGCTTCCTCCTGATCAAATATTTTATATGAAAATTGGTTACATTGAAAACAATTATCTCTGAATTTTCAGTCTATTTAACCATTTGATCTATAAATTAAATAAATATATGTGTTAATTCTATTAATTAAATTAGATAGATTCATGGGATAATCTAATTAATTTACTGTAAGATTTATTTAATATTTAACCAATTAGAGTAATGAATTAAGTTGAATTATACTCCATCAATTCTTTTGTTTAAATAATTAGAAGCTTATGATAAAAATATTATTTGAGATTAAATAATATAAAAATCCAAACATCTAAATTTGAAATGGAAAGTTTAATTTTATTAAAATAATAAAATTTAATATATATTTAAAAAATGAAAAGTAATAATATATATATATATATATTATTTTATTTTGTTTTTGGATGTTTTTATTCTATATTAAAGAAACCAAAATAACACCAATATTATTTTACACATGTCCGAATATAATCGATTAAATGAAATATATCGTAATCATGCTAATTATAATTTTGACAAGTGTTTAGCTCTCGTGAGTGTATGATATTGATAATTAGTTTTATTAAATAATTGGAAGCATATGAGAAAAACATATTGGAGCTTAAATATTAGAAAAATCTAAAAATCTAAATTTGAAAAAGAAAGTTTAAATTTTATTGAGATAATAAATGTTAATCTTTATTAGAAAAACAAAAAGTAAAACATTATCTATTTTATTATTTAATTCTTTTTTTGTTGAATTTTCTTTTCTATTAAAGAAAGAAATAACATAATATTATTTATATGTGCCAAATCTCATCGATTAAGTGACACATGTCATAATCTCGTTAAGTATAATTTTAACATGTGTCGATATCTCGTGAGTGCAACCAAGCTTTATATAATACTAGGCTAATACCCGCACATATGCGCGGGTTTTATTATGAATTATTTTATCTTAATTTTTTTGTAAATAACTTATACTTATTTTACTTAAAATTATCTTAATTTTTTTATAATTTTTTTAAAAGTATAT
Organism: Cardamine occulta; assembly: GCA_028015245.1. NCBI lineage: Eukaryota > Viridiplantae > Streptophyta > Magnoliopsida > Brassicales > Brassicaceae > Cardamine > Cardamine occulta. The sequence goes on from CM051374.1 coordinate 13,234,985, forward strand.
GTACATTAGAATTTCAGTACTTAAAAAAATTAAGATGAAATAATTCATAATAAAACCCGCGCATGACATTATTATCAGTTTTCATATTTGACATTTTATGAAAAATTCTTACACCTCTTGGTTGCATGCTCGAAAGTGTGTATGGAGTTTGAATATGCCTTCTGTCAATTGGGAGTTGTGTTCATTATTTCAGCTTAAGATGCAACTAAAACCAGAATGATCGAATGGAGCATTTAATAAACCAAAAGCAAAAGTAAACAACATGAAAAACTATTAATTATGGTTATGTTAATGTTGATGTGTCATAATGGAAGAAAGTCCCTTTTATTTTCTTTTTTTTGTTTTATTTTTATTTTTATGTTGTACTTAATATATAAAATATTGAGATCTAATTATTTAAACTAATTTTCTATTGTAATATATATAATATTGAGATGAATTGTTTATCTGTAAAAAATAAACAAATTCATTCAGAAAACATAAACAAAATATTGATTTCATTTCTTATATAGGACATATCAATAAATCATAAATTTATTGATTTTATAAACTAATAATAGTGTAACTATTTAAATATAATAAAAAATGATAATGAGAAATATGATTAAACGTGTAAAAGAAAATGATGAAAATGAAAGATAAGTTAAAATGTCTTATTATGTAATGTTTATATTTTATAGTTTTTAAAAAATTAATTTGAATTGTTTAATGTGTTACAGATTTTTTAAGTAATTAAATTCAAATTAATTGATTTGTTATATTAAAAAGAGAAGAAGAACTGATGTGTCATGTTGATGTATCAAGCCTGGAAAATCTTCTCTCATGCGGATGTGTCAAACCGGAAGAGTCTCCCTTCAACCATTATGTAAGATAAAATATATATATATATATATATATATTATTTTATTTTTGATAAATAAAGCATAATAGTATGTATCATCGAATATGTTGATTAATCATACTATTCAAATCATATTATATTTTGGTCTATTATTTCGTTTGACGTAGACTAATAGAATCCCACACGTAAATCAATAGTAGTTTTGCAAAAAGAAACTTGATCGTCATGTTGTTAATTGGCATTCTATTTAAAATGAGTTGACAAATTACTCCATTATTAAAATATATGTACATATGTAACATAACCCTTTTTCATATGAGATTGTGTAGCTTAAACTTGTTTTACAAGTCAAACTTAATTTAACTTAGTTTGATCCAAAAATAAAATAAAAACAAAAAAAATAAAACTTAATTTAACGATTTTTTTGGTTAAGGCTAAATTAGGAGCTGGTCTACTGTCACAATTCTAAACGAAGCAGCAATTTAAATCTAAAATGACAAAATGGAAATGGAATCTTATCTTAAGAGAACAAACCAGATTATAGACGCAAGTGAATTTTTTTTTTAATCCTAGTTAGGAAAGTTTAATCAAAGCAACGAAGCTTCAAGGAAGCTTCAACTTTTGAAAGTCACGTTGGAAATAGTCAACGAAAGGATAAAAGTTATAAAATCATGCGGTTACTTAGAATCTTGTAAATAGAGTTGTGGCTTGGGATTGGAGGTGTAAGATTCGTATATACAAAAAGATGGAAGTCCAAAGGCGTAGCATAGTGCTTCATATATTTCTATCCCTTTTAATGCATACGCAAATTAAAGCTGTTGGTTCACTTAACCAAGCCTCTATCTCATCAGCTGATCTAAAACGCCATCACTTAACCGTAGAAACGATGTCGTTTTCCCCTGACTTTGTTAGAAGACAGCTTGCCGGTGGAGGTGGAGGCTCTCGAGGAGGTGGTTCTTCAGGTGGAAGCAGCAGTGGTGGTGGAAGTCGCGGAGGTGGAGGAGGTGGCACAAGTGGAGGAGGAAGCTCAAGCCGTGGTGGAAGCAGTGGAGGTGGAAGCCGTGGTGGAAGCCGTGGAGGAAGTGGTGGCGGCGGTGGCGGCGGAGACGGTGATGGTGGAGGCAGTAGCCAAAATACTAGACCATCTCCTACTAGTCAAGGTGGCCGGTTTCCAAGTGATGGTGTCCGTGTTCAATATTCTTTAGCATTGTTCATTTTTACCTCCTGTTTAGTTATCATGTATTAGACTTCAAATTTTTAAATTGTTCTCTCTCTTTTGAATTTTTTATTTGATATTATACTTTACCATTGTTCATTTTCACCAACTGTTTAGTTATCATGTATTAATTAGACTTCAAAATTTTAAATTGTTATCTTTATTGTTCTCTCTATTTTGAATTTTTTATTTGATATTATAGTATTTGTTGTGGTTACTGTGGGTTAGAAATAATCAAAAGAGCTAGACTCTCATGTGAAGCTATGATCCTTAATAGTTGAATGAATCAAAAATGACTTTATTGATAACTAGATTATGACTCGTCCGTTGGACGGGTTTTGTTTTCAAATTACTTATTACTTATATAAAAATTAGTTAATTTAACAAAATTTTGAATGAAATTTTTATTTTAAGAAATAGTAAGTAGTTGTCATTATCAATATTATTTCCAAAATTCAAAAAAACCATGATTTTGTAATTCTCGTCTAAAAACTAATTTTCCAATTATGATTAAAAGACATTTATCCCACAATTTCTCACTAAATATCCAATTTTATATTTTATAAACATTTATGTTTCTGTAATTTCTTGAAAATTTTAATTAATTAATTAGTACTAAAAATTACGATAAAACTATTTCGGTTAGAAAATTAGATTTCTTTAATAAATGGTTAATTGTCCTGTTAATTGAATCGGTAACCGAATCTATTTCAAAAGGTTGACGATCGGTTCACTCCTCTTAGCGGATCTTTTAACCGAACCCTCAAATCTCTGTTCAGTTCGGTTAATAATAACATGTCTATCTGTCGCATGTCTACTTGCCAAAATCTTTTGCATTCCTTGTTTTTTCTATCAATTAGTTTTTTTTTAGTTTTTCCACTATCTCGTCTCAGTTATAATTTTGATGTGTCGAGTTCTCATGAATGTATGATCATGATAATCAATTTTTCATTCAAATAATTAGAAGCATATGATAAAAAAATATTGGAGCTCAAATAATATAAAAATCTAAAAATAAAATTTGGAAAGAAAAGTTTAAATTTTATTTTATTGAGATAAGAAAATTTAACATATATTATAAAAATGGAAAGAAAAAAATTATCTACTTTATTATTTATTTTATTTATGTTGGTCTCCTTTTCTATTACAGAAAAAAAATAACATAATATTTTTACAAGTGTCAAAATCTCATCGAATAATCATTATTTTCATTTAAATAGTTAAATAAACGTGTAATAAAAGATCTTTGGAGCTTAAATAAAACAAAATTCTAAAAATCTAAATTTAAAAAGAAAAGTTTAAACTTTATTGAGATAATAAAATTTAATCTATATTAGAAGAATAGAAAAAAATATATATCTATTTTATTATTTAATTTTTTGTTGGTTTTCCTTCTATTATGAAAAATAAAAATAACATAAATGTTTTTACATGTGTCAAAATCTTATCGAATAATCATTATTTTAATTCAAATAATTAAAAATATGTAATTAAAAAAATCATTGGAGCTTAAATAATATTAAATTCTAAAAATGTAAATATGAAAAGGAAAGTTTAAACTTTATTGAGATAATAAAATGTAATCTATACTATATAAAAATTGAAGCTATAGTGCTCTTAGGCAGTCCACATAGAATTTAAAAACACGATACTATTGGTCCACATCAGCATTTAACATAAATTATGATGATAACTTGCCAAAAACTTAAAAAAAAACTTGGTTTCTGCCAAAACCTAAAAGAGGAAAATTTTATTTCTGTCAAAAACTTAAAAGGAAAATCATCACCAAAATAAGCAACAAAATAATATAAATTACTTAAAATCATGAGTTTCATATATAAGTATAAGGGAATTATGACTTAATTGCTTATTGATGAATAATAATAAAAAAATATTTCATAACTTCATATTTTCTTAATAATTAATTAAGACATTAATTAATATGTTTTTTAAAATATTGGTCTTTTAAATAAAGAAAATTGGACACATAATATTTATAAATCCCTATTTATATAGTATAGATTTTTACTAAAAATATTTATTTAATTATGGCAAGTGTAATTATTTCTCATGACTCATTCTTTTTCTCAATGAGATTTAGCATAAAATTGATATCTGCCAAAACAATTAAAAGAAAAATCATCACCCAAAATAAGCAATAAAATAATATAAATTACTCTAACTAATGATTTTAGTATATAATCACCAAAATAAGCAACAAAATAATATAAATTACTCAAAATCATGAGTTTCATATATAAGTATAAGGGAATTATGGATTAATTGTTTATTGATGAATAATAATAATAAAATATTTTCATAACTTTATACTTTTCTAATAATTAATTAAGACATTATTTAATATTTTTAAACAAACATTGGTCTTTAAAATAAAGAAAATTGGTCGCATAATATTTATAAATCCCTAATTATATAGTATATATTTTCACAAAAAATATTTATTTAATTATGGCAAGTGTAATTATTTCTCATGACTCTTTCTTTTCTCAATGAGATTTAGCATAAAATTGATATCTGCCAAAAACAATTTAAAAGGAAAATCATCACCCAAAATAAGCAATAAAATAATATAAATTACTCTAAATAATTATTTTAGTATATAAAGAAATTATGAATTAATTTCTTATTAATGAATAATAATTAAAAAAATTTCCTAATTATATTCCTTATAGATAATACTTATAATTCTTATTCAATACCATAAATCATTTAAAATACTGAAAACCTTGAACATAAAACTGTTTACTTTCATAATTCTATATCCTATTTCTTATGTTTGATTTCTGTTTTGCTTCTTAATTTGCTTAGTTTTATGTTTAGTTGTTTGATTAGTGTGTTTCATAAATTGTTTGAAACAAATAATTTATCAGCATGTATCTACTTGTGTGTTATATTTATTTCTGGATATCGTTTTATGCATGCTCATCATCTCATGTTGCAGCGATCTATGTACCTATGTGACTTAGACACATCAGCTCATTCTGGTGACGTTGGCCTTTGCTCACAACGATTAGCATTTATTTACTTCCTCTGTTGCTCTTAACAAATTTGTTATAGTTGTATTAGACGTTGTTTACAAAGAGACCGACTATTAGAGTTTTTGTTGACATATCACCTAATTCTCTGTTTCATCCTAGTTCATCCAAACGTGTATTCAATGTGATATGTCTTTTACATGCGCTATGCGCGGGTTTATTTTTATCGATTTTTAATATATTTTTATATTTATTCAATTTTTATAAGTAGCTAGCGTATTATATAATATTTTATTTTGATTTATTTTAAACATATATGTTTTTATTTATACTTTTAGTATATTGTTTATGTAAGTATTATAGAAAAATAAGTTTAATATAGAATGAAGATTTGAAGATTAATTTTGTTTAAAGCATATTCAAATACGATGTATTATTTTTAATATAGAGTTACGATTGCTCTTTCTCTAATGCTTGCATAGATATCTTTTGATCAAATGTTCTATGCTTTTTGGCTTGACATATGTCTTGCAGATGATTTTCACTTGATTGCATTAGGAATTTAGGATCAACGACCACCCTCTGAACATCATCTTCATTTGCATCTTTTGTTTCACTTATGTGTGCATTTCCATCTCTAACACTTAGCAACCATGCTGCAAAACTTTCTGTTGATTTTCGAGTCTCATGTTTTGTTTTAGAGCGAAGAGTTTGCAAGAATCTCACAAGTACAATTGTCTTATTGAAGTCTACACATCGTCGCCATTGTTACAAAATTTTACATTATTTGCTTTCTCATCACTCATTTTCTCTCTCGATGAGATTTATCTGTTTCCTGAAACAGAATAGTCTAATATGAGAAATTCATCTCCAACATCTCTAAAAACTTAAATAGATGAAAGTCTACTGATGTGAGCATATTAGATAGTTTAAAAATAAAAAAGAACTTAAGAATATCAAGAATAATCATGTACGGAATCAGCTGCTCTTCTTTTGGCTACCCTGGAGCTGGAAAAAATTAATAAATAAATGGTTACATGAGATGATTCCAATAAACTTTTCTGACTGATGTTGGATAGTCGTTGAACCCATGTATTCCAATTTTAAAGTGTGTAAAAGCAAAAACAACTACTCTTTAAAACTTATGAACTATAGAACAGTTTTTCCAAAGTTCATGCCAAAAATAGTAAAGGTAATGAAATATCATGGAAGAGTTTGATACAAGCAAAGAAAGGTCAAGGTCATACTAGTAAGGGAAGGTCAAGGTCATGAGCATGTTAAACAATAAATTAAGTCCATGTAGCAGCTGGACTTGCAGGAAAATTAACTTAATTTAATTATTTTATAAACATAAATCATCAATATTATTAGGAAATTATTGTGTTTATGAATTAAATTTCGTAAAAAATGTATACCTAAACCTTAAACTACAAATCCTAAACCCATAATCTCAACCCCTAAACCCTAAACTCTATTCCCTAAACCCTAAACTCCAAATCCTACACCTTAAACCTTGGAGATTAATTTCTTAGACTAACCCTTTTCCTGCTTCGGGAAACAACTAAATCTCATTGAGAAAGTGAAAAAATCATGAGAATTATTTACACTTGCAATAATCATGTAAATTTTCTTAGCAAAAATCTATATTATATAAATATATAGGGATTCAGAAATATTATGTGACCAATTTCCTTTATTTTAAAGACCGGCGATTTATTTTTGTTCTTAATATTAAATAATCCAACCACTAAACCCTAAACACTAAATCCTAAACCCTAAATCCTAAATCTTAAACACTAAACCTTTGAGATTAATTTCTCAGAGTAGCTTTTTTTGCTTCGGGAAACAACTAAATCTCATTGAGAAAGCAAAATAGTCATGAGAATTATTTACACTTGCAATAGTCATGTAAATTTTCCTAGCAAAAAATTTATACTATGGCTGTAACTGGTAAAAGAGGAATTGTGGAATTCTGGCAAAATGTGGAGGAATTATTAAACTTGTCACCAGTTGTTTAATTGACTAAAAAGAAAAAAAGAAACTTCACATTATTTCTTGTTTTCTCAATTATTTGAAGGCAATTTATTTTAACATAACAAATAACCTGACAATTAATAATGTGGTAGAATTAGAAAATTTAAGGAAACTAACCAATAGTTTTTTTTTGAGGAAATTCAATAATTACAAAGAACTAATAATTAAAAAACAAATATAACACTGAACCGAATCAAACTAAAATTTAGGGTAGACATTTAGGTATAAGTTTGGGTTTAGATCAGTTTTTCGGGTTTTGGATATTTTTCTATTAGCAGTTTTAGATCTATTTTTTTTTTTTTGAATTTGTGTTTGACTTCGGCTCGGTTCCCTCCGGGTACCCAATCCAAAATATCAGATTTATTTTTTAAATAGTTAAATTTGAATAAAATTTGGTTAAATTTTACATATATAACTTAAAATTTTAGGATATTTTGGTTTAATTTAGTACCCATTTGGTTATTGGTTTGGATTGGAATCGGTTTTGGTTTATTTGATTTAGGAGTGTAGGATCCGTTCAATTATTTTATTGGTTCCGGTTCGGTTTGCTACCCTAATTTTAGATTGGTTTCGGTTATTTTGCTCACGCCTACTAAAATTCATGAAATGAAAATGAAAATGAATATAAAAATATTCCAAAAGGTATACAATTTTCTATACCAAATTATCCGAGCTCAAACTAAACCAAACTGTTTAACCTAAATGCACAAAAACTTAATATATTATATAAAATATATAGAAATATATACTTTAATACATAAAATATTATAATAGTTAGTTTTTAAAGAAATTGTTTTCGTCTAAAATAGAACTGAATCCGAACCGAATAAAATTCTATCCCAAATGGGATATATTTTTTAAACCCAAAAAATATGTATTTCGAACCAAACCAAATAACCAAATGCTTATCTCTAATTTTGGCATTTTATGTTGTTTAATACATTGTTAATGCATTAAAATAATTTTAATATTTGTAAAAAGCTCACACTTTTAACATTTTTAATTATTAGTATTTATTTTAACTTAAAAATATTACTAATTTTTGTTTCATATTATTGTAAATATTTATGTTATTCAGCTGGATGTAAATTTATTTGTTATATTCCGTAACATTCAACCAGACTCCGTTGTAACAATTTGAATATTCAATTATTCCGCCAAATTTTTCAAAAACTCACAAATAAATTATGTCAGATTTCACATTCAGCCAGATTCAGCCGTTACCATTTATACCTTATACAAATATATTGTAACTTAATATTATGCGACCAATTCCTTTCGTTTGAAGACCAACAATTTATTTTTTATTTTTAATATTAAATAATTTATTACTCCCTCTGTTTCAAATTATAAATTGTTTTGGCTGAATGCACACATATTAAGGTTTATTTTGCTTTTTGTACTCTCAATAAAAATTCATGATTTTGTCTAAGTAATTAATTATAGAAAAAGAAAGAAAAAAAATTTAAAAAAGAAAAAGAAACAAAAGTGATTCTAAAAGTAAAACTTTTTGTCTTGGTTTTGAAAAAAAACTTATATTTTGAAACAAAAAAAAACCTCTAAAACAACTTATAATTTGAAACAGAAGGAGTAATTAATTATCAGAAAATATGAAGTCATGAAAAAAGAAAATATATTTTTAAATTATTCATCAATAAGAAATTAAGACATCATTTCTTTATATATTAAACTCATTATTTTGAGTAAATTCTATTAATAAGCAATTAAGACATAATTTTCTTATACACTAAACTCATTATTTTGACTAAATTCTATTATAGTATTTCTTATTTTGGCAACAATTTCCTTTTAATTATTTTGGCAAATATCGATTTTCTCTTTTTAGTTTTTTGGAAGTTATCATTAGAATTTATGTTAAATGATGACGTGGACCAATAGTATAGGGTTTTTTATATCCTATGTGGATGGCCTTAGCATCAAGTAGCTTAATTTCCTTATATATTAAACTCATTATTTTGAGTAAATTCTATTAATAAGCAATTAAGACATAATTTCCTTATACACTAAACTCATTATTTTGACTAAATTCTATTATAGTTTTTCTTATTTTGGCAATAATTTCTTTTTAATTATTTTGGCAAATATTCATTTTTCTCTTTTTAGTTTTTTCGAAGTTATCGTTAGAATTTATGTTAAATGATGACGTGGACCAATAGTGTCGGGTTTTTTAAATCCTATGTGGACGGCCTTAGCATCAAGTAGCTTCAACTTTTATGTAGTATAGACTATATCTTTTAAAAGCATACTCAATGTAGATCTAAATCTTTCCGTAAAATAATGAACTTTTAATGCATCTTTTGGTTATTTCTCAATTGTGCCATTGGTAAGAAACCCGCTGGAGATGTTGAGAGAGCAAAATGATTCTCACTGGTAAAACACAAATACAGTAAAAAAAAATTTGATGTAATTATAATGAACCAAATTAGTAGAATCGATGTAGTTACTTAGTTCTCTGTTATCGTTTACAGTTAGTTATTCAGTGATTTTGTTATTTGATATATTCTTCATCTTTTGTACTGAATAACAAAATTAATGTGTTTCTTTGGTTTGTAGATGTTATTTAAACTTTGTGGTAGAAATACCAAACAAAAGAAACTATTATACAGAGCACATTGCATAAGAAGCTCTTACTAACAAACAAATGAGGTTTAAACCAAGATATTCATAGAGAGTGTCCAAGTCAGCAGAAGAATTAAAGACAACCAAATCCAAAATCTAAGGTTTGTGCAAACAGTTAATTGATAATAATAAAGAAGACGACTTCGCAAAGCTTGAATCAGATTTAATGGAGGTGAGAGGGGAATTTAATGGAGAAGGAAATGGAGCTGCATATTCTAAAGAGTGAAATGGAGAAAATAGTGGAAAATTTGTTTTCTAAGCCTTAAAAGTCTAACTGCTCTTTTTTAAAGTCACTACATATTTTTTAGTTTAATTTTTTAAAATCTCAAAAATGAGACTTTTGAGGCTGTAGGAAACTTTGACGTAACATTTGTTGAAATAATATTTTTGTTTTGTTAATTAATTAAATAATACAAAATAAATAATAAATTACAGCCAATTAATAAATTTATGCTCAAGATCTCATAAAAAATACATATACAATAATAAACAAAAAATCATACATAAAAACAATAAAATTATTCAAAACAATTTATTATTTACTACTCAGAATAATTTATTATTTATTATTCATAATAATTTATTAGTTACTACTCAAAATAAATAATAAAATTATGACTAACTAGCACATTAATTGTCAATAAATTAATATTATTAGTTATAAATCAAAATTTTAAAAATATTTAAAAGTCACAGTTACTACAGCTTTTGTTACCAATTAGATTATTATACAACAACAGTTTATACAACCAAAATTTCTACAATAAAAGTTTCTACAGCCAAAAGTTTACAGCAAAAGCCTAAAGTAACATTCCTAACCAATCAGCCCATAAGAATCATTTATTTCTTCATTGCGAACACTATGAATAGGTTCTGCATTGGCTTGGGCATCCTAGCTGAACTATTTTGGAATGATCCATATTAATAAGTTGGCTCTCATTTTGATCAGGTCATGCTTCCCCAACACTCAAACGACTGGCCATACAATCAACAATCTTACATAACAGGATATCTATCTCTCCGAAAGCTCTGTTCCATCAGATAAATAAGTATATTTGTGCTACATTTCTTCCTCGATAATACCATAAAGGCTGTTTTGCGCTTTTGCTCAGATGGTTCACCTACTCATAAATCTAAACTCAATTCTATGTTGGTCCTCTTATTTTCATCCTGCCTTTTTCATTTATTTTGGCCATAAAAGCTCTCATTGCCTTTGAAGAAATTGTATCCAAACATTTATTCCTTTAGGTTATATATATTCACTATGAGATGATAAAATATTGTGGAGAGAAAAATTTAATTGAGAATGTCTAAACGTTCAAGGAGTTTGGTGTGTTACTGATTTTTTTAATAATATTGTAAAAAAAATTGTATTGGTGTTGTACATAAATCCTTTTTCCAAAAAATGTTGCTACATTTGCTGTTGAAAAATGCATCGATACTTAAAACAATACCTTAATTGTTAGAAAAAACTAGACATATGAATGTTTTTTATCGAAAAATAAGTACAAATATATTGATCCTTAAAAGACATAAAAATATGTAAAATCTTCCATTACATTTCATTACACTTATTGTTTCTTCCACCAACTTGGGGGAAAAAGGTTCAATAGTTTGAAAATCTTAAAAAATATTTGTTTTTGCTTTTACACACTTTAACATAGGAATAAATTGATTCAAAGACTGTCCAACATCATTCAGAAGAGAGCTAAATGGCATCATCTGTTGTAACCATTTATTATTAATGATTTCCATCTCTAGGATAGCTAAAAAAAGCGCAGATGTATCCTAACATGATGTTTCTTAATATTATTGATATTCTTGAGTTCTTTATTCTAACTATATAATATGTTCACTTGAGTATGCTTTCATCTATTCAAGTTGTTGAAGGTGTTGGAGATGAAATTATTAGATTAGTCTTAATTTCTATTTCGAGAAATAGATAAATCTCATCGAAAAAGCAAAGGAGTCGTGAGAATCAATTACACTTGCAAAAATAATGTAGAGTTTTGTAACAATAACGACGATGTGGAGATTTCAATAATACAATCATACTTGTAGGATTCTTGCAAAGTTTTTGCTCTGAAACAAAATATAAGACTCAAAGATTCAAAAGGAAGTTTTGCAGCATGGTTGCTAAGTGGAGGAGATGAAAATGCACTCAAAAGTGAAACAAAATATGCCAATGAAAATGATGGTCAGATTGTGATCGTTGATCCTAAATTTTTAATGCAATCAAGTGGAAATCAACTGCAAGACATATTTCAAGCCATAAAGACAGATTATATTGTATCAAAAATATCTATTACATCATATTTCAATATGCATTAAACAAAATTAATCTTCAAATCTTTATTTTATATTAAATTTGTTACTCTATAAGTATAAATAAAAATATGTATGATTAAAATAAACAAAAATAAAATATTACACAATAATAAATACAAAAATATATTAAACAAATTTATAAAAATAGACCCACGCGTAGCATGGATAAAAAACTTAGTCTATATAGAAAAATAGAAAGCAAAATTTTATCTATTTTTTTAATTTTTTGGTTTTCTTTTTCTATTATGGAAAATAAAAATAAGATAATACTTTTTACATATGTCAAAATCCCATCGAATAAATGATACATGTTATGTTCTCGTTAATTATAATTTTAACAAGTGTCGAGCTATTGTGAATTTAACAAAGCTTTATATAATAAGATAATCAGAGTTACAAAAGGGAAATTGAACAAGAAATGTAAATTGGAGCTCTCGGCGAGAGGTCGTAGTGTTAGTTCTAGGGTCAAAACAAGATGATATTCCTCCTCATCTTTCCCTGCCTTAAATAGGGGTTCTTACTTTTGTTCCACGTTCGACTTGATCTTACTTAACATCCCGTGGAAGGTCGTTTCTTAGCAGGTTTCTAGCCAAAACAGTTAATTAGGTTTAGTTAATTTGGCATCCGTCTTTATTACTGTTAATGGACATTTATTCATTCTTTGGCCCAAATAAATTGTAATAAAATTAAACGGAAGTATGGGGTGAAGTCCAAGTCTAACAGTTACGTTAATATCTGTACATGTGTATCTTTAAAATGTTAACACATGAATAAATTCATAAGTTGCTTGAAATTTTGACTTTGACCTACCTTCACTGGTAGTAGAGGCAAATTCTTTTTTAATGACCGCATCCTAAACAATACTTTTAAATCTTGATTCTTTATAATTCTTTTATATTATTTATTTATTTTTGCATAGAACAGCGATATATTATTTATTGAGTTCAATCATTTCAAATGAACCATTTACAAGAACCCCATTGGGCTGAAACATAACTTTATATTGCATTTTCTAATCTTCGGCCAGAGACCCAACTCAATATATTTTGGTGCTACAGTAAAATAATATATTTTTAGAATAATATATTTTCATCGAACAAATAGATCTAGTCCGAAACTACTTTTAGAGATTCTAATAAAATTTATCATGTTATAAAATGTTAGGTACCAGGGAAGGTTTGTTTAACATCCGCTTTTCATTTTGGAATCGGAACATAAATCTCACAAAAGCTTTAATTGATATTATTTTTTATATATTTTGTATTCAAAAAAAGCAAGAACTAATATAGTAATTTTGTGATTGTGCATATCATTTTTTTTTTATCTATAAAAAATTTTACTTAAAACTTAAAAAAGATTATTTCAATCATATCTGAAATGTTGAAAGTGACTAATTTGATTAGTTTAATAAGAATATTTCAAAAAAATTTAATATGACTTTTTTTTGTTTTTTGACAACATAGAATTATAATAAGAGCGATTGTCTAAAATAGACTCTTTCAAAAAAATATTTTAAAACAGGGTCTCCTTGAAATGATTTTTGAAGCAGTAGGAATCCCCGTTTGTAAATAAATTTTCAAAGGGGTTTATTTTTTGTATTTAATCCTTATAATAAATATGATGATTTTGAATTAAAATGATTTTAGTTGAATTGTGTAAAAATGAGGCACTGAATTTATGTTATTCATAGTAAAATTTTCATATATTAGATGTTTAATTATATATAAATATAATTGTATTGGATTTATGTTATTAATAATAATTTTTAATATTGTATAATATTTAATAACATATATATATGTATACGCTTTTAACAAGTACTCGCTTCCTAATTTTTTCAAAAAAATCGTTTCTACGCTTCCATATATTTTCGCTTCCGCGTACCCGCTTCTGATTCCATGTAACTTAGATAAAATGACAGAACTCATACCCTATTGCAACAAACCCTTCATCCACATAAACTCAAACAAAATAGTAGAACTACTAAATATAAGAAGCCATTCGTTTACTAACTTATATGTCAAAGGGGAGCTTTTTTTTTTATAACTAGGAGGGGTTCAAACTTTGGGCCTTAATCCTCACATGGTCCAGGACCAATGCTAATACATGCTAACATGGCGTAAAGCATCCCTCCCACCGGAATGAGGCTTTTTAAATTCCACAAGATTGGTGTTTTTATCTCGACTGGAAAAGTGTCATAGACAAAGCTTAGAGGTCACATAATCTAGTGATGTTTGGGACGAAACTAATATCACATGTTCTGGTTTCGGATTTCGAGGGATTACGGATTTCGATCCAGAATCTTCTAATAAATTAAAAAAAAAAACTCCACAAGATTGACGTTTTTGTGTGTAGGAATACGAAGTATCCACACAAAGCAATCAGTATTGGAAAATGGAAACAGACACAACAAAACAAAACTTCTATAGGCATAGCAATCAATATAGATAGTGCCTAAGTTATACTTACATGTAATTGTATTTTAAAACTAGATTAGGGACATCCGATGGACGGGTTTCTAAATTTTAAAATAAATCAATTTTTAAAAAAACAATTATGTAATTAAAAATTTGGTGTTAATGATACATTTTAAAATTGTTTTAGAAAGAGAATTAGAAAGTATGTTTTGTTAGAATAAAGATTTATTTACATAAATTTGGGTTTCTATATGAATAAAATAATTTAAATTTATATATTACTATTTTATTTAAATATATTAAAAATCTATATTATATCCAAAAGTTATTTTATCTTGTCGTTTTTTTTTTCGACCACCGTCTGAGATATAGAAAAATGAATATGGGTGAGACGTTCTTCCAGCAAGATCTTTGTTGTCTCTTTGCTCTCCCCTAGTTCAAATCTTATTTCGGTTCCCAACTGAATATTGTGTTCCTCTCGCACCTTCACATGCCTTAGTCGAAGATATTCTTTGTCTTCTGACGTTTTTCGACAATATCCTCTAGCTCAGTTTTTTCATCACCAGCTCTCATTTTTTTTATAACTCACAATCTATACCTGAAAATGTTTTTTTTTAAGGCGTTCTTTAATTTGTTGTTGTTGAATTTCTCATCCACCATCATCTTCAATCCTCAGGAGAAGCAACTATCTCAGAGTGGATCTCCGCCTCTTGAATTAGACAAAACTATTATGAATCTCATTTCAATACTCATGATAATCTATATAGAAGATCAAATCTTGGTACTCTTTCTACCATTGAGTTGCTTATTTGGTTCACCAAGTTGACATTGATGATTCACTTCGTATATTGCATAACTTCTATTCTCTTATAAGTTGAAAGTAGTCAACAATCATCATTTTCGAATTCTATTTATTTTTGTTTTTTACTACAATACATTGTCTCAAATTCATGTTTGTTCATTCATATTTATTTAGGGGTTTTGCATTTATAACTTTTTTGATATTCGAGTTTTTTTTGCATTCATAAAAAATATTTCTCACTAAACATCTAATTTCATGAAAACTGTAAATTTATTGAATTTCATACAATTAATTAATTTTTATTATTTTGTGATGATAAAGTTATTATAAGCAAAAATAATGTGTTGGATAATCTATTTAACCATTTGATTCATGAAATTCGATCGATTTCTGTATTAATTTGATCCATTAAATTTGATTGATTCATGGGTTAGTCCAATCAACCTGCTCTAAGATTTATTTAACACTTAACCAATTAAAACAATAAAATAGGTGAATTGTACAAAAAAAAAATTTCGTTCAAATAATTAGAAGTGTGTAAAAAAATATTATTGGAGTTAAAATAATATAAAAATTTGAACAGAAAAATTTAAATTTTATTGAAACAATAAGATTTACTAAATTCCATAAACCTAACGTAATGTAGTATATGTTTTCATTTTAAGAAAACTAACATAAAAATTCTCTGTTTTTTCGGCGCTTACGTATTAATATTCTTCCACCCATATATATTCAGAAAATATAAATATATTCCCACGAAAACGCGGGGATCATAGTGTTTCAAAGCATCATATATCATATATATATATATATATATATATTTTTTCTTTTGATAACATCGTATATTAATGTCTGTGTTTTCACTTACTTCAAACACACCAATCAATGTAGATTTATTCAAACAAGTGGATAAAAAGCAAGCATGGCCAAACCACACATTCCTTGGGGTGCGTCCACGTCTCTTTTGATCCTCATAAAACCATTTTCTCCCCAAGTTTCTCCCCATGAATTCTTCACCACCCAATACTTAGTCCCTTCTTCACTCATTCCATAACCAACAATTGTAACCGCATGACGCAAATCCGTTCCACATTCTCCATCGAATATCCCACCCGAGTAGTGCCTAAACGCGGTCCCAGTCCCTTCTATTCCCACAGAAACAGGCTGCTGAGATACTGCTTGTAGCAAGGCTTCCTCGTTATTCATCGGAACTGTCTCATATCCACTGATTGTAGCAACAGGAGAAGCTAATGACTGAGTGGTTGAACTACAAGTTTGTTGTGATTCTTGGTATGGATAGTTATCTTCAGTGGTGATGCCTTGGTTTTTGATTATGTACTCAAAAGCTTTTGACATTATCCCTCCGCGACATCCTTGATTGAAGTCTGTAGCACAGTCTAAGAGTTGTTGCTCCGACAGCGATACAAGCTTGCCTTTAGAAATCTTTGCAATGCCTTCCACCGCGGCCACCGCAGAAAACGCCCAACATCCTCCTGTTCCATTTAAAAAAATGTTTATAACGTTCTGCTTGTTTTTGTTTTTGTTTTTATAACATGTTAAATATATACCATTTTGAAATTGCGACAACGGTTACAAAGGTAACTAAAAACGAAAAGACTGAAAATGTACAACAAAAGACTGTGAATACAACAAAAACCAAGAACAGACCAAAATACAACAAGAAAAACACACGGTGGAACTAAACGCTATAAGAGGTTTATAACGTTTTGTTTAAAAGCCTTTTCTGATTCCAAATTGGTTGGCAATCTGGTTTTTCCTTCTAATTTATTTATGTTTTCATGTAAAGAAACCTATATTATTATTATTTTTAATGACTATAAGCAGAGGTTCTGAACAATATATTATTTTCCATTAAGCAATATATTTAAAATTTGCGAAAAAATAACAATAAATATGTTAAGCTTGCATAATCCAAATGTTGTTGATAAAAAAAAACGAGAGATAATTACCACATCGGCCTTGATACTTAACGGGTGTAACAGCCCCCTCTTGTCTCCAATCCACGCTCTCGCCAGTATCACTAACATTACTATATTTAAACCGCACAGTTTTGTCGGAATTCAAAGTTGAAATTCCGGTTATACCCTCAGGCACAACTAGTCCAGTGTGTGTCGCACGAAATTCTTCGTCGGTAAGGTCAGAGAATTCGTTGACATCCAACTTAAATGTTGTGTTCATATTCATGTTGAAGCTCTGGACAAACTCCAAGTTCTTCTTGAAGATATCAAACCTGTTTCTTATTTCAGATTGGTCGGAGTAAACACGGTTGAATCGAGCCATCCATTGCTCATGCTTCTCCATGACAGAAGCTTCAAAGAACCCACCACGAGATGTGGCTAGTGAAGTTCTGGAACTCAAAACAATAGTTAGGATCAAGAAGATAATGGAAGCCATATCTAGAGGTAATATGTATGCAATGTATGGGCAATATTTCAAAATAATATCAGTAGATACTCTTTTTAATACAACACGTATTTGTTTTGTGTTCTTTGGTTTGCCAAGAAGAGGGTATGAGAAGGTGTTCTTATATAAGAGATTGTGAAGAGTGATCGATGTATGTTAAGTTTGTGGTATTGAATTTTCTAACTAAGTGGGACCCCGTGGCATGGAAAGAAAATTTGTGAGCCAAAGGCATGGAATGACAAATTGCGGTATCTTCTCCACATTATTGATAGATTGTTGGATTTTTTTTCTTTTCCAAACAAATATTAAATAATTAGAAACTTACTCCAAAATTAACTGTCTACATTAGAGGAAAAATATTTATAAACCAAAATTCAGAAAATAAAACTTTTAAAGTTCGTACTAAGCAGTCCACATGTTTATTACTCGACATTAGGATACGAGAGATAGAAAACCGAGGTAGAGAATCACATAGACGAGCAAGATCCTCAAGCTGATTAGAGAAAGCAGGTCACTCCTCTGGAGATTGCACCATGGAGACGAGTTATGCACTATCTGTTTCAAACACTTGGCATAAGGTTTTTGCTGAAATGATAGAATTCACAACCCATAATAGTGCTTCCAATTTCGTATGCAGCGGTGAAAACATTTTCCAGCTGCACTTTGCGCCCAACATTAATACATTATCCTCTCCCTAAAGATATAACCAACCTAGGCCAGTAGTAAGATTAGATGACTTCCAAGAACCATCAATCCGACATCGTATCGATGAAGTAATTATCTCTAACAACTCCATATTAACTTCTTTTCTGTTGGACTTAGTTGTGCCTCCTTCCAAGCTAAATATTCAGTGATAGCCCTATTTAATATGTCATGAGAAACAGTTTCTTTGCCTTTAAATAGCTTTTTATTCCTATATTTTTATAAAAACTATAGTATCCAAGAGAAACAAACGGATGTACCATGTTCCTTAATATGATTTAGTATTCTCCAATATAGGTAAGCCAAATTAGTAAACTCCGACCTGGTCGGGAAATTGTTTATTGATGACAAAACCTTTGAAAGCGTCCAAGTTTGTACAGCGTAGGAACATTCAAAAAATACGTGATTAATGGTTTCCTCTTTTAGTCTACAACGCTGACAAATATATGTGATTATTGTTGGATTCAATTTTCCAGTTTCTTAAAAGTAAAAGTAAAAGGAATTGATCAATTTGGGTTACTTTTAAGTTAATGAACAAAACAACTACTAAATTTTAAAATCCAATAGAATAGGAAAAATTATAAATATTAAAAGTTTGAAAATTTGAGTATCTGTTTCGTTTCATACATATAAATATATGCATATAAGTATATTTATATAAAGATAAATAAACAAATTAAACATTATATATTTATTATATATGTTACCAATTTTGAAATTTTATTTATAAAACTAATAAGAAGACATTTAAACTTTAGAAACTAAGAAACATGGAAGCACCTTTAAAACATTAGTTGAAGGTTTAAAAGGCTTTTACACCAGGTATGGGGTTCGAACACCAGATAACACAGTTTATTACAGATTGAAAGATGCAAAACTTTTCAAGAGTTTCAGAGTGTTGCAGATAGAGTCGTCCGTCGTTGTCTCATGTGTTGTGGAGAGAGCTTGTCTGTTCATCGTAATCGTATATACTGCTATATTGTCGAGTAAGCATCATATTAGGATTATATCAGATATTTCCAATAATAATAATGTAATAGATGACAAAAAAAAACTAAGAAACAAAAAAGGGAACATGGATTTTAAAATTAATATTGAAATTCATTCTTATTAAACTTTGATTATATATGTATACATAACTATTTTAATAACATTTATGGAATAGATCGGATGTTCAGTTGAAGATATATTTTTAACGTAATATTAACATCAGATGTTCGGTTAGTTCCAAAATGAACACGACTGATTCGAAAATGAAGGGTCCGACTTAAAAAAAAAACATAGCGTATTTTGTTGCAATAAATGTACGAAAAAAATGAGTCATACTCTAAATATTTTAGTTTTCCATAAAAAAATTTCTATTTTTAAATGGTATATATTTTAAGTTTAAACTATCTAAATACGCTGGTCTCACATATCTTATCTACCTAAAATGTCTAGATGAATGTATGAGTGTCCAAGAATATTTCTTATTATTGAGTCTTCTAATAAAACCAAAATAACCGGAAATAATAGAGAGGTTGGCATCAAAACTTTTTCTTTGTAAAAAAAAAAAACTTTTCTTTGTAAAAAAAAAAAAACTTTTCTTTGTCGAACAAAAGTTTGTTAGTTGTCACCATATGTTGAAAGTGAATTGAGTTCTGTTTACTCTACTTGTTTTTGTGGTCAACAAAGCTTTCTGTTATGGTCAAGTTGTCTTTTTTATTATTCTATTATATGATGTGCTGGATGGACACTACGAACAAGGAAACAACAATATTTCGCAATCACGTCAATATACAATGTGAAATTGAATGTATTTTTATAACCAAATTTCCTTAGAAAATAATTTAAATTCCGTTTGCATTTGCTCTTTCGTTCCAGTCTCATCAATTAACTCCGTTATGCAGTAACTACTTTTGTCAAGTGGCCTTGCATTCTTTCAATTACAAGTTGGAGTGTGTCACGTAAATAATGTAGCATGGACAAGATTCCTAAGAGTTTTTTTTTTTTTTTAAGAAGCTGTTTGTGTTTAGAATTTACTTTCTCTTGTACTAATTTGTGAATACGATTTCATAGCTATCTATACTAATGACTTATATCTACCTCCAACTAGGATTGTGACTTATCTAGACTTCTATGTCCAACTAAGACCCATATTTTTAACACTCCCAATTTGGACAACAAAAACTTGAACTGTCAACGCCTAAGGCCTTAGTGAGAAGATTTGCAACTTCCTCATTTTTATGATCATGAATCGTAACAAGATGTCCGGTTTGATCAGTGTCCCTAACATTATGAAAATCTATTTCAATGTGCTTTGTACGTTTGTAGAAAACTAGATTAGCCGCAATATGAATAGCAACTTGACTATCACAAAATATTTGAACTGGTTCTAACAAGTGAACCCAATCTTGTCTAGAAGATGTTGAACCCAATAAATATCTTTAATTAGTGGCAAGAAATTGTTAACACTTATTTGTATCAATTATTAACTATTTTTTTGGTATTTATTTAGAGTCTATTGATATCCTTCAAATTAACCTTAAAGCTACTTTCTCAAATTAAGAGATCGTTTGTAGTACTTAGGGATCGAAATCCACAAGGACTCAAGTTCACACAATAGATTTTCAATTATTGAATTAAGCTAAACTAAATAGATTGTAATTAAAATAACGATGGAATGCAAATAAAATGGTTGTAAATTCAATTGATGAAAAACCTAGATTTAGGGAATTCCGTTAAGGTAAATCAGAATCGTGAATCGGGCAGATTCAATTAAGTACCATTCCTAAACTCAAAACACTAATATTGAATCAATCAACTCTCGCTGCAAAAACTATCTATGCCTAGATACCTAGATTCCAAATATCTTTGTAAATTTAAAGAATAAAAACATGCATTAATCTCAAGTTTGATATGTTCACAAAACTCCTAAACCAAAACTCTTTGTGAATAGTAGTTCTGCTCATTTAAGACTATGTCGGGATATCAATAACATTCTCATGTTTATTAATTATCCTAGGGTCTAAATTCGAGGTGATCAATCTAAAAATAGTATTGATTCAAATCCAGATGGAGACCTAATGTGATTACCCTAATAAAATTATGCTCAAATCAACAATTCATCTTTAACCTTTGGAAAACTCTAAATCTAACAAGTGGATTACTCATACATAATTAATGAAACAAAAATCATGATCTGAATAAATTGCATTAAGAAATCAACTAAAAGAATAAAAAGAGTTCGAAATCTTCTCTCTACAAAGTGAGTTCGGATCTATCTCTCCTCAAAAACTCTCAAAAGGTGCTTGATAGAATAAAGCCTCCTTCCTAAAACAAATTAAAACCTAGATATAATATGAAATACGAAAATGACTTGTCTTGCAAATAAGTGGAACTTTTGGGGTAACTTTGTAATTCTTCAAACTTGTTAAAACTCGAAGTGACTTCTATTCTTGATCGGTGTCGACCGACACTAATGGGTGGTGTCGATTGACACCAGCTCTGTTGATTATCTCCGAGTTATTTTTCTCAGCTACAAAGATTCATATGCTCCAAAATGCTTCCATAAAGCTCAGTTCGTACTTGCACCTATAAAGACTCAATAAATATAAAAAAGACTCTAAAAACAATAATTTTATCATGGTTAAAAACTTTTGCTTTTAAAAACCATGATATATCAACTCTCCCAGACTTAGCTTTTGCTTGCTCTCAAGCAAACAGAAAACCAAACACAAGGAAGAAGTTTGAAAACATGAAACTCATAACGTCATCAGAGCACCACACTCATATTCACCTTAATAATCCACTAGAAATTTCTTACATGTCAAGATCCAGACCACCATGTAATTCATCGCTAGCACTCGTAGTTTTTATGATAATACCCACAATTTCACAACATATCCCTTGTAAGCCCTTCATCGATGGATCTCATCTCTGATTTCAATGCCAAGAAGCTTCCAGACTCATTATCGTAAAATACCAAAACAAGACAACCATATAACACTTGGTACTCTTTCTCTCCTCCAGACTTATTTATTTTTTATTCTCTTTTCTTATTGTTTTTATCATCTTTATTATTGATTTTAATTCAAAGGTGTAGGTGAATAATGGTATCACAAAAAAATCCTAACCTTGCTTCCACCTTTGTGTGATCATCTCAATCTTGAGTAAAATAATGAGGTCATGGGAAAATTTTCGACCTCTTTACACAAAAGAAAATCATCTTATCTTTATATATTTATTAATTAGATCAAGGGAGAGGAGTACCATTTATATTCCACACAAGTTGTATCATGTCCGGTATGAACGAGGAGTCAAACCCTTGGAACATCGGTCACATCGATGAGGTAAAAGGAACAAACAGAAATTAGCTCAGGCTTTAGCAGGTTTCTGTTAGAAATATGGGAGTCTCAAATCAATGGTCAACCTTAGATTTTTCTATTAGTCTCGGATTCAGGTCAGGGTAGAATCAATGGACACTTAAACTACTACAAAATGTGGTGGTATCCTCAGTACTATCATAGTTTCAGACTAATTTTGACTCAATAAAACAAAAAATAACTTGACTCTAAGAAAATAAAAGATGTTGTTAGCAACTACCTCTCCCAGACTTAAACAACACTGTCCCCAATGTTATCAAGCCTAAAGTTGGTGACAAAAAGAAATAAAATTGAACCCAATGGGTAATTGAATTTTCAGAACATGACCTTTTATAGGTGTGGGTGTCGATCGACACCATACACTGGTGTCAGTTGACACTTTGTCCATAATGAGACTTTGAAGTTCAACAGGTCGGACATCAGGCTATCAGTTGTGTTTTCTCACAAGTTCTCCAACTTATTCACTGTTAGATCACTCAAACACAAGTTAAAAGAACCAAAATAGCATAATTCAATAATTCCAAACAAGTTTCAATAGAAAAAGACAAAATGACCTAAGAGAAAAAGAAAAATGACTCAAGAAAAGAAAAAGAAAAACTTGAACCGTAAGGAAGTGGAGGATCTAATCCTCATCTGTAGCCTCATCTGCGTCATCGGAAAGTAAGTGATCTTGTATCGGCTGGGGAGGTATAGCTGCATGTCGAGATGGTCGGATGCATCCACATTGAGACAAAGTAGACATCGCGTTCTAGATGCTCTGGAAACTGTCAACTACATACCTCTGAAAATCTGTTGTCTCCATAGGGATGGCGGGTGCAGCTGGGAGCTTGTACTAAAGAAGTGTGGAGGAGGATGCGTGACCTCCAGCTAGGTCTGGAACATGCTCATCTTCTGCAGATGTAGGTGCTGTGCGAGAGGTAGTGCCTCTGCATCGCCATGTCTATGCTGTTGTGTAAAGAAGTGCGGAAACAGGCTGCAAACTGAGTTGCAGCGGATCATCATTGATGGTAGTGAACTCTCTCTGTGGAAGTTGAACCATGTGATCCTCAGAAACATTGGTGAATCACCATAGCCAATCTGGCTTAATCCCTCTAGTATTCTTCAAATGCTCCTCATCCATAAGAGATCTTGTCGTCTTAATGGTACAACCCTTTGTATTGATCTTGCAGGGCTGAAAAATAGGAGTAAGGAGACTTCCAACACCCTCGGATTTAACTCTTTTCCCTATAAATGACTTAGTCTTCAAAGAAACCAGATGATGTGCAAATACATCATCCAAGTTCACATCATTATTCAACTCGCGCCAATCACAATCTGCTCTAAACATATCCTCAATAGCATAACACAAAAATAGAAGTTCTGAAAGTCTCATATTCCCAGGTTCCATCTTGCACAAAATAGTGGTCCTAATGAGTCGAATCACATACTTCAAAACTGGATGTCTGACATCTATCTGCGTAGATGTCTTGAAATTATAAATCCCATTCCCAAACTTTGCCCAATAATCATGGATCTCGATGTACTATAATGAGAGTGTGGTGCCAGTCTTATCTTTATCCAACCCGTAGATTGTGCAAAGATCGTGGAGTGTAATCATGTAACGTACTCCTCGGATGAGAAAGGTGAGAGTACATTCATGCGCATTCCAGACGGTCTCATTGATGTAATAGATACACGATGTAGCTAAGAACTGACGAACCAAATCTGGAAAGAGATCATAGTACTTCATCCATATCGTGCCCAACCCAATTTTCTTTAATATCTGATGTGCATCATCGTGAATTCACATCTTCTTCATAGCTACTGGATCAGCAAATCTTGTTGGTTTAATCTCAACTCCCAACCAAGCATTGTAAAACAAGTATCATATTCATTCCACTCCTCCGAAATATTTCGTCTCACACACTTTGCCTTCTCTGTTTCTTTCTTCGGTGTATTATCCCAAATTCGGTGAAAAAAAATCTTCCTATCTTCTCTCTTAGGCCATGGTGGACGTGATATAGTGGTGGGAGGCAGTGGTGTTGATGAATTCCGAGCTGGTGGTGATGGATTTGAGCTTAAAGCTTCCATGGCATTGATCATCATTTGTCTCTTTCCATGAGTTTTTATCTCATATATCTACAAAATAGACACTAGAAATAGAGAGAAGATGAAAATCCGACCATGTTAGGCACAAAAATCACTCAAATCGATCAAGAATTATAGAAGTTATGGGGATTAGGGGATTTTTGGCTTAAAACACGATTCCTCTTAAAAATTTAGGTCTCATGGGTTTAAATAGGGGATTCTCAATTTAATGGGTGTCGAGCGACACCATAGATTGGTGTCGATTGATACCAACATTTTTTGTACACTTGATTTGGGTGAGTGACACCGATAGGTGGAGTCGATCGACACCGGCTACGCAGGTTCACTTCCTTTAGTGAAAATTAAAATTGAAATATATACAAACTTATAAGTGGGTTGCCTCCCACTAAGCGCTTGTTTTTAGTCATTAGCTTGACTTTGCAGTGAATCAGATGGAGTGAGGGTCATCCAAATGCACAATGTGTCCGTCCGAGATTTTGGGTTTTGCCTAATAATATTTCACTCTTTGATTATTCACAGTGAATTCCTAGCCTTTAGAGTTCAGCAGGATGATGGCACCATATGGTCTAACCTCCTTGATTGTGAAAGAACCTGACCAATGAGAACGTAATTTTCCAAGAAAGAAATTCAAACGAAAGTTGTAAAGTAGTACCTGGTCGTTGGGTTCCAAGTTCTGAGAGATAATCTTCTTATCATGATATGCCTTTGTATTTTCCTTGTATAACTTGAAGTTTTCATAGGCATGAAATCTAATCTTATCCAATTCATTCAACTGAATCAATCTCCTTTCTGCAGCAGATTTTATGTCGTAGTTCATCATCTTTATGGCCTATGCTGCTTTATGCTTCAATTCCACCGCAAGATGACATGCTTTCCCATAAAGCAGATGGAAAGGTGTAGTCCCAAGTGGTGTCTTGAATACGGTTATGTAAGCCCATAATGCATCATCCAATTTGGTAGACCAGTCTTTTCTTGTCTTTTCCACTGTTTTTTCCAGAATTTCTTTAATTTGCCTATTTGAGACCTCCACTTGCCCACTTTTTTTAGGATGATAAGGAGTAGCTGTGCGGTGCTGTACCTCATGCTTCTTCAATAGCTTATCAAAGACTTTATTAATGAAGTGTGTGCCACCATCGCTTATAACAATCTGAGGTACTCCGAATCTGGGGAATATAATGGTCTTAAATAACTTAAGAACCACTGCAAAATCATTCGTTGGACTGGCAGTCGCCTTAACCCACTCGGAGACATAGTCAACAACAACCATAATGTATTTGTAATGGCATCTCATTCCTCTTACTGATCTTCCCTCTTCTCTGACAAGCATCACATTGAGATATTAACATGTGAGTATCCTTAAACATTATAGGCCACCAAAACCATGCTTGAAGAACCTTGGCAACAGTCTTAAAAGTAGCAAAGTGCCCATCATACTCTGATCCATGGCAGTGAAACAACACATCAACATTCTCAGATTCAGCCACACATCTTCTGTAAATCCCATCTGAACAATGCATGTAAAAGTAAGGTTCATCCCAAAAATATCGCCTAAGTTCTCTAAAGAATTTCTTCTTAGCATAGTACTTCCTCAGCAGCAAGATAATTTGCTATATCAGCATACCATGGTCTATCAGGAACAACTACAACTGTAAAACATTCATCGTGGGCGCTGACCATTTCCTCGGTTGATAGGTGTCGACCGACACCAGTCTGTGTGTCGGTCGATACTGAGAAGTCATGTCGAGTGTTTGTGTCAACTCCGCTTTGGCTCAGTCGACAAAGGTTTACCTCGTTCTGGGTGTCGAGCGACACTGATGAGTGGTTTCGATCAACACCAACCTTGTGTAGAGAAGAACTCCAAAAATCAGTGACAGATGCTCGTGCAAAGCTGTTTCTACCAAATAAATATTCTCCTCAGGTAGAAAATCATCAATAGGAACTTCACTATCAACTCTGATCCTTGAGAGATGGTCACCAACTCCATTCTCAATTCCTTTCTTGTCTTTAACTTCAATATCAAACTCTTGCAGAAAGAGTATCCATCTTAACAACCTTGGCTTAGCAACCTTTTCTGCACCAAGTAGTTGAGAGCGGAATGATCAGTATGCACAATCACTTTTGATACAAACAGATAGTTGTGAAACTTCTCAAAAACAAACACCACAGCCAACAATTCCTTCTCAGTCATCGCATTTATTTTTTGTGTTTCGTCTAGTGTTCAGCTAGCATAGTATATGGCATGCAGTTTTTTATCCTTCTGTTGCCTCAGAACAGCTCCAACAACAAAATCACTGGCAGCACACATCACCTCGAAAGGTAAATCTCTGTCTGGAGGTTGAACAATGATACACTAATCAAAGCTTTCTTAATTTGCTCAAATGCAGTGAGACACTCATCTGTAAACTTAAAATTCACATCCTTGCACAACAAAGCAGTCAGCGGTCTAGCAATCTTGCTGAAATCCTTTATAAACCTTCTGTAAAACCCAGCATATCTCAGAAAACTTCTCACTGACTTCACATAATTCGGCGGCTGCAAACCTGTCATTACCTTTATCTTCATGCGGTCTATCTTGATCCAAACTTCAGAAACCCGGTGTCCAAGCACAATGTCATATCTAAACATAAAGTGACACTTCTCCCAATTGAGAACCAAATGCTTCTTCTAACATCGAGCAAGTACCTTACACAAATTGTCTAGACAGACTTTGAAAGAAGATACATCAACAGAAAATTTATCTATAAAGACTTCCATGTAGTCTTAGATCATATCGGCGAAGATAGATATAATATACCTCAAAAATATCGTATGAGCATTACATAGTCGAAAAGGCATTACACGGTATGCAAAAGTACCATAAGGACATGTAAAACTTGTCTTCTCTTAGTCATCTAGATGGATAAGAATCTGGAAAAATCATGAATATCCATCAAGGAAATATCAGTATGGGTGATTGGCTAACCTCTCCAGCATCTGATCAATGAAAGGCAATGGAAAATGGTCAATCCTTGTAGCTATATTCAGCTTCATGTAGACAATACGCATTATGTGCCACATTATAGTCCTTGTAAGAATCAACTCATTCTTCACCACTGTAACCCCTCCTTTCTTTGGAACTACATATGCCCGACTGACCCAATTGCTATCTGATATCGGATATATTATCCCATCTTCCAACAGTTTCATGATTTCTTTCTTGATAACCTCTTGCAAATTCGGATTCAGCCTTCTCTGATGCTCAATAGATGACTTAGCTTCATCTTCAAGGTGAATCCTATACATGCACAACTTAGGATAAATACCTTCAATATCATCAAAGGAATAGCCAAGAGCCATGCGAAACTTGCGCAGCTTGCTTAGCAAAAGGGTAAGCTCTGTGTTGTTCAAAGAGGCATTAACAATAACTGGATATGAGGAATTTTCACCAAGAAATGCGTACCTTAGCCTCGTAGGGAGTGTTTTGAGTTCGAGTTTGGGGGCTCTCTCTGCACTCCAATCAGTAAACTTCTCAGCTTTTACAGAATTTCCAACAAGTGTTTCTTGAGTGACCAACTTCATCACTTGCTCATTCGCATCCATTAACTTAGCATACCCAGCAACAGCGTCGTCTAGATGCTCTACCTCTTCGTTAGAAGCGATCAAAGCCCTCTCTAAAGGATCATCAACATGCATGTCTTTGAAAATCTCCTCGGCGAGATTAGAAAGTGTATCCACATAGAAAGTATGTCCGTAGATGGTAGGTCTCATTACTAGCTTCTCCATATCAAAGTTCATCATCAAAACACCAACATTCAAGCATATCCATCCTCTTCTAATATCAACCATGGCAACAGCTATAGCCAAGAAAGGGCGTCCCAATATAAAAAGATCATTGGGTTCCTCCTCATACTTCAACACTACGAAATCAGTAGGAATTAAACAATTTTCTATCTTCACGGAAACATCCTCAAAAACACCGTTGAGAATTTGGATTGATCTATCAGCAAGTATAAGTGTGATATAGGTTGGTTAAAAATCGGTCATACCAAGATTTACTGCAACTGATCGCGGCATCAAGCTCACACTGGAACCTAAATCACAAAGAGACCTAGCAAACTTCTCACTAAATATGGAATAATCCAGAACAAAACTTCCGGGGTCCGTGAGTTTCTCTAGAATCTTGTTCTGAATTACTGCACTGACTTGGGCAGAAATCATCATTACTCATTGCTCAGTGTTTATATCCTTAGTTATCATCCTCTTAACATATCTCATAATCATAGGAGAAGTCTTCACTGCATCAATAAAAGGAATCTCAACAATAAGCTTATCCATTATGGTATTGCACCTAGCATATTACAGCTCTTGGTTCGAATTTCTTGGGTTATTAAGATATGGGACCTTGGGTCTGTAAACTCTATCCTCAATCAATTGAGGTAATGTGAGAAGTTATGAGTCTGTCCGGGACTGGTGTCATGTGACACCTTGCTGGTGTCAGTCGACACTGAGATGTGGTGTCGACTCCTTCGTGTCTAGCTTGGTCAGTATATGTACATCTTTACTTACGTTCCGAATTGGATCCTCAGGAAGTTCTATCAGTGTCGAGCGACACTTAGGGGTGGTGTCAGTCGACACTGGTGGCGTGGATCCAAAATCATCATCATCATCTTCAATCTCTTCCAACTCCACTATTTCCTCTGTTGACAAACCTCTTCTAATCACTGGTTTGAGCTATTTCCCACTTCTCAATGTGATAACATTACAAAGTTGTTTGGGATTTGATTTAATTCTTCCAGGAAGAAATCTCTTTTGCCTTTTTCAAGCCCAATAGTCTAAGCAACTTGAGTATCTAATTTCTTGACATGAGTGCTCAAAGCTTTTATTTTCCCATTCAAGTCTGTGTGTAAAGAATCAATCTTGCCATTGAAATTGACAGTGATCTTCTGCTGACCCTCCAAAATCTGTTCCAACATTGCTTTCATCTCACTCTCTGCGGTCTTAGGAAGAGGTGTCTGATAAGAAGAATTTTCATAGTTCCTGGTAAAACTACTGTTCGGGTAAGTCTTTTGGTACTCAGGCTTGGGTGTACATCCAGAAGAGTTCTGGTTTCCTGTGTAATTGTTCCTCTGTCCATTCCCACTAAAATTCCTGTAGTTACCCTGATTATTACCAAACCTTTGGCCTTGATATCCAACAACATTGACGTAGTTCACGTCTTCTTCCACAAACTCTTTTTCCGGTTCGAAAGTCTCAACCTCTGCAGCAAAATAAACTGATTTCTTGTTCACTAAAAGATTGTGCATCGAGTCTAACTTAGCCTTCACCTAAGCAATCTGATTTCCATCCATGTTGGCTGCTTGTTTCTTCCTTTCAAAGTCTGCATTCTTGGTACTATTGCTAGAAGCCAAGTTTTCAATCAGCACATTAGCATCCTCGGGAAATATAGTATTGAAATGTCCATTGCTAGCAGCATCCAATGCCACATGATATCTCCAATCAACTCCTCTAAAGAATATACCCAACAACTGAACTGCGCTGAACCCATGATGCAGACAATCCTTTTGATAAGCTCTAAATCTCACCCAAGGGGCCTTAAAAGCTTCAGTTGGTCCTTGAGTAAATGTCGATATCTTCATCCTTAAATTCTCTGGCCATGCATCATCGTAGAAGTTATTTAAGAAGGCTGTCTTGGTTGCTTCTCAAGTTGTCAAAGATCTAGGCTTCAACTACTTAAGCAAGTAAGCTGCTTCCTCAGAAAGAGAGTATGGGATAAGCTTGCAGAAAAAGTAGTCATAGGATACACCGTTGGCCTTAATGCTTGTAGCCAAATCCTCAAATCTCTCAATATGATCCATCGGATGTTCACTAGAAAGACCATGAAAAGAGTGCTGACCCACAAGAGTGTAGTATGTGGGTTTCAGCTCAAATGCAGGAGGTCGAATAGCAGACCTATTAGCATAAAACTGATCCGGCCTGTTGTAATCGGCAAGTTTCCTTATACGATCAACTGCATCAGCTCTATCAATTCCCTGCGGACCATTATTGACGACTGGGTGTTGAGCGACACCCTCCTCTTGGTGTCGCTCATCACCAATGACGACCTCAATTATCGTGTTTCCATCAGCATCAAATCTCTGACCCTGCACATTCCCCACATGACCCTCTGAATCGCGCAATACTCCAGCTTCGTCTCTTACCAGCACAAGTGGGTTATTTATCTCTGCTTCCCGCTGTACTTTTCGGTTAGCTCGCTCTAACTTTCCAAGTTCTTGAGTATAAAGGTTCATAATCGGAAGACTTATGTTGCTCCTGGTACCGTGCTTATGCATACACCTGAAACACACAAGAAAAAAGAAAAGAAAAAACGTGTAAGTAACAAAATAAAAGAACAAGCTTATACTAAATTCTAACTTAAATCTAATGGTGAATCAAAGAGTCCCCGACAACGGCGCCAAAATTTGATATGCTTCAAATTAACCCTAAAGCTACTCTCTCAAATTAAGAGATCGTTTGTAGTACTTAGGGATCGAAATCCGCAAGGACTCAAGTTCACACAATATATTTTCAGTTATTGAATTAAGCTAAACAAAATATTTTGTTATTAAAATAATGACGGAATGCAAATAAAATGGTTATAAATTCAATTGATGGAAAAGCTAGACTAAGGGAATTTTGTTAAGGTAAATCAGAATCGTGAATCGGGCAGATTCAATTGGGGATTTAATTAAGTACTGTTCCTAAACTCAAAACACTAATATCGAATCAATCAACTCTCACTGCAAAGATTATCTATGCCTAGATTCTTAAATTCCAAATCTCTTTGTAAATTTAAAGAATAAGAACATACATTAATCTCGAGTTTGATATGTTCACAAAACTCCTAAACTAAATCTCTTTACAAATAGTAGTTATGCTCATCTGAGACTATGTCGGAATATCAATAACATTCTCATGTCTATCAATTATCCTAGGGTCTAAATTCCAGGTGATCAATCTAGAACTAGTATTAATTCAAATCCAGATGAAAAACTAATGTGATTACCCTAATAAAGTTATGCCCAATTCAACAATTCATCTTGAATCTTTGGAAAACTCTAAATCTAACAAGTGGATTACTCAGACATAATTAATGAAATACAAATCATGATCTGAATAAATTACAATAAGAAATCAACTAAAATAATAAAGGGAGTTCGAAATCTTCTCTCTACAAAGTGAGTTTAGATCTGTCTCTCCTCAAAAATTGCTTGATAGAATAAAGCCTCCTCCCTAAAACAAATAAAAACCTAGATATACTATAGAATACGAAAAGGACTTATCTTGCAAATAAGTGGAACTTCTGGGGTAACTTTGTAAATTTTCAAACTTGTTAAAACTCGAGGTGACTTCTATTTGTGATAGGTGTCGACCGACACTAATGGGTGGTCTCGATCGACACTAGCTCCGTGGATTGTCTCTGAGTTGTTCTTCTCAGCTACAAAGCTCCATATGCTCCAAAATGCTTCCATAAAGCCCAGTTCGTATTTGTACCTATAAAGACTAAATAAATATAGAAAAACTCTAAAAACAATATTTATATTATGGTTAAAAGCCAGAAAAACCATGATATATCATCTATAAAAGTATTTTTAGTGCATTTTAGTCTTTATTGAGTCTTGACAGGTTTTGAGATATTCTTGAGTAAAATAAGAGTTATTGGATCATTTTGGATGCTTTGAGATACTAGACCGCACAAAATCATCAGAATTTTGGCTTCTGATGGATGAATTCCCACCGTTAGATTGTGCTCATAGTTTTATACAAATTAAAGGAGGATGTTAGCTTTCATTTCCAAGTGGTTTTCAGAAAATCTAACAGTGCCATCAAAAGTTATGGTCAATTTATTGGAGACAAGTTAAGCTGGCTTGCATACGAGTACCGATCGGTGTAAGTTGGAATGAGTACCAATCGGTATGAAAGCTATACTGATTGGTAAAGATCCAATAAGACACGATTTTAAAGGCCTAAAATCAATCATAAACGACCTAAACCTATTTTCTTTCCTATATAAACTTAAGACTCGACTTTATACCTAAATTCTAGTCTCTTTACTTAGTTCTAAACATTATTCTCATATTCTTAAACTCTTTTGTTATTCTTTTGTAATTCTATTATGATTTTTTCATTTATCTATATCATGTATTCTCTTTGCATATGTGAGTAGATTCATCATCGGGTGTTGAGTTTTCTAAGCGGATAATCATGTAGATCTTTGCTAGGTTGTTTGAGAATGATTCATATAGTTATTCATCTATACTTTTTCTTCATGTCTTGTCTAATTTGGCCAGTGAGGCTTTGCTCTCCATCGATCTTATTGTAACTCCAAAAATATTATTAAATTAATGGATCTATAGCAAAGTGTCTTTAGCCAACTATAGTTGAAATTATTGCATTTTGTAAACTTATCGAATTAGGATTTCATTGCATGTGTGCATTTATAATGACAAGCGACAGTTTAGAGATCCATGCATGGCCAACAATGATTTTGTGAAAAATAATTTTTATCGATATTAGTTAAGTATTATTTGATGTTGAAGGCAACAAAATTTCTTAATTGTTGGATTATATAATATGTTACATTTGGATGATAATATTCATGTTTTAAATATATTTTATTAAAAATTTAAATAATTAGAAGTGGAAGAATATAGAAATCAAAACCGGCAATAACTAACTTTAATTTTTTGTCAGATAAATAACTATAGAAAAGTAGTTAAATGATTATAAATATATGTGTATAGCGCAGATTAAAACCTAATATAGTGTAAAAAATAAAGATCTCTAATTCTATATATTGAAGTCCAAAATAGAATTAAGAAAACAATTGTATTCTCTTTTAAAATAAATATGGAGTAAAATGAGTTGGAGTTGTTCTTAAAGCGATTAATATTTTTGAATTGCACTTCTCTCTTTTTATTTTTATTCCCATGCACAAATATTTGTTTGTTAAGAGCAAGACACTCACTAATCATTTTATACGGCAAAGAAAAAGCGAAATGAAGTAAGATTAATAAGTCAAACTTTTAGAGCTTGTACTAATGATGAATGACTTAAGCCTACAAGCTTCACTCTCCATATCTACATTTCCTCGTCTAGTTATCATCTCCATGTTCTTGTACAAACTCTGTTTCACCAGATTCTTCATCATCCTCTTACCTTCTTCCCCCGACCTCGGGCTCATTGGAGATCCCATCCCGGAACTCACCCGACTCGTTTGTGGACCCGAATGAGGACCCATCCGTACATTTCTCTCATCCTTGAACCACTGCAAAAGTTTCACTGCTCTCTTCTGAACTAGAGGGCTTCCAAGTAAGGCCACTTCAAGAAGGACCGGTACAATCCCTGCCTTAGACATTTTCTCGCGCTGGCTCCAACTTTGATGAGCTAATACCATTAAGATATACGCAGCGTATTCTTGGCATTTTGGTTTATCTTCCCATGTTAGAATCTCAATCAAACCTTTAGGCACAATCAAACAATCCTCCATTGCTTTTTTACCCATTTGAGTAACCACTAATTGCCCTAGACTCGCTAGTGCCTTCTCGGACAAGTCTTTTGCCAACATTAAGTTTAGGAGAGTCTGTACTGATCCGTTCAAGACCAACGGTCCTGCGTTTTCCAACACGAGGCAGAGATTGTTTATTGTCGCTAAGCATATCTCTTTGCTTTTAATGTCTGTCGAATCTGAGTTCATTATGTCCATTAAGAACGGTAGAATCTTTGATGAAGCTACTGGTAATTGTGTGCTTGTTAGAGATGACAATGAAAGCAGCAGCTCCGTGAAACCATGTCTTGTTGGTTGGTCTAGAACTTCGACATTTTTTGGTAGCTTTGAGCATATTCCGGCGTTCACCATCAATGCCTTGTTCCTGAAGTAAGAGAAAAATAAGAAGCTCAGATTTTATTTTGTGATTTCTTTTGGTTCCTTTGTTCAACGAATAAATAATTAAATATCATATAAATCTTCTAATCCCTCCCGTTAAATCTTATAATCTCTTTTGTTTAGGGTTTAATCTTATGCTCTTGAACATTTTAAAAAATATCAAACTTTAAAAAGATTTATATAATCTTAATTTATTAATATTCATTTCTCCAATAAGTCCCCCTAAAAGTTGTTTCTATTGGGCCTTGTAATTTAAAAAGAAGTGTGAAAACCATTTATGAAGGAAGACAAATTATTTATGTAGCAAAAAAAAGATAAAGTTTTGAAAAGTTAAAGAAAATTGAAAGGAACAAACGGAGAAGGTAAGTGGAATATAATTTTCAACTTTTCTAAGACCTAATTGGTCAGAAAAAGTAATGGCCATTTGTCAGCTAACATGATTTGTCTCTCAACTCTTCCTAGTTCCGACGCACTCGGAATTAATTGTATTTTTAATTAACAGTCGTTATTAAACTATAATCTCACATTTGTTTTTTTAAGACATGAACGAATAAATTGTATTAGTGGATTGCCACGGAAGCTTTCCAAACTATTATATGTCTTTGTTCTTTGCATTTTCCCTAAGTTATCTATGCAATATACATTATATGTATCACTAATCAAATATACTAACATTAAACACGAAAAATCATTTACAAATCATCATATAAAAGTCATTTGCAGATGAGTTATACAGACTGTTATAGTGATATGGTATTTTAAATTAATTATATTAATATCTAGAGGTATATATATATGGTGATAATGTTGCCTTTATGTAAACACTCAAAGTTGACCAAATTATATCGGTGAGAAAAGGAGGCACGTGAGGTGAACGTCGCACATACTTCAAGAGCCAAAAGACGCCATGGTAGGATCCACTATTTTGGTTATAATTATTTATCGCATTAGTTTTTTAATTTGTTTTCATAATTTTTTATCGCATATAGTTTCAAACTATATATATATATAAAAAAAAATGAATACTGGTTGACATAAAGAAAATGGACGAAGAATATTAGGCATAACAACACCTTTAGTCAAAAGAATTAATTTCGGTAGAAAATCACTCTATCGGATGTTTTTTGTCAACCGATGAGTTATCACGGACTTATATTATATATACTCGAAAATACAATACAATTTTTCAAACTATTATTTATCTTTATTTTCTCAAATTGGAATATTCTAAATCAAAGATTAACAAAACAAAACGACAGAGGATCGGATATATATATATACAAACCTAAGTTTAAAGTTGTTACCAATAGCTCTGAATATTTCGAAAATTCACATCTAGCCAAAAGCGTAAATCCAGTATATTCACCAATGGATAAAGTTAAAATTGCAAGTTGATGGATATCAAAGCACAAAAAAGTCTTATCTAAATGATTGTATAGCGACAAGAGAGTAATTTGACAATTACCAACCACGCAAAAACAATAACGAAGACGAAATTTTGCTAACGTTTTGCTTCATTATTTTCAACCAAATCAATAATTACTTAAAGATATACACACAAAGAATATATGATCTAAGACTGCATGCATCGACTCAAATGAATTTTGACTTATTAGTCAAATGATTTGATTGAATTAATGAAGTTGCTAAAAAAAATAGTAATAAATAAATAAATAAATAGTAGAAGAACTTTTTTATTTTAATTTTAGTAATTTAATAGTAGAAGAACTTACGTGTAGGTTCCATGAGAAAGCTGAACAAGAGCCTTAACGGCAGCTCGTTGATGGCCAGCAACATCAGAAGCGACCATAGAAACAAGAACCTGAAGAACACCAAGCTCAGCCATAAGCTTCCGAGTCTTCTTGTCTTCTCTAGCAAGTATCTCAATCTCGATGGCAGCTTTCTCCTTCTCTTCCCAGCTTCCAAAGTGAAGCTTCTTTACAGTTTTCTGAAACACAACCTCCTCATTCTCATCTTTTTGTGGCTTCAACACTACTACAACCTCAGGAGGCGCCGCCACCATGTCGGAATCTAGTTGAGTTCTTGGTTTCTCAGATGAGGCTT
Source organism: Cardamine occulta (assembly GCA_028015245.1). Lineage (NCBI taxonomy): Eukaryota > Viridiplantae > Streptophyta > Magnoliopsida > Brassicales > Brassicaceae > Cardamine > Cardamine occulta. The sequence continues at coordinate 13,271,802 of CM051374.1, forward strand.
GAAGGTTGCGTTTGCGTGAGGATGCTTTAGATTTCAAAAGGGATCGAATCTTGGTAAAGAAGTGGAGTTTCATGTATTGGAGTTGCCAAACTGAAGAAGAAGAAGAAGAAGATGAAGAAGAGGGTTGTGTCCGAGAGGAAGACATAATGGATAGATGATGATGATGTGATGTTCGGTTTCTTTTAGTGGACTTCGCTCTGTCTTATATATATATATATATATGTTGAAAATTCATTCAACTTTAAGTAGTTATAGGGCCAATAAGGTATATGCCTAATGCCGGTAAGATTTTTAGAAAAGTATTAATAGAAAAAAAAATGATGTAAGCTTTGTATTGCATAACTATAATAATGTTTTTACTATATACATGTCTGATATAGCATTCGTTAGATTATATACATACTATAAACTAATGATTTGTTTATATGCAATAAAAATCAAAATTGTAGTGCACAAAACAATGACAAATTAATGACTCGAGAAGCTTCTAAAGCAATTTACAATTTATATATAAGGCTTTAATTTGTAGCCGGTGAAAAATATCAAACCGGATTCTTCAATCTATTGGTGATCCTTTCCGAAAAGAGGTTGCATCACCACGTGTGGAGAGATACTCAGTCGAGTTATATGGCACGTAAATTCTCAGCTAGCAAAAAGACATGATGAGCACACACTAAGGATGCATGTATTCTATAAGTGATTTGTATTAAAATGACAAATCTTATCTTTTACAAACATGATTTTTTTTAAAACAATTTATGAAATCTAGTGTTGTTAGAATTTTTTTATCTTTTACAAACATGTTATTAGATTAATGTTTAGAAAATTTTTATCTTTTACAAACATGTTATAAGTGATTTGTATTAAAATGACAAATCTTTTATTTTACAAACATGAATTTTTAAAAAATATATGAAATGAACACTACAAGAAATCTACCGCAATTCCGACGGCATTTCCGACGGAATTAATATCCGTCGGAATTCCGTCGGTATTTTCCGACGGATAGTAATCCGTCGGTTCCTGTCATAAATCCGTCGGTTTGTCGTCGGTAATTTCCGACGGATTCCGTCGGATTAATATCCATCGGAAAATTTGAACATTAATATAGCCGTTGTTATAGCCGTTATTATATCCGTTAAATTCCGACGGATTTCCGACGGATTTCCGACGGAAAGCGTTATTATATATATGTTACCATACTTCTCCATTCAATCACAACAACAAAATTCTACCCAACAATTCTTAAAAAAATGTGTAGAGAAAGATGTCATCTTCTAGAGATTTCAGATCGTGGATGGATGAAGAAATGTTTGATCCGGAGTCGAAGTTATTAAACGATGGTTATGCACGAGGTATATGCGAGTTCATGGCCGTTGCTGGAAATCAACCGCAAGTGAAAACAAGTGGTAAGATGAAATGTCCATGTTCAATTTGTCGCAATTCTCGTAATGTTAAGATAGAATTAGTATGACATCACTTGTATAGCAATGGATTTATGCCGGGTTACAAGATTTGGTATCTACATGGAGAAAGAAATTTTGAATATGGTAGTAGTAGCAGTGAACCCTATGTTGCGGATAGCTTAGGAGAACATAGAACGGAAGTAGATTTTGGTGTTGGTACCATTGAGATGGTGAATGATGCGTTTAGAGAGATTTTGTCTTCGACCATAATAGATGAGGATAGGATTGAAGAACCAAATGTAGAAGCTAGAAGATTTTTTGATATGTTAGACGCAGCGAAGCAGCCATTATATGATGGGTGTAGAGATGGTCATTCACCTTTATCATCTGCTAGTAGAATGATGACCATTAAGATGGACTTCAATTTGGCAGAGGAATGTGTTGATGCGATTGCAGATATGGTGAAAGATCTTTTGCCTGAAGATAATCTTGCACCGGCATCATACTACGAGGTACAGAAACTTGTAGGTGGTCTTGGTTTGCCGTATCAAGTAATAGATGTGTGCATCGACAACTGTATGACCCATTGGAGAGAAGATGAAGACAGGAGAAGTTGTCGATTTTGTCGTAAACCACGGTTTCAAGATACTAGTGGGAGAGTTCCAATTCTATTTAAACGTATGTGGTACTTACCGTTGACTTCGAGGTTGAAGAGGTTATATCAATCTGAGCGCACGGCAGAGCAAATGAGATGGCATGCAGAACATCGTTAAGATGGAGAGATTACACATCCGTCGGACGCTAAAGCGTGGAAACATTTTCAATCCATGTATCCGGATTTTGCGTATGAGAGAAGAAATGTGTACCTCGGGTTATGTACAGATGGTTTCAACCCATTTGGGAAGCATGGAAGGCAGTATTCATTGTGGCCCGTAATCGTAACACCGTACAATTTGCCCCTGGTATGTGCATGCGTCGAGAGTTTTTATTTCTCTCCGTTCTTGTTCCCGGCCCTAAGCATCCAAAGAGATCACTAGATGTATTCCTCTAGCCATTGATCTATGAGTTACAAATGCTATGGAGTCACGGTGCTGAAGTGTTTGATGTTTCGCGCCAGCAGAATTTTAGGATACGGGCGGTTCTTATGTGGACCATTAGCAATTTCCCAGCATATGGAATGTTATCTGGATGGACAACTCATGGAAGACTATCGTGCCCATATTGCTCAGACAACACAGATGCATTCCAATTGAGGAACGGAAGAAAGTCGTGTTGGTTTGATTGCCATAGAAGGTTTCTACCGATGGAGCATCCGTATCGTCGGTCTAAAACATTATTTACGAAAAATAAACAAGTGTTTGAAGCTCCAATTGATGAGGAAGATGACAGTAAATTATTGGAGCAGTTGAGAGATTTTGGTGCTCCGATGACTTCTGAATGTGGAGGTAATGGACATGAAACTGTTTACGGAGCCGGGGAAGTTCATAATTGGCACAAGAAGAGTATCTTTTGGGAATTGCCTTACTGGAAGGACCATTTATTGAGGCACAACTTCGATGTGATGCATGATGAAAAGAACTTCTTTGATAACATAATGAATACGGTTTTAAATGTACCGGGGAAGACAAAAAACAATCTAAAGTCTAGGTTGGACTTGGCAGAGATTTGCGATCGTGATTTTCTTGAAATTCTTCCCAATGGTAAATATCCTTTTGCTCCGTACTGGTTGGATGCACAAAAGAAAAAAAAAATTTTGATTGGATTCAAGACGATGTCAAATTCACTGATGGATATGCATCTAATCTGCGTAATTGCATCGACTATGGAGAAGGAAAGTTTATCGGAATGAAGAGTCATGATTGTCATGTTGTGATGCAGCGACTTCTTCCATTCGCTTTTGCGGAGCTCCTTCATAAAGATGTGTACGAAGCAATTGCAGGTATAAATTATTTTCATGTGTATTTTAAAAATTACTGATATTTTTATTTTATGTATATTTAAATTTGTGTATTTTTATTTGCAGGAGTTGGTGCTTTCTTTCGGGATTTATGCACAAGAACACTTACACTTGAGGGGATTCACAATTTAGAGGACAATATACCCTTGATCCTTTGCAATCTTGAGAAGATATTTCCGCCGTCCTTTTTTGATGTTATGGAACATCTTCCGATCTACCTCCCCCATGAAGCCGCACTTGGTGGTCCTGTTCAATTCTGTTGGATGTATCCTTTTGAGCGGTACACGTTCCATCTTAAGAAGAAGGTTAAAAATTTAAGTCGAGTTGAGGGGTCAATTGTCGCACAGAGCATCAACGAAGAAACCTCACATTTTGCGGAATATTACTTTCCATTGGAAGTCCGTACGAAGAGTAAACGTCCTGCTCGCCATAATGATAGAGGTGAGAAAGCCATGTATCCATTGGTGGTCCCTGAGTTGTTTTCGCAAGTTGGTCGATTAAGTGGAAAAGGGAAGAAACGCAAATTTTCACAACAGGAGTGGACTCACTTGCATAAGTATATCGTAACAAATTGTGAGGAGATGGCGGAGTACGAAAGGTAAAAAACTAAATCTATTTAAATACTAAATTAGTTTATCCATAAGTAATTGCTTTCAAAGGTTATACAATGTTGTTTGATTTCAGGCTTTACATGGCAATAATACGTAGCCATTTTCCGGAAAAAACTGAAGAAGAATTTGAACTGCATAAGGAGAACGATTATATTACTTGGCTACAATTTTACGTAAGTAGGCTATAATATTAATATATAAATGCCTTCAATTATTACGTTAGTGTTTTATATTAATTTTGTGGAAATTATTTTCTTAGGTTAATGAAGGAATTAGAAGTGGATCGGTTTTCCCGACATGGTTAGTAGAGTTAGTTACTGGTTCAATCTACATTGCGACCTCATATCCTAGGTATTGCAGTAGGAGATTTGCGTTTAGGATTCACGATGAAGGAAGGTCAAGACCAACTGCAGATTATGGGATTTCGGCTCAATCTGGTGATGTTGTCTACTACGGAATTCTCAAAGAAATATTGCTAGTTCGCTACCCAGGGATGTTGGACTTGAGGTGCATTGTATTTATGTGTGAATGGTATGATCCAGAAGTTGGGCGTGGGGTTAAGGTGAACCAATTTGGCGTCACGTCAGTAAATTCTAGAAGAAGACTTCGTACGTATGACCCATTCATCCTAGCATCACAGGCAGACCAGGTTCGGATATTTTAATAAATCTTTTATATTATTAAAGTTTTTGGATTCTATTAACGTTTTATTTGACTTCATAACTTACATTTGTTTTTTTTAGGTATGCTATATTCGTTACCCTAGGGTAACACGGCGTTCAGATCCTTGGATTACAGTGACTCCAATTAATCCAAGAGGAAAAATATATGGAGTTTCTGAGCACGATGCTTTACAACCAACTAGAAGTGTTCCAATGGATCATGTTGAGCATTCTTTTGATATATTCCTTGGGGTTGATTTGACAGAAATTGGTGATGATAGAGTTCATTCAGAATCTGAGGAAGAACTTGGAGAATTTGATGAGGCCGAACACGATATTCCTTCAGAAGGATCATTATCTGATTCAGATTAGTACATGATCAACATTTGTTTTTATTTATATTTTGTATTTTTATTTCGTGTTTTAAATATTACATTTTATGTTTTAAAACCACAAAACCATAAATAAATAAAAACATTAAAAATCATCAACAAACCAATATAATAAAAAAACAACCTAAATTAAACCAAAAAACAATAAAAAAAATACTATACAAGAAACATCTAAACCAAATTACACATAATCCGAAGGATTTTGGCTGCGGAAGAAAAATATATTTTCCTTTGTTATCCTTCGGAAATCTGTCGGAAATTTCCGATGGATAACAAAGAAAAATACACTTTTCTTCCGCAGCAAATGTCAGTCAATCTTTAAACCGAGACACGTGTAACCACGAATCCGTCGAAAATCTGTCGGAAAATTCCGATGGATTTCCAACGGGTTTGTGGTTTCGTGGTCGTTTACAATCCGTTTCTCTTGAAATATGTTTGTAGTAGGGTTTGTTACTCATTTCAATGATAAAATACTAACATATACCTTGTAACATATCATATATATCAAAATTAAAAAAATCCCTACTATCATGTCTACATGTTACTACATGATACATATCTTATAACGATGATTTATAACCATAACAACTAAATTTCTTTGGATTTTGTATATTTCATTTGTAACATTGTATTTGTTTATATTTTATCATTGAAATGAGTAAAAAACCCTACTACAAACATATTTCAAGAGAAACGGATTGTAAACGACCACGAAACCACAAACCCGTTGGAAATCCGTCGGAAATTTTCCGACGGATTTTCTACGGATTCGTGGTTTCGTGGTCATTTAAGCTCTGTTTGTATTGATCCGTTACATGTGTCCACGCGTTAATTTTCGCGTATCCGTCGGAAATTTCCGACGGATTTCCGACGGACATGCAAAATTTAACGCGGCAAATGAAATTTTCATTTCCCGGTAAAATTAATTTTCACGTATCCGTCAGAAATCCATCGGAAATTTCTGACGGATTTCCGACGGATACGCAAAAATTAAGGCTGGAATCTTCCCGAGACCGCGTGTCATTTAATATTAAAAGATTCCAATGGATATTCCGTCAGAAATCCGTCGGAATTATTTGATAAATAGAGTCATCTTCTTCCTCGCGGATCTGAACCGCAAACGAAAAAAAAAACTCAAAACTTCCGATTTCGAATTCCGATTTCCGTCCGATTCAAGCTCCGATTTTGACATCAATCATCAAGCATCAACATGTCTAACAATCTTCCATCAATTCCATCCAATTTGTAAGTTTCCAAAACTATAAAAATTAGAGATTTCTAAGGTTTTAAGATTGATGTTAGATTTAGGTTGTTGGATGTAAGATTTAGGTTTTAGGATGTTAGATTTATGTTATTGGATGTTAGATTTATGTTTTCTAGTTTTAGTTCTAAGATTTGTTTGGTTAGATTTAATTTTTAAATTTTGGGAAATTTTGTTTTGTTATTGAATTATTTAGAATTTGGAGAATTTGTTATGTTGGAGAATTTAGTAGAATAATTTTTGAAGAATGTGGTATGTTATTTTGGAGATTTTTTTACTTTGTAAAATTTGTAGTTTAATATTACGTTACATTATATATTTAGATTAGAATAAATTATAAATTTGGTTAGAAAAAATTAAATTGTTTTTAATTAATTTATAATCATTTTTAAAAATTTATAATTAATTATAAGTTTTTTATTTATAATTTATAATTATTATTTATTTAAATTTACTTTACATTATTAATTTATATTGGAGAATTTTTTAAAAATTTATAATTATTTTTTAAAAAAATTTATAATTATTTTTTAAAAAATTTTAATTTTTTTTAAAAAAATTTATAATAAATTTTTTTAAAATTTAGAATCTTTTTTACAAATTTATTCACATTTTGTATAAATTTATAATCATTTTTTAAAAAATTTATTAGGGATTACGGATTATATTATGAGGGTGTTGGGAACCGAGTACGTCGAGGTTCCGGTAGGGGTAGGGGAGTTACGCCGAGGAGTCAGTCTACGGCGTTTACCCATATTCCGGAGACCGCATCACCTGTACCATCCCCTGCTGCATTGACACCACCCCCTACTGCACCGTCTGCAATGAGCGTCGAGGACTTCGTTGCTTTACCTGGACAAGAGCGATTCACTCGTCTTCATCCGGATTGTGTTGGGACAGACACATGGTAAGTCTCATTTTCTAATTTTAAAATATTAAATTTTATTTAATATTTTTTGATAAACTATTTAAAGTCTACAAAACAATTTGTTTTGAAGGTTTAAAGATTCGGGAAATGGGATTTCCAAGTCTATCAACCGGATGCTTAATGGATTGCTTCAGCATCCGTATCCGACGTACGCCCAAATGCCCTTAGAAGAGCAGGAAATGTGGTTTCGGCAATTTGCGGTAAATTTTTCATTTTCTTTATTGTTTACTTTGAATTTAATTAGTTTATTAGTTTATTTTAATTTAATTTTCATTTTTTTCAGCAAGAATTTACTAGGGATAGTCACATTACCGCTTTGGTTAGAAGGGACTTCCACAAAAAAGCGGCAATCATGTATTCACGGAAGATGAACGAGTGGAAGGCGTTGTGGTCGAGGAATCTTGTTCCAAGGGAGTTGGTTATGAACCCGGCCCTATGGAACGGGTTGATAGCGTACTGGAGTGAAGACGCTACGAAGACTAGCTCCACAACCCACTCTGCATGCCGGAACAGCGATCGCAAAGGAAAGGGTAAGGCGACGCACAATCTAGGAGCAACCAGTTTGGTCACAAAGGCGAAACAACTTGTAAGTTTTTGGTTTAATCACTATGTTGTTTTTTTAATTTTATATTCAAAATATTTACTATATTTGTTAATTTTGTAGTTTCGGCAAGATGGTGTCCAACCTTCTGCCCTCAAATTGATCGAAGTTGCTCACACCAACAAGACCACCAATGAAATCCAAGATGGTGTAGCTCGGGAGATCGTTGGCAATGTCAGGACGATGGGTGCTGACTATCTTCTTAGTCAACCAATCATTGAAGGAACCCCGCCTCTCACCGAAGTCCTAATCGAGAAGATCAACGAATTCGTCTACGCGGTAAGTAAATTTTAAAATTTTAATCAATTTTTTTTAACTTTCAAATATTTATTCAACTTTTCATTTCTGCAGTGTACTCCAAAGACCAAAGGTCGGGTCTTTGGTCTTCCCGACGATTCAGCATCTTACTCGACTACTTCACGCTTTTACGGGGATCCTAGCGCCGATCTTAGAGCGAAGCTCGCAGAAAAAGACGCAGAAATGGAAGAGCTGAAGGCGGATATGCAACGCCTTAAAGAGGCCGGAGAAGCGCAACAGACGAAATATGAAGCTGATCAACAAGCAATGATCCAACGGATGAACGAATTCTTTTCGCAATATCCACCACGTCCACCGGGCGTTTAGTTTCATTTTCGATTATAAACAATTTTATGTTTTTTTCCTTTTTGAATAATTAAAAAATTACAATAATATTCTATTTTAATTTTCAATACTATTAAATTTTATTTGTCATTTCTTTTTTAAAAATTTAATTTTCTTGAAATTAATTTATTTTTCAAAATATTATATTAAAAAAAAAATTCTCAGTCCGTTGGAAATCCGTCGAGTTTTAGATCCGTCGGAAATCCGTCGGTTTGTATCCGTCGGTACTACGTCGGGAATCTGTCGGTCTCTTTCGGTTCAGAAACATCAGAATTCCGTCAGAAATCCGTCGGTGTGCATATCCGTCGGAATTCTGTTGGTTTATCTCCGTCGGTAATCTGTCGGTCACCGTCGGTTAAAAACACCAGAATTCCATCGCGAATCCGTCGGAATATTTCCGACGGATTTCCGACGAACACCCGACGTAATATATTCTGACGGATATCCGATGGATTAGCGATGGATTTCCAGAAACTAGATTCTGTCGGAAATCCGTCGGAAATTCAGACGGATTTCCGACGGATTTCAAAATTCCAACGACATAGTTCAGACGGAAAAAACCGACGGATTTCCGACTGAATTCCCGGTTTTCGACGGATTTCCGAAGGAATTTTCCGTCTGATTCCGGCTGTTTTCTTGTAGTGGAAATGTTATTAGAGTAGTGTTTTGAAAATGTACAATAAAATCTAGTGTTGTTAGAAAAAAATTAAATGGTAGATTTTTAAACTGATTGTTTCTTAGTAAAAACAATATACAAAGATCTAAATTTTATGGTTTCAGGTGAGATTTTAAAGAATTTTGATAACAAATTCACCAAAATTCATCAAAACCATTACAAGATTCATCAGAACTCAAACTCTTCCAAATATTAAGTTCAATACACCCCATAAAAAGGGAATATGAGAAAATTCATTTCATCAGTCTACTTGTGTGGATACTATAGGGTGCCATGTTATGGAGGCTAGTTCAATAGCTAGATCTACTCCGTCCGCGGCTAATGCGGTAATATGACCAGTGAACCACCCTTATGCCACATAATTTTGATACTTGGTTTAGGAACCTGGCTGAGGTACTTTCTTATAGATAAAATAATTGAACATTGTTTGTTGGGATCAAAAGGTTTAAATCTTATCAGAATCCACTTATGAGTATAAACAATCTACACATTTTTGTACCTGAATAACCTTTGATGTGCCTTCTACATTTCATATTCTTTTCCTGGCCTTCTCTAATTTAAGTGTTAGGGAGTATTCAGGGAGCATCCCATGGGGCTCCTTAGAATCTTAATAGTTCTTTTGAGCTAATGATTCCAATGACCATCTTCATAATGACTAATTCCAAAACCATGCACGTATCTAATTCTAGTACTTCATATACTTTCTCTTTCACAAAGAGTGTCATTTTGCAATTTTTTACACAAATTGAGAAAGATATATAAATTTATATTATAATTTTTACTAATACACTAAATAAGTTCTTTAATTAATAAACTCAAATCACAGAGATGAAATCGAGAATTAGTTAAAAAAAATTGCATTCAAAAAACAACATTGTTTACGGAACAAAAATAAAACTTTAAAACCATATATTTTTAAGAAACATAGGTTTTTATTAAAAGTCTATGGTTTTAAAGTTTTATCTAAAATTTCTACTTTTATTAAAAGTATATTATTTGGATCTTTGTATTTTTTTTTTATTAAAACCTTTTGAAATCATATATCAAAAGATTTATCTAAAATTTATACGTTTATTAAAAGTATATTATTTGTTTACAAACAAGATAATCTCTTTTTAATGATAGAAATGTAACTTTAAATATTATCTGATGATGTAACTACTAATTTCTTTAGAGTTGATTATGTGTCGACTAATAAATGTTTTAGATGCAAGATTTCGATCATCGTATGTGACTAACACATCCATCACTTTAAAATGTTGTACATAGTTTTTGCTTTCAACGAAAGATTTTTTGTTTTGTTTTCATAACTTCTTCCAACGAAAGATCCAAAGAAAATGAATTATAATAGTGACCTTTCATCGGCACTCGTGGTCATTTGTAAAGTGACTACCAGAGATTCGATCCACAACAAAAAGGCTACATATTATATAATGAGTGTGTAACAATTAATTCTGATCTACTAAATACTACAATTTACCATTAATTAGGATTAAACTAAAGTAAAGAAGGAATATTATGAAGGAGAAGAAGGGGACAAGCAAGGAGGCAGCATAGTGCACATGCACAAGAACAGTTTTGTCTCTTCTAAATCTCGACCTCAGGTTTACAGCAAAGATCATTGAAATACTAAAACTAATACTCTCTTGTTTCATTAGTTAACAACACGTTCATGCGTGTCAGATTCAACTTAACCTCGGTACGACCAAAGATGGGCACAGGGCACCTTCTTGTTTAAAAAACCGTATTAATAAAAAACCCTTACTAATTTGAAAATAGCCTAAGGTTTGGCGAAAAGAATATAGAAACCATCAAATTTAATCAGATGGCCCATTAGAAAAATAATTCTCAATCACCTTATATTGCTTTATTTGAGAAATTAAGTATATCCATGTATTGTTTCAATCGATCGCACTGCCAATCTACTTCAAAAGAGTTGCATATTTTAGTTTTTATGATAAAATAATTCTTGATCGAAAGTCAACTTGGATTGAATGCTAGACTCAACATGTTTGTTTTTTTTAACTGAAATTAAGTGGGTTTTCTATTATGTTTTAAACGCTTAATTTTTATTTATTTATTTTGTTGATAATTTTAAGCGCTTAATATTATCAACGTAGAGTCATACTGAATATGATCTTGAATTTTATCAAATAATTTTGGCCATAAAGTTATGACAAATAGTAGTAAAATAAATTAATGAAACTTTAACCAAATGAAATAATTATATATTGATGAAATAGTAGTAAAGTGAGTTAAAAGAAAATTTAAATTCGATGTAGGAATGCGTTCCTAAACTTAAACCTTTTAAATGAATTTGTAAAAACTTAACTATGCCAATAGTACAAACAAAGTACTTATGTTAATTTCTTATCTTTACGGTATGTATAACTTAGCTAGCGACATATGTTAATTGCTATCATCGACGATGTCAAATTCTATGAATTTAAATAACATAGTAGGTTATTGGTTGGGTTGTAATTGTAAATTAATTTATGTAGGATTCATACCGTATATGTGTTGGCTGTAACTATAGTTTTTTTGTTGTAACTATTTTAAAATTAAAACATGATTAGTAATACTAGTTCAATGTTTTAGATTTAATGTATAAATTTTAAAAGATTTTAAAATATATTTAAAAAAAATTCAAATAAAATTTATGATAAACAATAAATTTTGTATTTAATTATATATGAAATCCACGTAATAAATTTATATAAATATAGCATGTTATCTATACTAAATTAGAGTAGTAAAAATAAAGTAAATAGATTTTTTTATCTTATATTTAAAGTACAACAAAACAAATAAAATAATAAAATATTTTGTGAAAAATTTTGAATTTTTTTTCCACAGCCTTAAAGTACAAAATCTTATGTTTAAAAATTTTAGGAGATACAACCAAAAATGTAAAAAAATAAAATAGTTTAGGGATATAAGAGTTTTAAGAAAAACTAAAGTCCGATTGATTGAGTTTTACGACTTTAATTTTTTCTTTGTTGTAAAACAAAAATACAGTCCAACCAATCACGCACTTAAATTTAGTTCGTTAAATTTGTGAATCCACTTGACCTATAAATTTTACACCTTTAATCTTCCCAAACGTATTTTAGAAACCAAGATTGGTATCGTATTATATGAAGATTAAAGGCATGAATACACACTACCACATATTTAACAAGTCTTCCAAGTTTCAAGTAGTGATTCCCACGTTCTAACTTACTCTTAACCCTCTTTCGTCATCGCCTCTCAATCTCATCGAAACACCTTGTGTACGTGTAAGCCAATCTTGACGCAGGCCATGACAATCCCATATTACCCTTTCTTATCACGCATTGACATTTCCGAGTAAAAACATCAATCGGAGGAGACCAAGAAGAAGAAGAAAAAAAATTGTTTGGTTGACGTGGCTGCAAAGGAGAGATAGCGAGAGTGAGAAGACGCGGCAAGCCCGAACTCTCGCGGTTCGGTAGCTCTGCGTCGGTAGGTCGAGTCGTCTTTGAGCTATCTCGTTGCTTCTCGAGAGAAATAATGGAGGAAAATGAACACCGACCCATGGACATTGGTCTCCCGACCAATATTTGTCACGTGGCTCACGTGACATACGATCGTTTCGATGGGTTTCTTGGTCTTCCATCTGAATTCGAGCCCGACGTACCCAAAAAGGCCCCTAGTGCAAGGTTCAGCTTCAACTTCTTTTTCTAAGACGACTTTCGTATGAACCATGAAATGTTTTAAATATATATATATATATAAATCCCACATTTTTGCGTTTGTGTTTGCATTTGAAATTTACGTAATAATGAAAATATTATAACATGTAAATTGCAAAGTTTGTTTTGATATTCAATCAAAATTAAACAGTCATAACTCATAACCCGATTATAGTATACAAGAAATAAAAACTAATCATATCATTGTCAATTAGTATTGAGATTGAAATTCATGGATAATACATATATATGTTGCCCATCTTAGAATGAGATTTAAATCATGAACCTTTGAGAACAATGTAATGCAAATAATATGGTCTAAGTGTTATTTCTTGCTTCATGATTTGTTGATCTGTTTGTGGGGTTGGCAGTGCTACAGTGTTTGGGGTTTCAACAGAGTCAATGCAGTTATCATACGACTCGGGAGGGAATTGTGTTCCAACCATACTCTTGCTCTTACAACGTCGACTATACGATCAAGGAGGTTTGCAGATAGAAGGAATTTTCAGAATCACAGGAGATAACAGTGAAGAAGAGTTTATAAGAGAAGAGTTAAACAATGGAGTCTTACCAGAGGGCATCGATGTCCACTGTCTCGCGGGGCTTATAAAGGTATATAGCCATTTAAACAAAACTCTTTCTTCGCATTTTAAATTAACATGGTTTGAAAATGGCTTATTGATCAGGCTTGGTTCAGAGAGTTACCGAGAGGTGTACTTGATCCTCTACCATCTCAACAAGTGATGCAGTGTGAGTCAGAGGAGGATTTTGTGAAGGTTGTGAGACTCTTGCCGCAAACGGAAGCTTCACTTTTGAATTGGGCGATCAATTTGATGGCTGATTTTGTTGAGTTTGAAGATGTCAATAAGATGAGCTCTCGTAATCTTGCTTTAGTCTTCGCACCAAACATGTCCAAGGTGCATTTGCATCACAATCCTCCGAGAGATTGTCCTCTCATTGATCTTAAAAGCTAACAATGATACCACAAACTGTTTCTGTTTTGGTTTCGTTGCAGATGGCAGATCCTTTAACAGCTTTAATGTATGCGGTTCAAGTGATGAACTTGCTGAAGAACCTCACAGACAAAACACTTAGAGAAAGGAAAATTGCGTCTTCCCAAGTAGGTCCTTGTGATAACAGCAGTGAAGGTGAAGATGGTGATGTGGAAGAATACAATCAAGAAGAAATGTATACTTTAGAAGAAGAAGATGAAGATGATGATTTGAACAAGAAAGATGAGATAATCGAGGTGGAAGAAGAATCACTGCTTTCTGATGAATACAAACCAACAAGTGAATCGAATGCTAATGATCAAACGAAACAGGAAACATGAAGACAGAGTTTGGAGTTGGAAACGTTACAAGCAGTCGTCGTGTGTTTCATCGATTGAATTCTCCTTTTTGTTTCCTTTTCTTGGTAAGCTAATGTACAAGTAACTTAGTTTGTTGATGAATGGGTTTGGTTTATATTGGATTTTACAAGGTTGGTGATGGTGAAGAAGCTTCTCTAAGTGGTTGTACTTCAAGTTTTGTACGCTATGTATTGTGCAATATCTATATATGATGTTAAAACAAAGCTCACATCTAGAAAATTTCATGAAATATTAAAATTGACAGCCTTATAGAGATGACAAAGGAGGTGAAACCTATTATAATGGTCTTTTATTTTTTGGGCTTACTGATCAAGATTAAGCCAGTAATTGTTTGTTAATGGAATTACCACACTGTTTTTATCTTAAAGCAACTCAAAACAGAAAGATCAAAGCTTCCAACAGCATAAGATTTCAGAGATTACCATCCATAGTAAGAAGCACCTTGTACAAATCTGGACGTCGGTCACGGAATACTCCCCAACTTTGTCTTTTGAACTTGATCATCTCGAGATCAAACTTTGCCACGAGAACAGCTTCCGATTTATCATCAGCTTCAGCTACAGTTTCACCTGTTGGTCCTGTCAAATCACAAAAACAATATTGGAGAAGATCGTTGGTTCAAATGCTTTATTAAGATATTGTATCTAAACTTCAAAGTTATAGATCTCATCTGAAACATATATAAATTGATACCGGCAATGAAGGAAGTTCCATAGAAAGTGATCTGACTCGGTCCATGCTCAGTTTCAATTACTTCCTTCCCTATGCGATTCGAAGCTACAAGAGGCACCTGAAACCCAATGTATTGCCTCACTCATTAGCAAACCATTACCGAAAAACCGATTAATTATTGGGAAAAATGACTGATTAATCTAACCACTAAAGCACATTTTGGCAAGTTACAATCAGATACATGTAAAATGTTGCTCATCTTAGTGTAAAATCGCTTATGGTTATAACTTATACACTTAGCAATCTGATAAGACACTGATGACTTTGAAAACTGAAGTGTTAAGAACTAATAGCTTACCACATTAGCTCCAGCATGTCCTTGCATAACTCTCCTCCAATGATCACGCGAATCCAATCCTTGGTCTTGAGGTTCAGAACCAATAGCAGTTGGATAAAACAGTATTTCAGCACCCTTTAGAACCATAGCTCGAGCTGCCTCAGGAAACCACTGATCCCAACATATAGCTGAACAAGACATTGCAACCATAGGTGATTAACTTATAAATAAGTGACAGAGAAAATGATGTGGAAATATCAAGTCATGCATAGAACATCTTACCTACTCCAATTTTTGCAAACTTTGTCTCGAAAACCTATTCACACCAAGGGAGAAGAGATCAATCATGTAAACAAAATAACATGATACATAATAAATATGTATCGATATGGGATTCTTCTAGTGAAAACTACCTTAAAGCCAGTGTCACCAGGATTGAAATAAAACTTCTCTTGATAACCTAAAGTTAAGAAAAAGTATCAGCAAAAAAAACATAGAACAACCTCAAGCTATTTCCAACACCAAACTTAGACTCACCCGGTCCATCAGGAATATGCGACTTCCTATAAATCCCCAAATCAGTTCCATCAGCATCAATTATGGCTATTGAATTGTAATGTGCAGTATTTGCCTCTTCAAAGAAGCTAACTGGTATCACTACACCCAATTCCTTTGCCAGTTTCTGCATCCTGTGTAGCAACACCCACATAAAAACGCCACTTTACTGCATTTTATACATCAAAGCAGCATCAAGATGATCAAAGACAAATCAAAGAAGCAACAATCACCTTGCAATGGTAGGATGGTTCTTGTAAGGCTTAGCTCGCTGAAAGAAGTCTTCTCTTTGTGCTTGACAAAAGTAATATCCCTCAAAAAGTTCCTATATTGATGTCAAAAAAACACTAAATTACTGGAGATTCTTCCATTCATCTTGTATCATACTACAACAGTCATAAGAAGGATACACAGATCACTAGAGAACAATACTCTCTGCAGCTTCGTTTTCAGAGACTAATCAAGTGATTATAGTCTTAATCAAACCAAATTCTCAAGAGCAACAATGACCTGAATAAGAATGATATTAGCTCCTTTTGCGTGTGCTTCCCTTACAAGCCTACATAAATGTAAAAGATTCTCTTTCTCAGATACCGAAATCGAATTCAAACGGAGAAAAAGCTATGTCAGAGCTCGAAATTGAGAGTTCAAGTTGCGAAAACAAAATGAAATCAAAGATCAATTCGCCTAAATTACTCGAGAAGCAGGGAAAAATGAGAAGACTAACCGCTCAGCGGTAGCGACGTTGGTGGAGATATCGTCGGAGCAGGCGAATTGTAGAGATGAAACAACCACTTCTCGTCTTCTTCCTTCCATTGTCATGCTTTCTCTGTGGCTCCTTTCTCAATGAAGAAGAAATAATGAATATAAACGCAGCTGACTCATTTGACTGTGATTGCAGAGAGAATAAGAAAAGAAGAGAACATTTCTCTTTTCCGAAATCGAATAAAGGCGTTCAAACGCAAACGCAAACGCAAACGAAAAAATCCAACTCAGGTTACTTAGCTAAGCAATTTTAAACGTGAGTGCTGAGATTTTTTATTTTTTATTTACTTTATTTATTTATTTTTCATCTAAAATTTTATTAGACATTTCGATGAAATGCACATGGATAAAGGAATAACCCGGAGGCAAAACCAAAGATTTGTTCGGATACATATATAGCGGAGCTAAAGGATTGAACAAAAACCAGACACAAAATAATGACCATTGAGAAACTCATACATATATATTGTGGTAGTGGTATGAAAGTCTACCACCTCGTGAATGTTAACTACCAACATTTAGGCATGACCGTAACTGTGTTTCGGATCATAACCGTTCTATTTTTTACCTTAACCGAACTGTAAATATATTAATTTGTTAATAACTGTAACCGTAAACCGTATAAATATATTAGTTAAGATTAAAATTAACTATTAACCATAACTGTTAATTAACTATAACTGTATAAGAATCTTTGATGTAACTGTAAACTTATAATCGTAACTGTTTTAAAAATAGAACAAAATGTACATAATAATCAATTATAATAAAAGTATTAACTGATATATCATTACCTAGTTCTTTCAATAGAAGCTATTTTTTTTAATATATAAACCATCACTGATATTAATTTTATAATTAACATTAAATAATTAAATATTTAACTGTATATAAAGTAACTATTTTTAACTGTAACCATATTAACTATATATTAAATAATTAAAGTTACGGTTAAACAAAAATTATAACTGTAACTAGTGGTTAATTAACCATAACTATGATAACCGTAAATGTGGTCATGCCAACCAAAACTTAGCGGGGTGTATTGAAGTGAGTATTTGGAGAGATTTGAGTTAAAATGACAAATCATGTGTTATTAAAACATGAATTTTAAAATATCTTTTAAAATCCAGTGTTATTGGATTACTGATTTTAAATTGTACATTCAAATCCACTGTTATTGAAAACATTAATAGAATTTGATTTAAATGATTTGTCATTTAAAATTAAATCTCTCCAAATACTCAGTCGAATACACCTTCTCCTTAGTCATTTTTAAGCGTTTTTTTCATGAATATTTGTGTTTTTTTTTTCTTAAATATGGTTTTTTGGTTTTTTTTTTTTAAATAGTTTTTGGCTTTTGGTTTATACTCTTTAGTTCCTCATCTGATTAATGATTCGTTGTCTAATTCAATTGCTTACTTGTTCTTGCATGTTTTGCTCGATTAATTTCATTTCCTGATCCACAGAAAATCAATTCCTTAGCTCCATTTTCATATATTTTATTTATAACTACATTTTATTTGGGTTCATACAAAATGTGGCATACAAAACATGAAGCCTAGATTTCTTCTTTGATTTTTAACATAAGTTGGAGCTCAAACAGTCTATGAATCAAACGATTTAAGTTGTTAAGAAAGACAGATGGAGCAAAACTATAAAGATTTTAGTATATTGGGTGTGATCATAACACCACTATAACAAAATAACAATAATTTTCATTAATTATTGAACTAAATTTAGGAATATGCTTACGCCACCAATGCAAAACAGCGCTGACTCCAAAATATATATTTATTTCTTGTATAACGTTAAGAGAAAAATGTCTGATATGTTTTTTAGTTTGAAGTTCTTAATGATCAACATTCAAGATTAATGTTCATCTCATATAAATATTCAATAAAAAAAGAGACCCAAGTAGCCAAGTCACCCAACAGTATTCTAGTTAAATGGAATCAAGTAATTTCCTTTGCTATTGAACATGTAGAAAGTGGAAAGAATGATTCATCAATCTGTTTATATGTATAGCGAGTCGGGCATGGAGAATGAAATCTATCAATTAACTTCCAGTACATCATGAACCTATATATACACTAGTTTATACGAAAGAAAGGTCTGCATGCACTTATGAAAAATGTGCAATTCTTAATTTGGACTCTTTTGAAATTTTATTTTTAAATAAAAACCTTTTGTGAGTGTTTTCAATATTAGGGGATCTGATCCACTAAATTAAAATTTCAAAAAACTATTTTTATTGTTTTATCTATTAAAAATATTTATAAAAAAATGTTGTCGGTGTAGAAGATATGCAATATCTATGTAATTAAATGTAAATTGTAATTAGGTTTTTCTAGTCTCCTCTGTATATCTCTATATATATATATATATAGTAACTTTAATCTCAATAATACACATTCAGTCTTTAAATCTATATGGTATCAAAGCAAACGATACTTAAAAAAACAAAAAAAAAAACCCTAAAACTCTTATCTTTTTCAAATCTCAGCCGCATTTGCTTTGCCATAGCCGCCACCAACACAACCGTTGTCATGACGCCGCCGATGTCACGGTCAACTCTGTCCTTAATGTTAGTATGACTAACGTCACTAAACTCACACCCACCAACCACCTCATGTGGAGTCTCCAAGTCCATGCCCTCCTTGATGGTTATGGTCTTGCTGGATACTTTGATGGATCCGTTACTACTCCAGCCGCTACTCTCACCACCGGTGATGTTGTTACAGTTAATCCCGCCTTCACAGTTTGGAAGCGTCAAGACAAACTGATCTACAATGGGCTCAACGGGGCGATCAACATCGCCATCCAATCCCTTGTCTCTCGTGCCACCACATCTAATGAGATATGGCAAACTTTGGCTTCAACCTATGCTAAGCCGAGTCGTGGCCATATCAAGCAGTTGAAGACACATTTTAAACAATGGACCAAGGGAAACAAAACAATGGATGAGTATGTCCAAGGACTTACCACTCGTATGGACCAACTTGCGATTCTTGGTAAGGCTATGGACCACACCCGTCAACTCCGTTTACACCGTGGCAGCCTCGCGCTAATCTTGTTGTTGGTCCACAATACACAGCCAATAATTAGCTCCTCGAAAGTGGTGATACTCAGCATATCACCTTCGATCTCAATAATCTTTTGCTCCATCAGCCGTTCAATGGAGGTGATGATCTGCTTATTGGTGATGGCTCCGGCTTAGCTATCTCTCACACTGGTTCTGCCTTATTACCCTCTGCTTCTCGGAATTTATCTCTTCATAAAGTTCTTTGTGTCCCTAACATTCACAAGAACTTAATATCTATCTACCGTTTGTGCAAGTCTAACCAAGTCTCTATTGAATTCTTTCCTGCTCATTTCTAGGTGAAGGATCTCAGCTCGTAGGCACTTCTACTTTAGGGCCAAACCAATGAGGAGCTCTATGAATGGCATGTTTTCCCATCACAGGCAGTGGCGTTATTTGCTCCTTCAAGCTCAAAGATGACGCTTGCTTCGTGGCACTCGAGACTTGGCCATCCCTCTCCACCTATTTTACATTCCGTTGTTTCAAAATTTTCTCTACCCGTAACTTCCTCTTCATCTTTATCCCCTTGTTTTGTTCGGATTGCCACATTAATAAAAGCCATAAGCTTCCATTTTCCCAATCATCTATTGTTTCTACTTATCCTCTTGAGGTTATTTTCAGTGATGTTTGGACATCTCCTATAACATATGTCGACAACTACAAATATTATCTCATCCTTATAGATCATTTCACACGCTATTCATGGCTATATCCACTTAAAAATAAATCCCAAGTCAAAGAAACCTTTATTTCCTTCAAAGCCTTGGTTGAAAATCACTTCAAGTCTCGAGTTGGCACATTGTACTCCAACAATGGTGGCGAGTTTATTGCCTTGCAAAGTTATCTTGCAGAACACGGCATATCCCACTTGACGACACCACCTCACACACCGGAACACAATGGTGTGTCAGAGCGCAAGCATCACCATGTTGTTAAAACAGGTCTCACGCTAATGTCTCAAGCCTTGGTTCCAAAACATTATTGGCCTTATGCGTTCTCAGTCGCTGTTTACTTGATTAACAAGCTCCCCACACCGGTTCTGTCTAATCAATCTCCATATGAGAACTTGTTTGGGTCTCCACCAAATTATGGAAAACTACTTGTATTTGGCTGCTTGTGATTTCCTTGGTTGAGACCGTACACCGCGTATAAGCTTGATGTTCATTCTCAACCATGTGTGTTTGTTGGAAAGGAAAATAACTCTCATTAAATTGTACGTGATGAAGACTATAAATTTTTTCCATATCTTGAAGAAGATGATTTAGAGGAGCCTACTAAACCACCAACATCACCAATAAGTTTTCAAGGAGAAGAAAGTTCGAGCGAAAGGACTCCACGCTTTAGAAGTTTACAAGAGCTTTACGAGGTAACTAAAAATCAAGAAAATTTTACTTTATTCTGCCTATTTGCGGAGTATGAGCCCATGGACTTCCAAGAAGCTATGGAAAAAAGACATGGAGAAATGCGATGGATGAAGAAATCAAAGCGATAGAAAAGAACAATACTTGGGAATTAGCTTCACTTCCAAATGGGCACAAGGCAATCGGCGTGAAGTGGGTGTACAAAGCAAAGAAAAATTCTAAAGGAGAAGTAAAGAGATACAAGGCAAGATTGGTGGCTAAAGGTTATAGTCAAAGAGCCAGAATTGACTACGATGAGGTATTCGCTCCCGTTGCTCGCCTAGAAACGGTTAGACTAATTATTTCATTGGCGGCTCAAAACAATTGGAGGATACATCAAATGGATGTCAAATCAGCCTTTTTAAATGGAGAACTTGAAGAAGAAGTTTACATTGAGCAACCACAAGGCTATATAATCAAGGGAGAAGAAAATAAAGTCTTAAGGTTGAAGAAGGCACTTTATGGGTTAAAACAAGCCCCTAGAGCTTGGAATACACGAATTGACAAGTACTTCAAGGAGAAAAGTTTCATCAAGTGTCCATATGAACATGCACTCTATATCAAAATTAAAAATGGCGATATATTGATTGCATGTTTGTATGTAGACGACTTAATATTCACGGGTAATAATCCAAGCATGTTCAAGGAGTTCAAGGAGTTCAAGGAAGAAATGACAAAGGAGTTTGAGATGATGGATATTGGATTGATGTCTTACTACCTCGGAATTGAAGTGAAACAAGAAGACAACAGAATCTTTATAACTCAAGAGTGTTATGCTAAGGAGGTACTTAAGAAGTTCAAGATGGATGACTCTAATCCAGTTAACACGCCGATGGAATGTGGAATCAAGTTGTCAAAGAATGAAGAAGGAGAAAGAGTGGACCCGACACTATTTAAAAGTTTGGTTGGAAGCTTACGTTATTTAACGTGTACAAGGCCTGATATCTTATATGCGGTTAAAGTTGTTAGTCGTTACATGAAGCATCCAACAACAACTCATTTCAAGACGGCAAAGAGGATTCTTCGCTATATCAAAGGTACCATAGACTTTGGAATGTACTATTCTACCTCTAACGACTACAAGCTTGTTGGATATAGCGATAACGATTAGGGTGGAGACGTAGACGACCGAAAGAGCACAAGTGGTTTCGTGTTCTACATTGGAGATACGACTTTCACATGGATGTCAAATAAGCAACCAATTGTTACTCTATCTACATGTGAAGCAGAATACGTAGCAGCCACTTCATGTGTTTGCCATGCTATTTGGTTACGAAACTTGTTAAAGGAGTTAAGCTTACCACAAGAAGAGCCAACTGAGATCTTTGTGGATAACAAGTCAGCAATAGCATTGGCGAAGAACCCAGTCTTTCATGATCGTAGTAAGCACATTGACACACGTTACCACTACATTAGAGAGTGTGTTAACAATAAGGAGGTGCAATTAGAGTATGTGAAAACAAATGATCAAGTAGCCGATATTTTCACCAAGCCTCTTAAGCGCGAAGACTTTACCAAGATGAGGAGCTTGCTTGGAGTAGCAAAATCAAGTTTAAGAGGGGGTGTTGAAAGTTAAACTTGATTTTGGATCATGTTTAATTATTGGATCAATTATCCAATAATTATCATTTTGGGCCAAATCCAAATTCTAGAGTTTGCTCTAGAAATATCAACACCTCCACCTCCTTAAAAAGTTCTAGAATCATCCACACACCTCTCCACCTCCTTAAAGATAAAAATGTAGATATTTACATAGAATTATATAGATAATTTGTAATAAAATAATCTAATATTAGAAAAATTATCTAGAGTTAGGATTAAAATATTTGAGATATTTTGTAATGTGGAGGCTATAAATACCTCATTCCCCTTTCTCATTTGTAACTAAGTTAAGTGAAGAAATGAGTAATAAGAAAGAGTTGAAAAATATATCAAAGTCTTCCTTTTCCTAAATTTATCTTCTAAATACTTTAACACTTTCTCCATCATCCTCTTAAAAATTTTTTCCTTCCAACATTGATTTCACAAGAGAGAGATTTAGACGTATTTGTCTTCCGTTTCAGATCCTTGGTACAAACACTATAACTTTATCTAGTAGTGTTTGTAAAACAAGAAAAAAAAAATGTATATTATCTTACCACACCGACGCTTACAACGAGAAAGCTGAAAAGTGATATATTATCTTACAAAAAAAACACTATAACTTTATCAGTTGTTAGAGAAGAGCAACTTTCGTTATTGCATGGGCAGCCTTGATACGAAGCAGATGGAGATATGGGTTAATTAGTAATAAGATTGATAATAGTGAAACTGTGTTTTCGTGGAGCTATTCCTTTACATTGGATTTACGCAGTCAGTTTGATAATCTTTTTCTGCGTTCTGTGAGTTTTTTAATCGATGAAGAGAAGAAAGTTTTTTCTGTGTTGTGGCAGAAGCGGGAAGGACAGAAAGAACATGGTATACATTGTTGGAAAGCATGGTTGCAGAAATTTTCATTATGATACCAATCAAATTCTTGTTGGCCGTTTTTCTTTAGTTATGTTCCAAGTTTAGTGAGTTTAAACTTAAATACACCAATGTAATTGTTTTTCTTTTATGTAATAATTAAAGTTTTTGCTTCCTTGGTATATATTGTGGTGCGGTGATATATATGCAAGACCGACTAATTATTTTTTATCACAAAATCATTAGAGCATCCTCAACCAAAAGCTTGGTTAGAGTATCATTAGCTTAATTTAGTCATACATTTAATAATAATTAATTAATTGAGATTCGATTAGAGACTGTTAATATTTCTGTGTCCAATGGTGAGACTCATATAGGGTTCTAAAGAATTAGCCAAAACAAAAAATATAAATACTCTCAAGGAACTCAAAAAACAATACAACAATTTCCTCAATTCCTCAGACCACCGCTTATTTAGTTTTTCACCAGGTTCATCTTTCATAAATCGATTCATTGACAAAGAATTGATTTGAAAGAGAACAACAACAGACGAATAATCGCATGAGAGAGAGAGAAAGGAGAGAGGAGAAACAAAAAATTGACAAATGAAATGAAAAAAAAAAATTCCTCTACACTCGTGATACACGGTCCAATAGAGAACCGCCGCGTGTCCAATTGATACGTATCAACCAGCTCTCCCACTGATACGTATCAAACGATTTTGTCATATTTTTTTCATTTAAAATTAAATATTTGATACGACAGATATATGTGCCTTGGTCTTGGTCTTACATGAATATAAAATAGAAATCCTAGCAGGAAAAATAACGCGGTTCTCAAGTTTATTGTTGAGTCTACGTACAGCGGTACAGAGCTGGATCTAGCTTCCCACTTCATAGGTAGCAAATTAAATAACCTACTTGATTTATTCACCACGATTGAGATATCTCTAGGCTAGGCTTATGCATCAATTACTTGTGACAGTTTTAAACCCTTGGATACAAGATTTGGTTCTTCCATTCGGACCTTGTTTCATCAACAATAACTTGGAAGAAGATCAAACTCTGCTTCCCATCAAGGCTTTTTACATGTGCGAAGATCAACTACAAGAAATTAACAAACAAAAATATTACTTTGAGTCTCGGATACCTCAAATTTTCCGGTATTGGAAAGACCGGTTTATACAAGTGTTACCTTGAATAAAATTGTAATATATACAATTGTTACCTTGATCCCATGCCAAAACCTAGAGGACACAGGGAAACAACAAAGAGCTGGGGAGAGTCTTGGATTGGTATTCTCTAAAAAACTATGACAAGCGTGTGACCCGTTGAGATTTAGATAGAGATTCCTAAGAAAAAAAACAATCATTGAAAAAAGGACATGAACATTTAGAGATTTCCCAAGAGAGATCGTGAACATGGAAGACAAAAGTAAACGACACACCAAACAGAACCTCACCATTGTTTCTCTCGCTTATCACTTGGTGGATTAATAAAAGTTTTATTCATAGAAGCAAAAAACAAAAAAAGAATTACATTGGTGGATTTAAACTAACTAAACTTGGAACATAACTAAAGACAAATGGATAACAATAATTTGATTGGTCTTTATCATAATCAAATTTTCTCCAGCCATGCATTGAAACAATGTATATCACGTTCTTTCTTTGATCCCCGCTTCTGCGACAATACACAACCATTTCCTTCTCTTGGTCGAAAATAAAACTCCCTTTTTTCGAAAAACGACAAGAAAGCTGATAGCTTAAATCCAATGTAAAACATTTGCTCCATGAAAACACAGCTTCAGTATAGATCTTACTACTCACCCATATCTCCATCTGCAGCGTATCAGAGTCGTTATGTAACAAAGAAATTTGCTCTTCTTTAACAACTGATATAGCTATATTATTTTCATAGGGAAACGGATACGGATAACAAAAACGTCTAAATCTCTCTCTTGTGAAATCAAAACTCAGTATATTGCAATATGACATCCAATAAGCATCTCCCTTCAAAGACAAGCCTCTTCCAAAAGTCCATAGATCCTCGTTGGGAGGGATTTTAGCAAGAACCCTCCATAAATTAGACTTAAGATCAAAGATTTCCAACTGGCTGAAATCGTTCGGAAACCTCAAGATTTTGTAGCTCTCGTACGAATTGTTGTTGTTGTTGTTGTACTCGTAACCTAGAGCATACCTATCTAGCCTATGGTAAACACTTCTTGGTTGGATCCATCTAGTTTTACCAGTAAATGGATTTACAACCACCAGTTTAGTCTTGTAAGACTCTACATTGGTACATAACAATAAGCCGTTGCAGTGAAAGACTTCAGTTATATCGACTTGTTCCGACTCATTTAGGCTTCTAAGTTTAGAAGTAAACTCTATAGATGGATCAACAACAATGTTGTTGTGAATTTCGTTGAGATTGACACTCAACGAATAAACCCTAAAATTTCTCATTATGAGAATAGACTTCTGCTTTGTTGCTTTCTTGATGAAATATGGATCTTTGAATAAAGCGTTCCATCTTTTGCAAATAAATCGTAATCCACTTAGAAGTGTCGCCGGAACTCTAGAGAGTATCTCTTCCACCAAATTACATGGAAGATTCAACTTCATCATTTTTTTTTTCTCGTTCATCTTTGATATGGAGGAAATCGGAAATTAGGGTTGTAAGCTTTCACGTTTGCCGTCTATATATATACATAACACTCTTGGGCCTTCATCTTGTATTCGTTGCTGAAGCCAAGCAGGACTTTGGGCCTTGGCAATGAAAAGGTACGAGCTGAGCCGATCCTCCCAAGTAACATTATTGGGCCTTGGCTCCAATCATACGGAACCCTCAAGGTTTTGTAGCTATCGTTAATTAACATTTTTATCCAAAATTGAAAAGTCTTTTTCTTTAAAGAAAAGACATATTCCGTCTACTCTAGGTTTTCTATTTTAGTATTTCGATTAAAACTTAGTTTTTTTTTGTTTTGGTTAAATTAATTTATAAATGCTATTTACTACTCCTCCTCTTTCATAAAGATTGATGTTTTTTTGTTATAAAATATTGATTTTCTGGACTTTCAAATATATTTGATAAGTTAATGTTAGTAAATTGTAAACTTCTAAAAATATTAATTGAAAATGTTTGAATTGTTGAATTAGTATTAGTTTTGTAGATATGATAGTGTGTTTAATCTTTAATATAAAAAAATATTATATTTACTACTAAATATTTATTGGATTTTAACATGTGCGAAATTCTCATAAAATCAATCATTCCGAAACCGAAGCATTACTTACTAATTATACACATCAAGCATTCCGTCGTCTAGTATTCATGACAAAATATGTGGTCAAAAGGGTTGCGATTTTGCACGAGGAATATTTTCCTCGCTATAAAATAAATCTAACAGGAATATTCCTGTCAAAATTGTGACCTTTTCGACCACATTAATAGTGGCCTCACTGCACAGACATAGTTTTAAATCAAGAGATGTTGCAAAAAGCTATGATGTTTCTCAGTCTTTCGAAAACCAGAATATATATGAGGTCTCAGTCACAACTTCTTTGTTGATTTCTTGTAGTTGATCTTTACAAATGTAAGAAGCCATAATGAGAAGCAGAGTTTGAAATGAATGAGCTTGTGTATGAACTTTCTTCTTCCAAGTTGTTGTTGATGAAAGAACCAAATCTTGATGCATAAGCATAGCCTAAAGATATCTCAATCGTGGTGAGTACATCAAGCAGGTCATTTAAATTTGAAGGTCAAAAGCTTCAGTTGTGTTTCTCATTTGTATGATCTCAATTCATACAATACTTTCCATATGCAGATTTGAACTTAATTCATCATCGATTTGCTTGGAAGTAGGATGCTAGACCCATCATTTTTTCTATTAGGATTTCTATTTTATATTCATGTAATGATTTTGTATTAAAAATTTTAAGTAAGTCGATCACCGCACCACAATATACCAAAGAAGCAAAAACTTCAATTATTACATAAAAGAAAAACAATTACGTTGTAGGATTTAAACTCTAACTAAACTTGGAACATAACTAAAGAAAAAGGGCCAACAAGAATTTGATTGGTTAGGATCATAATCAAATTTTCTGCAACGTCCATGCTTTCCAAAAATGTATATCATATTCTTTCTGCACCTCCCGTTTCTGCCACAACACACAACAACTTTCTTCTCTTCATCTATTAAGAAACTCACAAAATTTAGAAAAGTATTATCAAACTTACCGCGTAAACACAATGTAAAGGATTTGCTCCACGAAATTTCAGTATCATCAATCTTATTACTAACCCATATCTCCATCAGCTGCCTATAAGACCTCGAATGTAATAATAAAAGTTTCTCATCTCTAACAACTGATAGAGCTATATTAAGGAAGCTTCTGAAACGGAAGAGGAAGACGTATAAATCTCTCTCTTGTGAAATCAAAACTCAATATATCGAATTTGGACAAGAGAGATGAAATCCAATAAGTATTTCCCTTCAAAGACACGCCTCTTCCATAAGTGCATAGGTCCTCCTTGGGAGGGGTGTCATCAAGAACCCTCCATGAATTAGACTTCAGATCCAAGATTTCCAACTGGTTGCTACCATACCAAAACCTCAAGATTTTGTAGCTCGATTTGTTGTTTTTTTTTCGTAACCTAGAGCATACCTATCGTGCATATGGTATATTGGTTTGATCCATCTGGGTTGAGATGTGCATGGATTTAGAACCACGAGTTTAGGCTTGTCGGCTTCTTTCATGGAACATAACAATAAACCATTGCAATGAAAGACTTGATATATATGACTTGTTCTGACTTACTTAGGCTTCTGCTAAGGTTTATAGATGAGTTGTGAACTTTGTTGAGATTGATACTCCGAGAATAAATCTTGAAATTGTTAAACATGATAACCGAGTTCTGGTTTACTCCTAATTCCATGTTCTTCTTGATGAATTCTGGATCTTTGAATAAAGCATTCCATCGTTTGCAAGTAAATTTTAAATTTCCTAGAGATATCGTTGGAGCTCTATAGAGTATCTCCTCTACCAAATCACATGGAAGATAGGATCGCACCATTGATTTTTCCTCTTTTTTGATAAGTGGAACATCTCCATTGTTTCTCTCGTTGATCCAAAATCCATTGCTTGTTTTCTCGTTTTTAATAAGTCAAACATCGCCATTGTTTCTCTTGTTGATCCAAAATCTTATTTTGATATGGAAGAAATCAGAAATAAGGGTTACGGTGTGCCCTGAGCTTATATATATAGACAAAGAAGATATGTAGTTACCATTATTTCGGTCCACCGCTTGAGAAGTTATGTTCCTTTTTTAATTAGGTTTTCTATTTTATTATTCTTGTTTCATTGTTAATTAAAAAAAAAAAAAAAAAAGTTTCCTACTAAATTTGCTGGTACGATTTGACTTATAAACCAAATTTGGTTTAGGTTTGTTTCGGTGTACAATCTACTAGTAAACCGAAATTGTTTTTTTGTCGAAGAGTTTTTTTTCTATTCCGTCTACACAATGAAATTGCAATTGCTTTCTCAAATGCATTATCTTCTTCTCTGCTCCATGTCACTATACTCTCGATCAAATCCTTTCACAACTTCCCTATCAATAAAAACAACAACAACAAATTGAACACAAAATCGGATGAGAGAATTCAAGAATCCATAAAGATACTATATATATATATATATCTTATTATATAAATTTGAGTTACACTCACGAGAAGCCGACACGTGTCAAAATTATAATTCACGAGATCACGACAGATGTCACAAATAATCCAAATCTTGACACGTGTCAAATTCATAAATACAATTATTAAAAATATATATACATAAAACAATTATTTTAAAAGAAAAAAAAGAAACCAATGATTTGTTAGTTTATATAATCAATAATTAAAATTAAGAAATAATTTTAAAACAAATCTAAAAACAAAAATAAAAGAAATAATTTTAAAAGAATAAAAATGAAACAAGGAATTTGTTAAGTTATTTAATCAATAATTAAAATTAAGAAATAATTTTAAAACTAATTAAAATATAGATATAATTTTAAAGGAAAAAATAAAACCAAGAATTTTTTAATTTATCTAATCAATAATTATAATTTTAAAAGGAAAAAATGAAACCAATAATTTGTTAATTTATCTAATCAATAATTAAAATCAAGAAATCATTTTTAAACAAATACAAAAACGAAAATAAAAACTAAAACCCTATCTTAAGGAAAAAGTTAAACCAAAACTTGTTAATTTATCTAATCAATAATTAAAATTAATAAATAATTTTAAAAGAAAAAAAAAGAAACCAAAAAAATTGTTAATTTATCTAATCTTATTATAGAAACCTTGGTTGCAGAATGAACAAAATTGATTTAGTATAATCCAATCTAGTTTATTATTTTAATTGGTTAAATGTTAAATAAATTTTAGGAGATGATCTAATATGCAGAATGTTAGGAATACTAAATAATATTCAAGACCGACTGTTAAACAGTTTTGTAAGGTTTATCAACAATAGTTACATATAATTGACATAAGATAAAAAATTGGTTGGGAAAATGCAAGATAATAATTTTTTTACAATCTCTATGTAAATATATGGTCCCATTAATAACATAAATTAATAATCATATAAATTTTCATATATATATATATATATATATATATAAAGACAATATAATTTTATTTTTATGAATTTATGTTAGAACTCATAAATAACTTTTCTTATATAAGAAAATATTATGTTGTATTTTAAACTATCTTATTGTTATAATGTAAATAAAATTTTCATAAAATAAAAAAAACTTTTCTATAAATTTTTAAATTATAAATATGCATAATTTTTATTTCAATAGTTGTATAGACTATTTAAATATAACAATTAAGGTTACTAATCATAAATTTAAAATTTATGTTAATTTTTTATATAAGTGAATTCATCTATAATTTTTGTTATTTATTATCAAAATAATTTAATTTTTAAAATTTTTTTTAACTTTCAAGTCCAAAACTGTTAAAATTTATAATATCCAATACATTAATTTTATTTAAATCAAAAATTTTTAATTTATTTATTTTTAATTTTTGACAAAAAAATATCTATAAATTAATATCACTATAAATTAATAAAATATCATGATCTCACCATTATTAATTTATAGAAGTTTTAGTGTACATTGTTAATCATAAACTAGATCATACTTTGCCATATAACACAAACTCACAAAATGCTGCTGTGAAAATAAGCTAACGTGCGCCGAAGCCGGATGAAACACAAATAAGCTAACGTGCGCCGAAAACGAATTGGTGCACAGATCATCGCCGTGCTCATCCATTTCCACCGATCCACACCAACTCTCTAAAAACCTTAAAACTTCTCAAAATTCACCTCTCGAAGGATCTAAACCATGGCGGTGCGAGCAACGGTGTCGCGTTTCCCGATCGATGTGGACGCTCAAGAAGCATCAGGACTCCCTTGGGGACTGACAGTAACGCCATTCGCGGCTAAAGACGAGAACGGAATCGGACCTGCCTACGGATCCAACGGTCATCTTCTTCCTCGTTGCGAAAACTGTTACGCTTACTTCAATACTTACTGTGATCTTGACCAATGGGCTTGGAATTGCTCGCTTTGTGGAACTCTCAATGGACTACCTTCTGATGCAATTTCTCGTTACTCTAATCCTCAGTCTATAGCTGAAATGACTTCTTCCTTCATTGATCTTGAGTTTCCTTGTATGTAATCACATCATCTCTATACTGATCCTTTTGGTTTTTGTTGGAATTGTTTCTGATTTATTTTTTGTTTTTAGTGGATGGATCGGAGGAAGAGATGACGCAAGCGAGGCCTGTGTATGTTGCGGCGATTGATCTCTCGTGTAAGGCTTCTTTCTTCTCTCTTATGTTCAAATCTCATTGTGGTTAGTGTAGACTGTGGTTGAATTGGTGAAACTTTGTGTTGTAATTTTCGAAAGCAATGTGTGTGTCATTTGATTTAGATTGTAATTCTAGCTTGGGTTTGTATGTTTTTATGTTGTTCCTATTGAGTTTTGGTTTGATTATGATGTCATTTTTGCAATGGATTTGGAGATTGGATAATGGTAGCAGGAGATTTACATCGAATTGTTCTGAATATTGGATTATATGAGCTTTTAGCTGAAGTTTCTGTTTGAATGGTCTTCGAATATAATGCGGTGTACTTCGTAAATGTATTATAGTTTTCATAAGGCAACGCTTATGTCATTTGATATAGATTGTGATTGGAGCTTGGGTTTGTATGTTTTTCAGTTGTTCGTATTGAGTTTTGACTTCTTTATGATGTGATTTTGGAGATACGAGATGGTAGCAATAGATTGACCTCGAATTGTTCTGAACGGGAGTGTCTGATCGATCTTTCAGCTGAAGTTTCTGTTTGAATGGTCTTCGAATATAATGCGGTGTACTTTGTGAACGTTCAAGTCTTTTATGTTGTGATTTTGCCATGAATTTATAGATAGGGTATGGTAGCAAATAAATTTACTTCGAATTGTTCTGAGCAGTGAGTCTTATGATCATTCAGTTTCGGTCCAGTTTCTGTTTGAATGGTCTTCCGATATAATGTGTTGTTACTTCGTGAACGTCTACGTCTCTCATTCTTGTAAATATTGTTTTGGTGCTCGCAAGAACTATCCAGAGATTACTTCTTGCCTAACATCAGACTGTTCTATTTATCTTCAAAATTTCCTATGTTGCTGTCTGATTTGTGTAGTAGTGCCATTTTCTTGTTCAAATGTTGTACTTTTGTGTTACTCATAATTAATTTTTCAATCTGCAGCGTCTGAGGAATTTCTGGAGCTTACAAAAAGTGCATTGCTAGCAGCTCTGGAAGGTTATTTGATACAAAATTGAAAGCAAGGATATAATTTTCTTTTGTGTATGACTGTTTTCTGAACTGTTTTCTATCTTGCAGCTCTAAGTCCTGGGGCTCTTTTTGGCCTTATTACATTTAGCCACAAAATAGGACTGTATGATGTTCAAGGGCCTATACCAGTTGTAAAGAATGTATTTATTCCCCCTGATATTGAGAGCAGCTTATCACTAGAACTTGAGGATGTCATGCCTTTGTTACAATTTTTGGCTCCAGTATGGTCATTTCCTACATCTCCTTTCCTGTTTAAACTACTTCCTTGGTTATTCATGGTGATTGTTGAATCACATGGCTAGGAACACCTGTAGACAGACTAAGTTCCCTTACTATACTTCCTGCAGGTAGAAACTTGCAAGGATCGTATTACTGCTGCTCTTGAAACACTCAGACCAATTACTTCTTGGGAGAGATCAGCTGGAGCAGCTCAAGGGATGGACAGTGTGTTGATGGGTGGTAGAGGCTTTGGTACAGCTATGGAAGCTCTCTTTAACTATCTAGGATCTGAATTTGGGAATACATTTGCATTAGGTATGTGAAAATATATAGCATGCCTATACTATTTTATGTTTCAACATAGTCTAGTTTATTCTCCTCACAAGGTTGTTTCGCAGTGGGTAGTTTTTTTATTGACTTGATATATGTGCAGCTAGGGTGTTTGCTTTCCTATCTGGTCCTCCTGATTATGGACGTGGACAACTGGATACAAGTAGGTATGGTGAACAATATGCAAGTAAAAGGGTAGATGCTGATCGTGCTCTGCTTCCTGAGCAAACACCATTCTATAAAGACCTAGTAAGTCTTATTTAAAGATTTCTGGTCTCCAAGATAAATATATTTTGAGCATATAACTGACGGCTCTTTTTACAGGCCACCATTGCTGTCCAATCAGGTGTATGCGTAGACGTATTTGCAGTTACAAATGAGTACACAGATTTGGCATCCCTGAAGTTCCTTAGCATTGAAAGTGGCGGCTCGCTATTTTTGTATTCAAGCACAGATGATTCGACTCTTCCCCAAGACATGTTAGTTCTGATACTTGACTAGCAGTACTTTTTCTACTTCAGTAGAAAGATGACTTGCTGTGTTTTCTTCACGTGTTACCAATTTAACTGAAACAAAATTGTATGATGTTTTACAGGTTTCGAATGCTTAACCGGCCGTATGCTTTCAATTGCGTCTTGAGATTGAGGACGTCAACTGAATTCAAACCTGGCAATTCTGTATGTGGTTTTAGCGAGACACAAAAGCTTAGGTGATGATCTTTTCTGTTTTATTGCCTTGGCTAACAGTTTAGCTTTACTTGCAGTTTGGTCACTTCTTTCCTGATCCACAGTACGAGAATCTTCAACATATCATCTGCTGTGATTCATATGCAACATATGCTTATGACTTTGATTTTGCAGATAATAGTGGATTTTCCAGGTAAGCAACTTAACAATAATTGCTTTTTCGTATAAAAATTTCCATGATTTGTTCGAAGAAATGAAATAGATGCACATTGTTTCCATGCACTTGTAAAGCTGCCGGTCATTGATTTTGCACTCTTAATTTCATGCTCGATATATCTATAATTAGTCATTGTCATTCTCTCCCTGGCCTGCAATCAAAAATTATTTTTAAAATTGTTATAGAACTATTTTACTAATTGTCGAATACAGGAAGAATAAAGCTAAGCATTTTAGAAGTCGTCGCCAATTTGATAAACATGCCAATAAGATGCCAACTTCTTATTTCTCTTTTCCAGACATTCCGGAGATCAACCAGTGGTGCAAATTGCATTTCAGTACACAGTTGTTGTACCTCCCGAGGGACTGTCAAATTCAGAAATGTCATCTTCAAGTAGGTATGGTTTAATCCAAGTTAAAGCTGTTTATTGATCATCGTAGTCATATGGGGATCATAGCGTTTCGTATCCTAGAAATGAATTTCATACCTCGTACACTATCCATGCCAGAGCCTAGAGTTAATAGTAAACCTCGAACTTCCCTAACGTCACATTGACCTTGTACACAGTCAATCCCAGAGACCAGAATTGCTATTCATGCTAATCAATACTGTGGATCTTATAGTGTTTTGTTCTCACTTTAATTTATTCTGTGTTATACAGAGGCAAACAGACACTTCAGAGACGATTAAGGATCAGAACCATGCAATTTGGAACTGCCCACAACATCAATGAAATTTACGACAGTGTGGATCATGAAGTTGTTCTCGCATTGCTCGTTCACAAGGTAAAAGTCATATGATGTTTCTATCTTGGCTTCAGCAAGATAAATGAATCCATAATTTAATCTACTAATTATGTATACAATTTCGTCATAATTTTGCTTCAGGTAATTTTAGCCTCTCTAGAACAAGGAGTCCGAGAAGGGAGAGCGTTGCTTCATGATTGGCTAGTAATTCTAACAGCACAATACAACGATGCCTTTCAACTCGTCCAATACAAAAACGGAAACAAGTCAATGTGTTCTCAAATCGACATTACGTTTTCACAATGTCCTCAACTTGAGCCTCTGCCTCGCTTAGTCTTTGCCTTACTGCGTAATCCCCTTCTCCGGTTTCATGAAGAAGGTGTTCATCCTGATTATAGAATCTACTTGCAATGCCTATTCAGGTAACCATCCCAACAAATCAATAATAACCAAATAATCAATAAGTCGACGCTTAAGTTTCTGGATTTTATTTTTCTCAAAAATTGCAGTGTGTTGGAGCCAAGCTCTCTTCATTGCGGGATTTACCCAGCGCTAATGTCATATTCAACACCGGATACACTGGCATATCCGCGTCACTCATTGAGCCGTGCGGCATTGATAACAAGTGGTAGTCCGATATTTTTCCTAGATGCATATACTACTTTGATAGTTTTCTACTCATCGACAGCAGACCCATCAATTCCTTTCCCTCCACCTCAAGACTGTAAGTTTACTCACTAAAGTAAATCCGATTCAACCACCTTTAGATTTGTTCGGCTATGTGGATCTCTCACTTTGATCTTTAACAGGTTTATTGAGGCAGACCATAAATAAGGTGAAGCAAGAAAGGAGCATCACACCGAAACTAATGTTTATCCGCGGAGGACAAGATGATGCTACTGCCTTTGAGAACTATCTTATAGAAGAACAAGATGTGGATGGTAGCGGTTTTGCTAGCGCCATGGGTTTCGTGTCTTTCCTCGATGATATTTCGCAGAGAGTCGCTGAATACATGAAGTAAAAAAGCCAAATGGTCTTTTAGCTTTTTATACATCCCAAACTCACAAATGTGTCAAAACATTTCCCAGTTAGAGTTTTACTCTTCTTGTTGTAACTTTTGCTTAGTAGACTTAGCAGACTTATCCCAACTTTTTAGGCAACTTTTGTTGCAAAACTTCATTTTCTAAACTTTGACTAACAAATCTGTTAACACACTAAAGCCAAAGTGCAAAACCATTCTATGAGTCTACGACATGTTCATGGCCACAACCACTTCTTCAAGCTTTCAAGCAAGCTAATCCAACATAACCCTGAAAACATATTGTTTGTGAAAATATATGTAAGAATCTCGATTTCACTCATCTTCATCATCATCCTCTCCCTCTTCACCGCTACCGCTACCGCTCCCGCTCCCAACCTCGTTTTCATTATCTTCACCATTCTCACTCCCAGTTTCTTCCATGCTCTCGTCCTCATTTCCGCTCTCGTTGTTCTCATTCCCATTCTCTTCCATGCTGTTTCCCTCATCCTCCTTCTCGTTCTCCTCATCATTCCCAGTCTCTTCGGTATTTTCATCCTCATTCTCCTCGTCATTTCCATTCTCTTCGGTATTTTTATCCTCATTCTCGTTCTCATCATCGTTTCCATTCTCTTCTGAGTTCTCATTCTCATTCTCCTCATCATTCTTGTTATCTCCTTCATCTCTTTTCATTTTCCTCGCACCCTTCTGCGTTGATGATTCTTCTTGTTTCCTCTTTTTCGTCTCCTTAGGCTTCGAGACAACTCCACCACCAGGTTTTGAAGCTGCTCCACCACCAGGCTTCGGAGCTGCTCCACCACTGGCCTTTTTCCCAGCGATCTTCTTCTTAAAATCTGAAAACCACTAACCTCAATTACATAGTAGAAAAATAAGCTCAAAGTGAACATAAATCACTTACAAGCAATCTTAGTTTCGGACAACAATGAGTTTAATTAAGCTTCCTAAAACATAAACACACAACCTAAGCATGTTTCCATAACAACTAACAACAGAACATGATCTTTCATCAAGAACACACAAAAAAAAAAAAAACGAACCTTCAAGAGAAGTTTTAAGCGGCTCCAAAAATTCTGAAAACTCCATTTCTTCTAATGCCTTAAACACATCATCAGCCTTCATCGTTTGTCTTCTTGCATCTTTACAAAAATCATTCGCCCTAAGATTGAATCACACCCCAAAATAAAGTAAAATTAAGTTTCAATTTGTCTCTAATTTCATATCAAAAACACCAATTAAATCACATTACAATAAATGAGTTACTAAGAAATTGGGAAATTTAGGGTTTTTGAGGCGTACGTGGCGGAGAGGTAGTGGATGAAGATCCGAGCACTCTCGGAGAATGCGAGCATTGCTTCCTTATGAATACTGACGTCATAATCCGGCGAACACTCCGATAGCTTCTCCTTCACCACCCGGCGCACAATAGCCAACGGCAGCTCGTCCACCGCTACTTTCTCCGACTCCATCTTCTCTCTTTCTCTTTCTCTCCGTCTTTCCCGCCCTTTAATGTTAATAAAACAAAACAAATCGGCCCAATAACCTAATAAGCCCATTAATACCAAAAGGCCCATATTTAATTTGCTTAGACACTAGAGTTATATGAGCATGCGCTCAATCTCACCGTTGGATTAATTTGACTAAATCCTCACCGTCTCAGCCTATGTTTAATGTTTTGATTAGCACAAGAGTTATGAGCACGTTCTAAATCTTACCGTTCGATTAGGTTTGATCCCTCACCGTCCAATCGTAATATATCAAGGGAATAAAATCAGTCGTCTTCAACCTCTGGAATTGAGATTTTCCCGAAATTTTCAAACCATTTCTAAGAATTTCATAGTCTGGATTAATGGCGTACTCAAATGCGTACGCGCCTTCAGCACCGGAGCTTCCAGAATCATTCGTTGAGCAGCAGCTCGACGGCGAAAACAGATACCATTACGCTTATCAATATCAACCAACTCAGCAATTCAGCTCCTCCTCCGTGATGCTTCCACCGGAAACGCATCCCGATATCGTGAGGAGCTTCGAGTCGGCAGATAGAGATCGGAGCGGATTTCTCGATGAGTCGGAGCTCCGGCAAGCGTTGTCGTTTTCTGGCTATGAAGGAATTAGTAACAGAACGATTAGGTTTCTTATGTTCATCTATAAGAATCCTGGAGATTCTCTTCTTCGTCTTGGTAAATTCATTTTTTTTTTGTGAATACGACATTTCAGCTTTTTGATTTGAAGTTTTGAGAATTCAGCTACATTCAAATAAGTTTGAATTCAATCACTCTTTGATTGCACAAAGTGTTACATGATTCGAAATCAGACTCTTATAAAAATTACTTAGAATCTTTTAGTTTCTTTCGATTCTAATGAGTTTTGATTTGTAATGTAAGACATGTTTCTACCAATTTTTACAGGTTCTAAAGAGTATGTCGAGTTGTGGAATTGCCTCGCGCAATGGCGTGTAAGTGAACACTAAGTAGCTCTATGTGACATTAGATGTTCGATGTGTGTTATTCTATGGCTTAAAATGGTATTGTTGTTTCTTTTGTAGTCGATATTCGATAGGTACGATAGAGATAGGAGCGGGAAAATGAATTCTACAGCGCTAAGAGATGCTTTCTTTCATCTCGATTACATGCTTCCAACTTCAGTTCTTCAGCTTATGATATCTCAGTTTGATGATGGGACTGAAAAAAACGTTGAGCTTTGTTTTGATAGTTTTCTCGAGTAAGTTTTCTTTCTTCGGTATGTCTTCATCGATTCTGCGGTTCTTGATTCGAATTCTAAATATCGTTTTTTTTTTCCTGCTTGGTTTTGCAGATGCGGGATGATTGTGAAGGTATGAACTATGATATTTTCGAAATACATTTCCATGAATCTAATAGCATTTAAAACATTGGTCAAATGGATATTATCAGGGATTGACTGAGAAGTTCAAAGAGAAGGATCCCGGTTAAACTGGCTACGCAACGCTCTCTTACAATGTCTTTATGTCGATGATCATTCCATTCATCGTCTCCTATGATTAATGGTCAATCTCTGCTTCAAGTTGTACATAGATAAATAATGTCTGGAACTGGATACTAGGAGAGTGAAATCAAACTAGTGAATAAGTTAATGTTGACGAGAGCCATAGATAAATAAGATGTTTAAAACAGAAACAAAAGTGATGACAAAATAAGAAAAATTCAAAAATGTTAAGAACCAATTTTGAGCTGTTTGGAAGCAATGACTCCTAAAATCACCGAACCAAGGACCGAGAAGGCTCCTTGCCTCGAACGCCAAAACTCGAACCACGTCAATGGTCTTCTGATCTCGAATAAAACCTTGTCGAACTGTTGGTGAAGCTCGTCGATACCGCCATTATTATCGATCACGATATCGGCTTTGCTTCTTTTCGAAGCCAACGGCATTTGAGCCATTACTCTGTTTCTAGCATCTTCTTCACTCAATCCATCTCTTTCCATCAGTCTCTTAAGTTGAGTTTCTTGACTAACCCACACAACAACAATGGGTTTTGTCCATTTATCCATCTTTACTTCAAACAACAAAGGAATATCAACAACGATAACTTTCGCACCATTCGCCCATTGTTTCAAGATTTCCCAAAAGATACCGGACGATATATACGGAGCCATTAGCCTATAGAGTGAAAGACACAAACACCCAACTTCAGAATCTGATCCACTATAAACAAGAAAAGAGAACTCTCAATCTCTTACTTGTTTAGAAGTTGGCGTTTGGAATCGGATGAGAACACCATCTGACCAAGTTTTGGCCTATCGACTTCTCTACTAGGAAGTAGAATCTCTTCCCCAAAAGCTGCAACTACACGTTTCCATCCACCACTTCCTTTCTTCAAAACATTCTACATAGAAAACACACACAATTCCGCAACTTTTGTTAACGCTAAATCGCATCTACAGAGGATTTCTTTCTTTAAATGGCTGCACAATAATTTCAAGAAAAGAGAGAGAAGTTACTCGAGCAACAACATCAGCGTCAACAACAGGAATGCCACTAGCCTTGAAGAGATTAGACACTGTGCTCTTCCCAGATGCTATGCCTCCCGTTAGACCGACTATTCTCATTCTCTTCCTTCCTCCTCTATTACTCCTCAAGAACACCTAGTTTTTCTCACTGTGTTTACCTGAAGACCAATATTAATTCTGATGAACCCGGCAGCGGTCTTAGCAGTGGAGAACGCAGAGGAAGATTGGGAAGACTGGGGAGATGAGGAGGAAGGCGCATTCGGAGAGGAGGCGTACGGTGAGGAGAATTACGAGGGAGATTTTCAGGCGGAGCAAGATGCCGAAATGGGAACGGAGGTCTCTGATTGGGAACAGCTACCGGATGGAGAAGCAGAACCGGAGAAAGAAATCACCGCGGAGGATCTATTGTTGATGGCGGATCTCGAAAAATAAATGATCCTCGATGGTCTGCTCAACGATGATGATCTGCTCGGAGAAGATCTAATGGAAGCAGAGTTAGCAGAACACGTAACGCAGGAAGTTAGTCTAGAAAGAACAATATCAGAGGCGATTTCTGCTCAGTCGCCATCGAGCAAAAGGATCCGATCTCCGGTCAAAGAGAAGACGACAGAGTCAAAATTCTCGGATGAAGATGCAGCAATTGGACAGGCCCAATTAAGGAAGTCTAAAAGCCCAAGTAAGAAAGGCAAAGAGATTGAGCCCAAGAAGAAGGTGGCCAGAGTTACGGGTCCATCAAAAAGAATCCCTAAAAGCCCAAGCCGTTTTACTGCTGCGTCTAAGAAGTTGAAGATCTTTCAAGGGAAATCATCTCCAAAGAAGAAGAGTGACAATGCGGGTGGAGGTAACAACATCCCTCGGATTGAGGAGGCCACAATCAAGAAGAAGAAGGTGACGAAGATACCCATATCCAAGGATGGTCCGGTGGAGCCCCAGATTTCCTCCGACCCACCTAAATGAGGATATTATCATGGAATTGCCAAGGGGCGAGAGCCAAGAGGACCTCTCGTCGACTGGAATAGTAGACTTTTTCAGGGTTTATGTTTTTATCGGAGACTAAGAATAGTAGACTTTTTCTGCAATGTTTGCAAGTAGATCTAGAATTTGATAATCTCCAAATCGTTGAACCGGTTGGGACAAGTGGCGGTTTAGCCTTATTTTATTCTAAAGATTATCCGGTTAGGGTCTTATTGTTAGATAAAAGACTTATTGATATCGAGACTATTATTAATGGAAATCACATCTTTATGATTTTCATTTATGGAGACCTTGTTGTAAAAAACAGAGAATATATTTGGGAAAGACTTATCCGAATCGGCATTCACCCCACGAAATCATGGTTTATCATTAGTGACTTCAATGAGATAATGGGAAATCATGAAAAAGAGACGGGAAGAAGAGATCGGAGACCTCATTTCTACCCTTTCGGGGTATGATCCACGCATGTGGATTTATTGAGTTCCCATACAGTGGGAACCAATTCTCATGGATAGGAGAAAGATCGAATGGTAGGGTACGATGTCGGTTAGACAGGGCATTGAGAAATGAAGAGTGACATAGTATCTTTTCCCACACTAATGTGGAGTACTTAAAGATGTGGGGGGGTCGGACCATAGACCTTTGATCGCCTCTATCTCATCAAAACTGAAAAATTCACGAAGGAGCTTCATGTTCGATAAAAGATGGATTGGAAAACTCGGATTCAAAGAGGCCGTGGAAGAGGGATGGGGAATGAACAATTCTCAAATAAACCTCCTATTTACAAAGAAAATCCAAATCTGTCGTAGGAAAATTGGTGCATGGAAGCGGGATTCTAAGACAAATTCTGAAAAAATGATCTCTGAACTTCACGAGAAGTTAGAAGAAACATTGGATAGTGACCAAATCCCTGCGGAGGATCTACATGCCCTAAGGATTAGACTAGGGGATGCATATACAGAGGAGGAAATTTATTGGAGTCTGAAGAGTCGGAATCAATGATTAGCAGAAGGCGATCAAAACACCAAATTCTTTCAAGCATCCATCAAGCAACGGAGGACGAGGAATAGAATCTTGGGACTCATTGATAGCTCCGGCACATGGATAGATAATGAAGAGGGAGTCGAGAAAATAGCGGTGGACTATTTCCATGAGCTCTTCAACTCCTCAATTTTTAGAGACATATCTCCAGTGATATGAGATATACCAACATTGGTAACGCCAAGTATTAATAAAGCTCTGACCCGTGACATCACTGAGGAAGAAGTTAAAAAAGCTTTATTCTCCTTAAATCCAGGAAAAGCTCCAGGCCCAGATGGAATGACTGCCCTATTCTTTCAGAAATTCTGGCCGACTATAGGATCGGATCTCGTGAAGATGGTCAAGACATTTTTTAGGACCAGAATTTTTGATGGAAATATAAACAAGACAAACATTTACCTTATACCCTAGGGGAATCGACCTAGAGAAATGTCGAGGTTCATACCGATAAGCCTTTGTAATGTGAGCTAAAAGGTGATATCAAAGATTCTAAGTCTAAGACTTAAGAAGTTCCTTCCAGAGTTAATATCTGAGACACAGTCTGCTTTCGTGGCTGGGAGATTGATTACCGACAATATACTAAAATCTCAGGAGAACTTCCACGCACTAAGATCTAACCCGGCCAACCAAAAAAAGTTTATGGCAATAAAGACAGATATGAGTAACACGTATGACAGAGAGGAGTGGCCGTTCCTTAGGACGGTGATGGAGAAAATGGGCTTTAATGCCAGGTGGGTGGACTGGATCATGCAATGTATTACTTCGGTTTCATACCAAGTGCTCATTAATGGAACTCCCAAGGGTAGAAGAAGGCCATCACGGGGGATAAAGCAAGGAGATCCAATCTCTCCGTACCTATTCATTATGTGTACAAAAGCCCTAATTGCCCAACTTAGAAAAGCAGAGGCAGATGGGAAGATTCAAGGAATGCGCATCTCGTGCGCAAGCCCAAGAGTATCACACCTCCTCTTTGCAGACGATAGTTTATTTTTT
The DNA here is from genome assembly GCA_028015245.1 of Cardamine occulta. Taxonomy (NCBI): domain Eukaryota; kingdom Viridiplantae; phylum Streptophyta; class Magnoliopsida; order Brassicales; family Brassicaceae; genus Cardamine; species Cardamine occulta. Next base: position 13,314,422 of record CM051374.1, read on the forward strand.
TTGTAAAGCAGATGCATAGTCAAGCAAAGAGGTGATTGATATTATCCGCTCATACGGCATGGCCTCGGGGGAAGAGATTAATTACTCAAAATCCTTAATTATGTTCGGTGCAGATGTTGCTACCGAAGTCAGACAAGATATTAAGAGCATTGTGGGGATTAACCAAGAAGGAGGAATGGGGACTTACCTAGGACTCCCAGAGAAGATTCATGGATCTAAAGCCCAAGTTTTTGTATTTGTGAGGGAACATCTTCAAAGCCGAGTCAATACATGGACAGCCAAATTCCTCTCAAAAGGAAGGAAAGAGGTGCTGATTAAGTCACAAGCGCAAGCACTTTCGACATATGTAATGTCGTGTTATCTTTTGCCCAAAGATATATGTTCAAAGCTGAGTAGTGCGATTGCTAATTTCTGGTGGAGCCAGAAGGGAGATAGTAAGGGTATCCATTGGATTGCATGGGACCACCTGTGTAGATCTTTGGCAAATGGGGGGTTGGGTTTCAGGACGTTGGGAGATTTTAACCTAGCCCTTTTAGCCAAACAACTGTGGAGACTACTTCGATTCCCTGAATCTCTACTTGCAAGAGTATTAAAATGGAGATACTTTGGATATTGTAGTCCTATGGACATACAAATATTGAATCGCCCATCCTATGGATGGCGAAGTATGCTAGCCGCAAGTCCTCTTTTGAGATAGGATGTCAAGAAGACGATTGGGGCAGGATTCAGAACGAGTATATGGACAGAGCCATGGATTCCTGATACATCGGCCTGACCACCAAAGAGCCTTACGGCAGAGCATAATCCATTAGTTTTTGTCAATACGTTGATTGATTTCGACACTAAGAGATGGAAATTGGATTGTCTCCGGGATTTGTTTCCCCCAAAAGAGATTAGCCTTATTTTAGGGATTAAACCAAGCCGTAATGCATCAGAAGACGGATATTGCTGGACCTTAACAAAGTTAGGCAATTATTTGGTCAAATCTGGGTATTGGGCCACGAGAAACCTCTCTTATCATGCATGCGACCCCCCTTTTCAGGGACCGAGTGTTACGACACTCCAAGCGCAAGCATGGAAACTAAAAACTACGCGGAAGCTTAAGCCTTTCGTGTGGCAATGTATCTCTGGATATCTGGCTACATGCCAGCGCCTATTCTATCGTCATATGGGGAAGGAAAAAGACTGCCCACGATGTGGTACAGAGGAAGAAACGATTAATCATCTGTTGTTTGAATGTCCTCCGGCAAACAAGTATGGGTACTATCGAACATTCTCTTGGCTCCAAACATCTTCCCGTCACAATCATTGTTTTGCAATGTAGATTTTCTTTTCTGGTGAAGAAGGCAAGGTGGAGCAGAAGAAGAAAGTATGCAAATCTTTCCGTGGGTTATGTGGTACATCTAGAAGGTGAGGAAGCGAAAACTATTTAAGGCAGTAAGTGAGAATCCACGTGATACCGTAGATATCACCATTTAGGAAGAAGAAGCTTGGAGAAAAGCAAACATGAAGGAAGACTCAGATGAAGAGGGTTGCATGGATGAAGTAGAGGATAATCTCCCACGAGATAAGCTAATCTGCTTTACGGATGGATCATGGTAGGACTCAGACATGAGAAGCGGGCAAGGATGGCTCACAACTATTGGAGATGCGATTCTACATGTAGGGTTGAGGGGATCAAGATGATGCTTGTCCCCACTGCATACTGAGCTGGAAGCCTTGCTATGGGCAATGTAGTGTCTGATAGTTATACCCCAGACAGATTCCTCTTTGTCACAGATTACATGGATCTTATCGCTATGACCTCAAACCCGGAAGAATGGCCATCTTTCGCCTCAGAGTTTAGAGATTTCATTTTATATAGAGATATGTTTAGGTCAATTAGGATTAGATACATTCCACGCAGTGAGAATGTCCGTGCCGATCATCTTGCAAAATGTGCAAGAGCACATGGTTTCTGTTTTTTCCATGTAAGTAACTCGGTTCCCACTTGGCTTTCTCTAGAGAAAAGTCACTAAACCGAACAACTTAATATATGGGGTTTGACGACAAAAAAAAAAAACAATGTGATCAAAATGCAGCATAATCAATTAATTAACAGAGCCACACATCTTCAACTTTGTTTATCACAACCATACAAAATAAACACAAACCAAACTACATGTATATTTATTATATATCATATAATAAGGTATCAACAAGCATTTTGATAAATTTGTTTTAAAGTTCATGTTTTTATCTTTGAATATAAGGAATTGCTGGTTTGTGCAATGAGAATTCACAAATTTCAGATTCTAAAATCAACAACCAATTAAGAACAGCAAAAACAGGGGAATATAGCAAAATCTTAACAAAAGATTCAAAAATATGAACATAAAATTTATCTCGCAAGAGAGAAAGATAAAGTAATCAAACAGATTAAACGCATTTAACGATCATAGAATCATTCAACCGCAAAGTATCAAATCCGAATACAAATATATTGGTGAGTGGAGAATAAGTGTACCTTGGAGTTAATGGAGCTATGATGAGGAGAAGTTAGATCTTTTCGATTTAGAAAGCTGGAGAGACAAAAATTTCTTCCGCGGGATTTGATTCAACTGGCGAAGGAGTTAGAAGGAGTAAAGCTTATTATCCTGAAATTGAGAGATAGATTTCAAACTAGAATTTGCTCGAAGAATTGTTAGGACTATTTTCTCATGCCCCTGTTGACAAAAAATTCAGCCGTAATATCCCTGTTATGTTGTTTTTTTATTTAAAAATTATTTTTAAATATAAAACTGTTTAAATTAATAAAAACCCAGTGTAAATATACAAAGTTACTGAAAAAAACATGGACCAAATGTAAAATTGGGCTTTAACAAAACCCATTATAATTTTGTAAAAAAAATGGACAACAAAGCCCAACAAAACCCACTAACTAAAAATAAAAATATTTATCTTCTGATTTTAGATCGAGCCAACATCTCATATGTCCTTAAATGAAAAAATAAAATCTGCTTTGTCCCCATTTAATCTACATATCCCTTTTTAAAATGTTTCAGTTTGTGAAGACCAAAATACCCTTCTTCTAATATCTCCAAAATAATAATAAAAAATGAAAAAAAAATTCTCTCTTCTTCTCCTAGCTACTCGATCGGAGAAAAAATCCAGAAAATCTCTGCCGCCGCCGTCGAGCTCTCTGCGCCCCCGGCGAGCTAAGTGGTCGACTTCTGCCTCGCCGTCGACCTCTGCATTGGTGTTACTCCGTCCTTGATCTTCAAAATCTAGATTATTTGTCTCAAATTAGGTATTTAAGTTTTAGATTTTCAAATTGAAGATTTTCTATGCACATTTAGTATTTTACCATAGTTTCTGGATCGATTAGGAGTTTAAATTGGTAACAAACGAATTTCAGTGGTTAAATCGTAGTGTATTGTAAATTAGAAGATCCAATTTAAGTTACTGCGATAGGAGACCTGGGTAATACTAGTATAACTTGTAACTGGTATTACTGATAAATGTAGTAGAACTTGTATAACTTGTAACAAGTAATACTGATAAATGTAGTAGAACTAGTATAACTTGTAACAGGTTATACTGATAAATATAGTATAACTAGTATAACTTGTAACTAGTATTACTGATAAATATAGTATAACTAGTATAACTTGTAACAAGTATTACTAATAAATGTAGTATAACTAGTATAACTCGTAACTAGTATTACTGATAAATGTAGTATAACTAGTATAACTAGTATTATTGATTGAGTTTTTTTGTATTGTTTTGGCAGGATACAATGAGCAACAACGTCAGCATACATTTTAAATGTCAAGGTCAATTGTATAGTTTAATGTTGAAGACATCAGTGGAGGAGATAACTTTGTCGATGATAGAAGTTAGGATATACAAGAAGCTTGCGTTAGATGAAAGTAAGGTTAAATTGCAATTGAGTTACTATCCACTGCTGGTGGGATGTGAGGAACAATTTATTATTTGTGATGATGAGGATATGTGTGTTTATCTAACGTCCATTGATAAAGAGAACCGTAGATGTATGTTGTTTGTGGAGGTCATCACTAGATCAGAACTACCTGAGCAACTGTTGAGAGCCGAAAAAAGTTCTTTTGGTAAGAACTATGGCGACCTGGATTCAAATGATGGTGTAATCGGAGATAATGCCATTACTCTGTATGTAGAAAAAGAACTAGCAAAACAACAAAATGAGGCGACATTGGGAGTGACTGTACTTCAAGAATTTCCAAATAGGAAGTCATTGCAAGATGTGGTGGATAGAGGCTCATTTGTCAATAATTTTTGTTTTGATATAAAAAAGTCTGATCAGGGACGTTTAGTGCTCAAATGTAGTCAAGAAAGCTGTAGATGGGGTTTACGAACTACAAGGATTCAAAATACAGAAATTGTTTCAATGTTACAATGTTTAAAACTTGTATTTACATGGGGTGTTACAGGAATTTTTAAATAATTTGGACATATTTTAATTTTTTAAAATCCTATTAATAATCCCAACATACATCATATTTGTTTTAAAAATTTGTTATGAGTTTAGATATCGAAAAACATTAGTAATATATATTTTGCATGTTAATAATTTTTATATGGGAATTTTTTTAAAATACCCTAATTTATAACTTATTTCTTATATTTATTTGTATAATTTGAAAATACCCTATTTATTTTTATAATTTAGAAAATACCCGGTTTATATTTTTTTCCAGAAATTGTTACAATGTTACAATGTTTTAAACTTGTATTTACATGGGGTGTTACAGAAATTTTTTAATAATTCGAACATATTTTAATTTTTTTAAAGATAATTTTTTAATTTTGACATATTTTAATTTTTTAAAAATACCCTAATTTATAACTTATTTTATATGTGTCTCAAGAATGAATTATAGGCATTGTAAACATCTGAAATATATGTTTCTATATGTATTTAGAAGAAAATTACAATAATACTATTAATTAAGTTGCTATGAAACAATCTACCCTATATAATCCTTATACTTTTAAGATGAGTTTGTGAATAATATCTAACTTATTGTATCAAAGTTACAGAAATCTAGGTTTTTAACATGTTAATGCACAAAACACTAAGAATTATATGTTAATCGATTTAAATCAAACGTAAAACTAAAATTTTTTTCTTTAAGTATATGTAATACTAATTAAAATGGAAAACATCCAAAGTATAACTACTTTGGAAGTTTGGTATAACTACTATCTTACGTATAACTATTTATACATAGGTGGTGCACATGTCATTAAAAACGGCGCACATGTGACGAAAACGGCGCACGTGTGTCAATATGTTTCACGCCCAAACCTCAATTTTTCCAATTTTTTGGCTCCCGAATTTGGGTTTTCCTTCCATTTATTTTTGAGTTTCCTTTTAATTTTTTGCACCAGTTTTCTTTTTCTCACATTTATTCTAGAGACTCCTCTTTATCCTCCTCATCCTCCTCCATCGATACATCATCGCCATCTCCATCTCGAAGAAGACTTCCATCGAGACATCATCGCCATCTCCATCTCGAAGAAGACTTCCGGTAAGATTTGAATTTGTGTTAGGTCTTTGATTTGCTTTTCAATTGGACAAAGATCTGAATTTGTGTTAGGTCTTTGATTTGCTTTTCAATTGGATAAAGATCTGAATTTGTGTTAGGTCTTTCATTTGCTTTTCAATTGGACAAAGATCTGAATTTGTGTTATGTCTTTCATTTGCTTTTCAATTGGACAAAATTTTGAATTTGTGTTAGGTCTTCGATTAGCTTTTCAATTGGACAAAAATCTGAATTGTCTTCATGAATTGTACATCAACAACCTGCGTAGGGAGCTGAAAAACAATGCTGAAGAGATTGCAAACCTGAAGGACTCGGTGGCTAAGCTTGTGGCTCAAATCGAAAAGCTTTTTGGTCCTATGCCTTGATATAGAAAGACTTATGTTTGTTTCTCCTTTGTAAGACTTATGTTTTGTTTCTTTTGTAAGACTTATATTAGTAAGACTAATCCTTTGTTTCTTTTGTAAGACTTATGCTTTGTTTCTTTTGTTTTACAAATGTAGTACCAGTACCAGTATTACAAACAGCATAGTTTTACAAAGTATTACTAGTACTATGAATTCAGTAGTAAATAAAAAGCATAGTTTCACAAAGCATTACCAGTACTACAAATTCGAATACTAAAAAGCAGAGTTTAACAAAGTATTACCAGTACTACGAATTCAATACTAAAAAAAAGCATAGTTTGAGATCATCCTAGCAAGTGATCAAAATATAATCTCCCCCAAGGAAATGTCTTACATAAATTGAGATCATCTACCGCTCTTAGAAAGAAGGGCTCCACAGGGGTGGCATCGTCTCCCGTCTTCGTTTGTGTGATCACAATGCTGGATAAGAAGAAGAGGATCGCCATCTTCAACCTATCTCGAGTTCGCTCTCCCGGGACCATTTCCTCTAGCTTCTTCTTCATGTCTTGATATCGGACCGTCATCCCCTTAAATTGCCTTTTCATAGAGGCCTCACCGCCTGCCTTGTTATAGTTGATGGGATAATTCTTGCAATTCAACCCCGATATCAAATCGTGCTCCTTGATCCCATAACGGATCGGAGTCCCGTTGACAACAAACCACGTTTCTTTCTTCTTTTCAAGGCATGCAGTTCGGAGAAGGAGCATCCACATCCCCATAACCTTGTGGTTTCTTTCCCGCGGCATGTGGAATATGTGTTTGAATTGCGGATACTCTTCAAACAATTTTCGCTCAAATGTCGTGAGGGGATGTTCCAATTCATCAAGCGTCTTCAAGGCTTCGTAAATATAGCACCGAGTTGCCAATTTGATTTTCTTGTTGTACTCCGAAGGCGCGAAGTACATTCTTAGAGGTTGTAGTGGCGCCACCATCTCCTCAGAACCCTGCAACAACAAGTTTTACAGAGTATTACTAGTTATGCACTTTCATAAATTTAGCAAAACACATAATGATCTGTTCTACTACTTAAAACCTACAAATTCAATTCCAATTATTACCAAGTTAAACATTTTACCTAAATAAAACGAATTACCTCAACAACAAAGCCAATTTCCCTAACTTAAACAAATTAGTATTTCCTAGTTCTACATAGTTATACCTCTCTGAACTAAGCAATATATCTATCGAATCAAACTACTTACCCTTGACTCGCTCAAGGTTCGGCTTGTGCTTCCCTCATCCGACACTGTATCTCCTTCTTCTCCATTCCGGCCGACTTCCTCATCTTCATCACGAGATTGGTCACTCTCTTCTTCGAGATCGTCTTTGTCTTCTTCACTCCTTCCGTCTTCAACCCTCTCTTCTCTGGCTCTTTCGGCATCATCACTTCGCACTGGAGATCCCTCGTTCTCATCATTCCAAACCGGAGATCGATCTATCTCTCTGTCTTCTTCACTCCTTCCGACTTGCCCAACCAGAGATCGTTCCCTATTTTCATCTTGAGTAACTTCCTCAACCGGAGATCGTTCCCTATTTTCATCTTCAGTAGGAGATCGTTCCTTATTTTGATCTTCAGTAACTTGCTTCTGAGCGTTCTTATTTCCCCACCTTGTCCTAGCCATCTTCGTGCACAAGGGTTTTCGATCGAACACAACAATCTAGTAGAAAATCGTGTAGGATTCGTGTAGTTATCCCTAGTTTCACGAAGAGAGTTCTATTCTTAGAGAGAGCAGTTCTTTTCAGAAGTTGCCGATTTCTGTTTTGATTTTTAAAAATTAGGGATTCGATCGAATTGATGGAGTAATTGAGGGTGATTTCGCGTTTTCGGGTCAGATCCAATTAGGTTCTGGGTTTTCGGATAAAACTCAGGTTTTGTATGTAAATTTTCAATTATGTCTAGGGTAACATAGTAAAACACCATTTTTCGATTTAAATTAATTCTAAACAAAAATTCAGTTTATAATGGGGAGTTTTGAGATTACACTTTCCCATTTAGGGACATCTGAGACGATTTCTCTTTTAGATCTAAGTCTCGTTTTCTCTTTTCTCGTTTCATCTTCTCTCGTTCTCCTCTTTTGTGTTCTTCATCTCTTCACTGAAAATTGCAAATTCTCACGCGATTTTTCACCAGAATTCGATTGGAATTAGTTTGTTGTCGATCTGTCTTTGTTTACAGTGTCTTCATTGTGTTAGGCGAAGAAGCTATTCCATAACTGTTCTGCTTCCCAAGATTCCGGTGGTTTTTTGTCGAGGGTCCTTCGGAGACCCTATTCCGCCGGTTGTCTTTCCGTTGTTTCTCAACATTCGTTTGTCACACAAGTTCATTAAGGTTAGTATCTAGAAACCCTAAATTTCAAATTTTTTAGGGTTCGAATTTTTGGATCCTGTAGTGGGATTGTATAATTATAAATGAAGTTTAGAGTTCATGTATATTTGATGAAATTGAATTGGATACAACTAATAAAGAGACTTAGTAATCTTGGTACCACTTCTAAATAAATTTTTTTGGTTGTAGAGTTATAATGAGGAAGATCAACAACTAGAGCCACCTGCCAGATTCTACTTTGGGCCAGATAAATACACAAAGACATGCAAAATCGTGACAAGGTGTACGATCATTAAGGTATTGGAAAAGCTGGAGCAAACCCTTCAAGACATTGAGATGAAGTGGTTTACGGATGATCAGAACAAGTTGGAGCATCTTTTCCACATGCCCAGGGAGCATAATCGGAAGTCTATAGGCATGTTGATGCTTGTTTTTAGGACTGTGGTTTTTGAGAAGTGCAAGGCGTGGTGGTTTGTCGTAAACGGAGTTCCAGTTCGGTATTCATTGTGGAAGCATGGAGTGATATCCGGACTAGATTGTAGTGTGTACCCTCCAAATTATTTGTGTCTTGGGAGCAATGATTTCATTATAAAATGTTTTAAACGCAACAAAAAGATCTCCATGAGTGATGTTGAGAAGGTGTTGGAGTTGATGATAGATTGTGAATATCGATTGAAGATAGCAGTGCTTTACTTTCTCGCCATGATCATGGAAGAAAATACTAAAGTTGGAGGACCTATTGACCCATTTCTTCTGCAGATTATTGATGATTTGGATGTATGCAAGAGCTTCTTGTGGGGAAGGTACTCATTTAACATGTGTTCAGATGGGCTGGAGACCATGATAGGTAATTTGAATAGTAATGTGAATTACGGAGGGTTCATCATCCCTATAGAGGTAAGAATATTCAGTTATTTTTTGTTATTGTATTTCGATATAATATCTGTACTAATGTATTTTAAATTGTCTTGTAGCTTTTGGCATTTGACGCTATTCCATCTCTGAGGAAGACATACCATATAAATGTTGCATCTATGAATGACTGTCCAAGAATGTGCCAGAGGAAGTTCAAACCCTATGGACAGAAAGAATATCCGTTATCAAAGATCAATAAAGCACTTGGGGGATCAAAGGTAAATTGATCAATAAGAGTATGTTTTCTTATGATAAAATTTTTGTTGTAGTTAATGCTAATTTATTTCTACAACAGAATATCTCTAGCACTTTGGAATTTAGTCTTCGTAAAGATCATTATTTGGTTAGCCGCATTGGGGTTAAAGAGTTCCATAGGGATAATGGTAATCCAATTGCTAGAGATATGATGGCTCACCTAAGTGTTGGCAAGAAGATTTTCTGAAAGAACTATATGACCAAGATGTTGCTACTAGGCCAAAGAAGAAAAAGGTAGCTAAGGTAGGAGAAGAAGAAGAACATGCTTCCGAACATGCTAGAGCAGAGGATAATTTGTATAACAGAGAAGAAGATGAACATGCTTCCAAACATGCTAGGGCAGAGGAGAATTTGCATAACGGAGAAGAAGAAGAACATGCTTCTGCATATGTTAGGGCATAGGAGAATTTTCATATGGGAGAAGAAGATGCTTCTGAAAATGCTAGGGCAGAATTCATGAGAGAGTATAAAGAGGAGATGCAATGTACGCAGACTGCAGTGCGGACTTATATGTTGAGTGTTATAGAAATGATGAATGCATTAAGGGATTTGGTTATGGTCATGGGTGGTAGGTTGACCAACGTTGAAGAAGCGGTTGGGAGACTACAAAAAAATATGAAGGGGAAAGAGAAGGTAGAGGAAGTGTTTGACGAAGTGGACTTAACACGTTCGTGTGGAGATGGTAGTGGTGGTTGTGAAGATGCATCAGGTAGTGGTGGTGGTGAAATAGGTGACGAAGATGGTGAAGGGGAAGAGCAACCCACTATACCAGAGCCTATTGGATCATGGGCTATTATTCTTGCGCCACCTTCACCTCATCCACTAAGTGGACCATATACTCCTGAAGAGTTAGCTGCATGGTATGCTGATCCTCCATCGTTTTATGAACCTTCAATGTATGGGGAATCAATATTTGTTGAACCTGAGCCAGTAGAACCAAAATTGGTTAAACCTGAGCCAGTGGAACCTGAGCCAAAAGTGTCTAAGAGGAAGACAAAAGTGTCTAAAGTACTGTGTGATTCATGGACCCAAGAGAAGAAGAAGAAGAGGATGGAGGAGAAGAAGAAGAAAGGATGGAAGAGAAGAAGAAGTAGGAGGCAGAGGAGAAGGAGGCGGAGGAGAAGGAGGACAAGAAGAAGGAGAAAAAGAAGAACAATCACACAAAAGTGTAGGTTTAATGTTGTTGGATGATAATGTTGTATGATAAAACTTAGTTATTTTGTTTTTTTTTTGTGTTGTTGATTGTGGAACTCAGGTTTGAGACCACACATGTTATTTTGGTTTTGTTGAACTCATAGGTACAACTGGTACTACTTGGATGAAAAATGTATGAATATATTTTTTTTTTTTGTTGATTGTGGAACTCAGGTTTGAGACCACACATGTTATTTTGGTTTTGTTGAACTCATAAGTACAACTGGTACTACTTGGATGAAAAATGTATGAATATTTTTTTTTTTTTGTTGATTGTGGAACTCAGGTTTGAGACCACACATGTTATTTTGGTTTTGTTGAACTCATAGGTACAACTGGTACTACTTGGATGAAAAATGTATGAATATTTTAATTAATATATATTATTTTGAAAAAAATTTGGAAAAATACTTTAGTTAATAATTAAAAATACCAAAAATGTGAAACCAATGATTGAAAATCTAGTATCCGACAAAACCAATGATTGATGATACCTAGAATCCGACAAAAACCAATCAACCGATAAAAACCAATCATCCGACAAAGTGAAAACAAGTTGTACCATAGTTGTACCAAAAATTTGAGTTGTACTTCATAATGTACATAATTGTACAAAGAATATTTAAATGTTAATTAGTTATACCAGAGTTTAAATTATAGTTTAGTAGTTGTATTTATGACATTACTTATAGAAAGTACAATAACTATATTTTCTTAATGAGAATCAATTTGCACCCATAAGTAATACAGCCCGTAAATACCACTTGCAACCGCTAGGTCGTTCACGACATTTGACTACATATCTCTCTTTATCCGATTTTAGAATATCAAACTCGAAACATTTTTTATGTGCAGCAATTTCAACTATATTTTTTATTTTTCCCTTACTCTGAAACTTTTGATCCAAAACAACATTTTTATCATCTTCCCATGCAACATTTCCATCCTCATTCCCTCCTCTTTCTCGTCCATCCTCATTTCCCCCTCTTTCTCCACCATCTTTTTCTTCTTCTACAACATCTCCAAGCTGACAGTATTAATCCAAGTTCACGAATTCTTCATCATCATGTGCATCATTTTCACATTTGTTCACCAACCCATGGTCCATTTGTTCTTCTCTGTAAATACTAAGTAAACTATCATTAACACAAGCTGCACTTTCATTTCTTACTACTTCCTCAAACTCCATATTTTGTGCAACATCTTCCAAAGGCTCAACATGCAAAATACTCCTACTTTGATCATGAGGACATGTCACAATATAGGCACACAAGTCTTCATCATCCTCGATAATTGATGGTCTATGCTTATGATCTGCCTTCAGAGTGTAACAAAGTTTCAGCCTCGTCGTATCTTCATTTCTCTTCATCTTCTTGCATATGCTATGAACCAACTCTGAATAAGTTACATCCTCTACTGATGTCTTCATCATCAAAGTGTAAATTCAATCTTCGCTTTGAATCCATTCCATATAACCTCCTCCGGTATTTGAATAATACCCTCTATAATCAAAATGTATGATTATGCATCGCTTCATATTCATTTCCCCCTGAAAAATAATAAAAATCAAAATCAAATATTAGTATTAGTAGTTGTAGTAGTACCAAGTCGTATTTCTGGGTAATTTCTAGATTTCATAGTTTACCAATCGTATTTGAATTTTAATTATATCTACCTACGATTCACTACGATTTCACCACTATCAATTGATACGATTGTTACAAACTAATCGATAAAAAATGAGTTTAATCTTCCAATGTGCACACAAAACTCAATAAAATTTAAAATCTACAAGAACATTTGAAATCTATAAGTTTATCAACCTTAAACTTTGAATTTAAACCTCTGATATGGGTTAAAAATCACCCAACACAACAAGAATTCGTTAATATAACAATAATACAAAAAAATGGAAAAATAATCACCTCAAATATAGCTTCAAATTCGGCTATGGAGGTTTTTTTGGTTTGTCTCGGCAAGAAGAAGAAGAAACATGAATTTTTGCTTGTTTTTTATTGGTCCACATTTAAGTTTCTCATTTAATTATCACCAATCATAAACCTAACTTTCTTTTGTTTTTTGGATTTAAATTTAATTGAAGTAATAAAAGAAAGGAGGGTCAAAAATGTAACTTAACTTAAACAAGGATATAAAGATTAACCAAGGGCATAAAGAAAATGTTTAGTGTGTTCTAGGGCATATGAGCCATTTATCCGAATTGTTAACCAATAAAATAGTGATGAAGAGAAAATCGAATTTTTTTGGTCTAGTCTATTTGTTGCGTGAAGAAGGCCTAACCGACGTAGTTTGTTTTTGTTACACTTTAGAATATAAAATTAAACGGGTTTGGGCCTAAATGGGCCTTGGTAGAGTCTGCTTCTTTCTGATGGTCGCCAGACCCCTAGTCAATAAGAGCATTTGACATGTTTGATCTACCGCGAAGATATATGTGACTTTCGACTATGATCTGTGACTGTGATTGGATATAGCTATCTGTTATTCATTTTTTCAGTAACTAGGAGATTTTGGCATTAGATCACCAACAGAGAGATTATTTCTTCAAGTAGAAACCACTAAATCAAGACCACTTGATTTATCTATTTGTTATCATTGTGATTTATTTAATTTTTTGTGAAAAATTCACTGTGATTGATCGTTAGATTGTTCATTTCCCTATTGTCCAACTAGTTGGTGCTATTTTAGTAACATATTGTTTTAATCAATTTAAAAATTATAAACTTATAAATTTACAAAATTATATCTTTTAGAAATAAAAAAAATATTAATCTTATTTGTGAATATTTTTCATCATCTCCTTTTTCAATGTCCTTCCTTATGCAACTTCGATCCGGCGAATATCTAATACAAGAGTATCAGCAGCTTAAGTTGCAACAAATTCGTTAGAGGATAATGTGAGACTTCTTCATCCTCGATAATGATGGTATATGCTTATGATCCGCCTTCGGAGTGTAACTAAGTTTCAGCTTCGTCGTATCTTCATTTCTCTTCATCTTCTTGCATATGCTACGAACCAACTTTGAATAAGTTACATCCTCTACTGATGTCTTCATCATCAAAGTGTAAATTCGATCATCGCTTTGAATCCATTCCATATAACCTCCTCCAGTATTTGAATAATACCCTCTATAGTCAAAACATATGATTATGCATCGCTTCATATTCATTTCCCTCTGGAAATAATAAAAATCAAAATCAAATATTAGTATTAGTAGTTGTAGTAGTACCAAGTCGTATTTCTGGGTAATTTCTAGATTTCATAGTTTACCAGTCGTATTTGAATTTTATTTCTATCTTCCTAGGAGTCACTATGATTTCATCACTATCAATTGATACGATTGTTATAAACTAATCGATCAAGAAAACGAGTTTAATCTTCCAATGTGCACACAAAACTCAATAAAATTTAAAATCTACAAGAACATTTAAAACCTATAAGTTTGTCAACCTTTAACTTTGAATTTAAACCTCCGATATGGGTTAAAAATCACTCAATACAACAAGAATTCGTTAATATAACAATAATACAAAAGGAATGGAAAAATAATCACCTCAAATAAAGCTTCAAATTCGGCTATGGAGGTTTTTTGGTTTGTCTCGGCAAGAAGAAAAAGAAACATGAATTTTTGCTTTTTTTTATTGGTCCACATTTAAGTTTCTCATTTAATTATCACCAATCACAAACCTAACTTTCTTTTGTTTTTTGGATTTAAATTTAATTGAAGTAATAAAAGGAAGGAGGGTCAAAAATGTGATTGGATATAGCTATATGTTATTTATTTTTTAAGTAACTAGGAGATTCTGGCATTAGATCACCAACAGAGAGATTTTTTTCTTCAAGTGGAAACCACTAAATCAAGACCACTTGATTTATCTATTTGTTATCACTGTGATTTATTTATTTATTGTGAAAAATTCACTGTGATTGATCGTTAGATTGTTCATTTCCCTATTGTCCAACTAGTTGGTGCTATTTTAGTAACATATTTTTTAATCAATTTAAAAATTATAAACTTATAAATTTACAAAATTATATCTTTTAGAAAGAAAAAATATTAATCTTATTTGTGAATTTTTTCATCATCTCCTTTTTCAATCTCCTTCCTTATGCAACTTCGATCCGGCGAATATTAATACAAGAGTATTTGCAGCTTAAGTTGCCACAAATTCGTTAGAGGATAATGTGAGACTTCTTCTAACAAGGTATGATCCTGGAACTACAAAAGAAATACAACATCTTCCTTTTTGGCTTTGTTCGCAAATTTGGAAATCTCACAATGATCTCATCTTCAACAAAGTACTCCGAGAACCTACTGAGGTCGTTTCCAAAGCTCATGACGATGTTCAAGAATGGATTCAAGCAACCAGTACTTCACCGACTCTAACACCCTCAACATTCATGTCTTCCCGAGATATATCTTAAGAGATTTTGAATAGCGGAAGGAGAAGATGAGCAATGCTCTGAATTCTATTTCATTTCTTCTTAACTTGAATGATTATATAGACTTGATACAAAACCCTAAGATTCTAGTATTAGATAAGCATACAACTGTTACTTTTACTTTATTACGTGGTAATAGCTGTCAATACTTTAAATCGATTCTCGGTTTTGATCGTGAAATCCGTACTGCAACTCTGCTGTCTTCTTCCCATTTTGTCTTCAGGTGAAGGATCCGACCGTTGCAGAAGATGCTCTGTTTCCTTAGCAGGCTTCGCTTCTTTTGTTTGCTGAATGGGCTTACATTCCTTCAGGCCCACTCTTTCTTTACTTACTGATACTTTGCCGTTTTGACCTCTAACCACAACTTGCTTGTGAAGAGCCTCTGATTGATTCAATGTCTTTTGCTTGATAATATCTAAATGGCAAGTACCTCCAGCCGAGCATGTTAAGATCAACATAGATGGTAGTTTCTGGATGATGAATGAATCTGTTGGAGTTGGATGGGTTATACGAGATGATCGGGGAGATTTCAAACTTGCGGGCAGTACCAGATTGATTCAGGCAATATGACCACTCCGAGCCGAATCCATCACACTCCTCCATGCTTTACAATTGGTATGGTGTAGAGGTTACCGCAAGGTAATCATGGAAGGAGATTGTAGATTCCTTTATCAAGTAATCACTAACCGTTCAATTGATATGTCGATTGACGGTATAGTGGAAGACATTCGCAGTTGGTGAATCAATTTTCAAGTTTCAGCTTCTCGGTAGTTTCTCGAGAAAAGAGAAAATCTCTATTCCTTACTTATTTAGAAATTGACGTTTGGAATCAGATGACCAAGTTTAGGCCTATCGACTTCTCTACTAGGAAGTAGAATCTCTTCCCCAAAAGCTGCAACTACTCTTTTCCATCCACCATTTCCTTTCTTCAATGCAAACACATACAATTCCTAAACTTTTTGTTGACGCTAAATCATGTCTACGAAGACTGCTTTCTTTGGTTGCCGAATAATTTCAAAAAAAAAAGAGAAGTTAATCGAAGGGTTTTCTGCTAAAAATCCATCAAAGTTTTTTTTTTGTAAGATCAACCATCACCTGAAAAGTGTGCAGGTCAACCCTATCACTTTCAAAGTCACCCGCTAAATAACCGTTCCTCATATCATCGACGTGGCACCGTTTCCTTCTGTTACCAAACTAAGAGAACCTTAAAACGATGTCGTTTTAAACCTTAAAAACTGCATGATGTTTGATTAATTATATGTCATTTTATTCTATTGCTAATTATCTTAGAATTGAGAAAATTTAATTTGGGGAAAATTAAAATTAGGGTTAATTTAATTCATCATCAACAAGAACAAGATTTGGATTCCAACATCAAATCTTCTTCTTCGTCTTCTTAAACTCTGATCTCAACTTAGATTGATTGTTTTTTCCAGACAAACAAGTTTTGATTCAACATCAAATCTTCATTCTCACGAAGTAAGTTTCAATGCCAATTGGGAACGTGAGGTCTTTCATCAGAAAGTCCATGGGAGGTCTTAGAGAAGGACAAAACGTTGCTTCTTGGGTCGTCGCCGGAATTATTGCATATTATCTATGGATTAAGCCAACTCAAGATCTCAAAAAGGAACAACAGTTACCAATTGATTGAATCATTGTTTTCTTCTCTGTGGAATCTTGTCGTTAATGATTGAAATTAAAGATCCTTGTTACAGTTCTTATTCATACCCAGCAAAAACACAAAAAGGTTGCCTTAATTTCTCAATTTGAATCTAAGAATTGAAACTTTCATAGTTCTTATTCATACCCAGCAAAAATACAAAAGGGTTGTCTTAATTTCTCAATTAGAATCTAAAAATTGAAACTTTCATGGTTCTTATTCATACCCAGCAAGTCTCATAACAACATGAACATAACTGGTTCCAGAGCTTGGCTTCGATGGCGGAGGAAGAGAATAACGAACAAAGGATGAAGCTTTTACAATGGAGATGGAAAAAGAGTACAAATGGGTTTGGAGGTTAATAATTCACGAAGATGATCAAGAAACCCAATTGGAGAGGAACAACAAGACAATCTCATTAATCCAGGAAAAAAAATGACGCCTACTCATTAATCTCAATTGAAGATGAAGCTTATGATGAATGATGATGAACCCTAATTTTAATTTTGATTTCATGTTATGGTTTATCCCAAAATTATGACCAAATCAAGAACAAGCGTAATCCCAACTGTTGTTTTTAAAATTAATGTAAAAGTAAAAATCATGTTGTTTTTCTGAGTAAAAACAACAACAATTGCAATAAAACAACATGTAGTTTTTGGTCTCAAAACTACGTCGTTTTGATGTTTATGTTAATTTGATAACAGAAGGAAACGGTACCACATCGACGATATGAGAAAGGGTTATTTAGCGGATGACATTAAAAGTGGTAGGTTTGACCTGCACACTATTCGGGTAAAGGTTGATCTTACAAAAAAAAAAAAACTTTGATGATTTTTTAGCAGAAAACCCTTAATCAAGTAACAACATCAGTGTCAATAATGGGAATGCCACTAGCCTTGAAGAGATTAGACATTGTACTCTTCCTAGACGCTATGCCTCCCGTTAGCCCGACGATTCTCATTCTTCTTCTTTTTTTGTCTAATACTCTTCGGGAACACTTAGTTTTGTTCTCACTGTGTTTGCCTAAAGACCAAAATTATGCAGCATAATCAAAAGTTCAAAACGAATAATCAATTAACAGAGCCACACATCTTCAGCCAAAAGTGATATATCACAACCATACACAATAAACACAAACCAAACGACAAGTATATATCATATCATACGTATCAACAAGCATTTTGATAAATTCGTTTCAAATTCATGTTTTTATATTTGAATATAAGGAATTGCTGGTTTTTGCAATGAGAATTCACAAAGTTCAGATTCTAAAATCAACAAAGCAATTAAGAACAGTAAAAGCAGGGGAATATAGCAAAATTGAATTAGTAAATGAGAAAAAAATCTGACCTTTTTTTTGAAACTTAACAAAAAGATTCAAAATTTTGACAAAAATCTGAATATGAAATTTAGCTTGAAGAGAGAAAGATTCAAAACAGATTAAACGCACTTAACGATCAGAGCATCATTCAACGGCAAGTATCAATTCCAAACACAAATATATCAATGACTGGAGAGTAAGAGTATCTCGGGGTTAATGGAGCAACGATAAGGAGAAACTAAACCCTTTCGAATTAGAAAGCTGGAGAGACAAAATTTTCTCCTGATGGATTTGATTCAATATGAAATTGAGAGAAATAGATTCCAAACAAACCCGAAAAAAAGATTTGATCTAAACTCGGATCTAGAGTTTGCTCGAAGAATTCTTAACCTGTAAAACAGAGATTAGACGATCGAAGATTTTGGTGAGTCTGTCTTTTTTGCGTGTGTGAAGAAGACTTAAACGACGTCGTTTTTTGTTTTTGCTACACTTATGTCTAAGAACACAATTAAACGGGTTTGGGCATAAATGGGCTTTGGTAGACTCTGCTTCTTTCGGGTGATCCGCGACTGCGATTAGATATCGCTTCTGTTATTTTGTTATCAGTTATGATTGCTATCTATTGTTGGGGTTGTTCATTTCAGTATCGTCCGACTGTAGTTGATACTGATAGGATATGGAGTATCCATGTGATTGATTCCTATATCCGTGATCAATTCCTCCAATTAATCGTGTGAATATTATGTCCATAATTACCATATATTACATTCCATGTATAGTGTCTTTAGAACGTTCTCTGTAATGTGTATATATACTCATTCTCATCTATCAATAAAATCACGATATATACAAAGTCAATATGGTATCAGAGCTTTAATAGGTTTAACCTATTTTTTCTCTTTTCTTTTCAGCCGCTGAGCTGCATCTTCTTCTTCTCTCTTCGTGAATCTTTATTCTTCTATCTTCTCTCTTCTCTTGTTTTGTTGTTCTATGTTTCGTCAATCTCTTTTCTTTTCAGTACCACCATCACGTCTGTGTTTCATTCTTCACGATGACTGAATCCACCACCGCACACACCTCTGTTTTTAATTCTCAGGATTCCATTGAGCACTCTATTATTTGTCAACATGTCAAGTGTTATGAAGCTGACTTAAACCAATTATCTGATGTGGCGACGGCAGATTCGTGCTCTACTTGAAGGGCATGAACTCCATCAATTCATTGATGGTTCTCTTACTATTCCGGCTACAACTGTTTTTGTTGATGGTGTCTCCAGTCCGAATCTAGCCTATGCTCCTTGGCGACGCCAAGATCAACTCTTGGACAGCGCCATCATTGGTGCGATCACTCTTCCCATTCAAAATGTTGTCACCACCGCATCTACAATGAAAGAAGTCTGGCATACGCTCGCGGATACATTTGGCAATCTGTCTCGTGGCCATATTAAGCAATTGAAGTTTCAGATCAAGACATGTCTTAAAGGCATCAAGACCGTGAGTGAATATCTCCGCCTGATCAAGTCCAAGGCTGATGATCTTGCCCTTCTCGGCAAGCCGCTGGATCATGAAGACCTCATTGAGCAAATACTTTCTGGTCTAACTGAGGATTACAAACCCGATATTGATGCTATCAAAGGACATGACACTCCGATCTCATATTCAGAACTTCACGAGAAGTTACTTAACCGTGAAACCATGATCCTTTGTTCTGAGCCTGCCTCGTCGGTGACTCCAATTGTAGCTAATGCTACAGATACTCGCTCTCACAACCAGCCTCGATACAACTAGTCTCAGCCCAATACCAACAACAAATCGCAACCTCATTTTGGGTACAACAACAATGGTCGACAAAATAGATTTTCCAAGCCATACATGGGAAGTTGTCAAGCGTGTGGTACTCAAGGGCATAGTGCTAAATATTGTCCTGAGTTTTCGCATCGTTCGTGGGGGTGCTTCATCTCAGCCGTGGTCAGCTCCTCGGATGTCTCCTCAGCCGTGGAACCAACCTTCAGCTCCGTAATCTTGGCAGCCATGAGCAAATGCATCCATGTTGTCTGATTTATCTACTTGGCTTATCGACTCGGGCGCCTCGCATCATATGACATCGGACTTAGCCAATCTATCTCTTCACAACCCGTATAATGGTGATGATGATGTGATTCTTGGCAATGGCTCAGCCTTGTTTATTACGCATACTAGTTTTTTCTCTTCTCTTTCTTACACTCGTCTATTTATTATTAATGATGTTTTATGTGTACCTTCCCTTGACAAAAATCTTATCTCGGTATTTCAATTATGTACAACTAATAGTGTTGCGGTGACTTTTACACCAACATATTTTTCAGGTGAGAGACATTCACACAGGGGGCTCTTCGTCTGGAAGGCAAACCTAAGGGTGGTACTTATGAGTGGCCACATCACAATTTATCTCACCCTCCATCGCTTGATTTTTCTTCTATTATTAAAACTTCCTTGTCTGATTGGCATTCACGCCTAGGAAATCATGCATTATCTATTCTTCAAAATATTGTTTCTCAATTTCAGTTACCTATTTCTTCTTGTGTTTTAATGGCACAGCCATGCATATCTTATTCTATTAATAAAATGCATAAGTTACCATTTACAAATTCTATTTTAAAATCCTCACATCCTCTTGATATCATTTTTCGGAGGTGTGGATATCTCCAATGAATTCTATTGATGGTTTTAAATATTACGTCATTTTTGTATATCAGTTTACTAGGTATACATGGATATATCCTTTAAAATAAAGTCACGAGTTTTTGAGGTTTTCAAAAGTTCAAGGCTTTGGTTAAAAATCGATTTCAATTCAAACTATGAACTCTTTATACCGATAATGGGAATGAATACATTGGTCTAGCGACCTATCTTTCCACCCACGATATCTCTCATATGACAAGTCCGCCCCACACGCCTGAGCATAATGGCATTGCCAAACGTTGTCATCGACATATTGTCGAGACGGGATTAACACTAATGTCACATGCTTTTATGCCCAAGTCATATTGTACATATGCGTTCTCTATGGCGGTCTATCTTATTAATCGAATGCCAACACCCACATTAAATTTAAAAACTCCTTTTTAAAGTTTATTTGGTCAACCTCCGAATTCTCAAAAATTATGGGTTTTTGGGTGTTTGTGTTTTCCGTGGATAAAGCCATATGCATCTCATAAACTTGATGCGCGATCCACACCTTGTGTTTTTCTAGGTTATTCTGTTACACAAAGTGCATATTTTTGTTTAGATCGAAAGACAACTCGCATATCCACATCTAGACATGTTATTTTTCATGAATTGGTTTTTCCTTTTTAACTAACCTTGCCACTTGAAACATCCTCACAATCTGATGATGCTCAAGATATTTCTTCTCATGTCTATGTTGTCTCTTGTTTACCTCCCATGTTACCTCATCTTTCAACGACACCAGCACTAGCTCCACCGGTGCCTGCTTCGAGTACCGTTGCCTCAGTCTCTAATACGGACACTGAACGTGCTTCACCCGGCCCAGCTCCAGCGTTTACTGGCCCAGCTAATGCCCCAGCAACATTATCTCCAGCCGCCACTAGTTCATCTTCACAGCTCTCAGTGTTAGTCACTCTGGCTCCAGCTCCATCTCTGGCTGCAGCTCCCTCTCCGGCTCCAGCTCCATCTCTAGACC
The DNA here is from genome assembly GCA_028015245.1 of Cardamine occulta. Lineage (NCBI taxonomy): Eukaryota > Viridiplantae > Streptophyta > Magnoliopsida > Brassicales > Brassicaceae > Cardamine > Cardamine occulta. Next base: position 13,336,210 of record CM051374.1, read on the forward strand.
CAGCTCTGTCTCCGGCCCCAGCTCCACCACCATCGCCACCTCAAGGACCGGCTCCTCCACTGCCGCCACCTGCTCCTACAAGAATAAGCACAAGACAACACAAACCAGTTCAAAAGCTTAATCTTTGTGCTTTTTTTTCTGTCTCCCTGGACTATATTTCTGCCACTGTAGCTGAAGCCCTCAAACATGAACATTGGTGTAAAGCCATGAGTGAAGAAATCAATTCACATGTTAAAAATCATACTTGGGATCTTGCCAATCTTTCTAATGTGTCTAATATTTTCGGTTGCAGGTGGGTGTTTACAATCAAACGTCATCCTAATGGCTCCATCGAAAGATATAACAAGCTCCTCGAGCTTGGTATAATGAGCTTCGCACGTTTCTTCTCCACTCTGGATTTGAGAACTCCCTAGCCAATTCTTCTCTCTTTATCTATAACACCGGTGGTGTCATTCTATATATGTTGGTCTATGTCGACGATATCATCATCACCGGAAACAGCTCACCACACATAACGCGGTTTATCTCTTCCTTATCTCAACGTTTTTCGCTTAAATACTTGGGAGACCTCTCATATTTCTTAGGCATTGAAGTTACTCGAACTACTCAAGGTTTACACCTAATGCAACATCGTTATATTGTATATTTGCTGAACAAGACACATATGATGAATGCCACTACCGTCACCACACCAATGTGCCCCAACACCAAGCTAACAATTGTCTCGGGATCTCCTCTAGATGACCCAATGGAGTATAGGGCTGTGGTGGGCAGTCTCCAGTATCTCTCTCTTACCCACCCAGACATCTCTTATGCCATCAACAAACTCTCACAGTTTATACACCAGCCGACGAATGATCATTGGACAGCGGTAAAACGGATCCTCTGATATTTATGTGGCACCAAAAACAAAGACATATATCTTCATTCCAAGAACTCACCAGCTCTACACGCCTATAGTGATGCAGATTGGGGTGGCAATAAAGACGACTACACCTCGACGGGTGCTTATATAGTTTATCTCGGATCGCACCCTATTGCTTGGTCCTCAAAGAAACAAACCGGAGTCTCAAAATCGTCCACTGAAGCTGAATATAGGTCAGTTTCTTCAACCACAGCTGAACTATGTTGCCTCTCATCACTACTCTTTGAAATGGGAATACAAGTCACTAGTCAACCAGCCATCTATTGTGACAATATTGCAACCTACCTCGCGGCCAATCCCGTCTTTCATTCAAGAATGAAACACATTGCTCTGGACTATCACTTTGTACGACAATTTGTTCAAAGTGGTCAAGTTCGTGTAACTCACATCTCCTCCACGGATCAACTTACCAAGCCTCTATCTCGTCCACGCTTTCAAACATTATCTGTCAAGATCAGACTCACATTCTGCGACCGTCTGTCTTGAGGGGATGTGATAGGATACTGAATATCCGTGTGATTGATTCCTATATCCGTGATCAATTCCTCTAATTAATCATGTGAATCATATGTCCATAATTACCATATATTACATTCCGTGTATAGTCTCTCTAGAACGTTTTCTGTAGTGTGTATATATACTCATTCTCATCTATCAGTTAAACTCACAATTCATACAAAGCCAATAGATACGACTTCAGTACCATATTTTCAATTCAATTTTAAAATTTATAAAAATTATAATTTTTAGAAGATTAAAAAAAATCTTGTGAATTTTATTCATCAATAACTTTTTAATAATTATCATAATTTTTTTATGAAAAATATATATTATTGATGAATAAATATGCACAATTACATTTAAAAAAAAACTTATTTACTTTATTTTATTTTATTTAGAGTCGCCAATAATATTTGTTTTGCTGGTCGCGCAACAAGTCACATTAACAAATTATAGAATTTGAAATCGTGTTGCTGAATTAATCAGTGAATCTAATTTTGAGTCCAGATCTATGCGATAAGTCGCATGATCCTGGGAGAAATAAACGAATACCAACTTATCGTGCATCGCTTCTCTCTGCAACATGTAAGCAAATGTGGCTTTTATTAGTGTTTTTGCTAGCTATGTTACATAGAATCGAAAGCGGGTATGCAGAAGCGGATGCGTTCGGAAGCGGAGAAACAAGTTTTTTTAAAACATTAGGAAACGAATACGTGTTGGAAGCGTATATAATATATATATATATAATATATTAAATCTTAATATATATTATGACCAAAATTATGTTATTAAATCTTAATAAAATGGGCTACAAAACTGCTTATAAGCCTACAAAATAATTGTTACTTGTTTAATTTTTTTTTTCAGATCCGCCGCTTCCAATCAACCCCGTTCACATTTCTAATTCGGAGTCATCCGCTTCCAAACACCACTTTTTTGGAATCGTGTTTCTGAGACGATTCTAGGCGTTTCCGCACGCTTCCGTTTCCGCTTCGTTTCCGGAGCGAGAATCGCAGCTCCTTAGGCGATTCTGTGCAACGTAGTTTGATAGCCTCCTTTCCTTTTCTGTATCTTCATTCTTCAATTACGCGTAACTCATTGCTTCTAATTCCGATTGTGATATTCTTTGAAGATACATTTGCTTAATACGCTTTTGATCTAAATTTATCTTCTAGTTGAGATTACGTTCCATCTTGGACGTATGGGATCTGTTTACGGATAAAAAAACAAAAAAACAAAAACATAATAGCTAACCATAAAACCGTGTGGGTATTTAGACATTCGTGGCGAAGAGGGGACAAAAATTACGTTAAGACGCAAATGCACTCATCAATATTGTGACTACACGTACGTTTCTCAAATTAAAGTTTGATATGATCAGAAAAATAGATGAATATAATCAAAATATTATGACAAAAATTTATCGCAAAAAAACTAAGTGGTTATTGGTCTTGTGGCTTTCACTAACAAGAATGTTCACTTGAAATGGATGACTTATGCTTTAAATGTAATATTATCAACACCGAAAAAAAACTATAAATCAAAGATTTGAAACTGTCCAAAAAAAAACAAAACTAGTTTTAGTTTTTTTTTTTTTTTTTTTTGGCACAAATGTCATCTAATGTAATTAAGGTTTGTGATCAAATTACAATGGGCTTACTGTATGACCTTTGAAAGTTACTGTACTTGCGACCCGTCGATAATTTTAACTAATTGCACTTTTCAAATACTATATATAAAACTATATGATCTTATCTTACGTTTCAGTTGTAGGATTGGTAACATAATTAAGGAAACTTTTTATACTCGTTTAAAAAAAAGTTGGAAAATATATTTAGATCCACTAACGTCCCCTTGAACGTTGAAGATAGGGAAAATAGTATAAAAAAACTTTTAACTTTGAACATTTTTCCAACTTAAACATCCAATTTTTTGTGTTTCCACTTAAAACCTCCAATTAAATTATTTTTCCAAAACAAACCTTCAAATAATCTAAAATGTGCGTAAGTTTGGGTTGACTAACGGTCAACATCTAACACCGTTAACAAAAATCAATTTATTTTGTTAAACAATTATTATTTTTCAATTTAATTAGAAAAAACAAAAAAATCATAACGAAAAAAACTAAAACTAAGTAAAAATAAAATAAAACAAAAAATAATATTTTTTTTTTAAAATGTTAACATAATAAAAATAATATTTTTTATTATTAACAATAAAAATTATATTCTCTAAGTAAAAATTATTAAACAAAAATGAATATTATATTAATTAAATGTTTAGAAACTCACTCCATAATTGATAGTATAAACTGGAAGAAAAATGTTTACAAACGTAGTTTCACAAAATAATAACACTGTTATATTAAAAATATATATTAAGAAAATAGTTTTTATTTAGATAAAATAAGTTTTATTATAATATTAAAATTTAATATTATAATCAATTAATTTATTTTTCTTTTCTTATTTGTTAGCATTGTTAATGGTAAATAATATAACAATATTAATTTAATCAATATATATAATGTTGAATTTTAATTAATCTTTACTGTTAATATTATAATGAATTAATTTATTTTTTCTTTTCCTATTTTTTCTGGAAATTATATATTTTTATTTATTTAATTAAAAAGATTATTCCTTTTGTTCAGAAATTTGTATTTTTATTTATTTAATTAAAAATCTAAATAAAAAGAAAAAAACAAAGTTTTGTTAGAAAAAATAATTGAAGATAATTATATTTTTTATTTATTTATTTAAATAAATAATTTTTATTTAGAAGACATAATTTTTTTATTATTTTATTTAGGTTTTCTAATTATATTTTTAGTTTTTTCTATATAAATAGAAAATAATATTTTTGACACAAAATTATTGTTGTTAACGGTGTTAGATGGAACTAACGTTGACCGTTAGTCAACTTAATGTCATGCACATTTTAGATTATTTTAAGGTTTGTTTTAGAAAAATAATTTAGTTAGAGGTTTTATGTGAAAACACACAAAATTAGATATTTTAGTTGGGAAAATGTATTAAGTTAGAGGTTTTTTTATGGTATTTTCCCTTGAAGATAAGCAAATTGACAAGTTATAGACTACATCATACCCATTAGAAAACTTTATAAACACACATTAATTAATAATTACATACATTTAGAGACCCTATCGCGTAGAAATGCCGAAGAGAGAAATGAATAGACAGATACAATGGTAATGGACTTTTGTATAGCTGAAGTTGTAAGGAACCTTTTTTTATATAACGAGAAATGATTCACATGCATGATTGCAAGTTGCAGATAACCAAAGTGGTGTGACCCACATTTAAAATGTTAATAACCTAGTAATTTTGTATTACACAATTGTAATTACATAAACTGGCTTACAATTTCTTAGAAAATTTTGAGTTACAAAGTAAATAGGAATACTAAAATTGATTGGTTGAATGGATCACTAGATGGATACAATTAGTTTTTAACAATTTTAATTAGTAATGAACATAAATAGAAAGTATATTAACTCATATATAGAAAGTATATTTTAAATTTAATTTAAAGTTTTAGTATAATAGAAAGTATATTTGTTTGTTGACATGTACTTTTTAGCGTAATTATTAACTAACAAAACTTTTTCACATTTTTCCAATTAAGGAATAAATTAATTTTGTTATTGTGAATCCAATACATGACAAAGAATGGTATACCTCACACCTATAATCGACTATAACAATATTTTCTTTTAATAAAATAAAAACAAAACAAAACCTATAATAACAGCCAAGGACACAAGCCAAGCTTATCTCATCCTAATTTTGTCGAGTATCAACCCCGCCACAGCCAAACCCATCACGGCTCTCCACAAATTCAAAATCTGCACAATCATTCAACATCCACATTATCAATATCTTATCACTTATATATATATATTCTTAAATTTTAATTATAGCATAGAAGAAATATCCTGACTAAAGATAAAATGAAAATTCACTAGATTACAACTTTTTGGGTTTTGATTTCAAACCTACTAGGCAGGCTACTATCAAAATTTAAAACAACCATTTAAAGTGATTCAATTTCTAAAAAGTTGCCATAAATAATCTTTTTGTTGTTGTTAAAAAGGCTTAAGTAGCCATAAATAATTCTGAACTTCTTCCTAAACGTTTAATAATCATTTTAAAACATTTATGGTATTTTTGAATATCAATTTTCTTTTAAATTAAACTATATTTTGATGATACATGTAAACAAATCGATTTGATAATAAAAAAATCATAGATTTATGGTTAAGTGTTATTAAAACTCCTAATTTACATTTAAGAAAACAAACCTCTTTTCTTAATCTAAAAAAAAAATACTCACTTGAGGGAAAGAAAAAGACAAGTTTTAGCTGGAAAATTAGTTTTTCTTGAAATTGGAAACAAAAATCAAGATTTTAAAATCGACAAGTATAGAGAAGAATTTACCTGGATTGTAGTTGCTGTTGAAGTGTAGATAATATCAGGTAGAAAGCCTTGTAAACCGACATTATAAACCGGTTTACCATCCGGATAAAATAACCCATAATTCCTCTCCGAGATCGGACCCGGTTTAAGATTCTCATTAAAAAGAGCAAAAACATAAACATCAATAGGAACAGATTGTTTCGCCGGAGTTCCTTTCTTTTGTTGAATCAACCTCAACAAATTCCCATTATAAAGCGCTGCGTTCTCCGGCGAAGCTCCGATCTCAGTCTCATCACCTTTAGAAGGCCAACCAGTTTCAGAAATCCTCACTTCAATATCACTATGTCCCAGAGCTTTAATAGCCGAGTAAAGTGCATCAACTTGAGCAAACAACATATTATCATAATGAAGATTAGTGTTTGGATCAACCATGCCTTGATTAGGTTGAAACAAAACATACTCTATTGGAACTTCTTTAGGACTATCTTTATAAGCAAAAAAAGGATAAGCATTAATCAAGAAAGGTGATTTAATTTGAGAATGAAAATCAAGAAGTGGTTGAAGATATGGTATAAACTCTTCTTTAAATGAACCTAAAGAAGGAGGATAAGAGTTTTGAAGAAAATCTAAAGCATGAGCTGAAGTTACGGTTACTTCTTTCTCTAAACCAAGATTGGTTAAAGCTGAGTAAACCGATTTCATAGCCGGTAAAAGACTTGAGATAAGGGTATGATCATTGGTTTTGAAGATTTCGTTACCGACAACTATTGTGGTTATTCTAGTTTTTGAGATATGTGGTTGAAGTCTTTGTTGTAGCCAAGTTTGAGCTTTGGTTGGATCTATTGACATGTTTTGAAGATACTCGTTACCTAAACCAATCATGAACTCAACTTGTGAGTTTGAGAAAGAGAAGAGAACATTTGGATCTGCGTCGTAGAGTTTGACTCTTGTTATGTTTAGTGATTGGAGAAGAACAGCGACTCTTGCCGGAGATGGAAGGTTGTTAGCTATTTGGCCATAGTTGATTCCTACACCTTGTCCCATTGACTTATCTGTAAAAAGAAAACAAATCAAGAATCAAAATTAGAAGCTCTTGGAACAGAGGATTTGAAGAAAGTGAAGATGGTTGAAACCTGAGAGAGTAGTAAGGAAGAGGAGAAGAACTATGAAGAAGAAGGAGAGACTTTGTTTGGCCATGGCAAGAAGAATCTCCTTCTACGACGTCGTTTGACTCCTCTTCTTCCTTTGTTTTTTTTTGTTCTTTCTTTTGAGTTTAAGTGTTTGGTGATAATAATATATAAGATACAAATGTTCTTCGATTCCGCGTTCGTAAGAAAAGTTCACGCCAGGTGTCTCTCACCATTACATATCAATCTATACTTATATTCCTCTTTTACATTATTTTATAATAATGTATTTGTGTGTTTTTGTTGGACCCCATTAAAAAAATACGCTAAAGAAAATCATCACATAAAGGCAAGCAATATGGTTCATTGTTAGTAACTTGCTTGTATTTCTAACCGCAATAAATGTAACATCATGCGGTTTGTATCAACTGCCTAAAAATATAATTATGTAAATTATTTTGATTACTTGGGCCTTTACCCACTATAACAAATTCGGCTAATTTCTTCTGTCTATTACATACATGTATATAAACCTACTTCTGCTATTAATCCAAGCTGTTCTAGGCTTCTAGCTTCCATTTCTTGAATATTCTAATGTCTATTAGTTAGTTGGATATTAAACCACCTACAACAAACGTCACTTGTAATAATAATTGTATGTTTCTTGGGTCAATTTACGTTAAAGTTTAACTTCTATTTTGGAAAAAAAAAACTGATAAATCAGTTTTGTTTTCTGCGTCTACATTATTATATCAGTTTTTGTTGTCATTAATTATATAATATTGCAGTATATGATGATCCCAATATTAGATTTTTTTTTCTAAAATATCAGAGATTAACCGACTTGGAAAGTTACATTTCCCAATACACCCTTTAGACTTATATTCACATGTTCGACAACAATTTAAATGTGAACAACGATTGGGAGGATGGTCAACTTAAAACTCTTACCCCTACTGGTCTTCAAGTCAAACATTCTAAAAACCACTGGCGGCTTGAAATATATGTACAAATCATATTATAAGTTTTTTTTTTTAATTCTATCAAGTTGTATTCGCATATCAGACTAAAATAAAAATAAAGAGACTAGTAAAGAAATATTTGTACCATGTACAATTAATTATTAAGGATTATTTATTTCGTTTCCATTTTAAGTATAAGATTATAAAAATTCACACGTACGTCTCTTTAGAAGTCGAGTTGTCAAACGTGTGGACCCTCTATGCCATATTTGCTTACGTGTATGGTGTTTTTGCATGTTGGATCGATCTTTTCCGTAAAGTTCAACGATTATAACTTTTCTTAACTCTTATTTCTTTTAATTTCCGTATGTCTAATACTTCAATTTGATTTTCATGAATAAATAAGTTTTTTTTAGAGACTCATTAGAGTTTCTTTAAGAGTTTTAGTGATTTGTAACATTTAAGATCTTTATTCAAACTTTTAGAGTCGTTTTGTTATTAATTTTTGGATTATATTTTTGAATCAATCTTTAATATGTTACTCTATCCGTTTATAAATAAGTATCGTTTAAATATTTTTTTATTAAATCTTGTTTTAGATTTTTTGCAAACCTTTAATTTTATCTTCACTGTTTAAATATATTGATCAATAAAAAAAATTAAGAATATATTAATGAGAAGTGAAATAGAAAATTTAATTAATTTTTGAATGTATGTGAAAAAATCTAAAAACACACTTATTTATAAAATGGAGGAAGTTGTGAGAGCTTATGAAGAACATATATTTTATTAATATGTAATGAGATCGATATACACACATTTATACAGAGGATAGGAGATTGTGATATGAGAAGATACAGAGAATATACAGACTTGGTAGACACGTATTAGAATATACACATGAGATACACTCATAATTAGAGTGATTTGTATCTATCTCCTACACGCCCCCGCAAGTTGATCGACCGAAGTGAGACCAATCTTGTCACTTAAAGCCTGAAACCGTTGTCTTGGTAACGACTTTGTCAATGCATCCGCAAGCTGATATGCTGATGCAACATGAGATACACGAAGAAAACCAGACTGCACCAATTGACGAATGAAGTGAAAATCAAGTGCCACATGCTTCATTCGGCTGTGAAAGACAGGATTAGCACATAGATAAGTCGCCCCTACATTATCACAAAATATTACAGGCTGAGACGAAGATTTAATTCCAAGCTCCTCCATAAGATGTGCCACCCAACACAGCTCTGAGGCTGTGTCCGCAACTGCCCTGTACTCTGCTTCCGTAGAGGATCGAGAGACCGACTTCTGCTTGCGTGAAGACCAACTGATGGGGTGAGAGCCAAGATAAACTATGTTGGCACTGGTGGAGGTATAATCATCTTTGTTGCCACCCCAATTGGCATCGCTAAAGGCATGGAGCATGGCTTTGTTATGACGACTGAAGAAGATTCCTTGAGTCTGTGTTCCAGAGAGATACCGTAAGACCCGTTTAGCAGCCTGCCACTGCTCATCGGTGGGCTTGTGCATGAATTGTGAAAGTCTGTTGATTGCAAAAGCAACATCCGGTTACGTAAGCAGCAAATACTGCAAACTACCAACAACCATTCGATATTCACGACCATCTTCAAGTGCCGTACCAGTCATAAGTGTCAATGAATTATTAGAAGCCAAGGGTGTAGTGACCAGATTTGCTGTTAACATGTTTGTTTTTGCAAGCAAGTCAGTGATATACTTAGTCTGAGTTAAGAGAAGACCTTTATCTGTACGAGAAGCCTCAATGCCCAGAAAGTAGCTAAGATGATTGAGATCTTTCAATAAAAATCGTTGGCTTAGCATCTTGATGAACTTTTCGACATTTGCAGCATCATTCCCGGTGATTACTATGTCATCAACATAAACCAGTACATAGAGAAGAATGCTATCACGATCAAGAATGAAGAGAGAAGCATCAGACAAGGAGTTGACAAAACCTGAGGCAAGGAGAAAGTTATTTAGTTCTGTGTACCAAGCCCTTGGGGCTTGTTTTAAACCTTAGAGAGCCTTATGAAGACGACAAATATAATCCGGTTTATCCTTATCAACGAATCCTTGAGGTTGAGACATGTAGACTTCCTCCTTTAGATGCCCTTGAAGAAAGGCATTGTTGATATCAAGCTGACGCAATGGCCAATCATGGGAAACATCATGTCCTAGTATGAGTCGGACCAAAGCTGGCTTGATTACAGGGCTAAAGGTCTCTGTATAATCTACACCTGGGCGTTGATGGAACCCCTTAGCTACCAGACGAGCCTTGAATTTATCAATGTTACCATCCGAAAGACGTTTAATACGAAACACCCAGCGAGAGCCTACAAGATTATATATTGGTTTTGGAGGCACGAGAGACCATGTACGGTTTCGAACCTGTGCATCAAATTCATCACTCATAGAATGTCGCCAACGTTCATCTTTCAGTGCCTGAGCCACAGTCGTTGGCTCCACCTCCAGCCGAGTTTGTGCTGCAAACATAGCATATTTCTTGTTTGGCTTAACAATGTTATTTTTACCTCTTGTCACCATGGGATGTGTGTTTTGGCGTGGTGAACTGGGAGGGATAACTGCCACTGGCTGAGATGAGATGCTTGATATTTCAGTGTTGACCATAGGAGTATCTCGTAAAACGTCAATGGAAGGAGCTGGTTCCAGTGTAGTATCATGCGTCAGACTATGTTCAGCCAAGCCATGTGGAGACCGGGACGCCATGGAGTATGTGCCACAGGTGGTGACTGTTGTTCTGGGTCAGGTAAAGGATTCAAACCAGGGACAGAGACAGGCAGAGTGACTAGCGATGGAGAGCATGAACTACCAACTGGAGAGACAACCTGTGGAAAAAAGGGATGCGAAGACGATAAAGGAGGCTGAGTAAGAGAGTTTAATGAACTAAATGGAAATATTGTTTCATGGAATTGTACATGACGAGAGACAAAGACACGTTTAGAAGAGGGCTCAAGACACATGTAAGCATTTTAAGTAGGAGAATAGCCAAGGAAAACACAAGGAGAAGAACGCGGTTGAAGTTTGTGTTTGGCATATGGTCTTAGCCAAGGATAGCAAAGGCATCCAAAAACACGTAACTTAGTGTAATTCGGAGCTAGGCCAAAGAGGGACTCAAATGGAGAAGAGAAGTTTAGTGTGGGTGTAGGAAGACGGTTTATTAAGTATACCGTTATGGCAAAAGCATAAGACCAAAAGGTGGCCGGAATAGAAGAGTGGGAGAGAAGAACTAAGCCAATCTCAACTATATGCATGTGCCGTCTTTCCGAAAAACCATTATGTTCAGGAGTATGTGGTGGTGTAGTGAGATGGGTGATCCCATGTTTGGCAAGATAGTGAGACAAGGCCATGTATTCTCCACCATTATTAGAATAGAGAGTGCCAAAACGGGTGTTAAACTTGTTTTCTACAAGCTCCTTAAAGCGAATAAAAACATCAAATGTATCTGACTTGAGTTGGAGTGGATATAACCATACATAATGAGTGTAATGATCCACAAAAATTATATAATACTTGAAGCCATCACGGGAAATGACTGGTGATGTCAATACATCAGAAAACACAATTTCGAGTGGTTTGGTGGTGAGTAAAGAAGATTCTGAAAAAGGAATTTTGTGGCTTTTGTTTACTGAGCAAGCATTACATAACAGAGATGATGTTTTATTGGAAATAGGAAGCGAATGAATTGAAACAGCTTTATGTAAAATACAAAGGCACGGGTGCCCAAGACGAGAGTGCTAAATAGGCATGAGACTTGTTATTGAATTAAAAACAAAAACAGATGAGTCATCTCGTGAAGGCCATTCATACCCGCCATTGCTAGTTTTTCCGGTTAACATTGGCGCCCCCGTGTTGAGATCCTTCACCTGAAAAATGTCGGGGAAGAATTCCACCGAAACAAGATTATCAATACAGAACTTTCGAACTGAGATAAGATTACGTGAAATATCGGGAACACGTAAAACAGTGTGAAGATTTAGTGTATAAGGAGAGTGCTGTAATGAAAGAGAACCAGTGTAAGTGATCGGAAGTCCATTTCCATTGCCAACCATCACTTCTTCACTGCCAGAGTATGGAGAATGAATGGCAAGGTTGGCCAAGTCTGAGGTGATGTGGGGCGAAGCCCCACTGTCAAGAAGCCAAGATGACAGATTTGGTGGTGGCGCTGAGACGTTATACGCACTCGGAGACCAGTTAGAGGAGCCCCGGGTAGAGAGCGACGTAGAGGACTGAGCAGATGCAGAGACGATGGATGGATGTTTTAAGGCTGTAACCTTGCATTCCACATGCTTGACACTTGCCAAGGTATGGTCGGATCGGGCGTGGTTCCTCGATTGATTCGAGAGGCATTGTTGTGTGACTGGTTCCCATGATTAGGCTTCCAGTTCCTGTTCCGATTTTGGACGTGATTGGCTGTCACCGAAACGGGACTGTTGGTGTTGAACGCTTGATAACCTCCTCACGATTGAGCAATTTCTCATGAAGTTCCGGAAGGATATCGCAACATCACGATCGTGAATAGATTCCACAACCTGTTTGTATTCATCACCAAGGCCATCTAGAACGATGTCGGTGAGGTCTTCCGAGTCAATAGGACTTCCAAGTAGGCAGTGCATCAGCCTTGATTTTGATTTCGCTGCATGAACTCATCTATCGTCTTGGTTCCTTTTGACGCAGGCTTCAGTTGCTTTCAGCTTTAATGTGACCGCGTGGGTTTTGAGATATGGAGGCGAGTGTCATCCAAGCTTCAAGGGACGTGGTTGCACTTCGCGATTAGGGGCTGCTGGCATCTCAATCGAACCGATGAGTAGAGAGAGACAGTTTTGTCTCTGCCAAGCGACAAACTCAGGGTTTGGAATCTCAACACCTGAGGAGGTGATCGTCGGTGACGGTGGAGTGACGGTGGTGTCAATAAACTTGACGAGATCATGGCCTCTGAGAAGAGATTTGATCTGGATGCTCCAGGTCAAGTAGTTCACAGACGTGAGCTTTGTGACGTTGAGCATGGTGATGGAGAAGGGCATTTGTGAGTCAGTGGAGGCGGAGTTAATCACGCCAGAGCGAGCGGAAGAAGAATTCTCAATTGACATGGAAATCGAGAAAAGAGAGAATCAAAGAGAGAAGAGATCGATTTGTGTTTGGTGTTTTGAAACTTTACAGCTCTGATACCATGTGAAAGCTTATGGAGAACATATATTTTATTAATATGTAATGAGATCGATACACACACATTTATACAGAGGATAGAAGATTGTGATATGAGAAGATACAGAGAATATACAGACTTGGTAAACACGTATTAGAATATACACATGAGATATACTCATAATTAGAGTGATTCGTATCTATCTCCTACATAAGTACGGTTTTAGAATGGTTTTTTATAGAGCTTTAATTTTCCCAAGTTTAGTATTGCTCACTTCACTTCTACTGCTCACCAACAAATTTGAACATATGTACTTTTTTAATCAAAATTTTAACATCGAGTGAACAGTTATAGTGATTTGATAAAATGCTAAAGTTAATTAAAATAGAGAATATAAAAAATATGTGGCGTCATAGGTCGGCGTGAATCTCAGGGACCAACACGTCTCGATCACCGCCTTCAACGCCTGATCCTCACACGTGCTTCCTTTAATCGTTTGTTTCTCAATAATCGGATCTATTAATTTTACTACGGTTGTTTTGGGCTAATGGTTAAAGATAGTGGTTCATTTTTAATTTGATTTTTGGTAAAAGAGATATTACACTATGTAATAATCTATTAGTAAAGGTTGATTGTAGACTATTTTCTCCGTTTCAAGTTAGTTATTATTTAAAATTGTTTCATACATATTAAAAAAATATTTAATTTTTTTGTTTTATCATTAATTAATTTTATTTTTTTGGTTAAGACAATAAAATAAGAGGGATAAAGTTAATTTTTTTATCAAATATATACATTAAAAACATAAAATAATAATTAATATAAAACGAATTTTAAAGTTTAAAACGATAACTAATATGAAATGGAGGAAGTATGTAGGATATGATTTGTAATCGAATCTAGAGACACTAGTACAATTATTCATAGTAAATGAATTTTACACACATGGCACACTAATACTATGAATTTCAAAATGTGCTTCAGTCTCAGATTCCTAACGGCTTTTAATCCCATAGGATGATTCATTAAAGGGATCGTTGACTGACACATAGAGACACCATTGCAATTGTTAAAAACGAAACCCTCGATAGAGGGACGATACAAAATCTAGATTTTTTATTTTTTTTATAAATCGTGGAAATTCCAGATTTTTAGTCTATAATCTCTTTTGATATTTGAAACTAGCATTTAATCCATTCTTATTTAAATAATACATCTCCGTATCAATGGGGTTTAAACCCGGAATACAAAAAAACCAATCATCTTATACTACAAGTAGGCCACCACCTCATTGATTAAATATAGAATTATTATGATTTAAATTATGAAGTGATGAGATATGTTGTATGTGGTGAACTATTATGGGTAAGATGGAAATCATCTAGTCACGACCACGCATATTCCACTAAAAAAAAATCAATAAGAGCTTTACTTAAATTGGATTATAAATTTGTTGCAAAACAAAAAATCGCTGATGTGGTGATGATGTCTCGTTCTTCCTTTAGCTTTTGCTATATATTTTTTTAATAAATTTTATATACTATTGGGCTATTAGTCGAACGTTATGTATATAAATTAATCAGGTGGTAACTCTATAATTGGTTAAATGACCGTTTATAGGGTGAAAATTAACAAAATCTAAATGTTGTGGAAAATCTTCAAGATAGATTGTTCACTAGCGTATGAATTATATGTAATAGAAATATATTGGAATTGTCCCCAGTTGGATGTTAAGTAACGTAATTTTTATAATCTCGTATAGGTTGGATAGTCAAGTAATGTGGTCTTTATAGAGTATGTTGTAATTCTCTATCGTAAACGTGAAGACTGTATATTGGAATAATCTCGTATAATTGTATAAGTTGGGTGGTTGAGTAATGAGGTTTTTATAGAGTATGTTGTAATTCTCTATTTTTGAGCTAAATTTTAGATGTGAATTAGGCTAGCATTTCTAATAAATATTGAAATATTGCTGTGATATTAAAAAAAAAAAAAAAAAATTCTAGCCTTCAGATTCAGCAAAAACATCATTTAATTTGATCCCAAAAAGAATAGGAAAACAACGAGTGTAAAAAGAGCTGACTCACATGGGTGCAATTATACAAAAGATCCACAGTGGATTCTGCCTACGTATGTGCTTATTTCCTAGTGAAAAGAGGGGAAAAACAAATGTTGTTGCTTTTAAATTTTTTGATAAATGTGAATATATTACCAAAACTAAAAGAGTTTAGTTAACAAATGCTTTAAAGGCAAGTAATTTTAGAAGCCAATTTGAAAGAAAAAAAACTTAGGAAGAAGCTAATTAGATAGAGGCAACATGAAGTTAAATTACGAGTACATGAAGGTGCATCTATTGTAATCAGAATAAAGGTTAAACAGAGCCAAAAATTCCAATTTTTAACATATACAATATCGATATGAAGTTTCTAGTAGGCATGTAGTTTTGATCTTCTTCCCTTCACCCAATAGTTTGATTCACACTTGTCGCTCGAACGAAATATAACTTTTAAGGGCAAACAAAAAACCAATTGGCTTTGGCTTATGGTGTTCTTCTCGTTGAACAATCAGATATTCCCATTTGTTAATTGAATGAACCCTATTGGGTCAAAGGGTTATGATCCGACAAGAAGAATCATAAGCTCTCTATCCTCAAAGCCAATTGGTTATTAACTCAATTACTCATGCTTTCTTATATACTAGATGACATCCTTAAAACTTTCCGATGTGGGATTCATTATGGTCTTATCTACGTATTATTTCAATTCGCCTAAGGTTTACTTAAACCTCAAGGAACTTCTTTGGTCCTCCTAGGCTTATGTATGTTTTTAGTGGCCCTTTTGGCCCAAACAAAACGTTTAATTAAGTACAATGAAAAAAAAACAAAAACCCTAGAATTTAATTTACATTTAGCTCATCATTCATACTTAAATTGTACGTTTACGTAGTGATTTTGATTGAATTGGTTTTGTTCATGCTCTAGTGATGGGGTGCGATAGAATTAGCGAATGGCCGGATTCTTTGCTAATTCAGATATTCTTAAATTTTCCTACCAAAGATTCAATTACGACAGGCGTTTTATCGATTCAATGGAGGAATCTTTGGTTATATGTTACTTCGCTTACTAGACTTGAATTAAAGCTCAAGGAGTTCCCACTTAATGGAGAAACCTTTGCGAGCTTCGAAGCCATGGGTCACACCTACAAAAGTTGAAGATAAAGGATAATGACTACAAAATCAATGTATATAACGGATTAAAGGAGTTGATAGCTGGATTCAACATCTAGATGTTGAAACTATGAAATATCAATATTGCACATATTTCATGCCTATGAACATTTATATGAGCAAGACAGCAGTGTCTTTAAAGCTTGTATATATATGTAGGACTTGAGAATCGTGAGATTGTTGTTTCTCTAATATATACCTAAGTCTCAAAATTAATTTACGGTTACAAATCTAATGATGGTCTTTTGATTGTGGAGAAGCTCATCTCAGGATGTTCTGTTCTTGAAGATCTTACCATGGTAAGGATTTGTTATAAAGATATTTTGTTTAATGTTTGATACGCAATCTAATGGAAACGTGGTAAAGAATCTGAGTTCCTTGTTCACGATAGATCTTGGATCTTGATACTAAATTTAATGTAAGTATATATGTTGGCAGTCCTTTGGAATCAAATGATTTAAGCAAGAGAGATATCATTTTTGATATTTTTTCATCGGTATTTCCAGTGTACAATACATGATCATCTCCCAACGTTCATAATCCTTCTTTAAGTTGAGACAAATAGACTTTTAGATGATAATTTCTGTTGCTTAGTTTGATCTCAACCTCGGTTTTTTGGAGGATGAGGAAAAAAAAAATCTTGAAATAATGATGAACACACAAACCAACAATAAACCAGAATGATTGGTTTGACATTTAACCATTTTATTAACCAGTAGCGACCCAGTGAACAATTCATCAACACTAAAAGGCATATCCTGAGTCATTTTCATACAAATGCATACCTTAAAACCACACAATTTCGTTTAACCAAACTGATAATAATAACTATAAAGATCACTCAAATAACAATTTTTCATCATTACCAAATAGAGAGAGGACTTAGAAGAGCTCAGTTTCCTTGTGGGTATGGATCACACAGTCAGACTGTGGGTAAGCCACACAAGTCAAAACATAACCATTCTCCAAGTGGCTATCGTCGAGAAATGAACCATCCGACTGGTCAACGTTCCCCGTCACAATCTTACCAGCGCAAGTGGAACACGCACCAGCTCTGCAAGAGTAAGGCAACTCAACTCCTGCTTCTTCAGCTGCATCCAAGATGTATTGGTCATCTGGGACTTCGAATTCGTTTTCTTGACCATCTGGTCCTATGAGCTTGACCTTGTATACCGCTGACATCATGGCGCCTGAGTTGGCTGAGCATTTCAAACCAAAGGATCTTGAAACCTTATTGGTTGATCCAATGGAGAAGTTGTTGCTCTTGTTAACATTGAGCTTGTTGGTTGGCTTGCTTCTAAGAACCGCCTTGGTCATGCTAGTGGATGAGATTCGCACTGTCGCCATTCTTGTTTTTCACCTGCGTATCTACAAGATTACAGTTCAGGGTTCCGCACAACATTAATCATAGCTAATCTAATCTGCTTTTTCAGAAAAGTTTATCCAAATGTATACTTACACTCACTCTAAATCACAGTTCACATCAACATGCTAAGTTTCTAATAAACATATTACTAACAAATCAAATTTGTTCCTAGAGAAATAAAAACCAAAACTTTAAACACAAAATTGTAACAATGTGCATCAAAAGTAGCAAATGGAAACAAAAACCAAAAGTGAATCTGTTTCCAATAGCAAAATGATGTGAAATTTTTTTAATATATGGAGCGTAATGAGAAGATTCAAGCTTAATAAAGCTATATCAGACCTTCACTCGATGCTCCAATAATCACTAATTGACTACTTATAAAATGATAATTAATCACTAAACATGTTTAAATCAACTCTGACCAAATAAAAAGCTTGAAATCGTAACTTAAAACTATACATACAACAACAGAGAACGTTGACTTGAACAAATCATAAAATTCATCATTGAATCGAAATTTGTAATTAAAAAGATAATAAGTTGGGTTAACATCTCAATCGCAATAATCTAAGATCAAATCGGTCACTATCAGATAACGAATCGGAATATATTTGATTTTTTTGTCCCCACAAGAACGAAATTAAAAAAAAAAAACAACAACAAACAAGTAAACATCGTTCATTAGATCAAACTTAGAAAACAACGAGAAAGTAATAATTATTCAAATATAATCTGAGAATCTATGAGATGAAACTTACAGAGAAAGAGAGAGAGATTTAGAGAAGAAGGAAGGAGAAGGTGGCGGAGACTACGAGAGGGTTGGTGGAGACGAGAGAGAGGTGAAACCAAATTATATAAAATGGAAGAAGGCAAGTGTGGCTTTTGGAAGGCCGTGACGGCCCAACTTGTCACCTGAGACGCCTTAATTATTTTTCATTTTTTTTTAAAAAATGTTATTTCTAGTTTAAATTAATTCATTTAATTAAAATAAATCGTTTGCTATAACAGGAAAATAAAAAATCATCTGTTATAAAAATCTCCGCCTATCCGACATTCGCTTAGTCTTTCACCTTGGCCTCGACTAATACTTAATCGCTAGGTCCATTTTTGCCGCAAGATAATTTTTTTTTTTTGTTATTCAGACATTTAGATTGAGATTTTATGATATTTTACAATAACTTATGTTCAAAATTTTAATAAAAATCATAATTTGTTTTTAAAAAATATGTTTTTATGTCTTTAATGCAATTTTAAAAATAATATTATAGAAAAATTTAATTATAATGAATTAATATATTTTAAAAACATTAAAATAGTCTTAAAACTCTAAAACTAATCCCCGTTTAATCTCTGATTTATTGGTTAGGCGCTAGGCCCACCCTTGCCGCCCGACTAACGCCTAGCGATTTTTAGAACATTGAAAAAATCATATTGAAAAATGGGTATTGTAGTAATTAAGGGATGATCACTATTCACTAATTGTGTTGGAGAGAACAAATTCATTTTTTCTTTGTTCTTTTTTAAAAAGTTAAATCTTCTGTTATGTGGGGACTGATGTGACGTCGAACTTCTTAACTGTTAACGGTTTGACTAATTATGATAGGATCAATTTGTGTTTTAAAACCAAATTTTGTAATTAGTGTCTGTATTTTATAATTTTAACTATGTTTAGTTTTGTTAGTTAAACTTTTAACAAATAAAATAATTTGATTAGAATTTAATAGAAAGTTACTCAATTAAATTTTTTTTCACACGGTAAAGGTTATAGTGATTGTGAAGAGTTCCCTACTTATTATACCAAACAAACATTCTAGCAAAACTCCAAAAATTATTTTTTATTTGTTAAAAGTTTAACTAACAAAACTAAAATCTATGTAAGTTTTGTAGTCTATAATAATCATAATGAACAAAAATATTTTACAACTAAGTGTTAAATAAAAATATGAAAAAACTAAATGATAAAATAAAGACTGAAACTGAAATAAAAGAAAAACCAACTTAATCTTAGAGAAGAACTCCTGAATGCATACGGCTATACCCTGGCTGTCCATAAAAAATGTGAATCCCCCAATCTTCTCTAAACATTTTCTTGATATTATAAAATTTAGAGTTGTCTGCTTATTACTTTTAAATTTTAACGGGTTGGAGATTGCTGTTACTATCTACGATCTTCAGATTGTGAAAATAATTGGTCTTACTTAAGTCTTCATCAAAGAAGTGCCTCGGAGCCCATATGTGTTGTCGTGTGTCGATCAGAACTATGCAAGTTCACAATTTATCCGGTCCATTGCACCTTGCGTGAGTAATTATCTAAATCCGTAAAATTTTCAGGCATTTAATATCTAACCAAGAATTATTTTGATTCCAAACTCAATTACCAATTTTTTATGCTTTCGATCTGGTATAATTCATTAAATAGAATATATAACTAATTAAATGAAATAAAAAAATTCGTAAAGTAAACAAAATTTTAAATATAAATACTAATAAAAGTTATAATAGTCTACGTGTGAAAGTAAAAATCAGACATATTATCCAACAAACGAATAATCTTGTCTTGTTGTCCTTGTATAACAACGGATATGCATAGTTAGAATAATTAACTTTATTTATTGTATTGGTCAAATTACTCAAATATATATGATTAAATTGTAAAAAATAGGAAAGAGAGAAAGTTATGAACGAACCTGCCATTCAACTTCGTTGGTGTTGAGATCATTTGTGTCAATCTATCGAACTAATCCAAATTTGGGAGATGCTGAACCCGATTTCTCTATTTTTTACTACGAGATTCCACACATTTGTCATTGTTTTTGTTCCGTGTAGTTTTTTGTGAAATATGCCTAGATAATTCTGCATACTATCATTTTAAATCAAAAATTTACCATAATTAATAAAGCTAGTTTCTAAAACATACAATATACACTAACAGTGTTTATGATGTTTGTAAACCAACCATTTTTTTGACAAAAAAATCTTTATGCTATAAATAAAAGAGATTTAGAAAAAATTATTCGCTTGTTATTATCTTATTCATGAGTTAAAAATTAAGCAAAAACAAATAAACTATAAACAAAACATTAGCAAAATATAAGCAAAATATAATTAGATTTGTTTTCATGTATGTCTTTAATAATGTAATGCTTAATTATTTATATTACTTTTAAAACGTAATAAGTAATAGTTAATTTGTTCATTTTAACGACAAAATAAGAAATATTTTGACAATTTGGGTTGAAAAAGCCTATTAAAACACTGATTTTGTATCAATTTATCTTTTACTGCTATGTATATGAGTTCAGCAATATGTTATGGTTTAATTTCAGACTTTTTACTGAACTTATGGCATCTGTTTTGATAAGTTTTGGGAGTATTCAAAATAGAAACATGATTCTACCTCTTCAATTATTTTCGGGTCACTTAATGGAGCTTTAAATTCTATGGAAACCATTTTTTTTTCTTTTAACCATTATAGCTTTAAAATCACAAAAACTATATGATTAAAGTTTTTCCTATTTCCATATGTATTGCTTGATTTTCTAGCTTCATAAAATTATGGAGGGTCAGGGTATAGCTGTATGAGTTGCTTCTTTATTTCAATTTCAGCCTTTATTTTTCATTTAGTTTTTGTCCATTTTTTTATTTTTTATTTAACACTTAGATGTAAAAGATCTTTGTTTATGATGAGTATTTTAGACTACAAATCTTACATAGATTTTATTATTTAGTTTTAGAATTCTAAAAACAATAAATTGAATAACACTAGAATTTAAAAGAATGTATAAATTATATAATTGAATAACACTATATTTTTATAGATTGCTAAATTCTTTCGAATTCAACAAAATTCCTACGTTGAATAATCTTAAAACTGTATATATTTGTTTCGTTTGTCTAACATTTTTATTTATTTTAGATTGTAAGTTGATAAACATTACAATGATACTAATATCACTATTAAATTAAATATCCCCCATCAATATTAATATATATTATAAAATTTGAAGACTAAAAGTATTTATAATGAATACTTAAAGTTGCGTAATGGCCTTTTGTTGGTATATGAGTGAGACCAAAGGTCAACAAAGTGGGAAGATGGGCAATTCATAATCTTACAAGAGCGTCCCTTGATCCACGCCATTGGACGTATGCAACACTTAGGCTCTACCCCAAGGCCCTACCCTAAGGAGGTGTTCCCTAATTTTTAATGTATAAAGGCTTTAAAGTTTAAACAAACAAACTAATTAAAAATTTAAACAAACAAAATAATTAAAATTTAAAGGATGATAAACATCTTAACCAACAAAAATAATAAATAAACCTGAAAAACACATTTATATTATATTTTATAAAATCAGTTTAAATTCATATATGAAAATTTAGTAAATAAAAGAGAGTTGATTATCTAATAGTCATAAATTTCCAACAAACTTTCTTGTAATATACAAATAGACATAGGAAATCCTTTTAGCAAAAGAAAAATATATACAAATTGACATAAAATTATTCATTTCAAAAATTCCTGGATTGAGAAGATGAAGAATACCAATTAGATGTATAATTTTTTTTTTTGCTAAAAATAAAATAGATGTAGAAATTTGCTCACTACTCTCTTGACTTTCACCATCGGAACTCTAAGATGAAAATCTATCAGATGCAGAGACTTGTTTACTGCTTTCTTGGCTTCTATCATTGACATTTTGAGATGAAACTCTTAAAGAAAATTTACAAAAGGTAGAAATTTGTTTACTACTTTCTCGGCTTGCGTCAACTAAACTCTTATAATTGCTAGAAATATCACTAGTTTCATCTTTCGGCTATATACAGTACAACTACATAAGTATAAAAATGTTAGAATTGCTTAATTATGTATATGACATGGAATAATTTTTAACTAATTTCAGATTAACAGAAATTAGTTAAATGCTTTGCAAATAAATAAGTATTATTTTGTTCTTTTCTCTCATTTTTCCATCGGTAACATGTGGAATCACTTCCACAGTTCCACAAAACACCACCACAATTTCTTTTTGGATTAAATATAACTTGAAGATCAAAAATGTATTTTAGATAATGATCAATAGTTATTTTTTTTTAACAACTGACTTTTTTTTTTAAAACAACTGACAAAAGGTTAGAAATGATCAATAGTTATTTTATCTGAATTACCTCGGGTATGTATTTTAATTACACAAATTATTCATTCAATTAGTAAAATTAACTACTTTATTACCTTTACCCTACATGTTACCTATATTACCCGACCTTTTCTCCTTAAGAGTATATTTCGGATAGTAATTTTTGATACTCTTATTATCATTATGCTACTCTTACCTTTGATTACCCTATCTTTTACCCTTAATGCTCAGGGCTACAAGAAACAGTAAATAAATAAAATTATTCAAGAGACGATCGAGCCCCTAACCGGGTTGCAAGTTCTCCTTCCGCTTAACCCTAGAAGCATTAACCCAAACATGATTGGCACAAAACAGAGCTAAGACCAATCATCAAAGCCACTGTGGAGCGAATCATGAAGCACTGAAAACAGTAGCTTGAAACTAACAAGTAGACATCTAGCCATCTAATATTTGTCGATATTTCTAAAACCAGATCGTTTTAGCACCGTTTATTCATCAAAAAGTAGCTAAAATGGACAATGATTCAACATCATTATTAGATGCTGGTCATATTTTTCTTACTAATCAAACACAAAGCAAAATCCTGAGATCAAGGAGTGAGTGAGAGCTCAGAAGATCCTTTGTGGTGGTCCCATGGTGCTCTTCAGGTACAAACACCTTACCTGCAAACAGATTCAAACCAAAACCAAAACCAAGATTAGAGACTGATTTAGAGAAAGAGATTAAAATGTCTTTCAGAGGAAACAGAGCTAGAGACACAATCATACATTTTGCCAATTCTTTTTCAAGAGCGAGACAAGGAAGTTGACACTCATCTGCACATTTTGAAAGAGCTGCTTCTCTTCCATTGAAAGGTTACCAACAGCAACACCCATACACAGAACTTTCTTCAACTGGAACTTCACTGTTGCTTTGGTCTCATTCACCTTTGATTCCAATGACTCTTGGTGACTCACAAGGGTAGGGAACTTTCCTGCAAATCAATCAAGACAACATGAAGAAAGTTTAGACAAAGAGCATGAAAATGAAACCTATAATGACCAATAATATACTCATGAGTTATCGAAGAAACTTGCCTGCCTTGTTCAGACCAGGTCCAAGAAGACGAGGAATCTGCTTAATGACAGATTCAGAAGCCAAGAAAGCATGGTACTTCTTAGCAAGCTTTTTAACAAGCTTCTTGTTTTTGTTAAGCTTCTTCAAAGCCTCAACATCCATGTAATCAAGTCCCATCTTCTCCGCCTATCAAACCCAAATCAAAATACTTTATATCAATCTCCAATACAAACACAAGAATCAACACTGAAGAATCAATTCCAAACAAATTGAAACACACCTCCTCAACATGCTGAGCATCTCCAAGCATACAAATCTTCATTTTGGGACGAGGAATGTGTGGGAGCTTAACAGAACCACTGAAACGCTTATCCTTTTGAGGGTCATAGTTCTTAAGACCAATCTGAAGTTCAATAGTCTCCACAAATTTACGTTTTTTCTCCTCAGATTTGCCCTTAACAGTTGAAATGGCTTCTCTCAGAGCCTCACTCTGAAGCTTACTATACAACAAACAAACCCATTTCACCAAATTAGATTAACAACAACAACAAAAGCAATCTACTTTAGTTTTCAATCAAACCATATGATCCACTAAACAATAATTACTCACTAAGCCATCAAATTCTAAGCATAGGAATCAAAACTAAGCCTATACCAAAACTAGAGATCTATAATGAAATTGAAAGAAGCGTAAAGGAATGATCTTTATAAGTACCTCATCCTGAGTTTCTTCTTAGTTTACGAATCACTGATCCTTGAAACAAGAAAAAAAAAAAACAATATGATCAATTGGAGTGAAAATTGTCTTAGTTGAGAGCTAAACACTCTTTTTTTTTTCAATTAGAAATCGAAAATGTCATAGGTATGCTCAAGAAATTACAATAAACGAAGGAGGTGAAATGAGAAGTGACGATGTCGGAGAGAGACGAACCTGAAAGCTGAGACTAAAACCCTAGCTCAATTGGTTTCATTAAATTGGGTCTTTGTTAATTGGATCGGCCGGTAAAAATCATTATAAAATAAGCCCAACTTTTAATATCTTTTGCAAATCAAAAATGTTTTATATTTAATTTTTAAATAAAATTATTTAAGCTGCAAAAGATTGGGTTCTTGATTAAATTATGGCCTTTTCGGTTACATACATAGTTTGATCGGGTTTGCATTAAAAAAATAATGGTAAACAGAGTTGTTTGTCCAAACATAAATGAGAAAATCCCATAAAAAGACTTTTAATGTGGCAAATATTTCCATTTAAAATCTCCAATTTTTTTTTATTCCCCCAGTTGAAACCTTTAATATGAAACTTTTCTTAATTTAAATATTTAAAGTGGCATCTCGGTTCGCACCGACACTTCAAATCATAGAAAAATTAACAAGTATACTATGTAAATATGCATTTGTTAGATGATAACCAAAACGATTCGCAATTAACTGTTCCATCGATGGGGTTATATGTTCTGTAAATGCAGTTAACTATTCCATAAATGGAATTAACTATTATGTGATTTGAAGTGTCGGTGCAACTGTAATGTCATTTTGAAATTTTAAACTAGCAAAAATTTTACATTTGAGTTTTAAAATAGAAGTAAAAAACTTTGGAGGTTTAAAGTAAAAGAAATATTTATTTGAAAATTAAAGATTAAACTTGAATCCAAACCAAAATCAAAACCATATCAAATCACCTATATTATATAACAATTTACTTTAGTTATCATCATTCAAAAACAGAATCCTAAAAACCAAAACCTCAAAACCTAAACAAACCCATATTCAAATTGGATTGTTAGCAATCTTCAATAACTATGAACAAGTATTCATTTAAAATTTGATTTAATAATTAAAATTGATATTTAATCCCACACATAACGTGAGATACAATCTAGTTAATTAAAATTTTAAAATTAGTCTCATAAGAAAAGAGAGTTCTAAAGATTATGTTCGGGTATTGGGTTGATATAACTTTTGATCTTCTCCGAGTAATAGTGACCTTAGAACCGCATCGCACGTACCATCATAGTGCACGATCAAATGTCCACCCTGAGGTATCACCCAAATTTGAATCATTATGTGCAAATACTATAATATTATACTTCCATTTGTATTTTACCTTTGAGTTTACATTTAGCTTGGAAATGTTTTATCATTTATAAATATGAATTAAAAAAATTAACATGTAAACGCAAAGAAATAATGTTAACATTTTAAATTATGATAATTATCTATGATCAAAAGTTATTAGAGCGCATTTCTTTTTTACCTGTGAGGTATGTGTAATTTAGGCAACTCCAAGTAGGATATGATCCCATGGAAACTCCAATTAGGTAAAACTTGGGTCCTATCTGCAACTCACGAGCAAGTTCTTCTATGTCGAATGCTTCACTTTCCAACGAGCGTTTCGAGTTTGGGTCTGAATCTCCATATCCGGCACGGTCGTATAGCAGAAAATATACACCTAGCTCTTCTATCAACTCCTAAAAATTTATGTGAGATAAGATAGTCAACTTCACCAAAACCTTAAACCCTCAAAAGACCAAAAGGATATAGTGACAGTTATTTAAAGTATTATTATACCTTTAGTTAATATACTTATAAGTTTATTTGTTCCAATTAATAACCTGAGATTATAGGGATAAAAATGGAATTATATTTTAAAAAATAATGATGAAGTCTTGTACTTTTGAAGCAGAGAAGTTCATTTCTTTGGAGCTCCCAAAGCCATAAATTAGAATGATCTTGTATTTGGCTTCATCCTTTGGAACACCTCTCTCTTTATAAGCTAGAAATCTTCCATCTCGGAGCTTAATTCTATACACTAAATCTGAAACTTGATTCCTCTGTTTCCACAACATCAGTAATTGAGTATATACACTGAGAAAAGCTAACAAGTTTCCAGAAGAGTCAGAGAGAAACGTACCTGGCAAGAAACCAATGACTTTGATTCTTGGAGGAAGCTAAAAATGCTTAGAAGATTTGTTTTGGATTTTGGATTTTGGGATGATGATGATGCAAGATGAGGAAGAAAGTTTGAATAAGAAGAAGTAAAAAAATATTTTTTTGTTGTAAACTAGAGAGAATTATGGGGAAATTTCGTGTGTTGTATTATTGATAATGAGGTTCCAATAGAACCTTTATATAGGAATCAATACAAGAGATAAAAGGTAAATCCTATTCGGAATAGGAAAAGTATAAACCGTCTTAAGTCTCATCGGATATGGGCCTGATGGACAAGAACTAGAGTTTGACAATCCACAATGATTTATAACACTCCCCCTTGGATGTCATAACTCTAAGAGCTCGTAATACGCTTTGGATGTTGCCTCATTAAAACCTTTCTCAGAAAACCCAGTTGGGATAAAACTGAGATAAGGAAAAAGAGTACAACACGACATTCCCCTCGTTCAACATCATCGAATGTCTTTCAATCTTCGCATTCCAATCTGATGTATTAGCTTCTTGAATGTCGAGGTTGGTAGAGACTTTGTAAATAAATCTGCTGAATTCTCACTTGAACGAACTTGTTGAACTTGGACTTCTCCATCCTTTTGTAAATCGTACATAATGGTCGGTTCCTCCTTTCCTTTGGACATCCCATAATCTACTCTAATATGTTGAGTCATTGATCTCAACCAAACACATTCACGGCTAGCTTCATGCATCACCAAGATTTCTGCATGGTTGGACGATATAGTAACAAGAGTTTGCTTCATGGATCGCCAAGATATAGCCGTACCACCGTGAGTAAAAACATATCCTGTTTGGGATTTAGCATTGTGTGGATCCGAGAGGTAACCTGCATTCGCAAAACCAATCAAACCATCTTTGTTATGGTTAGTATAAAATAATCTCAAATCTTTCGTTTCTTGTAGGTAACGTAGTATATGTTTAATCCCGTTCCAGTGCCTTTGGGTCAGACATGAGCTAAATCTTGATAATAAATTCACGACAAAACATATATCTGGCCTAGTGTGGCTCGCCAAATACATCAAAGCTCCTATGGCACTTAGATATGGCACTTCGGGACCAAGGACGTCTTCATCATCCTTCTTTGGACCGAATGGATCTTTATCCAAGTCAAGGGATCTCACAACCATGGGGCTAGACAATGGGTGAGATTGGTCCATGTTAAATCTCTTGAGTACTTTCTCTGTATATGCCATTTGATGCAAAAGGATTCCATTATTTATGTACTCAAGTTGTAACCCCAAACAAAATCTTGTTTTTCCTAAATCTTTCATCTCAAATTCTTTCTTTAGATATTCGACTGTTTGGGAAATTTCCTCAGAGGTTCCTAGGATATTCAGGTCGTCTACATACACTGCGATGATTACAAACCCCTTAGTAAATTTCTTTATGAATACACACAGATTTATGGGGTTGTTCTTATAGTCCTCTTTGACTAGATATTCACTTAGTCTATTATACTACATTCGACCTGATTGTTTCAATCCATAAAGACTCTTATTCAACTTTATACAATGTTGTTCTCGAGAACTTTCTTTATCTTTGAGCTCAATTCCCTCTGGAACTTTTATATATATTTCATTATCCAGTGGACCATATAAGTATGCGGTTACAACATCCATTAACCGCATATCCAAATTTTCTTTTATGGCCAGACTTATTAGGAATCTAAATGTTGTAGCATCCACCACAGGGGAGTATATCTCCTCATAATCTATTCCTGGTCTTTGCGTGAATCCTTGTGCAACAAGCCGTACTTTATGTCTCACGATTTCATTATTTTCATTCCTTTTCCTCACAAAGACCCATTTGTGTCCAACTGGTTTAATATCAAGAGGTGTCCGGATTATAGGACCAAATACATTCCTCTTCCTTAATGAATTTAACTCCACGTTTATAGCTTTTTTCCATTTAATCTAATATTTTCTCTGAGTGCACTCTAATATTGATGTGGGTTCTAGATCCTCGCTTATATCCATAATGTCAAGTGCTACCTTGTATGCAAATATTTCATCAATGTCGATATTCTTTCTATTCCATTGTTTTCCAGAGATGACATAATTTATTGAGATCTCATTATTGTCAAGAACTTCAGGACCTTGAAGCTCGGCGTCCCGAGTATCAATGTTTGGTTCCTTTGGTTCATTCATGTCTAGGGTTCCAATAACCTCGGATTCTCCCATTGCATCTTTCTTTGATTTCCAAGTGTTCTTATCCTTGGAACCTAATGGTCTACCTCTCTTTAAGTGCGCTTTAGATTCTGTAGCAACTTGATTGTGTCCCTCTTGGACATCAATTCTTATTGGTGCATTAACAGCTGGTATATATGACTTTGTTACTCTCTTCGGGTCAGCAAAGGAATCTGGCAATTGATTAGCTAGGTTTTGTAAATGTATAATCTTTTGGACTTCTATTTCACATTCTCTAGTCTGAGGATCTTGCCATGTTAAGGATGTTTGATTCCATGTAATTTCCTTTACCAGTCTGTTATTATCTCCTTCTAATGTTGGATATTTGGATTCCTCAAAGTGACAATCCGCATACCTGGCCTTAAATAGATCACCCGTGGTTGGCTCAAGGTACTTAACTATGGTGGGAGAATCATATCCAACATATATCCCCATCCTCCTTTGAGGTCCCATCTTACTTTTCTGTGGTGGAGCAATTGGTACATATATGGCACATCCAAATGTCTTAAGATGGGATATGTCTGGCTCATGACCCATTAGCAATTGTGATGGGGAATATTTGTGTTCACTAGATGGCCTGATGCAAATTAGTTCAGCTGCATGTAAAACTGCATGTCCCCAAGCTGAGACCGGGAGTTTTGATCTCATTAGTAATGGCCTCGCAATTAGTTGAATGCGTTTGATAAATGATTCGGCCAATCTATTTTGTGTATGTACATGCGCCACAGAATGTTCTACACTTACCCCATGGACATACAATAATCATTAAACGCTTGGGACGTGAATTCACCTGCATTATCTAGACGTATAGTCTTTAAAGGAAAATCTGGAAAGTGTGCTCTTAGACGAATTATTTGAGCAAGTAATCTCGCAAATGCCAAATTTCAAGTTGATAATAGACATACATGTGGCCATCTCGTGGATGTATCAATAAGTACCATAAAATATCTAAACATCCCACAAGGTGGGTGAATTGGTCCACATATGTCACTTTGTATTCTTTCCAGAAAATTCAATGTTTTCTTATTCACTTTTACTGGTGATGGCCTGACTATGAGTTTCCCTAGTGAACATGCTTCACACGTGAGATTCTTTGGGATAACTCTTCTTTCTTTCAATGTGTGCCTATTTATATTTAATAACAATTTTCGCATCATGTTAGAACCGGGATGGCCAAGCCGGTTATGCCATAGAGTGAAATTTTCGGAAAACACTTTGTTTACCGTGACATTTACTTCTATCATATTTATCTTAGCACAATAAAGGCCTGTAGATATGGCAGATATGGTTTCTAGGATTTTCTTATGGCCATTGGCGAGTTCAAATATCATAAGGAATTCTTTATTCCCTTCGCCCTTAGTTTCAATATGCAAATCATTCATTCGAATGTCTTTAAAACTCAATAGGCTCCTCTTTGAGCTCGATGAGTATAGTGCATCACTTATTTCTAGATGTGTACCCTTAGGTAATAATATGTTTGCTTGACCATATCCTTCTATTAAATTAGCCATAGCCGCTATGGTACATATATTGGCACTTTTGAGTGTGAGATTTATGAAATATCTTTCATTTCTTAGAATCGTGTGGCTTGATCCACTATCCACCACAAAAATATCCTTGTCATCACTCATTCTTCAAAATTAATAATCATATTTTAGAGACTTAAAACAATATCCTTTCATTAAATCAAATAAATCCAAAATAATAGTAATAACAAATAAATTCAAGAACATAAATCCAAGCAAATAAAAACACCAAAACCAAACATAGAAACTAAATGCCGAGATCAACTTTATTATTTTAGACAATCTAAAGTCTCATATTGCATTAGATCATCTTGCTCATGATCAAAATCATTTTCATGATCTTGATGGACCAAATTTGCTTCCGGATTCTTCCCTTTAATACTCTCTTGATAGAGGTCAATCAAATACTTGAGAGTTCTACATGTTTTGGCCCAATGATTCCCCATTCCACACCGATGGCATCCATGCTTGTTGGCCGAGTTTTGTGGCTGAGAAAAATTACCACGGCCTCTTATACGGCCTTGATTAAAGTTGGGTTGATACCCTCGGCCTCTGCCTTGTCCTCGGCCATAGGGACTGTAGCTGCGGCCACGTCCTCCTTGCCATCTTCCACATCCATGGCCTCGGCCTCTACCTCGGCCATTAAACTCTTTATGGACATTATTTGTTTCTTTCTTTTCTTCAGCGACTGTAAAGGCTACAGGGAGTGGGGTTGATCCGGGAGGTCTCATTTCACTATTTCTCATCAATAACTCATTATTTTGCTCAACTAGCAATAAACAAGAGATCAAACTTGCATATGTCTCGAAGCCCTTTCCACGATATTGTTGTTTTAACAATACGTTACTTGTGTGGAATGTAGAGTATGTTTTTTCAAGCATCTCTTCTTTAGTTATTTTCTTACCCCACAATTTCAATTTAGAGACAATCTTAAATAGGGCCGAGTTATACTCATCCACGGATTTAAAATCCTGGAACCTTAGATTCCTCCATTCATACATTGCCTTTGGTAACATCACCGTTCTATGGTGATCATATCTTGTTTTCAACTCGTTCCAAAGGTCAAGAAGATTTTCAATTGTCAAGTATTGATCTTTGAGACTCTCAGCAAGATGATGGCGAATTATCATAATTGCCATGTATCGATTTCTTTCATTCTCATTATTATTCTCAACGATACATTCGCCAAGTCCTTTAGACTTTAAAGTGATCTTAATATCCAATGCCCATTATAGATAGTTATCTCTCGAGAGAGTAAGGGCAGCAAATTCTAAGTTTTGGATATTCGACATCTGAAATTATGCATCATATTCTCTTAAGTATCACAAAATTTTAATATTCATGCATGGTGTAAAACAATTTACGTGATAATATTCTAGCAACCTAGCATGCTCAAAATACAAGTTCAAATTATCATGCAAGGTTCTCATGCAGCTTAAATATTTATATATTGATCAGATTTTAATTTGTGACAATTATTATCATGCAACCGATTTAACAAAATAGCAAGGTTATGTAAAATAAATTCATGCGATAATAATCTAGCAAAATTATATGATCAAATTTTCATGCAAGATCTTAACATATCTATGTGCTTTGATCGGATTTTAATTTATGATAATTAATCATGCAATCAAATTTATCAATCTATTAACAAAACAAAATATTTTTCATTTGATAATCGGATTTAGCATGCGAGTTCTAAATATATATGCTTGTCGGATTTTAATAAAATTTGTGACAATTATTATCGATCAATTTTAATCATGCAACATAATCATCAATTAAACAAACAATCATATGCGGATCAATTATAGTTTATACATGTGCAATTTCCATATTAATTAGGGTTTCATAATTATTTAACCAAATTTATAACCTCATCGTGAATATCAACAAACAAAAAATAATTAATCACACAAAAATATTCGTGTCTTGCGACACTCCAGCAATCATACAATTAATATTGAACATGAAAAACCGAACATGCTATATAATTAGGGTTTTATCGGAACAGCCGGATCATACATCCGAACATATGACTTCCGGTTAGCCGGAAAAACCGAGCATCGGAACATATATCTGAATATAGATAATCTTTTAGGATTTTGGAGATTTCTTAATTTAATTAGGGTTTACCGATTTCATGGTTATATATGTTCTAGGGTTTTAGAACTTACCTTAGAGATTCGGTTTGAAGTGGAAATCACGAACCAGATATCTTCCTCAAGAAATACACTCAATCAATCTTTTCACAACCCCGTTACCATGTATTGGGGGAACCGAGTCTCAGAGTTAAGTAAGATTGACTGGTTTCAAGAGATTTTCTTTGTTTTGCTTTTGATCCGGTTGCTTTGTGATCGACGGTGAGATTAGGGTTTTAGATGCGGCGGTTGCTAGCTAGGGTTTAAGAGACTATCGTGCTGATAACGTATTGTAAACTAGAGAGAATTATGGGGGAATTTCGTGTGTTGTATTATTGATAATGAGGTTCCAATAGAACCTTTATATATGAATCAATACAAGAGATAAAAAGTAAATCCTATTCGGAATAGAAAAAGTATAAACCATCTTAACTCTCATCGGATATAGATCTGATGGACCAGAACTAGAGTTTGAGAATTCACAATCAATTATAAATTTTTTACAATATGTAAATTGACAAAGAAAAAATATTTATTTATTTCTTTTTAAATCTCGTTAAATCCCACGAGCTAAGAGCGTTTATGTGAGTGTGTGTTAAAAGAAAAATACAAACACGATCACAAACTAAATTAAAACACATGACCAAAATTTTAAATTAAAAAAAAAGGACAAAAACTGCAAATTCTTATTTCCTTGTCAGGCAGCAAAAAAAGTAGAGTATTGAGTCTCTCTCTCTCTGTTGCCATATTAATGGCCAAATAAACGACAAAAGAAAAACAGAGCAGCCTCCGTACACTCACAAACATTCTCTCTCTCCCTTCCCTCAAACCATTTCTTGTTATATTACCATTCCTCTCTCCGTATTGTTCCCTTGGCATTACTCTCTCCTCCCTTCTCTCTCTTTCTCTCTTCTTCTTCTTCTTCGTTTTCATCTGATGTTTGAAGAGAGATTCATGGATTTTAGTGGTTTTTTCCATGGAGATTTTAACATAGGACGAGCTTATTCAGATCATCATCATCGTCTTCCTGATTTTGGTTCTGGTGGGTTTTTAGAAATAAACCCATTTCTGAAGAATCATCAGAGATATTACAGTAATAGTGATAAAGCTCTGGACTTGTGTCAAAAGCTTAGTCAAATGGGTATCTCTTGTGACATGTCTATTTGGAGCCGACCCGACCCGGTAAATCTTCCTGGAGCTTCTCGGATTCACAACGATTCCTCTGTTTTTCAGCAAAACTACAGCTTTCATGGAGTTTCATCTCAAGGAGAACGAAGATTACGTGGCTTCCAAGATTCCCTTAACCACAAAGGGTTTGAAGAGAGGTTGGCTCTGAAGAATCACCGAGATCTTCTCCTCTTGAACCATATCAATGGACCCATCAAACGTATTTCACCTCCTTGTCTCCAAAACGTCTCTTTTGGGAACGATGCTAGGGTTTCTCAATCCTTAGCCGCCATGGAAGCTTCTAGAAAGCTTGAAGCTTTTTATCACTCCGAGGATAGTTTGATCGGTCAAGGCTCTTTTGGGAACGATGCTGCGTTTAAAGGTACTAGAAAGCTTGAAGCTTTTTATCCAAAGGGTCAAGGCATTGATGAGATGATGAGTAATGGTTTGCCTTTAAGTCTCGTTTCTATGGTTAAGATCTACGGATCAGTTAACTTAATGGCTAAAGAGCAGACTGGTTGCAGAGTTTTGCAGAAATTAGTTGATCAAGGAACGGTTCGTGATGCTAAAGTTATATTTCTTGAAATCATTGATTATGTCACTGAACTTTCTATGGATCCTTTCGGGAATTATCTCATCCAGAAGCTATTAGATGTGTGTGATGAAGAACTCAGAACTTTGATTGTGAGTGTGCTAACCTCAAATCCAGTGGAGTTTATCAGAATCTGTCTGAACACTTATGGGTAAGCTTCTTTCTTTTCTCTGCTGAAACAGATGTGAAATGTTATATATATATATATATTTTTTTTTTGTCGTCTTTTTTTTTGTCGTCAAATGTTATATATTTTTATATTCATAGAATACTACATTTCCATTAAGTCAAATAGAGATGGAGACATTTCATCTTTTGTGGATTAAGATGAAATCGTTTCTTGTTTTTTGGAGAAAGATGAAATCTTTGCTGTTTATGGAAATATTTGAAATCTCTGCTATCTATAAAATAAGGCTACATTTGGTTTTGATTTTTACTTTTTGCTGTTTTTGGACAAAGGAAGCTGAAAAAAGCTGAGACCTTTGGGGAAAAACCCTAAAAATCCGTTGTTTCTTATTTCTGGTTAATGTGATTTTTTTCTTTTGAATGAAGCAGGACACGGGTCGTGCAAAAGATGATTGAAACTGTGAAAACCAAACACCAGATTGCATTAGTAAAGTCAGGTCTCAAACCAGGTTTTCTCACTCTCGTTAAAGATCTCAATGGCAACCATGTGATACAGAGTTGCTTGGAGTTCCTTGGCCCTAATGATAACAAGGTTTAATTAATCTCAATCTTTTGTTTCTGACTTACTTAAGCTTTGTGACTGTTGTGAAATTTGGTGTCATGTGTTAGAAATGACT
This sequence comes from Cardamine occulta, assembly GCA_028015245.1. Classification (NCBI taxonomy): domain Eukaryota; kingdom Viridiplantae; phylum Streptophyta; class Magnoliopsida; order Brassicales; family Brassicaceae; genus Cardamine; species Cardamine occulta. Next base: position 13,371,522 of record CM051374.1, read on the forward strand.
CTGTCACATATTAATCACAATCTTTTGTTACTTACATAAGTTTTGATGAAATTTTGTAACCAATTTTGGTGTCAGTTTGTGTTGGAAGCTGCTATAAAATACTGCGCTGAGATTGCAACTCATTGCCACGGATGCTGTGTCCTTCAGTGCTGTCTTTTACAATCTACTGGAGAGCAACGTGAAAGACTTGTTACTGAGATATGCAGAAACTCACTTCACCTTTCTCAAGATCCTTTCGGGTAAACTCTAGACTCAAAAGATTTGTTGCTTATGATCATTTGGTATAGTGTTAAAAAAGCTGTCTTTTAAATTATGATTTATGGAATTGTGCAGGAACTATGTGGTGCAGTACCTAATAGAGCATAAAGTATCTGCAGTAAAGTTATTGATTCAGTTTAGACTACAATACGCTAAGCTAGCTATTCAGAAGTTTAGTAGTCATGTGGTGGAGAAGTGTCTAAGGCAATATCCAGAGATTAGAGCTGAGATAGTCCGTGAGCTTCTCTCTGTTCCAAACTTTGAACATCTCTTGCAAGATCCTTATGCAAACTATGTGATTCAAACTGCTCTCTCTGTAACCAAGGTAAGTTCCAAAATCATACTACACTAAAAGCTTTCAAAAGAACAGAACTTGACTTGGCTTCTTTTGTGGTTGAAATAGGGACCTGTTCATGCTAGATTGGTGGAGATGGTTTATAGGTTTGGGAAACTACAGTCGAGTCCTTACTGCAAGAAGATATTCTCCAAGACCAGCTTCAAGAAGAGACTTTTTAGTCACAAGAATTGAACTGTAGCTGTTGTTGTTTTGTGTTTTGAGTATTAGATAGGGAGGGGACCTTTAAAAAAAAAACACTTGCCCTTTTTGTTTATGTTGTTAAGTCTCTTTTTTTTTTTTGTAGTGACAACAACTTTTATCAAACCAGAACTATGTGTTAGTCTGTGTTTTAGGCCATTTCTCTTTATACATATAACTTACAAGTTCCAAGGTTCTCTCTGTTTTGCATTATTTGGCAACTCAAAACACATCAGAAAAAACAAGCAAGGTTCTGAAAGAACAAAATCAACGATTACAAACTCATAGAAGAGAGAGAGATGAGAGAAAATAAAAGCTTCAATTTTTTTATTCAACCCTTTTTGATATAAGTGACCGGTTTGATTTGAGGTCATATAATTTTCAATTAGAAAGAAATGATGAGGATATCACAAGCATTAAAGACTAATCAAGAAGATGAATTGCAAGTACTTGTTGAAACATTTACAAAAGCTTAAGCCAAAAAGTTTAATAATGATGTACTTAACAGTTAACAAGACGGTGATGTTGGAAGAAATTTTAGACGAAAAAGAGCATTTAAAATCCACTGAGAATGATGTTTATCAAATCCAGCATATTTTCTGCCTTATGACAAGTTAATTTTTTTTTTAAAATAATTAACTTTTATTGCTTGTTAAAAATACTGACGAAAATGAAAATCAAGAGTTGTTTTTCAAGTCATTATTAGAGAGAAGAGGAAGAGTTAAATCATGATTTCAGCCTTTAAGTCTCACTCATACATTATTTTTACTTTATTTATTTTTGGAAGACTCATTACTACTTTTAACTATCCATACACAATTTTTGTTTAAATATAGTTTTCATTGGAAAAGATATCCAATTTTTCAATCAATTTTTTTTTTGTCATATTGATGGAAATCAAATGACGTGATTTATTGAAAAATAGAAAATATAAATAAAGAGCAAACAATTAATATGATGGATGAGAATAATATAATAGAATAATAAATCAATTATAATTTTATAAAAATATATCAATAATAAAATAAATAAAGACTCATTATTATTTTAATTATCCATACAAAATATATCAAATCCAGCATACTTTCTGCCTTATACAAAGTTAATATTTTTAAATTATTTACTTCTATTTTCTGTTAAGAAAACTAAAGAAAATAAAAATCAAAAGAGATTTTAAAAGTCATTATTAGGGAGAAGACAAAAAGTTAAATCTTTTTAAAAATAATTGACTTTGATTTCTTGTTAAAAAAAACTATCGAAAATGAAAACCAAGCATTGTTTTTCTAAGTTATTATTAGAAAGAAAACCAAAAATTAAATCATATTTTCAATTTTTAGTCAGACTCATACATATTTTTACTTTATTTATTTTTCTAACATTCATTATTACTTTTAACTATCCAAGAGTTAAATCATCTTTTCAACTTTTAGAATGACTCATGCATTATCTTTACTTTATTTATTTTTCCAACACTCATTATTACTTTTAACTATCCATACAAAAGTTAAATCATCTTTTCATTTTTTCAACTTTTATAATAACTCATTATCTTTACTTTTTTTTCCAAGACTCATTATTACTTTTAACTATTCATACAAGTTATTTTAAAAAAAAAATAATTTTGAATGGAAAAGATCATTCAACTTTTAATCAAATATTTTATTTTTGTCATAAATCATAATGATATAAATCACGAGAAAAGTGATTAAATAAAAAAAATATCAAATATAAATATAAACAAAACAATAGTGTGACTAAATACAAAGATTACATAATAAATTTGACTTAAAAATAGTGTCTCATTATTATTGTTTTATTAAAAATTTAAATCCCTTATAGGTTTGACAAAAAAAAACTTATATCCCATTCACATTTTTTGGTGGTCTTACTCAAATTTGGTTATGATGACAACATATTTAAGCTTCCCAGCAGCAAATAATGATGTATGGGCATTTTTGTTAGTAAGCCTAACAACAATTACAATTAGTAAAGTTTAAAAGGATAATTGATTATATGGATATTTATTTTGAGAATATTAGGATAAATGGGTTAGTTACTATTTAAAATTAGGTAATAAGATCAGTATTGTTCATTTTTGATACCTTTCTTTTAAGAGGTTTTAGACTACATTTTCCGAAAAGACTAAAACGCTCTCAATGTCATATTTCATTCTACATTCAATAATACTTTATACACCGGCTCATCTCGTACAACGAGTCACTTTGTACACTAAGTTGAATCATACACCGATTTTCTTTGTACACCGATTCGCCTCATACATGTGTGTTCATTGTTTGTGGTATACATATTATGATCAACAAGATTGTGTGCAAAATGTTTTAGAGTGAGTGTACGGGTAGTTCGGATGTACAAACTAGGGGTGTACAATTTGTGGTGTACGAGAATGTTTTAGATGTACATGTTTGTGGTGTACGTGTCGTGACGTTTGTGGTGTACGTATAGTGACTTATACACCAATATTTGACAGTATATAAATGAAACAATATAAATAATGGTATGGTATACAAGATGATGTTTGTAACGGTGAACAGAGAAAGTGTACGACACGGTGTACAGAGAGATTTTTGGGTGTACAAAAATAGTGTAGGAGAGACAACATACATGAGGATGCACAAGTGTACATAGACGGTGTACATAGTCGGTGTACAAAGATGAGGTACATGATAATTTTTGGTAATACATCTATACAAAATGAGTCTCATTAGATTCACAATTTTTTTTTATATATTAATTTTTTAAAATTTCTTTTTGACATCTTATTTGTGAAATAATAAAAAAAAAGAAGAATTGAAAAAGAAAAAAGAAGAAAGAGAGAAATAAAAAAGGAAATAATTTGAACTTTTAGATGCACAAATTAGCACTATGTAATGCACTCATATTCATAATTCTAAAGTGTTACACCTTCTCACACAACAATTTTAAAAAGAGAGGATCATTATTTTGGATATTAAATTTTGTTTTATAATGCAATTAAATGGGTTTTGTGTGTTATTATATGTTTAACGGATATTTAAGAATATCAATTTAGAATATTCAGTGTATATACGGTGTCGATATTAGGTAAACCTAGAAAAGAGTTGGTGTAATCTCTCTATATATTGTATGATGTTCTATGTTAATATACAACACAATTCTACCAAACATGTATCATTTCATGGTATCAAAGCTAACAAAACAAAGAAAAGAATTGTGATTCGATTGAAATGGCCGAGGAGAAATCAAAGATGTATCAATTCACGCCTAACGAAAATCCTAGTGGCGTGTTAGCACAGGTACAGTTCGATGGCGAGAACTACGATGAATGGGCGCAGGCTGTATGTACAACTTTGGGTGTGAAGAAGAAATACGGTTTTGTTGATGGAAGTATCACGAAATCAAATGAAAAGAAACCTGACTATGAAGATTGGGTGTATGCAACTTCTATGGTGGCATTGTGGATCCTCAATACCGTGGAGCCAAAGGTGAGAAGAAATTTGGCAAATAAAGAAGATCCACATGAATTGTGGAAAGAGATCAAAGATCGATTCTTAGAAGGGAACGGTACTCGAATCCAAGAAATAAAGGCCGAGCTTGCGTGTTTGCAACAAGGAGGTGGCAGTGTGATCAAAAACTTTAGGAGATTAACCAAGCTTTGGGATGATCTATCAAACTATGATACAACAGTGACTTGTAAGTGTGGAAAGTGCACTTGCAATCTTGGGACCAAACTGGAGAAGAAACGTGATGAAGAAAAAATTCATCAATTTCTTTTAGGACTTGATGAAAATGTGTTTACTGGAGTTTGAGTTTCGATTATTGATAAAGAAGTTTTTGATGCCTCGGGTCTATCAAATAAATCCTTTACACGCTGTAGTACAAAGGGTATTGAATCCACAAAGACTAAGGACTACACACTAGAGATGCAAGATTCTAAACTAATCTAGAGCAAATAATGATTTGGTATTGTAAAGAAACAATGAAAATGAAAGAAAATAAAAGGGAAAACAAAGAGAAAACAATGGATCATGGTTTCTACTATCATAAGGATAGATTAACAATCAAACAATGATGAATTAGATTGCATTAGACACCGTCCTAGATCATGAAATTCATAATTATGATTAATCCACTCTCATGGCACTAATCACTTCACTAATCATGAAATTATCAATAACTCTCGTTAGCAATTATCATAATCAATGAGCATTTTAGAGACAACTCCAATTAGATCACTAAACACCCTAATCAACTACTCATAGGCTAGGATTGTAAAGCTCATAAAAAGAGTAATTCAAACAACTTGTGGGCATAGAAATGCTTAAGCTCTAAATCATCAATCTCTTGGCTAATCTAGCATTAAGAACATCTTAAATGAAGGATCTATCAACAATAAACCTAAACAATCAATTCATCCTAATATAGCAAACCCAAATCCAATTAAAAGACTACCAACCTAAGAAGAAAAGAGAAAATAAAAAAAAATAAAAGGATGGATTTACATAAAAAATAAAAGGATTAGATAATGAAGATCAATCCCAAAACAATCATAAGAGAGTTTGGAAGAAAACCTAACTCTCAATCAAAGAAGACTTATGTTTTTTAGAGAGTTAAAACATATATTTATAGGAAAAGGACAAAAATCAGATCGGCTGGCGGTGTGCTCATCCCGCTGGAGCTTTGCCGCTGGGAGCTAGCGGGATGTTCATCCCACTGTGGCACCTAGACAATTCGTCTGAAAATCTCCAGCGGTGTCACAATCTCGCTGCATCATCTCACTATGTACTCATTTGGTCATAAATCATCAACGACCGATCCAAATCACTCAAAACACTTTCATTGGAAAGCTAACTCAAATTTCTATAACTTCCATCAAGGGTTCTGGAGCTGAAACGCAAAGGAAGTTCTTCATCTGAGTCGATATGTGAGACACCTTGGAATGGTTATTGATCATCATTTCTCTTGTTTGCTTTTTTTCCACTCCATTTGATCCCTCATCCAAGCTTCAAGTCCCAAAACACCTAAAAGACTCAAAAGACTATGCAAATGAATTAAAATGAAGCTATATGATCCTAAAATGTAAAACATGAGAAATAACGACTAAAATGCTTATTTACAACTCTAAGTGATGTGAAATAGAACAAAATGTGATGAAAATGAATGTTAAAAACATGTAAAATGAGTAGATATCAATTATCAGCACATAACTGTTGCCCTCAATCAATTAAGTATACTCTAAAGTCAAATCTATTGAAAGAATCAATACGATGATGCGAGGAAGAGAGCAGCAGACTATGAAAGTAACATTTTCAGTAAAGATGGGAAACTTTGGAAAGGGAACATATGACAAAAGGAAGATGATCTGCTATGTTTGTAAGAAAACATGGCATGGACCTGATGCATGTTTTCAAGTGATCGGGTATCCTGAATGGTGGAAAGAACGCTCACGTCAACTCACCGATGGCAAAGGAGGAGGATGAACTGGAGGAAGAGGTCGTGGAGGAATGGGTCGGGCAAATGCGGCTGTTATACTTGGTGCAATTGATCAAAGTGATGAAGCAAAAAAATATGGTTTCATGGGTCTTACCATGAGCAGTGGACATCTTTGGTCAAGATGTTGGATGCTCAAAAGAAAGAGCATGCCACGACTCGTCTACATGTTAAGAAAGTTGAAACGCTTGAATGGGTTTTAGATTCAGCAGGTTCTAATCATATGACATGTTCCACTGAATTTACCTGTGATTTGAAGTATATGTTGCCGTGTTTGGTTGAGTTGCCAAATGGTGATAGAACGGTTGCTAGAGAGAACGGAACTGTTGTATTTGATGTAGAGTTTAGTCTTCGGAATATGTTACTTTTACCAGAGTTAAAGTGCAACTTGATTTCGGTTTCTCAGCTAATTGGAGACTCGGATTTTCTGATGCAAATTGCTAATAAAGGCTGTGTGATTCAGAACCGTATAACCAGAAACCTGACTGGAGCAGGAGAAAAATTGCTAATAAAGGATGTGTGATTCAGGGCCGTATAACGTGGAACCTGACTGGAACAAGTAAATTGCATGATGGTCTCTATTTTTTTTGGCGGATGACAGAGTTTACTGCTTTAAAGTTGAATAAGGAAGGAGCTGAAGATGTTTGGCATCGAAGGGTATGGCATCCATCTAGTTAAGTTTTTTAATTTATTTCCTGGTGTTGGTAGTAGAAATAAAGATTTCTCCAAGTGTGATATTTTCTTGGAATCAAAACAGTATCGCAAGTCATTTTTCTTAACTAATAATAAAAGTTCCAAGATTTTTGAAATGATTCACTGTGATTTATGGGGACCGTATTGAAAACCAACAATCTGCAACTCGTTTTACTTTATACTATTATCGACGATCATTCACGTGGAGTTTAGGTTTTTTTCTTACATGATAAGACTCAAGTTTGATATACTTTACGAAACTTCATGGCACATGTTCTTCGACAGTTTGGGAAAAGTATTAAGATAGTTTGAAGCAATAATGGAACGGAGTTCATGTGCGTGAGCAATAAATTTTGAGAGCAAGGCATTGTTCACCAAACTTCTTGTGTTGGTACTCCTCAACAGAATGGAAGAGTTGAGAAGAAGCATTGTCATATATTTAATGTATCACGATGTCACACACAATTTTCTTGGGATGGTACATGACTGTCGCATTGCTTCTGCGGGGCAATTCTGACTAGAATTGGGTATCGTGCTTCAGTGAGGGGCGTGCATGATTCATGTTGTAAAGACCCTTTGGAATTAGGCAGATCGACTCGGTTGATTTTGAGAAGTCTGTTGCTGATCGAGGATCTAACTACGAAGAAGAGATTAGACCATCCATGCACAAACTGGTCGGTATTTGGAGTCGATCCCTTGATGAGTCCTAGGTAAGATGAAACTAGTCGAAGATGGTATGTGAGACGAAGGCTGAGTCAAGAATCGTAGAGATTATCGACTGTCACACGGCCTTCTGGGAAAAGCCTGTGACAAGTGGTAACAAAGCCAAGAACGTTGTGTATAGTGTGCCACCTAGTACCCGTGGCTAGTACGCATGGAGACGGGTAGGCGGAGAGCCTCATATACTGGCATCAGAGGTCAAGGTCAAAGTGGTAAGTGCTGAACTCTTGCCTGTCGTTTGAGAGACGAAGAGTAAGCGCATAGAGGTGAGCCAGTTTTGCCCAAAGATGGCCTTAGGATTGTGCCTAGGCTAAGTTGAGGAGTTGGGAAATTGGACCAGCTATCGACCAAGTGTGGTCGATAGGAGCTATCGACTAGGGCAGGTCGATAGAGTGAGGTCGATGAACGCTGTTGGATGTTTTTCCTAGTGCTTATCGACCATGTGTGGTCGATAGAGTGAGGTCGATAGGGTGTATCGACCAGGGCAGGTTGATAGGTTGGTCGATAAATCCTGCTGGGTGTTTTCCTAGTGCTTATCGACCATGTGTGGTCGATAGAGCGAGGTCGACCTTGTGATTTGCTAGGTGGTTAGTCATGAATGTGTTTGATTAGCTTTGCATGATGTTGCATGTTTAGCTGATTGTTTTGAAGTAATACGTGGTGTTATTATTTCGTGTTGGTGTGGTTGTTTGAATTGCGTGGGCTTTCATATAACCTGTTGTTGGGAGGATCAATCTCACTTAGCGTTTAGTTTACCAAATGTTAATGCATCACTTTTGTCGATGCAGGTAAAGATAAGGCGTGATCTTGGAATCGAGGCGAGGAGGGGGAGGATGATTAGGACAGGTAGTTTTAGGTTTTGTAGCTTTCGTAGGATTGCTAGAACCGGTAGAACTGTTGACCATGCGTGGTCGTTGTTGCTTGATGTATGTTAATTACTTGGAGAATATTTAAATGTATGAGCGTTTATTTATTAAGTAATTGCGTTAAAAAAAAGTGTGGTCGTCACAACATGCATCTTTGCAGTATGTTATTGAGAGGACATTTGGAGTTTGGAAGAAAAAATGGAGGATTTTATTTGAATTTCCTAGATACAATATTGAAGTGCAAAAAAATGTGATAACCGCTACAATGAGATTACATAATCTTATTAGAACTTCAAACTTTTCAGATGAAGATTTCGCTGAAGCAATGAGACACATTTAGCTTATGTGCAAATGGTGGAGATAGCTGATGAAAATTTTATGGCAAACATCAGAGAAGATATTGTAAATATGTTTTGGGATAATACTGGATATTAAATATTTTTAGTCATTTCGTGTGTTTGTTTGGTATTTATTTCCTGTATAATATTTTTATATATTTATAAACATAACTATATTTATTGTTTTTCTAAATTAAGTTTTGCTTGAATTATTTTTGTATTTTTCAAATTTCATATAAATCAATTGATAAAACTATGCAATTATTTATATAATGTTTTTATGTCTTTTAGTTAATTTATCATTTTGTATTGAAAACACATCATTGATTTTATTATAATTTAAAAAAAATTCTTACACTAAATTAAAAAATTATATACTGAAATAATATTGAAATAATCTATCTCTTTAAAAATCTAATATATATATAAATAATAGATTAAACTCTGAATTGGATATATATATATATATATATATATCCAATTCAGAGTTTAATCTATTATTTTTATTTTTGTAAAATTTTTTTGTATCTATATTTTCTATTACATAATATGCTTTATAATTTTTATTATTTAAACCACTTGTTATATTGTTTACCATACAACCTACATTTGAACAGCCCGATCCGCACTTTTTCTGCTTGATCTACCTAATACACTAAATCCACACTTGATCTGTCCGATCCGCACCGCTCGATCTGCTTTCACCATTCGGACCCTTATTGTGGAGTGTTGTCAAAAGTGCAAGCCAAAAAGTTAATTTGGGACTTAACATGATGATTAAATATATTTGAGACATTGTGAGAGTATTAAAAAAAATTCATTGAAGATGATGTTTATTAAGTTCAACTTATTTGGTGCCTTATAAAAATGTTAAAATTTCAAAATAACTAACATTTATTTCTTGCAAAAATAAAGTAACAAACATGATAATCAAAAGTATTTTTGTACTCATTATTATGAGAAAAAACAAAGAATTAAACAATCTTTTCAACTTGAGGTCTGATTGATGATTTACTTTGTTTATGTTTTCAAGATTCATTATTACTTTTAACTTTATATATACTCTCATTTTGAAAAAGTCTTTTTGTAGTCATAATTATAAGAAAAACCAAGAGTTAAATAATCTTTTCATCTGATTGGTGATTTACTTTGTTTTATTTTTCAAGGCTCATTATTACTTTTAACTTAATATACTCTCACATTTTCAAAAAGATTTGATTTCCTAAACTTTTATTAGTTATTACTTTTAATTTAATATACTCTCAAATTTTCAAAAAGTTTTGATTTCCTAGACTTTTATTAGTTCTTATGTTTACTTTTATTACTTTTTATACCTTGTTTTATAAGATGTTTACATGAAACCGCGTTTATTAAGAAATTTATTTTGTTTTTTTTAAATATTATTTATTATTTGATTAAAAAAAAAACTAACCAATCACACAATGACTTAAAGATATAAATGATCACAAAATATCAAATACATTTAAAATTTGCATAAAATTTACAAAACATCTTATAAAATGGGGGGGGGGGGAACCCCTTAAACATCTTATAAATTGGGACAAATGGAGTATTTTTTATTTTATTTTTAATATATTTTTTATTATTTAATGTTAATAAATTATAAATTTTAAAAAATATTAATTGAGAATATTTGAATTGTTGCACTACTATTAAGTATTATATATGGGAAATTCTATAACGTAAAAAAGTAATGTATTTATTACTAAATATTTATAATGTTTACATTTAAATAGGTTGTATTATTGCATACTAAGAATTTGTTTTTTATGTTTCAAAAAAAAAATTACATACTAAATATATAGAGCGCCAATAAAACCAAGTAAATGAATAATTGAAAAATAATGAAAATAAATTCTAGAATTACAACCTATTTATATGCAAACGTGTCTAAGAACTTTTTTCTAAAACTAATAAAGGTAAGACGATCAAATACTTGCTGGAGTAAACTCTATTATAGAGTAAAACATGCTCCAATCTCACTCTATATTTTATTCTAAAATAGAGTTTTGAAAATATTACTCTATATTTGGAGTAACCCTATTCATTACTCTTTACTCTATTATAGAATACAACTTTTGTTATTTATAAAATAGTCCTTTCACTTTTATATATTTTTATCCTATACTTAAATAATATTATTAAAGTATATTTTAGTTATGTAGTTAGATAAATGTTGGTAATAAATTAAAAATAGCTATATAATTAAAACTGTAAAATATAACAACAATTTTTATTTATTAGAAACACAATTATAACACAATCAAATTACATAATAAAATATCAAAATTAAAGAAAAACAACACAAATTAAACATATCACAACAAAAGCTAGTAATTTTATTTATGTAATAAATCATAATTTTATTGAATTTGTGGCTTAAAATAAAACATGTGGGTTAAATTTATAATTTTGATAAATAATTATTGGTTTTAAAAAATTAATTATTAAGAATATACTTAGAATATTCTTTTTAGTATTAGAATTAGAGGAGTGGGTTGGGGTAAAACCTTTCTCTATTTTAGAGTTACTTTATTTTAGAGTAAAATAAACATGAATGGGTTGGAGATGGTCTCATATATCCCCAAATAAATAAATAAATAAAAAGGGAAATGAAAATCCAACTTATACAGCTTTGTTGGCATCAAAGAAATTGAAACTATCACAATTCATATACACAATTCACGATAATGAAGCGTCTTGTGATTACACAACTTGACAAAGAAGATTTATTACTATTTCTTCAAACCTTCTTCCCCATCCTGCATCATTATTATCTCATCCCAAAATCCAAAACCCAAAACCCAAAACCGATCTTCCAAGTAGTTTCAGCTTCCTCCAAGAATCAAAGTCATCGATTTCTTGCCCGGTACGTTTCTCCGACTCTTCCAAAAACTTGTGAGGTCTGGAAGTTTTTTTTTAGTGTATACTCAATTTGTGGAAACAGAGGGATCCAGTTTCAGATTCAATGGACAGAATCAAGCTCCAAAGAAATGAACTTCATTAAATTCTTAAGCATAATTCAATTGGGGAAAAAAATGATATATATATATATATCTATTAATTAGAGGTAAAATAGAACTTTCATTTTTTTTTAATATGTCAAAAATCTTAAATAATGGAACCGATGTAGTATTAGTAAATAATTTCACAAGATTCTTTTGGTCTTTCTTGGTTTTAGGTTTTGGTGAAGTTGATTATCTCACATTTTTTTTTGATATGAATCTTACACTACAAGAAAACACATGTGTAACGACGGAAGAAACCGTTGTTAAATCGTCGTAAATAAGGTGTTACAACGGCTTTACGACGAATCGTTGTTCGTCGTAAACAGGTCATCGTAATGGCACATTCGATGTAACTTCGTCGTAAAATATAACGAGGAACAACATTCGTTGGTAATTCGTCGTAAATAAGTTCGTCGTAATTTCAACGCAAATAGGAAGTTCAACGTAACTGCGACTGTAATTTTACGACGAATGCCCAACGACTCTATAATATTGTCGTTAATTCGACGTAACTTTAAAACCATTTACCAACGATTATTAAATATGGACGTCGTGAATGCATCGTAATTTTTATTAGAAATTAATAAAATTTAATTAATAAATATTAAATTTTTGATTGTTTTTTTTTAAATATAGATTTTATTTTGTAAAATATTGAATTATTATTATAATTAATAAAATATTTATATAATTAATAAAAAGTTATAATACTTATCTTAAATTAAAAATTTATACAAAACATAAAATTCTAAAGGTCCAAATTTATATCAGAAAAATAATGATCGTCGTCTGCATTTGTAGACGCACTCGGCTGCTCGGTAGGTGCACTCGGCTGGCGTGGTTGCTGTGCCTGTAGCTATCGAAGCTCTTGTTGCCGCTCCAATTCTCGAGAAAGGTCGGGATTAGTGGCCGCCAAAATTCCGAACAAGGCGTTAAGACCCTGAACTTGGCTCCTCATGCTATCTTGTTCGACCATCAATGAACTAATCTTGGCGTTTGCAGCTGCTAAATCAGAACGAAGCTGGACCGGATCATCTGCGACTGAACGAACATGCGAAAAAGAAGCAATTCGGACGTCATGAACCGAACCCATACCTAAAGAGCGGCCTTTCTTCTTCGGAGCAACCTGGGAAAAAAATTGTCAATAAAAAAAATATAAAAATATTTATTTAAAATTTAAATTTGAAAATTAATCTTACCGATTCGAAGATCTGATCAGCTTCTAACGTACTTATCTCCACGGGAGTCCCATCCTCGGATTGCTGAGAAAGTTGTGTCTCACGCTCAGTGATCCTCGTGGTGAGCTCGGTGTGGATCCTCTCGGATCTGACATCCACAAAAGCTCCATTCTTTTTCTTGTGGGTGTGCTCGAACAATCTTGTAAGAGAAGGAAGCGGTCCTCCATTAGCCTATAAATAAAATTATAAAATTATAATATATTAATTTTAATAAAACTAAATATAAAAAATATAATAATTAATTTTTCAAAAACTTTTTACCAGCTTGATGCGGGCACCCGCAAAAGGTGTTTGGCCGGATGTATGGAGAGTCGGTAAAAGTCCATCCGGACCAAGGGTAAGACAGGACTTTGAACACTTCCCGGATTTGATAACAGAATCCGGGGTATTCCAAAACTGTATAAGTCCCTCCCATACAGCATCGGTGATGTAGATGGGTTTCAGATCTCCTAGTTGCCATTTCTCCTTCTAGTCGGAGACCGTGTTAGCAAGTTGCTTCATCGCCTTTATGTTGAACTCTTTCTTTACTCTCTCGTTTATGGAAACTTCCCAATTCCATTTTTGCTAAAAAAAGATAAATTAAAAAAGTTAAGTAAAAACATATAAAATATAATTAAAAATTAAAAATTTAATTAATTTTTAATAAACATACCGCAAAACATTTGAACCATGTTTTCCTGATGTGATCAGGTACGAGAGTCCAGTTGGGATGAGGCTCAATGAAGTATCCCTTGATGATATCAGAAACGCTGCGTCCGACTTTATTATCCACACCAAACCTAAACAAATGTAAAATTAAATATGTATGAGTAATTAAATATTTATTATTAATGGACTAAAATTTAATAATTATATAAATAAAGAATTATAATTTACATACCAGAATGTGTTCGGTGGCCGGTTATGATCCAACTTGTCCAATCCTTCTCGTCCTGGTTGGACAAGTAGATCCTCGACGGTATACCGTGCATATGGAGCTGTAGGAGGAACTGATAAATCCGGATGTGATGGGTCCTGACCCTGCTGAGTCTCTGGTACAACAGGAGGTGGTGGGTCCTGACCCTGCTAAGTCTCTGGTACTGTCTCTGTAGAAGGGCCGGCTGAAGTAGATGGTACGTCAATAGATGCGGCAGCAGAAGAAGATACTTCTGCTCTAGGAGTGGTCGTGTCGGAACCTAAAAACGTCTCACTGTAATGTGGACGGCCAGCCCGTCGTCTCGCTAATGCGGAACTCCTAACCATATCTACACATAAATTTGAAATAAATTATATAAATATAGTTAACAATTTAAATTAAAAAATAATCATTCTAATTAACTTATCAAAGCATCAACTTAACAATTCTAATTAAATTCTAACTATCTAACTATCTAACATAAACCATTCAACCTAACAAATCTACAATTAAAACTAAATTAAAAAAAAAATTTTTTTTACCTCAATTCGGATGTAGAGAGAGAAAATATTCCTAGAGAGATAGTGATTTTGGATGGAATGAACGTCGGAAAGAGGGGGCCGCGTCCTCATATATATAGATTTTGTGTTTCTCGTAAATCCGTCGTAACGTTACGACGAATTTACGAGGCCGCCTCGTTAATACGTCGTACTCGTAAATTCGTCGTAATATTATTTAATACGATTAAATTAAAAATTTGTCGTAACGGCCTCGTAATGTTTTGATGAATTTACGAGGCGATCTCGTTAATACGTCGTAACCACTACGACGTATTAACGAGGCGGCCTCGCAAATTCATCGTAATATTATTTAATACGATTAAATTAAACTCTTCGTCGTAACGGCCTCGTAATGATATAATTTAATAACGACGGGTTAACGACGAATCTGTTGTAAATCCGTTGTTAAGTCCCATATTCCCTATCCTTTATAGAAATGTAGAAAAACTTTAAAAATGATAAATTGAAATTGAAAATATTATATATTGTAAATGTTAATTAATACAAAACACATAGAAACATTTAATTTTATATTGGATAGGATATTAAACATACAAATAAACTGGAAGCATTTTAAACATAAACATAAATATTTATTTCCTTCCATTTATCATGACGTAATGTACTACTCAATTTCTTCAGTATCATCAGACCCAACGTCATCTTCATGGTTTAACCAATTGTTTGGATTTCAATTAACACCACTGGGACCACTTTCTTGTATGAATGCTGTAGGAACGTTTTCTATAGATATTACCTGCCAAATTAACAAGTTAATGATAATACTTATAAATAAATATCCTTTAACAATAAAATTATAACTTACATTGGTTATGTTATTCAGAGTAATGTTAAGATATGTTGTCGCCCGTTGAAACTTAACAACTACAACCTCCTTTAGAAGCAACATTGAACCCTCCTTTATGTGTGGCCCATATTTGTTATCAGATAAAGCGGACCTATGAATGCTCGCTTGTACAGTACCAGTCGGATCCTACAAGAACACAAAAAGTACAATTCCTAGTATACTAAATATCTACTTGATTAATTAAGAACATCTATAGACTAAAACTTATAATACAATTTACCTTCATTATAACCATCGCATCCCCCAATCCATTATGAACCATTTTATGAATCACAGCTACCACAAAAGGAACGTGATACCATTGTGGTACACAAATCTTATGCAGTTCTTTTACCAGTGTCCACCTACATGTATGTTCACCTATATTCAAAATAAAATAAGTCAAATATATATATATATATATATATATAATTGTTTATTGAGCAATCTAAAAAAACCTTGTATATACAATTAATTAATGCATGACATTTCAATTTACCTTGTTCTGTTAGGTATTCAATTGTAGTCTTCCAAGGAACACCCATGAAAGAAAGATCTTCTGGCTCAACAACACAATTAACCATCCGTACATGTCTCTCATAAGAATTAAACATAGACTCGCTTATACCAGCACATTCTTGAAGCATTGATCGTTCAAGTTTTCTCCTTGCCCGTTCATCAGCTTGTCTCTCACCTGCTGGACCAGGAACAAAAGATCTTTCATCATCCATAATTAATTAGTGTTTTCAAATAAAATTTTTAACTTATAAACGTTTATTGTATTGATATTGAAAATTGGAGGATGTGGTATTTATAGAAATATTCGAACTTGTTAGTCTTTTATTACGAGAAAATGACGACGCGGCCTCGTTAATTCGTCGTAACTTTTACGATGAATTAACGAGATGGCATCGTTAATTCGTCGTAAATGTTGCGACGAATTAACGAGACGGCATCATTAATTCATCGTAATGAATTAATCATTTAACAACGTTTTTACGACGACTTCGTTGTAACTCCGTCGTTAAATACTCTATACCACAAACATATGTTTTAATAATTTAGGAAATTTAGAAATGTTATTTGAAATTTACAACCAACCATAAATCTAAACCACAAAAAATGATAAATTGAAATTGAATAAGATTTTATATTGGAAATGTTAACTATTACAAAACACATATTATAAACATTTAATTATTCTCATCAACTAAGTTGTCTGATGCCTCACTCGAATCTGTGCTTAGATTGTCACTTTCATCAAACTCTTCATTACCGTTGTCTTCTTCTGCATCATCATATGGGATATCTTCAAATACTTGATTGTTGCGATCAATAAGTAAGATCTCATTTGTAGTTTGATTCGGTGTCGAAATATCACTACATAAATCTTGCTGCAATGCTTCTTCTCCTACGATATGACCTCTAGGCTGCACCTTAATAGCTGATAACCAAGTGACTCCTGTGGTCCTAACTCTGGGATACGAAATGAAGCTTACTTGGTCTGCTTGAGATGCTAAGATGAAAGGTTCAAACTTGTTGAACCGTCTTGCCGCGTTAACATCCACAACTCCAAGTTTATTGGAACGAACACCAATGCCAATTGTTGGATCGAACCAATCACATTTGAAGAGTACACATTTCATCCCCACTAACCCAGCAAATTCAACTTCAATTATCTCTTGTATGATCCAATAAAAATCAATCTCTCCTTTCACACATACTCCATAGTTAACGGATGTACGATGTCTATCGTAGTCGTAAGCATGAAATGCATATCCTCGAGTAAAATACATTGGAGCAGTGGTTATCTTACTGATTGGACCTTGAAGCAAGTCATGAAACCATGGTGGATAATTTGGATCATTATAATCAACCTGATAAATTCAAAGTAACAATTTATTATCACTATCATTAATTAGTGTATAATGACTAATTAAATAATCAAATTTAACATCGTACTTGAGTTTTCATCCACGGAATAAAGTGTTGATCTTTCTGCTTGTTGATTTCATCATCTGATATTCCCGCAATGGATTCTCGTACTTGATCCACGAATAAGCTGCAATTATTAAATTATAAGATAAATGTGTGTGCACAACACTCGTAAGTTACTATCTAAAACATTTTATATGTTATATATATACCTTTCTAATGACCGCATTTCCTCACAATTTATGAGAATATATGTGTGTGCGCAATGACGATCTTCAAGAGATGTTCACCAAACTTCTTTTAATTATCCAGATAGGCGTCCAATTTGTGAAAATATGTTTGGAACACCTTCTACTGCATAAGTTTGTGCCACACCTCCATCGTCATATCTTCGAGGAGCTATTTTCCGTGTCCGAACTTTCGGCGAAAAATAGTATGACGAAAAGTGAGATGTTTCTTGAGTTAAACTCCCTGCAATAATTGACCCTTCTACTCTTGCAAGGTTTTTTGCTTTCCCTTTTAAATATTTCATGAAACGCTCAAACGGGTACATCCATCGATACTGAACAGGTCCACCTAGTGCCGCTTCATGAGGAAGGTGGACTGGAAGATGCTCCATAACATCAAAAAATGTTGGGGGGGGGGAAATCTTCTCTAAATTGCACAATAATATGGGAAGGTTAGCTTCAAGTTGTTGAATGTCTTGTTCCATCAAGGTACGTGTACTAAGATCCCGGAAAAATACACCAATACCTGTTAAACGTAATATTATTTAAGTTTATTAGAAATATATATAATTATAAGCACGTATATATATATATATGTATATACCTGCAAGTGTTTCATTAACATCTTCATCAATTATCTCTTTAAGTGCAAATAGAAGTAGTCGTTGCATAAACACATGACAATCATGACTCTTCATCCCTGAAAATTTTGTTCCTTCTTCAACACATCTAGAGAGATTAGAAACATAACCATCAGGAAACTTCACATCTTCTTTCACCCATTTGAATAACGCTGTTTTTGCATTTCCCTTCAACCTAAATATTGGAAATGGCACTTCACCCTCGTCTGTAATCTCCAACTCACTCCTAGAACAAATAGCAGGTAAGTCCATCCTTGAGTTTTTGCTATGGTGCATTGGGAGGAACCGACGATGACAATCAAACCAACTAGTTTTCCTTCCATACTTCAGCTGAAATGCATCAGTTCTCCCAAGACAATACAGACAAGATAATCTTTCATGTGTTGTCCAACCTGACAACATCCCATAAGCAGGAAAGTCACTTATCATCCACATAAGCACAACTTTCATAGTAAAATTCCTTTTTACCGAACAATCATAGGTTCGAACTCCACAATGCCATAACTCCTTCAATTCGTGTATTAGAGGTTGGAGAAATACATCTAGTGACCGCTTTGGATGTTTAGGACCAGGAACTAGGATACTAAGAAATAAAAATTCATTTTCCATGCACATCCCTGGCGGAAGGTTGTAAGGCGTGACGATTACCGGCCACAAAGAATAATTTCTACCAGATATCCCAAATGGACTGAAACCATCAGTGCATAATCCAAGATAGACATTTCTGACGTTTCTAGCAAAATTAGGATATACCGTTTTAAAATGTTTCCACACCTTTGCATCTGATGGATGTCTGATCTCCCCTTCTGTTTGTGAATGTTCTCCATGTCATCTCATCGATGCAGCTGTCCTTTCAGACTGATACAATCTTTTCAACCTTTCTGTTATTGGTAGGTACCACATCCGTTGGTACGGTACCTTATTCCTTTCGGCGCCTTGAGGTTTAAATCTTGGCTTCTTACAGAATCGACATTCCTGTAACTGAGCATCATCTTTCCAATAGATCATGCAATTATCAATGCAAACATCTATCATCTCAGAAGGCAACCCAAGACTATAAACCAGCTTTTGAATCTCATAGTATGATTCAGCAGACAAATTGTCTTCTGGCAAATACTCTTTGAATAATTCGGCCCATGCATCCATACAAACTTCCGCTAGATTATTATCAGTTTTAATGTTCATCATCCTAGATGCCAATGATAATTTTGACAAACCTTCTCTACATCCTTCGTAGATTGGCTGATTTGCAGCATCCAACATTTCATAGAACCGTTTCGCATCTAAATTAGGTTCCTCAATTGTATTATCAGCAAATGATGAAGTGGTTTGATTAAATGCATCTGTAACCATGTCATGAACCCTATCATGTTGTACATCACCCTGATCTACATGATAAGGATGATCATAGTTATGCAAATTACTAGGTTCATCTCTACCCACAACTTCAAAATTACTATTATTACTACTTTCTGCTTCATTCTGACCATAACCTTCCCCATGTTGAAACCAAATATAATATTGGGGCATAAATCCTCTATTCAACAAATGCTTCCAAACATTTTTAATAAGCGCAAATCTTGAATTTTTACACTTTCGACAAGGACATAACATTTTACCAGTTTCTATGGTGAGTGGAGTCTGTCCGGCCTTATACATGAATAGCTTCAACCCGTTCATAAACTCTTCGGTTACGTTTCCCTCGGAATCTCTATGCTTATACATCCATCTTTGTTGTTTCCGTATATCATCTGCAGAAGACATTTTTTCGTGTTTAGTTTCAAAGTGATTGTTGTTTGTGATGTGTGATGTTGAGATAATGAAGGTGTGTTATTTATAGGAATTTTTCGTGTTTGGTAGGTAGAAACATTACAACGATTTTACAACAAATCATGTTAACGAGGTAAACTTCCATCGTAACAATCATAGTTTAACACGTTTTTACTTATCAAATAAATATACCTTGCAAATTCCTCGTTAAATTCATTCGTCGTAAATCCGTTGTAAACTTTACAATGTATTTACGACGAATACAAAGTTTATCTCGCAAATTCTTCATAAAATAAATTCGTCGTAAAAACGTTGTAAACTTTACAACGTTTTTACGACGAAAACTGTATTCGTCGTAATTACGTCGCAAATTAGTCGTTTAGTTACATATATTTTACGACGAATAGTATAGACGTAATTTTACGACTAATTTACGATGAATCTGAAATCCGTTGTAATTGCGTCGTTATTCCGTTCCTAAGTTACGACGGAAAAATTTCGATGTAAATTTCCGTCGCAACTCGTATGTTTTCTTGTAGTGTTATCTCACATTGATTAAGTTATTTTATGAGTTGATAGAAGAGCTAGGCGTATATCTCTGCTGAGTATGGAGATTCAGATCCAAGCCTAAGAGGCTAAAACGCTCGTTGGAAAGCGTAGCACTCGAGACATAGAAGAACTTGCAGATAGGACCCAAGTTTTACCTAATTTTTTTTCATTTATTGCTTGATAAAAATAATATAAAGCAGTACACATGACTTTCTTAGGCAAGTTTTACATAATTGAAGTTGTCTAAACACTAGTATCTCCAACCTATTTCTCTATTTTTACTCTAAAATAGAGGAACACTAAAATTGAGTCAGGTTTTATTCCAATCCATTTCTCTATTTTTAATTCTAAAAGAGAATATTTCAAGTATATTCATTCTCTACTTAATTATTATTTTCAAAAGCCACCTATTATTTTTCAAAATTATAAATTTGACTCACTTATTTTATTTTAAATCAAAATCTAATAAAGTTATAGTATTATTGTAATGAAAAATTTACTACTTAAATAAAATTACTTACACAACATAAAAACAATAACAAATACAACAAAAGATAATAGATTTTAAGCATACACATTAGTGTTTCTCTTACAAATGATCAATTAATGCATTTCAAAGTGTGAAATATGCGAATACTGTTTACTAATATTGTTTATGAGCTAATATAAAATAAATTATCTAAATTTAGTTAACTACATAATTAAAAAAATGTAATAATATTTTTTAAGTATAAAATATAAACATATAAAATTAAGGACTACTTTATAAATTAACAAAGTTTTACTCTATAATAGAGTAATGAATAGTATTACTCTAAATATAAAGTAATATTTTTATTACTCTATTTTACAGTAGGATATATAGTAGGGTTAGAGAAAGTTTTACTCTATAATAGAGTTTAGAGGGAGAAATAAAGTGGGGTTGGAGATACTATTACCTCAGAGGTAAAGTATCCCCATAATCTCCTAAAAGAGAATAGGGCGATGCGCTAATCACTTCTCAATTTGAAATGTTAATTTTATGTTTGTGTGTTTCCTGTTATTCTTTTTCCACATTTATAAAAGATAAACATTTTCAAGCTAAATGTATACCCAAAAGTGAAATACAAAGGGAAGTAAAATCTTGTGTGATATTATTGTTTGTGTTTTAATTTAAAAAATGTATCTTTACAACACTAGAGTATTTACACGGTAGATCTGTGATGCGGACATTGAAGAGGAGATCTCGATGTTATCATCTGCACTTATCAAAGATGAAGCTGACGTGACGGACCCAAAGACGATTAGCCAAGTGGGGCAGCCAAGATTTCCTCTCGGACCAGTGACCAGAGCTCGAGCACAAAAGTTCAAAAGGCTTACAAATTTGTTCATTTTAGGTATGCTTAACGAATCCCGTTTAACCGCACCGTCAAACGAAGAGGAATCAAAGTTCATTATCTTGGTCCAACATGAATAAATGCTATGTGGAGAAGTCTAAGAGAATTCTTATGAAGTCAAAGAGTTAGTCTGAAGTCAAGACTTTTAATAAGTTTTTAGTTAATGTTTCTCTATTCTCTAGACTAAGTATTTTCCTATATAAAGTCGTGTAAAACATTTGTTAAAGGAAGCAAGTTTGATAATAATTTTATTTTGCGATTGTTCATCTCGTATGGTTCGCTTCGAACTACCTCTGGCTAGGTGAGGATCAGATCCTCAAAAGCTTCTAGGATAGTATCGGCGAGTTTCCGCTCTCGTCGTGGTGTCCGATAACCCACCCCCAACGAATTCAACCCCTAGTTAACTTTTGGAACAATTGCTACATCTTCCTTTTATGCATATTTGGAGGTATCTGTAGAGGCGTGTATCAGTTTTTTGTATCAGAGCCTAGGCTAGACGATTGTTCACATATCATCAATCTTTTTCTTTTCATTATTTTCTGTAATTTTATTTTCTTGAGTAAAAAAAAAATCATCATCTTCCATAAAGTCTATATGAAATCTGGTGAAATCTGTTCACGTCTAGTAAAATCAGTTGAAGTATGGCGATATTGTTTGTTGAATTCTGGTGAAATCTGTTCAATTTTGGTGAAATATGTTGAAGTCTAGTGAAATATGTTGAAGTCTAAATTCTACCCCTCTCTAAACCCAATTTCTTTGATTCATCATTACCCACACACAAAAAGTTACTTTTGGACACAAGTTAGCTTTGCCCATTTTGCTAACTTAATTCCTTGGTTTTTAGTGTTTTGGTTCTTATTTGGCTGGGAAAGATTTGTTGTGAAACTCATAACGAACGTCTCTAAAGAAAATATCATTAAATAAAGTAAACATGTGGGGGAGGGGGAATACTTGAGAGTAAAACACGTGAGCGAGAGATTTTATCACATGTTGTTTTATTTGTCTAACCTTTGTAGGAAAAACTCATAGCGGACGATCCAAACCAGGGAATTGAAGCTGTACTTCAAGATTTAGTTCAGCCTTTGGCTCGACTTGAGGGTGCACGAGAAGTTAATCATCTACCAGCACCTCAACCTCTAAATCAAATATGGAATATGGTGGTGAACTAAGAAATCAAGGAGGAGGCAGTCCAAAGCTTTAGTTTCCAACGTTTCATGGAAAACCAGACCCAAAAAACTACTTGGTGACAAGAAGGGAACTTAGTATTTAGCCAAAGAAAAGAGAGACTGAGCAGCGCCAAAACATCTTTCATACCCGCTGTCTGATATAAGGAAATTTATGTCTTCTCATCATTGATAGTGGATCTTTCACTAGTCTTGCTAGCTCTTATATGGTGAAGAAATTGAACCTTCCAACAAAAAAAAACACCCAAGTCCTTACAACATACAATGGTTGAATCATGATGGACGCATGGAAGTGGCTGAACAAGTGGAAGTTCCTTTCAAGATTGGTCGTTATGAAGATAAAGTGACTTGTGATGTTGTGAACATGCAAGCTGGTCACATACTTCTTGGAAGACTGTGTCAATATGATAAAGAGATATCAAGTTTGATGGACAAACCAATAAGTATCTTCTTCTCCACAACAACAAGAAGTATAGTTTGACATGATCGTCACCTCAAGAAGTTCATCAAGATCTTGTACAAAAGGCGCAGCTGCAAAAAAAGGAGAATAAACAAGCCGAAAATGAGAGTATCAGAACATCAGTCAATGGAGACAAAAGGGAATGAAAAACAGGATCAACTCCTTTTGTAAGGCTTGAGAAGTGGACAAAACATTGATGAAAGGAAGGGGAATGTTACTCTTAACTTATGAGGAGAATTTTCTTAATGTTAATGAACTTGAGCACACTTTACCTACTGATGTTTTAACTCTTTTGCAGGAATTTGAGGACATATTCCCAGAAGATATTGCATCGCGATTACCTCAAATCCGTGGGATAGAGCATCATATTGACTTAGTTCCTAGAGTTCCTCTTCCCAACCGACCTGCTTATTGAGCAAGTCCTGAGGAAACAAAAGAAATACATCGATAAGTTGAAGACTTAATGGCAAAAAGATATTTTCGAGAAACTCTAAGTCCTTGCATTGTCCTAGTTGTCTTTGTGCCCAAGAAAGATGGTTCATGGCACATGTGTGTAGACTATCGCACCATCAATAACATAACCATCAAATACTGTCATTTGATCCCTCGCTTGGACGATATGATTGACGAGTTGAGTGGCTCAGTGGTGTTCTCTATATTTAATCTCAAAAGTCGATACCATCAGATTCAAATCAAGGAAGGTGATGAATGGAAGACATCATTCAAGATTAAACAAGGATTGTACAAGTCGTTTGTGATACTGTTTGGTCTTACTAATGCTCTATCCACATTCATGCGGCTAATGAATCATGTCTTACAAGAATTCATTGGTAATTTTGTTGTGGTATACTTTGATGATATCCTTATCTATAGCCAAAACCTTTAGGAACATGTTCACCATTTAAAGAAGGTTTTTGAAGTCTTGCAAAAAGAGAGGTTGTACGCTAACCAAAAGAAATATGTTTTTTACCAAGAGAATCTGATTTTCCTTGGATTTGTGGTTATTTCGCAGGGAATCTGAGTTGAAGAGGAGAAAATTAAAGTGATTAGGGAGTAGCGTACACCAATAAATGAAAACCAATTTGGGAGTTTTCATGGATTAGCAAGTTTTTACATCGTTTTGTAAGAGACTTCAGTTCACTTGCAGCACCTCTCACAGAAATCACCAAGAAAGATATGAACTTCAAGTGGGAATTAAATGAAAACATCAAAAAAATAAAAGAAAGACTAATCATTGCTCCGGTCTCAGCCTTACCTAATTTTGCTAACACCTTTGAAATTCAGTGTGATGCATCAGGAATAGGTATTTGTGAAGTTCTTATGCAAGGAAGAAGACCTATGGCTTACTTTAGTTAGAAACTCAATGATTTTACTTTGAACTATTTAACCTATGACAAAGAGCTTGCATTGGTGACAACGGTTGGGATGTGGCAACATTATCTTCGTGGTAAGGAGTTTGTGATTCATTCTGATCATGAAACTTTGAAGTACATCAAAGGTCAATCAGAGTTGAACCGAAGGCATGCAAAATGTATTGAATTAATTCAGTCATTTCCATTTACAATTCAGTACAAAAAGGTAGAGAAAACGCAGCTGCTGATGCACTATCACGAATGTACGTTCTCTTAACTACAATGAAAGCAAAAATTCTTGGATTTGAGCATCTTAAGGAGTTATACTCTGATCCAGATTTTTGTGACATATGTTCTGCTTGTGTTGGGGCTGGTTCTAGAAAATTATGTGTGCTTAATAGCTTTTTGTTCAATAAAAATTGGTTGTGCATTCCAAAAGGATTCATTAGAGAAATTTTAGTGAGGGAAGCTCATTGTGGTGGTCTTATGGGTCATTTGGGCAAGATAAAATGTTAGCTGTCTTGCATGAAGCTTTTTATTGGCCTAAGATGAGAAAAGATGTTGAACATGTGTGTGATCAGTGCCTCAATTGCACAAAATCAAAGTCTAAAGTTCAACCACATGGTTTGTATACCCCTTTTCATATTCTTTATGGCCCGTGGACTGACTTGTCTATGGATTTTAATTTAGGTTTGCCTAAGATTAAAAGAGGAAAGGATTATATTTTTGTGGTTGTTGATCGTTTCTCAAAGATGACACATTTTATTTATTGCGCATAGACTAATGATGCTTATCACATTGCTCATTTGTTTTTCAAAGAAGTTGTCAGATTGCATGGTGTGCATAAACTAATCGTTTCCGATCGAGACACCACGTTTGTTAGTATTTTTAATGTGTAGAAATAACTTGGGACTAAGCTTTGCTTTTCTACAACTTGTCATCCTCAAACTAATGGACAAACGTAAGTGGTGAACAGAACATTGGGCCATCATTGGAAAGAATCTGAAAACTTGGGAAGAATGTCTGCCTCATATTCACTACAAGAAATCTACCGCGTAACTGATGGCAATTTCCGTCGGAAATCCGTCGGAATCAGCAAAATCCGTCGGTTATCCGTCGGGTTTTTCCGTCGCTTCTATCTCGTCGGAAATAAAAATATCGTCGGAAAGCCGTCGGAATTTCCGACGGAATTCTGACGGAATAGGGAAATCAGAAATCCGTCGGAAATCCGTCGGTTTTAATGCCGTCGGTTAAAAACCGACGGAACACCGACAGAAATCTGATTCTTATAAACCGACGGATTTCCGACGGATCTATAACCGACGGCAAACCGACAGATTTAAACCGACGGATTTCCGACGGACTTCTGATTTTTATAAACCGACGGATTTCCGACGGATCTATACCGACGGAAAACCGACGGTTTTAAACCGATGGATTTCGGCGGAATTCTGATTTTTTTAAACCGGAGTTTCGGCGGAATTATTGAATTTTTTTAATTATAAAATCGAATATTTAAAAATAAATTTATTAATTTGTAAAATTTGTTTTATAATTAAAATTAAAAAAAATTTTAAAATTAAAGAAATAATAATAATGCAATAATTCAATATTTCTAAAATAATTCAAATAAAAAAGGAAAAAAAACTAAAACTACGAAAGCGAGATAAGAATTCCGCCATTTGTTGTTGCAATAACCGGTTATCCGCCTCCAATTTGCGTGATCTCTCGCGTTCCGCTTCTTGTTGGAGGCGATCCGCTTCTCGTTGGAGGCGATCCGCTTCTCGTTGGAGGCGATTTGCTTCTTGTTCTTCTGCGAGCTGTTGCATCTTCATAGCTTCCATGTCAGCGTCTCGTTTGCGAGCTGTGCCCTAATATATGGAGAATCGCCAAGAAAAGCGAAGTTGCAGAAAAAAGTCGTCGTCCGGAAGACCAAATACACGACCTTTTGTCTTCGGAGTACACTCTGCGAAGAAAGCGAAAATCTTGTTAAAAATTAGAAATTACAAAAAGCGATATAAATATATATTTTACTTACCTCGTAGACAAATTCGTTAATCTTCTCGATTGGAAGATCGGTCATTGGAGGCGTTCGCCGATGATTGGCTGAAAAAGGAGGAAGTCTTCCTTCATCTTCTCATAGTTGTCAATGATCTCCCGAGCCAGCGGATCTTGGATTTCATGGTTCTTCCTGCTGGTATCGCATCTTTGAGCAATGTGATAGCGGAAGGTGGGACACCGTCTTGGCGAAACTACAAAAATGAAAATTTAGTAAACTATAAAATTATAAAATTTTAATTAAATAAGAAACTTACCAGTTGTTTGGCCCGTGTGACCAAACTAACCGCTCCTAGATTGTGCGTCGCCTTGCCTTTTCCTTTGCGATCGCTGTTTGACGCATGAGAATGAGTTGTGGAGCTTGTCTTGGTCGGTTCTTCACTCCAATAAGTGCATAACCCGCTCCATAGGCCGGGTTAAGAAAGCAACTCCCTTGGGACATCATTCTTGTGCCACTTCTCCTTCCACTCGTTCAGCTTCCACGAATACATTCTAGCTGCTTTTTTATCGAAGCATCGTCTCAACGGAGGCGGTCATGTGGCTATCCCAAGTAAATTCTTGCTGCAAATCAAAAATTCAAATAAAATAAATATATTAAATAAAAGTTAAAATTTTTTAATATGAAGTACTTACATGAAATTGGCGAAACCACAATTCCTGATCCGCTATCGGCATTTGGTTGTAAGTCGGATACGGATGATGAAGCATTCCATTGAGCATCCGATTAATGGACTTGGAAATCCCATTTCGGAATCTCCAAACCTACAAAAGAAATTAGTGCAAATAATTTGAAATGTAACTAAAGTAATTTGAATTTAAAAATACTTACCATGTGTCTCTGCCTCGCATTCGGATGGAGACGAGGCAATCTATCTAAATCCTGGTTGAGCGACAAAGTCCTCAACGCTCATCTGCGATGGTGCAGTAGGTGAAGGCATCGGCATAGACGCTGTCTCCGGGATCTGTGTCTCCGGGATCTGTGTCTCCGGGATAGGTGTCTCCGGTATAGGAGAACTCCTCGAAACGAAAGTACCTCCCCGGCGACTACTACGTCCACCGTGACCTGAACGGACAAACCTACCGTAATCCCTATAAAAATTTTAAAAAGTATCAAACATTATATGAAAAAATAAATAATAATGAAAATAAAAAAAAAGTTTGAAAAAATAATTTAAATTCATTATTAGACCAAAACAATTCTACTTTTATGGAAAAACTAATAAATTACTAAAATAAAAAAAAAATTTTATTTATAAGTATTAATTCCAAAACAATTGAAAATTTGTTAATTCTTGATTTATAAAAAAATGAAAAATTCATGAATATAATTATAAATTACTAAAATGATTAAAAATTATCAATAAAATAATGATAATTTTCTAAAAATTATAATAACATACCAAAATTAAGAAAATATTAATGCATGAAAAAAATTATAAATATTTCAATTAATAAATAAAATAAGAAAACAAATAATTTTAATAAACATAACAATCCTAAATCTAACAATTACAAACCTAAATCTAACATTACAACTCTAAATCTAACAATTAAAACATAAATCTAACATTACAAACCTAAATCTAACAAATCTAATTTTCTAAACAATCAATCTAACTAAAAACTTAACAATCAATAATATAAACTTCAAAACTTACAAGTTTGGGGGATTTTGAGACATAATGATGATATATTGACGGAAATCCGGAAGATTGGGAGAGGTTTGGCGATTTTGGAAGTTTTCAACTCGTCTGCGAAAGTGAGGAGGAAGAAGACGAAGTCTGTATATATTACGATATTTCCGACGGATATTTCCGTCGGAAATCCGTCGTTTTAAAAAAAATTAAATTACGCACGTTCTCGATAAGGTTTCGGAAAGGTTACCGCCTAAATTTTTTGGAATCCGTCAGAAATCTGTCGGAAATTTCCGACGGATTTCCGACGGATAGGTGAAAATTTAGGCATCGCGGGAAACGAAAAGAGTTTCGCGGTTACATTTTTATTTTCCGTCGGAAATCCGTCGGAATATTCCGACGGATTTCCGACGGATAGTCAAAATATGCATGCTTTCCGATTGGCCAGTCAATCCTTAAACGGGGACACGTGTAACCACAAACCCGTCGGAAATCCGTCGGAAATTTCCGACGGATTTCCGACGGGTTTGTGGTTTTAGTGGTTTTTTACGCACCGTTTCAGTAAACATATGTTTATAGTATTATAAATTCATGTTTGCAAACACAAATAACTTATAGAAATCTTTAATTTGACAAATTTCAAAAGTTTAGATGATTATTTCGTATTTGGTAAACTTGTACATTAACTATATGTTTATCTATGAAACACTTTCGATCGAACCATGTCTAAAAACAAAATCTTTTTAAAATATGTTATATATCACATAATTTAGTTTATTTTGTCAAAGTTTGTTGTTAACATTGTCTTGATGTACAAGAAATTATAATTTGACCATGTAAACCCCAAACCCGTGGGAAATCCGGCGGAAAACCGAGATTCCGGCGGTTTTAGGGTTACGTGTCTTTTGAAAGATAAGGGAATGCGTAATTCGACAAAAAAGTCCTGAACCGTCGAAATCCGTCGGAAAAACGATTTCGGCGGGACTATTCTTTTAACGAAAACACGTGTCCGTTTTAAGGTTTAAATTATATTACCGTCGAAATCCGTCGGAAAATCCGGCGAGTTTTGAAGTCATTTTAAAATTAATTTTAACTGGTTTAATGAGTTGTGTGGGTTTGTTAATGGGTTTGTTTAGGGAATTTTTAATTTCTGGCAAAATCTTATTTTATTAAAATTTGTTAAAATATACAAAGCTGAAGTTGAGCTTATAAAATGCTCGGCAGCTGCGGTTTTCGAGGACCTATGGTTTACACCGTAATGTCAAAATTAAATAAAATACAAAATAACAAATTTACAACTTTCATGTAATACCAAAAAATAATACAAACCACGTGTATAACTAGTCTTCATTAGATGATGATGATGACCCCTCGAGATGGAATTGAGTCCGAATCCTCATAAAATTCACCTTGTTCTTCTTACGAGTTGGAAAAAACTAAACCAAATTGTGTGAAATCAACAACAAGATCCAGAGCACAAGAAGGCTCAACTGGATCCATTGGAACAACTTCTGCTGGCTGTAAAGGATCATGTTCTGCAACTCCATAAATTCTTCCTCGCGGGGTCACTTTAGTAACTGTGCGCCAAGGATCCGTCCGCCGTGTAACTCGAGGGTAACGAATATAGCACACCTAAAAATAAAATATTAGTTTTGTAATTATTATACCTAAATAAGGAATTGAGTATTAATTACACTATTATTAGTACCCTTTCGACTTGTGATCCTAGAATGAATGGGTCATACGTTTCTAGTCTCTGACTTGAATTAACAGACGTAACACCAAATTGGTCTACATGAAGCCCACGACCGAGTGTTGAATCATACCAATCACACTTGAAAACAATGCACCTCAAGTCTAACATTCCTGGGTACCGCACTTCCAAAATTTCTTGAAGAACGCCGTAGTAAACATCATTACCAGATTTCACTGAAATACCAGAATCTGAAGTTTGCGTTGTTCTTCTCTCGTCATGAACCCTAAACCCATATCCACGACTGTAGTATCTAGGATAAGAAGTTGCAATGTAGTTTGGACCATTAACAAATTCCAATAACCATGTGGAAAATGTCATCCGCTTATTACTCCTTCGAAACCTACAAAAATAAGTTAGATATTAGTTTTTAAAAATAGTTTATCAAATCATCTAGTGTTTTTAAACACTTACGTAAAATTGTTACGAAGACATTATTTCCTACTCCTTTTGTTCTTGAAGCTCGTGTTCTGTCTTATCCATATAGTACCAGCGTATTAATGCCATGTAAATCACACGAAAACCAAAATAGTTGACAAGTTAATAATAACATATAAAATAATCAATTATACATTAAATGACACAAAAGAATCCTTGTTTACCTTTAGATTCGTAATTTCTTCACAATTGGTTAGGATATCGTATGCAAGTGTGTAAACTCCTGTTGAGATAATTTACGCCTTTTTTCCTTTGCCACTGACTCGCCCAACTTGGGAAAATAACTTCTGGAACAACGGCGGGTAAATCGCTCTCTCACCACGATCATCATGGCGACTAGGGCGTCTACTCTTCGTCTCGAACAACGGACGGGAAGTAATATTCAGCAAACTGTGAGGCCTCTTCGTTGATGCTCCGGGCGATAATAGATCCCTCTACTCTACTCAAATTCTTAACCTTTTTCTTCGAGATGAAACATATCTTGCTCAAATGGATACATCCAACGGTATTGAACCGGGCCTCCTAGTTCAGCTTCTCGTGGGAGGTGGATCGGAAGATGTTCCATCACATCAAAGAAAGATGGTGGAAATATCTTCTCCAAATTACAAAGGATCAGGGATATTGGCCCGTAAATTTTGGATTCCCTCAACGATAAGTGTTCTTGTGCATAAATCGCGAAAAAAAGCACCTACTCCTGCAATTGCTTGGTGGGCGTCTTTATGGAGAAGATGAGCAAAAGCGAATGGAAGAAGCCTCTGCATCACAGCGTGACAATCATGACTCTTCATTCCAGTAAACTTTCCTTCTCCATAATCGATGCGATTCGCAGATTAGATGCGTATCCATCGATGAATTTAACATCGTCGTGAATCCAATCAAAAATTCTGTTTTCTTTGCTACTTCTAACCGGTATAATGGAAATGGACATTGACCATTTGGGAGCACTTCAAGAAAACCTCGATCGCAATATGCTGGCAAGTCTAATCTAGATTTCATATTGTCTTTCGTCTTCCCTTGGACGTTTAAGACTGTGTTCATGATGTTCTCAAAGAAGTTCTTCTCAACGTGCATCACATCAAGATTATGCCGCAATAAATGGTTCTTCCGATAAGGCAATTCCTAAAATACGCGCGTCTTGTGCCAGCTATGAAATTCACCGACACCATAAATAGGTTCATGTCCAGTACCCCCACAATAATGAGTCGTCTCAGCACCATTATCTCTCATCTGTTCCTATAAAGTTTCACCGTCTATCTCAGGCGGTGGACCATCAAAAGCTTGCCTACCCTTGGTAAACATTGTTCTCGAACGGCGATACGGATGATCACTCGGTAAAAATCTCCTATGACAATCAAACCAACAACTTTTTCTACCATGCTTTAGTTGGAATGCATCTGTGTTGTCTTGGCAATACGGACACGATAATCTCCCATGTGTTGTCCATCCAGATAACATACCATATGCTGGGAAATCGCTTATAGTCCACATAAGCACCATACGCATCTTAAAGTTTTGCTGGGTCGAAACATCATACGCTTCCACACCATGCTCCCATAGCATTTGTAACTCATAGATCAATGGCTGGAGGAATATATCAAGTGATCTCGTCGGATGCTCTGGGCGGGAATAAGAATCGATAGATATAAAAATTCTCTCGCATGCAGAGATGGAGGCAAATTGTAAGGGGTTACAATTACGGGCCATAACGAATACTTCCTTCCATGCTTCCCAAATGGGTTAAAACCATCTGTACATAACCCGAGGTACACATTCCTTCGCTCATCATAAACTCTAGATACAATGATTGAAAATGTTTCCAAGCTTGCGTCCGAAGGATGTGTAATATCTCCATCTTGACGATGTTCGCATGCCATCTCATTGGCTCTGCTGTTGAGAAGTATATAACCTCTTCAACCTCTCTGTTATTGGTAAATACCACATACGTTTATATGGAATTTGAATTCTGCCACTACTTTCCGATACCGTGGTTTACGACAAAATCTACATCTTTTGCGGTTTTCATCTTCTCTCCAATATAGCATACAGTTGTCGATGCACATCTATTACCTTATACGGTAACCCAAGACCAGATACAAGTTTTTGTACCTCGTAGTATGATCCGGGTAAAAGATTATCTTCGGCAATAAATCTTTCGCCCAATCTGTTATCGCGATCAACGCACTCCTCCGCCAAATTGTAATCCGTCTTAATCGTCATCAATCTACTTGCGGTGATAAAGGCGAATGACCTTCTTTACACCCTTTATATAGTGGCTGCTTTGCAGCATCTAACATATCAAAAAATCTTCTTGCTTTACATTAGGTTCTTGAACCTATATCTTTCTTCACCGCTAAACTCGACATTCTCTCTAACGCATCATTCACCATCTGCACCCCTACACCTACATCTGTACCTACCTCCTAAACTATCTGAGACAGTTGGTTCACTAGTACTACCATACTCAACATTTGTTTCTCTATGTAAATACCATATCTTGTAACTCGGCGTAAACCCATTACTATACAAATGATGCCAAACTATCTCTATCGCAACATTACGAGAATTCCTACAAATTGAACATGGACATTTTAACTTACCTGATTTTTTGAACACGCGGTTGCTTTCCGCCACTTCCATGAACTCGTATATGCCTCGTGCATACTCCTCGTTCAAGTTGTTAGTCTCCGGATCCATTAATGGTTCGTCCATCCATGATCGAAAATATCTAGACATATTTTTCACTTTTTTTATAGAATTCAGTATTAAGTAAACCAGAAATGAGAGAGATATGAAATTAAGATTGTTGTGTAATGGGATAGAGAATGGGAGAAACATATATATAAACTTCGTTTCCGTCGGATTTCGTCGAAATCCGACTTTAGCGGTAAATTCAACGGATACATTAACGTTCATATTTTCCGACTTTTTTCCATGAGCCGTCGGAAATCCGTCGGAATATAACGGCATGGATATCCGTCGGAAATCCGTCGGAATACAAATATCCGTCGGAAATTCCATCATAAATCCGTCAGAATATAACGCCTCGGATTTCCAACGGAATTTCCGTCGGAAATCCGTCGGAAATCCGTCGGAATTTTCCGACGGAAATATTTCCGTCGGAAAATTCCGTCATAAATCCGTCAGAATATAACGCCTCGGATTTCCAACGGAATTTCCGTCGGAAATCCGTCGGAATTTTCCGACGGAAATATTTCGTCGGAAAATTCGGAGATTCGACGGATTCCCAGAATTTTCAAATCTCAGGAATCCATCGGTAAGCCGTCGTAAATTTCCGACGGAATTCTTGTCCGTCGGAAAATCCGTCGGTTTTGCGGTAGATTTCTTGTAGTGATTGAATTTGCTTATAATCGATCTATGCATTTTGCTAAAAAGCTTTCAACCTTTGAAGTTGTTTACGGCTTTAACCCACTAACGCCTCTTCCTTTGACTCCATTGCCTCCATTGCCTCTCGGAGAAACTATAAGCATGAATGAAAGGAGAAAGAAAAATTTGTGAAGAAACTTCATGCGAAAACCAGAGCAAACATAGAGTTTCAAACCGAGCAATACATGACGCAAGCTAACAAGGGAAAACACCATGTGGTGCTTCAATGGAGATTGGGTTTGGCTTCATATGAGAGCTGATTGTTTTCCTCAGCAACCAAACAAAAGCTCAATCCTCGAGGAGATGGTCCATTCCAAGTGATTGAAAGCATAGGAGAAGTCTAAGAGAATTCTTATGAAGAAATTCCAAGAGTTCGTCTAAAGTCAAGACTTTTAATAAATGTCTATTTAATATTTCTCTACTCTCTAGACTAAGTATTTGCCTATATAAAGCCTTGTAAAACATTTGTTGAAGGAAGCAAGTTTGATGATAATTTTTTTGAGATTGTTCATCTCTTTTGGTTCACTTCGAACTACCCTTGACTAGGTGAGGATCAGATCCTCAAAAGCTTCTTGGATAGTATCAGCGAGTTTCCGCTCTCGTCATGGTGAACGGATATTCCATTCCTCTTACGTAGAGGCTTGTATCAACCTGATGATATAAATTCGGGTGATAATTAGAAAATAGCAATGGAACCACAATATGATTTGCTTTTTATTTTTTAAGAATTTGAACAATTAAACCTTTCATTTAACTGTTAAGGGGATATCCTTTTTCGGTAACACGTTATTTTTTTCTTTCAAATGTTAGTATCATTTATCTACTTGAATCAAAATATCAAGAATTATGCTTTCCTTTGGTGAAATGTTTTTTTTATTAAAATACACTAAAGACATACAAATAATCAAAACAGATATTTCAATGTTTTGATTTAACTGTTTTCAATGTAAATAACGAGTTTGATTTGAGGTCAAATCCCCTTTAATAGGAAGAGAATGATAAGGGTATTAGAAGCATTAAAACTAATCAACAAAATGAAATAAAGTAAAGATAATGCATGAATCACTCTGAAGTTGAAAAGATGATTTAACTCTTGGTTGTCTCCAAAATAGTGACTACAAAAAACTCTTAATCTTTGCTTTCATAAATTTTTTTGGCAAGAAAATAAATGTCAATTATTTTGAACTTTGTAACCATGTCATAACGCACAAAGTAAGCAAAGCATTATTACTTGATAAATAATCTTTTGAATGCTTGATAAATATCATTCTCAATAAATTTTTGAATGCTCTCTTTATCCAAAATCTCTTTAACCTCCCTTTAGGTACATCGTTATTACATTTTTGGCTTGGGCTTTTGTCGATGTTCCAACAAGTACTTGCAATTCATCTTCTTGATTAGTCTTAACTCTTAATGCTTCATCATTCCTTTCCTATTGAAAATGATTTGACCTCAAATCAAACCGGTCACTTAAGTCGAAAAGAGTTGAATCAAAACATTGAAACTTATGTAATTTTCTTTGTGTGTTTTGAGTTGCCAAATAATGCAAATCAGAGAAAACCAACCAATACTGTGACTGACCTCTTAAGTTATATATATAAAGAGATATGGCCTAAAACACAGACTAACAAGTAGTTCTGGTTTGACAAAAGTTGTTGTCACTACAAAAAAGAGAGACTTGTCAACATAAACAAAAAGGGCAAGCGTTTTTTTCTTTTTTCTTCTAAAGGCCCTATCCAATACTCAAACACAAAACAACAACAACAACAGTTCAATTTTGGTGACTAATAAAGTCTCTTCTTCAAGCTGGCCTTGGAGAATATCTTCTTGCAATAAGGACTTGACTGTAGTTTCCCAAACCTATTAACCTTCTCCACCAATCTAGCATGAACAGGTCCCTGTTTCAACCCCAAAAGTTAAATCAAGTTCTGTTCTTTTGAAAGCTTTTGTTGTAGTATGATTTTGGAACTTACCTTGGTTACAGAGAGAGCAGTTTGAATCACATAGTTTGCATAAGGATCTTGCAAGAGATGTTCAAAGTTTGGAACAGAGAGAAGCTCACGGACAATCTCAGCTCTACTCTCTGGATATTGCCTTAGACACTTCTCCACCACATGACTACTAAACTTCTGAATAGCTAGCTCAGCGTAGTGTAGTCTAAACTGAATCAGCAACTTCACTGCAGATATTTTATGCTCTATTAGGTACTGCACCACATAGTTCCTGCACAATTCCATAAACCACAAGTTAAAGAGAGTTTTTTTCACACTATACCAAATGATCATTAAGCAACAAATCTTTTGAGTCTAGAGTTTACCCGAAAGGATCTTGAGAAAGGTGAAGTGAGTTTCTGCATATCTCAGTAACAAGTCTTTCACGTTGCTCTCCAGTAGATTGTGAAAGACAGTACTGAAGGACACAGCATCCGTGGCGATGAGTTGCAATCTCAGCGCAGTATTTTGTAGCAGCTTCCAACACAAACTGACACCAAATGTTTACAACATTTAATCAAAACTTAAGTAAGTAACAAAAGATTGAGAGTAATATGTGACAGCCATTGGTAGGAGCATCTAACACATGACGCCAAACTTCAAAACATTCATTAAAGCTCAAGTAAGGAACAAAAGATTGAGATGAATTAAACCTTGTTATCATTAGGGCCAAGGAACTTCAAGCAACTCTGTATCACATGGTTGCCATTGAGATCTTTAACGAGAGTGAGAAAACCTGGTTTGAGACCTGACTTCACCAATGCAATCTGCTGTTTTGTTTTCACAGTTTCAATCATCTTTTGCACAACCCGTGTCCTGTTTCATTAACCAGAGAGAAATAAGAGTCAGCGGATTTGTAGGCTTTTGCCCAAAGCTCTCAGCTTTTTTCAGCTTCCTAATGTTTGCAGTTTTGGTTTGTCCAAAAACAGCAAAAAGCAAATATCAAAATTCATACTTTTCAACAAAATGTTGCCTTCTTTTATAGATAGCGATGCAGCGATTTCAAATATTTCCATAAACAGCAAAGATTTCATCTTTCTCTAAAACTAAGAAACGATTTCATCTTAATCCACAAAAGATGAGATGTCTCTATCTCTATTTGACTTAGTAGTAATGTATATTTCTATGAATATAAAAATTAAAAACATTTCAGCAGAGGAAAGAAAGAAGCTTACCCATAAGTGTTGAGACAGATTCTGATAAGCTCCACTGGTTTTGAGGTTAACACACTCAAAATCAAAGTTCTGTGTTCTTCATCACACACATCTAATAGCTTCTGGATGAGATAATTCCCAAAAGGATCCATAGAAAGTTCTGTGACATAATCAATGATCTCAAGAAATATAACCTTAGCATCAAGAATCGTTCCTTGATCAACTAATTTCTGCAAAACTCTGCAACCAATCTGATCTTTAGCCATTAAGTTAACAGATCCGTAGATTTTAACCATAGAAACGAGACTTAAAGGCAAACCATTACTCATCATCTCATCAATGCCTTGACCCTTTTGATAAAAAGCTTCGAGCTTTCTAGAACCTTTAAAAGCAGCATCGTTCCCAAAAGAGCCTTGACCGATCAAACTATCCTCTGAGTGATAAAAAGCTTCAAGCTTTCTAGAAGCTTCCATTGCGGCTAAGGATTGAGAAACCCTAGCATCGTTCCCAAAGGAGACGTTTTGGAGACAAGGAGATGAAATACGCTTGAAGGGTCCATTGATATGGTCCAAGAGGAGAAGATCTCTGTGATTCTTCAGAGCCAACATCTCTTCAAGCCCTTTGTGGTTGAAGGAATCTTGGAAGCCACGTAATCTTCGTTCGCCTTGAGATGAAACTCCATTAAAGCTGTAGTTTTGCTGAAAAACAGAGGAATCGTTGTGAGTCCGAGAAGCTCCAGTCAGATTGTGGTTTGACCCACTGAGATTTACCGGGTCGGGTCTGCTCCAAATAGACATGTCACAAGAGATACCCATTTGACTAAGCTTTTGACACAAGTCCAGAGCTTTATCACTATTACTGAAACATCTCTGATGATTCTTCAGAAATGGGTTTGTTTCTAAAAACCCACCAGAACCAAAATCAGGAAGACGATGATGATGATCTGAAGAACCTCGTCCTATGTTAAAATCTCCAGGAAAAAAACCTCCAATATCCATGAATCTCTCTTCCAACATCAGAGGAAAGAACGAAGAAGAAGATGATGAAGAAGAAGACGAAGAAGAGAGAGATAGAGAAAGAGAGAGTAATGCCAAGGGAACAATACGGAGGAGAGGATTCGAAATATATAAAAGGATATGGTATGAGGAAAGGGAGAGAGAGAATGTTTGTTAGTAGTGTATGTACGGAGAGACCCTCACGCCCCAAGGCTACTTTGTTTCGTTTTTGTCGTTTATTTGGGCATTAATATGGCAACAGAGAGAGAGACTCAATACTCTGCTTTTTTGCAGCCTGCCGAGGAAATAAGAATTTGCAGTTTTTGTCCCTTTATTTATTTTTGGTCATAAGTTTTTGGGTTTTTAATTCATGTTTTTGGGTGTGTTTGTCACTCTTGGCTCGTGGGAAGCTATTCTTATAATGAGATTTTTAAACAAAAGTATTCGACCAATGCCTTCATTTGTGTTCTCTCAAATTTGAAATATAAAAGTTTTTTTATTTAATCTATATCTATCATATCAATTTAATTATTTTTTACTATTCGACGAATGCCTTCATTTGTGTTATCACATTATTATTTTTATCTGTTTTATACAAAAAAAAAAAAACTTTGTGGGTTTATTTATTTATTTGATTCGTTACTATACTAAGTGTTAATAGTGACGTTCGTTTTGTAAATTCATTCGCAAGGTTTAACGCCAAAGCCACATGTAGCATTGTTGACAGAGTGACTAAACGCAAATTATGTCTATCTAAGGGATCAAAATTTAGATACCAAAAATGCTTCCTTTTTGACATATAAGGGATGATATAAACCATATTTATTTGTAAATCTATCTACTACACTATTAAAAAAGAGTCAATCTAAAAAGGTGTTTCCAAACATTCATATTAAAATAAATAAACCATGATTAATGTTATATGTGTATCCAAACAGATTAAAACAACAATATTATGGAAACTAACATTGATTATAATTTATCTAAAATATTTTTACCTAATTTAAATCAATGTATTAGAAAAATAAGTATGATTCACATTTCACTTTTATTTGATCTTATTTTCAAATTATTTTGAATTATTACATAATAAATTTAATTGATAAAAGTTTATTTTTTCCTACATATGTTTTGACTCAAATCTATTTTTTCCAGAAAATTACATATCCGTTTTTTGCAGGAAAATTTCTAAGTATTCATTTTGACGAAAAATTACGGATTTGCAATTTATTAAAAAAACTACATAATCGATTTTTGTTCAGGAACCGGATTAGTTTTGCCGGAAAAATTAATTATACTTAAGATTGAAAATTATATTTGTTTTCATTTAGTTAAGATTTTTTTTCAATTAATTTAATTTTTATAAATATTAAAGAATCCAAAAACTATAATTTATATCAAAATAATTGACATGCGGGCATGAATCTACTATTATTATTACTAAACATGTTTCCAAACATACCTACTAAATTAAATAACAAATCAAAAATCTAAACAGATTAAATTAGCAATATTATAAAAACTAACATTGATTTTAAATTGCCAAAAATTAATCTATCTAATTTAAATCTATATATTATAAAAATTATTATGGTTCTCATTTCACTTTTATTTGATCATATTTAAAAATTATTATAAATTATTATATAATGCATAAAATTAATAAATTTTATTTTTTTCAACATATGTTCTAATACATTTTAGGTGGAAATATTACAGATGCATTTTTTGCAAAACAATTTATAAGTAACAAATATTTATATTTTGTAGAGATTTCAAATAAGATAGGTTTTAAAAATAAACATATATTACTTAATCAATAAGAAAAAAATTAATGTTCAACGTCCCATATCAATAGAAGTGTCAGTCAGGCCTGTAAAATGCATGCTATGTCTAAGTAGATCCATCATGGGGTGAAATTATTTTATGCTCATTAAAAAGTGGATAATATGGATAACCTAATAATGGACCGCGAATTTAGCAGACTTTTTCTGCGAATTGGCAGATAGATCCCCAAACTACCAATTTTTAATAAAACAAATAAGTGATATATATATATTAATAATTATATATAGTTGATAAAATATAATATGTGATATATTTGAAAATTTTAAGAGTTTATATATATAAACTTAGAATATTTACAAAAAGAGAATATTAAAAATATTTCTTTTAAAAATTTATTAATTTAAATTCTTTAAAATATTTCAACTATTTAAAATTATAAAAAAATTAGAACCGCGGGCCGGTATGCCAACCCGTTGGATATAGCAGGATAGACTTCGACATAAGAACTATTTATAAAATATTAAAATGAGTATATATGTTAAACAATCAACAACACTAACACTTAATAATTTAATGATGTTAAAACTACATATAACGAAAAGAAATTAATTATAAAAACTAAACAAAAAAATCGAAAAATCTAAAAATTATCTGCAAAATTGTATAAAAAATATTAAACTATAAAATATAAACATTTGTTATAATGTTTAAGAAAATATTCACATGCACAAAAGATTAAAATGGATATATACGTCAAACAACTAACAACACTAATACTTTATAATTTAATAAAGTTGAAATTACATATCTAAAAGAAAATTAGTTATAAAAACTAAACGAACAAAATCTAAAAATTTAAAATTATTTTAAAAATTGAACAAACAATATTAAACTGTAAAATATAAATATTTGTTATAATTATTAAAAAAATATTGACCCGCGGTATACCGCCGGTAGATACTCTAGTTTAGTTTAAATTCACACTATTATTTAACAATATAGCGCTGATTATGTGACAATCATACATTTCCAGCAAAAAAAATTTGTAATATGTAAATCGACACAGAAAATTATTTATTTTGAAGATTTCGATTGAAAAGATGAAGAAGATCCATCATATGGTAAAGCTTGTTCACTATATTCTCGGCTTCTATTATCAAAACTCCAAGAGTTGATAAAAGCATCACTATCATCATCTTTCGGCACATATGTTTCCCATTATTTCCCCTACAATTAAAAATGGTTAGAATTGCTAAATTATCTATCTTTTATGATTTTTTTGTAACTATTTTCAAATTTACTGCGTACCGCTTCTTGGTCTTTAGTATCAATTGGTTCGAAGAACCAAATAACAATTTGTATTTGTAGTTAAAAAATTGACTATGCCGATGTACCTTGAATCTCCTTTAGAGTTATAAATTTTGCAAATGTAGAACAAATGGTACGAGTACGAGAGATATTTTTGATTTTTAATATGGTCTCTACACAATTCTTCTTTTTATAGTCGAAATTTTTCTAAACATTCAATTCTAACAAGTGTTTTTCATAATCTAGGTGATCTTATTGTTGAAACTTAAATGCAAAATGATTTAAACACAATTCTAACAAATGATTTATGACACATAGTTTTATGATTATTAATTATATATTATCCAATATTTTTTCTTTATTTTACGAGAGTTTGATATTTGTCTATAAGAGATATATTTTAAGAGAAAACGGTTTAAATAATATATGTATAAAATATAAAATAAAAGTAAAATTTAGTTAAAACAATAAAACTATAATTAATGTATTTTTGAAAATTAATAGCTGAAAATTGTATAAAAGTACAGAAATTAAACCGTTTTCGAGAGTTTTACTTTTTGTGAGATAAATTTAGTAGATTTTTTACTTCAATTCAATATAGTTAAATTCTCAAAGCTTTATAGAAGCAGTTCATGATGTCAACCATAGAAAATCGTTCATGAGGTCAAACATGTCCGCCCCGGCGGCCCTAATAGGTAGATGGCCCAAACGTCTACAGTTTTTGAAAAAAAAAGTTTACACATTAGAAGGCTCATGTTCTCGATTGTTTTTAACAAAAAAAGCCCAAGAATAGTGGTATCTTTATAATTTTTTCCTAATACATGACACAAATATCCAGATAAGTTGCCTGAATAAAGATGAATAAGAGCACCACAGTCGATACCAAATGCTGGAAATAATTCTCGTAACTAAAGAAGTTAACAAAATGTGTCTGCTATTGTACGGTATTCAGCGTCAATCAATGAACGTGAGACAACGTCGTATTTCCGTGTTTTCCAAGACAACGGAAAGCCACCGAGTTGAGTAAACCAGCCCGTCAGTGATAGTCGTGTTAATGGGCATGAACCAAAATCAGAATCACACCAATCTGTCAGCTTTAATGATGTGTTGGCACGTAGAAAAATGCCTTGTCCCGGACTGTTCTACAAGTATCTAGCAGCCTAAAGTGCCGCATCCCAATGAACCTTTTCAGATTATTCATAAATTGAGAGAGAATATGAATAACATATATGAGCGTTTTGGACATGTTACTCCAAGATAGATGAGGAGACCAATCAAACAACGATAATGAGAAGGCGCGGGAAGTGGTTCACCTTCGGCTAAGGACATTTTGTGGTCTTGTTCCAGTGGAAAAGTAATAGGTTTGACTCCAAGTATACCAGTTTCAGAGATAATATCAATGGTGTACTTCCATTGGCATAAGTACATTCCCTCCGGACTATACGGACAAATTCAATACCCAAGAAATAATGTAAGACTCTAAGATCTTTCATGTGAAAGCATGAGCTGAGATGGTCTTTAAAACAGTTGATAACCACAATGGAACTCCCTGAAATAATTAAATCATCCACATAGACAAGAACATGAAAGTGTGTGTTGTTCTTCTCGAATGTGAAGAGAAATTAATCGGAGATATTTTGTTCAAATCCTTAATCTTTCTAGGCTGAACCAAGCTTTGGAAACCATCATTTAGGAGCTTGTTTCAAACTATATAGACACTTAGAGCATGATTATTGGGATTTCTTAAGAGTTTTTTAGGAAGGGTTCTTACACTATTACAACATTAAAAATATTAAAAATTTAGTTGGGGTTTTTAACTATTCATTGATGGGGTTACTAAATCTCTTATTTAAGAACCTCATCTACAAGGTTCTTACACTATTCAACATAATTTATTAATTAAATTTT
Source organism: Cardamine occulta (assembly GCA_028015245.1). Classification (NCBI taxonomy): domain Eukaryota; kingdom Viridiplantae; phylum Streptophyta; class Magnoliopsida; order Brassicales; family Brassicaceae; genus Cardamine; species Cardamine occulta. Next base: position 13,414,893 of record CM051374.1, read on the forward strand.
TTTTTTAAGAACTCCATGTTAAAAACCCCCAATAATCATGCTCTTATAGCACCCACCTCGGTTTAGAACTCTTATGAGTATCTAAACATTAAAATATCAATATTTTTAAAAAATTTAATTATAAGATTAATTTTAATTTTAAACAAAAAATAAACCAATAATTGAATGACAAATGTCAAATGAGTTTCTTATTTAGATATGAAAGGTCCTTCCGGAAAAAAAACGTTTATAACTCCTCTCTCTTACTTTTTTTTTTGTTTTTTTTTGTTTTTTTCATTATTTTAATAGAGAATATATTCCTGTTGGACATTATCTTATGAAGTAAAAAAACCTTGTTCTTATCATCAGTCAGTAAACCTGGAGGAAAATCATAAAAACCTACTCATCAAGATCCACATGTAAGAACGCATTATGGGCGTCAATATGATGAACATCCCAATCCTTAGAAACTACATGTTCAAGGAATGCGTGAACAGTAACCATCTGAGCAACATGTGCGAATGTTTCCGTATAATCTTCACATTCCGTTTGATTAATTTCGAGTATAGCGAATCGAGCTTTATGTCGCTCTTGCGTACCGTCTGCTTTGAAATTGAGTCTAAAATCCCATTTACAAGTTTAAGTAAATTCTATTTTAATAAAGTAGAAAGTAGCGTATTCTTTTTTTTTAACAACTTCAAATTTTAATTGATCATAAACATGAGATACATAATCGTTATGCAATTCATTGGTTAATTGAATAGGAACAAAAAATGAAATTGAAAAGTAGTATGCTCCATGAATACCATCTTAGCCATAATATCAGCTGCTTCATTTTGTTCTCTATGGATCCAGTTATATAAATATCGTATGAAAAAATGATCCATGGGAAGAGTTTCAAGTTGGCCCCTTGCCTTCAAAGCTATGTGATGCTCCTTCGTCAGATTACCAAGAAATTGCTTCTCTAAAGAGTAGAAGGCGCTAAATTGTTTTCGAAAGGTGGGGATAGACAAGTAACAATTTTGTCGAGGGTGACTCAATCTAAAGAGGATCAATCACAATGTAATATTTCAGAGAAAAATAAATCAGTGAATGATTTAACAGATATGGCATTGGCTGAAAAGTTCAAAATGATGATCAAAATATAGATAAGTCTGAAATTGTTACAAAAGAAACCGAGGTGTTAAAAGAGACAAGATCTGTACCAGATAAGGATGGCTGGTCTTTAGTCTCTCCGGGCAAAGCTATTCATTCTGGAGAAAAATCACTACCTGGACCAGTTCAAGTTGGATCACCATCTCATTTTTTCAGTGCTAATAGTTGATGAAAAAAACTCTGAGAAACAGAGTGCAGAATCAAAAGTAAGGGATACTCAAGGTTCACTAGATAGAACAAGTCTGAATGTTGTGGAGGAGGAAGATGAAAAAGAAGAAGGGGAGATTTGTCCTAGTACTCATAAAGGGAGAAAAGGTACTGAGCCATCTCTGCACCAACCGCTGCCTAGTCAATTGAAAGGAACAAATAAATTCCGATCAGAATCTTATGTCTGCAACACTAAGGAGTCAAATCCAAGTATTGGAGAGAGAAAGAAATCAAAGAAACCTTAATATGTCGGGGTTCTTTTGGAATGTTTGAGGCTTAAATAAATCAACAAAACATTCCGTTATAAAGAATTGGGTAGTAAAGATTTTTAGTTTGGTTGTGTATTGGAGACTAAAGTAAGAGAAGGAAAAGCTAGTAGAAATGGAGCGAAAATATTCGGTGATTGGTCGATGTTAACAAACTATGAGTTTAGTCGGTTAGGATGGATTTGTGTGGTCTGGAAACCAAGTGTGAGACTGACACCTGCTTTTAAGAGTGGTCAATTGATCACTTGTTGGGTGAAGCTAGAAAACCGGGCAGAAGAATTTTTCTGTTTTTTATCTATGTTTCAAATTTCGTTGAAGAGCGTACAAAGCTGAATGCTCCTCACCATGATTCTCTAATCATTAGAAATAGACCATGGGTTTGTTTGGGTGATTTTAACGAGATCTTGGATGGAGAGGAGCATTCAGCTTTCGAAAATTCTCCTCTAACTCCGTCGGGCATGAGAGATTTTCAAGAACTAACTCGTATATGCTCTCTTGAGGATATGACTTTTCATGGGCATGTGTATACTTCGTGTAATAAAAGAGAAGAAGGGCTGATCTCAAAGAAGTTAGAAAGAGTGCTTAAAAATGATTAATTGGATCACATTTTTCCTTGGTCATATATTGTTTTCGAAGCAGGAGGTTGCTCAGATCATCTTCGGTGTAGAATTCATTTCGATGACAAGATTGAGGTCAAGAAGAAGCCATTAAGTTTATAAACGCTCTGGTGGAATTAGAAGAGTTTTGGCCACTGGTGGAAAATTTTTGGAGTGAGACTCAACCCATTTTTCTATCTACATCTTCGCTATTTTGTTTCTCAAAGAAACTTAAGGATCTGTAACCACTAATTCGGAGTTTAGCAAAGGAAAAATTGGGGAATTTGTCAAAGAAAGCAATGGAATCCTATCAGATACTGTGTGACAAACAAGAATATAATTTGAAAGATCCCTCAACAGTTAATACGGAGGAAGAAAATAAAACATATAGAAGGTGGGTTCATGTCTCGGGGCTCGAAGAGAGTTTTTTAAAACAGTCACTACAAGAAATCTACCGCAAAACCAACGGATTTTCCGACGGAAATATTTTCCGTCGGAAATTTCCGACGGCTTACCGACGGATTCCCAAGATTATAAAATTCTGGGAATCCGTCGGAAATTCCGTTGGAAATCCATGCCGTTATATTCCGACGGATTTCTGACGGAATTTCCGACGGAAATTTATATTCTGACGGATTTCCGACGGAAATCCTTGCCGTTTTATTCCGACGGAAATCCGACGGATATCCATGCCGTTATATTCCGACGGATTTCCGACGGCTTATGGAAAAATGTCGGATAATATGAACGTTAATGTATCCATTGAATTTACCGTTGTAAGCCGATGGATTTCCGATGGAAACGAGTTTATATATATGTTTCTCCCTTCCTCCATCCCATTACACAACAATCTTAATTTCATATTTCTCTCTCATTTCTTGTTTACTTAATATGAATTGTATAAAAAAAGTGAAAAATATGTCTAGATATTTTCGATCATGGATGGACGAACCATTAATGGATCCGGAGACGAACAACTTGAACGAGGAGTATGCACGAGGCATATACGAGTTCATGGAAGTGGCGGGAAAGCAACCGCGTGTTCAAAAATCAGGTAAGTTAAAATGTCCATGTTCAATTTGGAAGAATTCTTGTAATGTTGCGATAGAGATAGTTTGGCATCATTTGTATAGAAATGGGTTTACGCCGGGTTACAAGATATGGTATTTACATGGAGAAACAAATGTTGAGTATGGTAGTACTAGTGAACCAACTGTCTCAGATTGTTTAGGAGGTAGCACGGAAGTAGATGTAGGTGTAGGGAGTGTGCAGATGGTGAATGATGCGTTTAGAGAGAATGTCGAGTTTAGCGGTGAAGAAAGATATAGGTTCGAAGAACCTAATGTAGAAGCAAGAAGATTTTTTGATATGTTAGATGCTGCAAAGCAGTCACTATATAAAGGGTGTAAAGAAGGTCATTCGCCTTTATCAGCTGCAAGTAGATTGATGACGATTAAGACAGATTACAATTTGGCAGAGGAGTGCATTGATGCGATAACAGATTGGGCAAAAGATTTATTGCCAGAAGATAATCTTTTACCCGGATCATACTACGAGGTACAAAAACTTGTATCTGGTCTTGGGTTACCGTATAAGGTAATAGATGTGTGCATCGACAACTGTATGCTATATTGGAGAGAAGATGAAAACCGCAAAAGATGTAGATTTTGTCGTAAACCACGGTATCAGGAAAGTAGTGGCAGAATTCAAATTCCATATAAACGTATGTGGTATTTACCAATAACAGAGAGGTTGAAGAGGTTATATACTTCTCAGCGCAGAGCCAATGAGATGGCATGCAGAACATCGTCAAGATGGAGATATTACACATCCTTCAGACGCAGAAGCTTGGAAACATTTTCAATCATTGTATCCGGAGTTTGCGTATGAGCGAAGGAATGTGTACCTCGGGTTATGTACAGATGGTTTTAACCCATTTGGGAAGCATGGAAGGAAGTATTCGTTATGGCCCATAATTGTAACCCCTTACAATTTGCCTCCATCTCTGTGCATGCGTAGAGAATTTTTATATCTATCGATTCTTGTTCCCAGCCCAGAGCATCCGAAGAGATCACTTGATATATTCCTCCAGCCATTGATCTATGAGTTACAAAGGCTATGAGAGCATGGTGTGGAAGCGTATGATGTTTCGACCCAGCAAAACTTTAAGATGCGTGCGGTGCTTATGTGGACCATAAGCGATTTCCCAGCATATGGTATGTTATCTGGATGGACAACACATGGGAGATTATCGTGTCCGTATTGCCAAAACAACACAGATGCATTCCAACTAAAGCAAGGTAGAAAAAGTTGCTGGTTTGATTGTCATAGGAGATTTTTACCGAGTGATCATCCATATCGTCGTTTGAGAACAATGTTTACGAAGAGTAGGCAAGTTTTTGATGGTCCACCGCCTGAGATAGATGGTGAAACTTTATTGGAACAGTTGAGAGATTTTGGTGCTGAGACGACTCCTTATTGTGGGGGTAATGGACATGAACCTATTTATGGTGTCGGTGAATTTCATAGCTGGCACAAGAAGAGCATATTTTGGGATTTGCCTTACTGGAAGAACCATTTATTGCGGCATAATCTTGATGTGATGCACGTTGAGAAGAACTTTTTTGAGAACATCATGAACACAGTCTTAAACGTCCAAGGGAAGACGAAAGACAATATGAAATCTAGATTAGACTTGCCAGCATATTGCGATCGAGGTTTTCTTGAAGTGCTCCCAAATGGTCAATGTCCATTTCCATTATACCGGTTAGAAGCAGCAAAGAAAACAGAATTTTTTGTCTGGATTCACGACGATGTTAAATTCACTGATGGATACGCATCTAATCTGCGTAACTGCATCGATTATGGAGAAGGAAAGTTTAGTGGAATGAAGAGTCATGATTGTCACGTTGTGATGCAGAGGCTTCTTCCATTCGCTTTTGCTCATCTTCTCCATAAAGACGTCCACCAAGCAATTGCAGGAGTATGTGCTTTCTTTCACGATTTATGCACAAGAACACTTACTGTTGAGGGAATCCAAAATTTACAGGCCAATATCCCGGTGATCCTTTGTAATTTGGAGAAGATATTTCCACCATCTTTCTTTGATGTGATGGAACATCTTCCGATCCACCTCCCACGAGAAGCTGAACTAGGAGGCCCGGTTCAATACCGTTGGATGTATCCATTTGAGCGGTATATGTTTCATCTAAAGAAAAAGGTTAAGAATTGAAGTAGAGTAGAGGGATCTATTATCGCCCAGAGCATCAACGAAGAGGCCTCACAGTTTGCTTAATATTACTTCCCGTCAGAAGTTCGTACGAAGAGTAGACGTCCTAGTCGCCATGATGATCGTGGTGAGAGAGCGATTTACCCCGTCGTTGTTCCAGAGTTATTTTCCCAAGTTGGGCGAGTCAGTGGCAAAGGAAGAAGGCGTAAATTATCTCAAGAGGAGTTTAAACACTTGCATACGTATATCCTAACCAATTGTGATGAAATTACGGAATACGAAAGGTAAACAAAAATTCTTTTGTGTCATTTAATGTATAATGATGTTTTTATATGTTATTATTAACTTGATCAACTATTTTGGTTTTCGTACAGGATTTACATGGCATTAATACGCGGGTACTATATGGATAAGACAGAAGACGAGCTTTAAGTCCATAAGGAGGAGGAATTTATGTCTTGGTTACAATTTTACGTAAGTGTTTAAAAACACTAAATCATTTAATAAATTATTTTTAAATACTAATTTGTAACTTATTTTTGTAGGTTTCTGAAGGAGTAATAAGCGGACAGACATTTCCCACATGGTTATTGAAATTTGTTAATGGTCCAAACTACATTGCAACTTCTTATCCTAGATACTGCAGTCGTGGATATGGGTTTAGGGTTCATGACGAGAGAAGGACAACGCAAACTTCAGATTCTGGTATTTCAGTGAAATCTGGTAATGATGTTTACTACGGCATTCTTCAGGAAATTTTGGAAGTGCGGTACCCAGGAATGTTAGACTTGAGGTGCATTGTTTTCAAGTGTGATTGGTATGATTCAACACTCGGTCGTGGGCTTCATGTAGACCAATTAGGTGTTACGTCTGTTAATTCAAGTCGGAGACTAGAAACGTATGACCCATTCATTCTAGGATCACAAGCTGAGCAGGTAGGGTACTAATATTAGTGTAATTAATACTCAATTCCTTATTTAGGTATAATACTTACAAAACTAATATGTTTTTTTAAGGTGTACTATATTCGTTACCCTCGAGTTACACGGCGGACGGATCCTTGGCGCCAGATTACTAAAAGTGACCCCGCGAGGAAGAATTTATGGAGTTGCAGAACACGATCCTTTACAGCCAGCAGAAGTTGTTCCAATGGATCCAGTTGAGCCTTCTTGTGCTCTGGATCTTGTTGTTGATTTCACACAATTTGGTTTAGTTTTTTCCGACTCAGAAGAAGAACAAGGTGAATTTTATGAAGATTCAGACTCAATTCCATCTGAGGGATCATCATCATCTAATGAAGATTAGTTATACACGTGGTTTGTATTATTTTTTGGTATTACAGAAAGTTGTAAATTTGTTATTTTGTATTTTATTTAATTTTGATATTACGGTGTAAAACATAGGTCCTCGAAGACCGTAGCTGCCGAACATTTTATAAGCTCAACTTCAGCTTTGTATATTTTAACAAATTTTAATAAAATAAGATTTTGCCAGAAATTAAAAAGTCCCTAAACAAACACATTAACAAACCCACACAACTCATTAAAACACTTAAAAATTAAATTAAAATAACCCCAAAAACCGTCGGATATCCGTCGGATTTTCCGACGGTAATATAATTTTAAACCTTAAAAACGAACACGTGTTTTCGTTAAAAAAAAAAACGGACACGTGTTTTCGTTTTGGGGTTATTTTAATTTAATTTTTATAGACACGTGTAACCCTAAAACCGTCGGAAAAACCGACGGATTTCCGACAGGTTTGGGGTTTACATGGTCAAATTGTAATTTCTTAAACATCAAGACAATGTTAACAACAAACTTTGACAAAATAAACTAAATTATGTGATATATAACATATTTTGAAAAGATTTTGTTTTTATACATGGTTTGATCGAAAGTGTTTCATAGATAAACATATAGTTAATGTACAAGTTTACTAAATACGAAATAATCATCTAAACTTTTGAAATTTGTCAAATCAAAGATTTCTATAAGTTATTTGTGTTTGCAAACATAAATTTATGATACTATTAACATATGTTTACTGAAACAGTGCGTAAAAAACCACTAAAACCACAAACCCGTCGGAAATCCGTCGGAAATTTCTGACGGATTCCCGACGGACAATGAAAATGTAACCGCGAAACTATTTTCGTTTCCCGCGATGCCTAAATTTTCGCTTGTCTGTCAGAAATCCGTCGGAAATTTTCGACGGATTTCCGACGGATTAGCGAAAATTTAGGCGCTAACCTTTCCGAGACCTTATCGAGAACGTGCGTAATTTAATTTTTTTGACACTGACGGATTTCCGACGGATATATCCGTCGGAAATATCGTAATTTATACTGACTTCGTCTTCTTCCTCCTCACTTTCGCAGACGAGAAAAAAATTTCAAAATCGCCAAACCTCTCCCAAGCTTCCGGATTTCCGTCAATATATCATCCAAATGTCTAACAATCCCCCAAACTTATAAGTTTTGAAGTTTATATTATGGATTGTTAAGTTTTTAGTTAGATTGATTGGTTAGAAAATTAGAATTGTTAGATTTAGGTTTGTAATGTTAGATTTAGGTTTGTAATTGTTAGATTTAGGTTTTTAATTGTTAGATTTTGGTTTGTTATGTTAGATTTAGGTTTGTAATTGTTAGATTTAGGATTGTTATGTTTATTGAAATTATTTGTTTTCTTAATTTTTTTATTAATTGAAATATTTATAATTTTTTTCATGCATTAATATTTTCTTAATTTTGGTATGTTATTATAATTTTTAGAAAATTATCATTATTTTTTTGATAATTTTTAATCATGTTAGTAATTTATAATTATATTCATGAATTATTCATTCTTTTATAAATCATGGATTTACAAATTTTAAATTGTTTTGGAATTAATACTTATAAATATAAATTTATGAGGATTTTAGTAATTTATAAGTTTTTCCATAAATTATTCCTTCTTTTATAAAAGTATAATTGTTTTGGTCTAATAATGAATTTAAATTATTTTTTTGATACTTTTTTTTTATTTTCATTATTATTAATTTTTTCATATAATGTTTGATATTTTTTTTAATTTTTCTAGGGATTACGGTAGGTTTGTCCGTTCAGGACACGGCGGACGTAGTAGTCGCCGGAGAGGTACTGCCGCTTCGAGGAGTTCTCCTATACCGGATACACATATCCCAGAGACACAGATCCCGGAGACAGCGCCTATGCCGACGCCTTCACCTACTGCACCATCGCAGATGAGCGTCGAGGACTTTGTCGCTCAACCAGGACGAGATAGATTGCCTCGTCTCCATCCGGAATGCGTAGGCAGAGACACATGGTAAGTTTTTGTTAATTTTAAGATTTTTAATATTTATTTACTATTATTACTTTAGTTACAATTCAAATTATTTGCACTAATTTCTTTTGTAGGTTTGGAGATGCCGGAAATGGGATTTCCAAGTCCATTAACCGGATGCTCAATGGAATGCTTCGTCATCCGTACCCGATTTACAACCAAATGCCGATAGCGGATCATGAATTGTGGTTTCGCCAATTTGCGGTAAGTACTTCATATTTTAAATTTTTTTACTTTTATTTAATATAGTTTATTTTATTTGAATTTTTGATTTGCAGCAAGAATTTACTTGGGACAGCCACATGACCGCCTCGGTTAGACGATGCTTCGATAAAAAAGCAGCGAGAATGTATTCGTGGAAGCTGAACGAGTGGAAGGAGAAGTGGTACAAGAATGATGTCCCAAGGGAGTTGCTTTCCAACCCGGGCCTATGGAACGGGTTATGCACTTATTGGAGTGAAGAACCGACCAAGACAAGCTCCACAACTCATTCTGCGTGCCGAAACAGCGATCGCAAAGGAAAAGGCAAGGCGACGCACAATCTAGGAGCGGTTAGTTTGGTCACACGGGCCAAACAACTCGTAAGTTTTTTATTTAAATAAAATTTTGTTATTTAAGTTTTATAATGTTATAGTTTACTAAATTTACATTTTTGTAGTTTCGGCAAGACGGTGTCCCACCTTCCGCTATCACATTGCTCAAGGATGCGCATACCAGCAGGAAGAACCATGAAATCCAAGATCCGCTTGCTCGGGAGATCATTGACAACTATGAGAAGATGAAGGAAGACTTTCTCCTTTCTCAGCCAATCATCGAAGGAACGCCTCCAATGACCGATCTTCCAATCGAGAAGATTAACGAATTCGTCTACGAGGTAAGTAAAATATAAATTTATATCGTTTTTTTGTAATTTCTAATTCTTAACAAAATTTTCGTTTCTTACCGCAGTGTACTCCAAAGACGAAAGGTCGTGTATTTGGTCTTCCGGACGAGGACTCTTTTTCTGCAACTTCGCGTTTCTACGGCGATTCTCCAGATATTAGGGCACAGCTCGCACAACGAGACGCTGACATGGAAGCTATGAAGTTGCAGCTGCAACAGCTCGCAGAAGAACAAGAAGCGAATCGCCTCCAACGAGAAGCGGATCGCCTCCAACAAGAAGCGGAATGCGAGAGATCCCGCAAATTGGAGGCGGATAACTGGCTATTGCAGCAACAAATGGCGGAATTCTTATCCCGCTTTCTGCCCTCGTAGTTTTTGTTTTTTTTTCTTTTTTATTTGAATTATTTTAGAAATATTGAATTTCATTTTGAATTTTTTCTTTAATTTTAATTTATATTAGATTTTAATTATTTAATTTAAATTATAAAACAAATTTTACAAATTAATAAATTTATTTTTAAATATTTGATTTTATAATAAAAAATATTTTAATAATTCCGTCGGAAATCCGTCGGTAGTTAAATATCAGAAAGCCGTCGGAAATCCGTCGGTTATATATCCGTCGGAAATCCGTCGGTTATATATCCGTCGGAAATCCATCGGTTTATAAGAATCAGAAATTCGTCGGAAATCCGTCGGTTTATATCCGTCGGTATACCGTCGGTTATAGATCCGTCAGAAATCCGTCGGTTTTTAAGAATGAGAAATCCGTCGGAAATACGTCGGTTTATATCTGTCGGTATACCGTCAGTTATAGATCCGTCGGTTTATAACCGACGGAATACCGACGGCGTTAAAACCGATGGATTTCTGACGGATTTCTGATTTCAGTATTCCGTCAGAAATCCGTCGGAAATTCCGACGGATTTCCGACGATATTTTTATTTCCGACGAGATAGAAGCGACGGAGAAACCCGACGGATATCCGACGGATTTTGCCAAAACCGACGGATTTCTGACGGAAATTGCCGTCAGTTACGCGGTAGATTTCTTGTAGTGAGTGTTCTAAGCTGCATTGGCTTCGCATAGGAGATCAAAATTGTAACGCCCGTGTTCCAGAAAATTAATAAATTTAATTAATTCGAGATTCTTTCGAGTTTATGAACCTTAGACAAGTATTGAGAAATTAATTATTGAGGTTGAAATAATTAATTTATATTTGTTCTGGGGGTATCATAAATCGTTTAGAAAGTTATGGGGTTTTTCTCAAAGGAAGAAAGAAAAGTGGAGTTGCCTTCTTCTTCTTCTTCTCTTCTTCTTCTTGAACCCCATTTTTGTTGGTGAGGAAGAGAGCTTCAGTTGGCGTGAGCTAAGGGAGAGAGAGGAAGAGAGGAAAAGTTTTCTTGGAGCTTGGTTTTTGAAGGTTATAGAGAGTTGAAGCTTAGGGAGAAGCTTAAAGAGGAAGGGGTGGAGCTAGGGTTTTGGCGTGAGCTAAGGGAAGAGAGGGAGGTCTTCTTGAGCTTGGGGGAGTCCATCCTAGGCTAGATCCATCCTATCTAAGGTGAGTTGGGACCAAAGGTTATCATTTAAGCTTGTGTGGGGGCTTGGGGAGTTTGATTTCTTTTGGTTGGTTGCCAATTTTTGGTGAAGCCTTGTGGGTGTTTTCTATGCTTGTGATGTTTAGAGAACCTTGGTTTTGTGCTAGTGGTGCTTTATTGAGCTTTGATTGTGAGAATCTATGCTTGATTTGTTGATTGTGATTTTTGTGAGCCTTGGTGAATTTTCAAGAGTCATTGTGAAGCCTTAGCTAGTGTTTGCTAAAGTTTGTGGTGGTTAGAGAACCATGGTTTGTGCTTGTTGTGCCTTGTTAAGCTCTGATGGTGATTTCTTATGCTTGATTTTGGTGGTTGTGAAATTTTGTGTGTTGTGGAATACTATTCATGCTGTGAGATACTATTCATGATGTGAAAGTGTGTTTACTATTCATGCTGTGAAAGTGTGTTTACTACTCATGCTGTGAAAGTGGGTACTATTTATGCTGTGAAAGTGGGTACTATTCATACTGTGAAAGTGGGTACTATTCATGATGTGAAAGCGTGTTTACTATTCATGATCTGAAAGTGGGTACTATTCATGCTATGAAAGCGTGTTTACTATTCATGTTGTGAAAGTGGGTACTATTCATGCTGTGAAAGCGTGTTTACTATTCATGCTGTGAAAGTGAGTATTATTCATGCTGTTGAAGTGTGTTTACTATTCCTGTTGTTGTTTAGCTGTTCTTGGTTTGGAATTGCTATTTTATTGTAGAAAGTTTTTATTGGTGTTAATTAATTCTTCATGTTGTCTTGGTTATTAAAATTTTTTTGGTGCTTTTTGTTAGCCTGTTGTTGGGAAGATCAATCTCACTCAGCGTTTGGTTTACCAAATGTTGATGCATCACTTTTGTCGATGCAGGTGAAGATAAGGCGTGATCGTGGACTCGAAGCAGTGAGGAGGGGATGATTAGGACCCGATAGTTTTGTGGTTTTTGTAGCTTTCGCAGGATTGCTAGAATCGGTAGAACTGTTGACCTTCGTGGTCATTTATGTGTTTGCTGGATTGTTTATAAATGTTTAATTATATTTCTGGTTTAAAAAAAAAAGTGCGGTCGTTTCAAAAATAATAAGACCTTTCACCAGGCTGCTGCTACACGAAAAGCCCAGAACACTACTTGAGAGATCAAATGTCGAGGGGGAAGAGTGGTGTCCAATGGAGAAGAGATTAAAGAAGAGGCTGAATCTTTTTTCAGGGATTTTCTCCAACATATTCCAGAGAACTATGAGTGAATTTCAGTTGAACATCTTGTAGATTTATTACCTAATAGATGCTCGGATGAAGAGCAAAACAAGCTGATTAAGAGCGTATCGGAGGAAGAAATTCGAGATGTCTTTTTTTCTATGCCGACTAATAAATCCCCGAGACTGGATGGTTTTAGTACAGATTTCTATAAGGCTGTTTGGCCAATAGTTGGCAAGGAGTTCACTATTTCTGTTCAGTCTTTTTTCGAGAAGGGATTTCTTCCGAAAGGTGTGAATTCTATAATTCTTGCACTTATTCCAAAGAAAGCTTCAGCTATTGAAATGCGAAGATTATAGACCAATCTCTTGTTGAAATGTTATATACAAAGTCATCTCGAAGATTATTGAAAATTGGATGAAAGACATTCTTCCCCAACTCATTTCACTTAACCAATCGACTTTTGTGAATGGCAGATTATTCATTGAAAATTTGTTGCTGGTGACAGAATTGGTGAAAGACTATCTCTGTGCCATAAAGATCGACTTATCAAAAGCTTTTGATTCAGTCCAATGGTCTTTCATGTTCAACACTCTAAAAGCTGTAAATTTTCCTGATTAATCCATTCATTGGATTTCTCTATGTGTCACAACTGCCTCCTTCTCAGTCCAAGTAAATGGGGAGCTTGCAGGAATCTTCCAGAGTAAGAGAGGCTTAAGACAAGGTTGCTCTTTGTCCCCATATTTATTTGTCATAGCCATGAATGTGCTATCAAAGTTGCTGGATAAAGCAGCGAGTGCTAGACAGACTGGTTATCATCCAAAATGCAAGAATATTGGTCTTACGCATCTAAGCTTCACAGATGATATCATGGTATTCACTGACGGAAAGGTTCAGTCTGTTGAGGGGATAGTAAAAGTGTTTGAAGATTTTCCCAAAATTTCTTGGTTGAGAATAAGTCTGGAAAAATCCACCATTTATCTAGCGGGTGTCTCAGTAAATATTCGAGATGAGATTAGTACGAGGTTCTCCTTTACTTCGGGTCAGCTTCCGGTAAGATATTTAGGACTCCCTTTACTAACTCTCAGGATGAAGGCTTCTGATTTTCTTCCTCTTATAGAAAAAATCAACAACCGCATCAGTTCTTGGTCTGTTCGATTTTTATCGATTGTGGGAAGGCTACAGCTTATCAATTCTGTGTTAATGAGCATCTCAAAGTTTTGGTTATCTGCATTTCGGCTTCCTAAAGCTTGTATTCTCAAAATCAAAAAAATTATGCTCCTCTTTTCTTTGGTCTGGTCCAGAATTGAATATAAAGAAAACAAAGGCGTCATGGGACATTGTGTGTAAAACAAAGCAAGGAGGCATGGGGTTGCGTCCTTTAATAGAGGTCAATATTGTTTGTTGTCTTAAGCTTATTTGGAGGGTTGTCTCTTCTCAATCTTCACTGTGGAATAAGTGGGTTCAAACTTATTTGATTCGAAAGGACACATTCTGGTCTATACGAGAGAACACTAACATGGGCTCTTGGATGTGGAGAAAAATACTAAAAACTCGAGCTCTGGTTCGAAGTCTACATATGGTTGATGTTCGAAATGTAGAAAACACTTTTTTCTGGTTTGATACATGGTCGGACCTGGGTTGTTTATATGATAAACTTGGTTCGCGAGGTGTTGTTGATATGGGAATCCCGTTGAATGCTTCTGTAGCTTCAGCTTGGTTAATCAGAAGACGTCATCGACACAGAACTGAGATTTTAAAACAAATTGAAACAGAGCTTGAATCACAGAGGCTTAGATCAGATTCTGGAGCATTAGATGTCTCGTTATGGCGCAGCAAAGATGATAAATTCAAATCAACATTCAGCTCAAAAAACACGTGGTTTCTGATTCGTGTACCAGGTCCATCTCTTTCTTGGCACACAAGTACTTCATTTACACATTCAACTCTGAAAATCTCAATTTTTGTGTGGCTAGCGATACACAACCGTTTAATAACCAGTGATCGTATGTTTCATTGTAATGTGGGAGCAAATACTTCATTTGTTTTTTTTTGTGGAGATCCAATGGAAACACATCAGCACTTCTTTTTCTCATGTGCCTATTCAACAGAGGTCTGGAAGTCATTAGCTGAGGGCCTTTTGAAAGCTCGGTTCACAACAGATTGGAACCAACTGCTCCTCATTTTCGATAAAAGACTAGAAAGAGGTACCCTGTTTCTAACTCGTTATGCTTTTCAATCCACTGTCTACTCCCTATGGAGAGAGAGAAATGCCCGCCGTCACGGAGAAATACCAATCACACCAATATTCCTCATCAAACATATCGACAAACAGATCTGAAACTGATGTTCTACGTTATGTGATCACAAGCTAGTTGGTTCTCTCCAGCTCTGGTTCTCTTCAAGAAGCTCTTGAGTTTCCATCTTTTTTTGTGTTCCAATCTAATTCACTCAAAACTATAATGCACTTGATGTAAAAAACAATTTTTTTTTGTTTGAATATAATTTTACATTCACTTCAAAAAAAAAAACATCTCCAAATCCTCCTATTCAACTTGAGATGTCTATCGTGGCTGAATCTCGGGATCACTTGTTCTTCAAATGCTCTATCATCTTTCTCTTTTTTCCATGAGTCGAACACAAAGGTTTCTGCTCTGCTTCAACACTTGATGCAAGACTTAAAAGTTAAAAGGTTTCAGACCAAAACAAAATCAACGGGTTCATCATCTATCTACACTTTTCATGTGACGAGATTGGCTCTCAGTGTTTCTTCATTTACCATCCACAAGGGGTGGACACGGATTGGATATCCAGGAATTTTAGGGTATCCGGATCTGATATATAATTATCCGGATCCAGATCCGTTAATATTCGTGGATATCCGGATCCGCATCCACAAAAAATAGCTAAAAATCTTAAAATAATAATATAAAATTATTCAAATAAATAAATTAGAAGATACAAATTAATAGAAAATATCATATACAATATTTCAAATTAATTTTTATAAATTCGAACATATTTACTGTGTAAATTTTTAAAAGTGCACAAAATGTAAAAATAAAACTTATTTTTGTGATAATTTACATAAATGTCTATGATATAATATATCTATATATAACAGATCCGAATATCTAGATTTTCAAAATTAAATATTTGGATCTGGAACCAAACACCTCGGATATCCAACTTTCCAGATCGGATAAGAGCGGATCCCAAATCTCAGATTTCGAATATTCTCCCATAGCATTGGCTGAAATCTTTCTAGTCCAGTTGGCTTTTACCTTTCAGCCTTTCATCATGGTTGGTTAAGCTTCCATCATTTCTATTTCTTAGTGTATGGGGTTTAATTTTAAAATCTGGGTCTTCGGGCTACAATAATGTTCTTTTTATTCTCCAGCCGTAAGTACATTGAAAATCTTTTAACAAAAAAAAAAGAAAGAGAAAAGAGTATAAAATTAGATTGGAAGATATATTTTTGGGTGCATGAATCTAATTTAGCTAATACTAGAATCATACCCGTTGGTCCCAAACGGGGTTAAAGTTTGTAAAACTATTAATTTTTATATAATGCTAATGTAAAAATCAAATGTGGATATTCATTTTTTTATAATGTTAAGTATCAAGAGTTTGTTGGTTTTGTTTTTGGTTTTTGTAATTTTGATTTATGAAAGAGTAGAGTTTAATATGTAACAACAATATACATTTGTATGAGTTTAGTTTTGGTTAGGAATGAGCTTTTAGTATCGCTAGCATAGGACCCGTTTGTCCTAAATGGAGTTAAAGTTTGTAAGAATAATATTAATCGTATATGTGAAAATCTCATATTTATTTTATGGTTTGGTATAAAAAGTAATTGTTTTGTAAAAAATAAGCTGTGTGTGATCCGTCCTGACCCAGTGCAAAATTACACATATCTATAAAAATGAATCTGATTTAGTTTAATAACAATTATTATCATCTCAAAAGAGAGTAAATTTTGTAAGAATATTAATTATATATGTAGTTTAAAAACTTGGTACAATTTTAATAGAATTTTGAAACTATTGGTATTTTGTTACACAAAATTAGTAAATGATATATAAATATTTATTTTGGATAATTAAAAAGATAATAAAAAATTGAAGTTATTTTGTTATATATATTCTTAAATAACAAAAATTCAAGTCTATACTACAAATTAAAATACTTATATAATTTTTAATATATTTTGGGAAACAATTCATGTCCGGTTAAAAAAATTCAAATCATAACCTATGGAAAAATCTATATAATTTTAGTATAGAGATAATGTTATTATTTAATTATTTATAAAACATTTGATCAACTAAAAATGAGGGAGAGAATAATATTAAAGTTTGATAAATTCATTACAAACAATTATATTATCTTTTAAAAATGGATATACCACTAGATTTATCTTGGTCTTTACAATTTCTCCTTTTTTCAGCGCCCAAAGTTTGGAAAATGCCTAGATGGTGCGTTTCTTCATCTCAAGACCGAATAAGCTATTATAATTATGCACTTTGCCTAACTAATTTTTTATATTCTTATCTCTCTTGCAAAAGAAAATCGTATTGGATGCGAGATTCATTTTCGGTAATAGAAAATTGATCATGGTGTGAGAGCTATACATACATATTAGATACTTTTATGACAAAAATTCAAACTAACATAACATGTCCCTTTAACAAAAATAAAAATAAAAACATCAACATATCCCCTACTATTATCTGAAATGAGATTATCAAAGTACTTTATTGGTGCACACACTTTCATATCTCATATATTAAACCAAACTATATTTTTTTGTATACATTCCAATATGAATTTCTACTAACTAACCCACTTCTTCCATCTTTCTTCACTCTTTAGGCATCAAACTAATTTATCTATTGTTTATGACTTGAGATTATCTAAATACTTTATTGGTGCACATACCAATAAATACCAATATGAATTTCTACTAACTAACCCACTTCTTCCATCTTTCTTCACTCTTTAGACATCAAACTAACTTATCTATTTTTTATGACATGAGATTATCTAAATACTTTATTGGTGCACACACTTACATATCTCCTACATTAGATCAACCTATGGCCTTGAATGGCAATGCTTTTTAGAGTGGTTTTTGGCTTTAGTGTTACCTAAAAATTAGGGAATCTGGATTTTGATGGGCTTTTTTTTTTCATTTCTAAAGAGAATTTAGAATCTTACTTTGACTAGTTTTTAAGAGATTTTGTTGTAATATATATATTTTCAGAAACTATGCTATTGACGTCAAATTATTTTTTGTTTACTAATTCAGCAAAACTAAGACTTGCTATAATAGCAATTATTTTATTTTTATTTTTAAAATATTATTATTTTTATCAATCAATAAATCTAGAGAAAATTTGAGAAAATACCCTATTTCAGTTTTGTAATTTGAAAAATACCTTTCTTTTTATTTCCTCTATTTTTCTAAAAACATACTGATATTGTTTTACTAAAACATTCTTAAAAAACTGAATAATACTTTCTAGTAAAAATCAATTTTGTTTTTAAAAAATATCGATTATATTTTTTGAAAATTAAAACGTATTTTATTTTATACTGAAAATAAATATTTTATTTTGGAAATACTAAGAAATCTCTTAAAACACCTTAAATATCTCTAAAACAATTGGCTAGGAACAAAAGATCTATGAGAAAAACCATAACATATTCATCTCTGAAGAAAAACTCCTTGAACAAATATACAGTTTGGTTCTATTTGTTGATGTTGGAGTGTGCACCTTCAATAATGTTGTAAAGAATAATGATATATCATCTCTTTATATATTGTATGCAAAGTTGAGATAAACTTATAATATAAAGATTTTTATTTTATTTTTTCAGGTTAATTTCTAGAGACTTATCTATAAGTGGATTTTAGTATATACAATCAATAAACAAATTTTATCTCAACAGTTTTTAAAAATTATAATAATAATTGTAATTACTTAAATTTGTTTTTATTTATTAAAAGTATATATTTGTAAACAAAATGAGGAAAATTTTGTCATATCATATATATATGAAGGGGGTATTTTCAAATTATGAAACATAAACATGATATTTTTCAAAAAATCCGATAAATCTAACTATCTAAATGCCATTTCTTTTTTTTTCTATATAAGATTAAACTAAACCTATGTATATTTTTCAGTATTTTTTTGATTGTTACAATTTAGTATTATTGTTTAACTAACTTTCAAACACATATAACCAACATTAAAAATAAAAATAAAATAATAAAAATAAAAATAAATGATATATTACAACCAAAATCTAAACAAGTTACGATTAAAGTTTTTGAAAAAACTAAAATCTACACCAAATATCAAAAACCAAAAAACAAAAGCCAAAATCCAAAAACTAAAAACTACTTTAAAACTCTCAAACATTTGTGGCCTATATTTTTTTGTATACATGTATACCAATTTGAATTTACTAACTAACCCATTTCTTCCATCTTCCATCACTTTTTAACCATAAAACCAACTTGTCCCCTACTTTTATTTGGAATGAGATGATATAAGTACTTTATTGGTGCATATGCTTTCATATCTCCTACATTAAACCAAACTATATTTTCTTGTACATACCAATATGAATTTCTACTAGCTATTCCACTTCTCCCATCTTTCATCACTCTTTAACCATTAAACCAACTTAACCCCTACTTTCATATGAAATGAAGTGAACTTAATGTTTAATTAATGAAGTAAGTTATTGATGTCACATACTTTCTCTTCTCACTTCTATATGAATATCATCAACTTCACAAATCATTCATTCCATATTAAAATAAGTACAATTCTTGATTTAGACCCTTTGAAAAAATTATTGTGAAAGGTTAATATTACATGTTATCAAATCACATCTTAAATTATTCCTAATGAAAATCCCTATTCTTTCCGTCTTTATTAAAGTCTAAAGCACAAATACAAACTATTTATCTACCTCTTGTGCACATTAATAATGCTAATGATTTTGATTCCTTACCCCTCCCCTCTTGTCCCCCCCCCCCCCCCCCCAATGGGTTTGCATTTATGGCGGAAATTTATATTTGTTCCCCTCTTGTAAGACAGTTTCTCCACATAGATACATGAATCACTGTAACATGGAACCAATGTTACCCGTGCTCTCATTTCTTTATATCCAAAGTATTGGCCAGAAACTTCAACAACTTTTCGTGATGTAAAGTGAGAAACAACATAATGGTTGGAGATGAGAATTCGAGGAACCCCATGTAGTAAGAATAAACTCACATAAAAGAGAAGCCATTATGTCGTTTCACACTTTGCATCACGATAGGTTGTCGAATTTTCTATTTGTATGAATTGATCAAATTTTT
This sequence comes from Cardamine occulta, assembly GCA_028015245.1. Taxonomy (NCBI): domain Eukaryota; kingdom Viridiplantae; phylum Streptophyta; class Magnoliopsida; order Brassicales; family Brassicaceae; genus Cardamine; species Cardamine occulta. Next base: position 13,434,713 of record CM051374.1, read on the forward strand.
ATAGTTCGTGTATGAATTTTATCAAATTGATATCTTTAGATATAAATTCGCCCACTACTATAGTTCATGTATGATTTTGACTTAATGAATATGTTTGGGTATGAATTGGCTGACTTCCCCATATATACATATATATATATATATATATTTAAAAAACAATTGTAGGACAACTAGAAAATGGGGGCCCATTTTTCATTCCCATGTGCCCAGAAGAGGTTACTCATAACTAAAGGATGTATAAGAAGGGATGAAAATGATTATCAAAGAGGCGTAAACTTTTAGTAATAAGAACACTCAAAAGATTAAAAGACTGAATAGAATTCTCACACTTAACTTACTCACTATGCTTTTTTAAATAATGACGGAGCTATCTTCAAACCGAATAGCATAACTTTCCAGTTAAAATTACTATTTGGTATACAAAATCTTATCTTAGACCGATTTTCTAGCTTGATTCTAAGTTTCCAAAATTCTGCTTTTAGATCGAAATTCAAGAAGATTTGTGCTTGTGGGAGTCTTTGGAACAAGACTTCTCTTTTCGGTAGAGGAAATTTGTCATTGGAAAGGAAATGACTCAGTGGCTGGTGGTTAATGAGTAATCTCTACTTTTCTCGAACTTGTTTAACTCTTTTGTTGAGGTATAATGTTTCACATGCCCATGGTGCAGTTTTCTCAATGGGATTTTTCTTATGGAGCTGATTTATTTCTTCAAGTGCAAGGTTATAATGATCCAAGTTTATTCATGGGTGGCTTGCCTTGGTTGGATTGACATCTTCATTCTTCTTGATTCTTTCACAGTAGTAAAGAACATTTTGTAAGGAATTATGAGTGGGAGGTGGCAAAAGTGATGTTGACGATTTCATTCTTGATAGGATTCATTATCTCCATTGGGTAGAAATGGGAGATTGTGGTCCAAGTTAGTATGTGATTTTTGTGTTTGAAACTTTTTGGATGCCAAGACACACTTTTGAGCTTGTGTAGGATATCAAATCCAAGTATAAAGTCTTTTCCAGGTAGATCAGACTCATATAATTTAGATTTCATCATGGAGCCCGGGAAAATTCATGGCCAAGTATTTGAACTTATTCTCCCTAATACATTGGTTTACATCAACAACATTCTCCTGTTCTACCCAGCCAATGATTCTCATACATCATTATTGACGAAGTTCCAAAATATTGTGCGTTAGTATGCCATTATGCTCTCCGAAAAGATGGTGATTGGAGAAACAATAATCAACTTCCTTGGCATGCACATCTCAAAAAGGTAATATCATCTTCAGCCTCACATTGCCACCCAACTTTATGAAATCCATGATGAAAAACTCTTTTTAAAGCAGATCCAATAATTTCTTGAAATTGAAATTTACATGGAGGACTTCATTCATGATCTAGCAAAACACATGTCAAACCTCTCTGTACAACTAAAAAAGACGCTTCTCCATGGAGTTACAACTTCACCAAGACAGTGATGGAATTAAAGAAACTTTCAAAGGCCCTATCCAAGGGGATTCTACAGAGAGATGCAAGTGATTGTTACTGAGGTGCAGTTATCTTAAAAGAAGTTGATGGAAAGAGACACATATGTAGCTACAAAAGCGGCACTTTCAACAATAGTGAAAGCACTACCACTCCACCTACAAGGAGAACCTTGCTTTCAAAAGAGGAATAGAAAATTTCGCATTTTATTTGGTCGGTCAACACTTCCTCATAAAAGTGGATATGTCCTCATTCCAAAAAATGATCGAGTTCAAGCAAATGGTTCTACCACAAGCACAACTACTTAGATGGGCGAGTGGGTTTTCACAGTGGAGATTTGAAGTCAAGCATATCAAAGGGAAATATATCTTTCTCACATATTTCTTATCCATAACCCAATGAAAAATCTCGACAATCATTCCAATTATTTACGCCTTAAGTTGAGAGAACCCATAATAAGAATCTCTAAGGAATATGATTGCAGTGATGCCACAAATTTTACAAGAAAAAGTTGCTAGACATTTGTTTGTCTACCGAGGAGTCAATACGTTGCATGGTTTTCATCCATAGGTATGGTTTAGACAAAGGTTCACTCCTTGTACTATCCTACCATCCGATATATCACTGCCTTACCCCTTTAAACATATTCATTCTCCAAAGGAACCAACTCCTACAATATTTGGCGAAGTGCATCATGAAAAAGAGAAAGTTGCACTACAAATTATTAGGAAAACTTGATACTCAAGTAATTCCATTGGTACATTTGTATATTTTCCTTTTCCTTTGCTTCTCTTCTTGTATAAATATAAAGCTTATGTCAATGAATAAAATTAGACTTTCCAATACTTTACATGGTATCAGAGCAAACGATCTAGAAACCCTAATTTGTTTTTTTTTTAAGAAAGCCTCTCGGCTGCTTCTTCTTCTTCCTCAAAGCCTCTTGGCAAATTATTTCTTGTTCTTCTCTCTGTTTCTTGTCTAAACAGAGCTCTCTTCTTACACAAAGCCTCTCGGCAACTTCCTATTATTTCGAGAAAATGTCAAACGCTTAGACCGATTCCAAACACAAGACAATTTCCCCTTATGACTTGACTTCCGGTGATAATCTCGGTGCTGTTATCTCTCAGCCATTACTCAATGGCTTTAATTACTATGAATGGGCTCTCAACTTGGGGATGGCTCTTAGTGTAGAGAATGTTGATGAATATGTTTTGTTATTAATCAGAGAAGCAGATACACACATTTATACAAGGGGATGTACGATATACAAAGGAAATATATGTAGGATATTCTAACAAGATATACGTAACTATACATATTGATACTTATCTATAATATGCTCCCTTAAGATGATCGACCGGTAGAGAATTCAATCTTGTCATTAAGTAGATGAAGACGAGGATGAGATAACGGCTTCGTGAGTGCATTTGCAAGTTGATCAATGGAAGCAACATGTGACACCCAAAGAAAACCAGATTGAACAAGCTGGCGAATGAAATGATAATCTAGGGCAACATGCTTCATTCTAGAGTGGAAGACCGGGTTCACACAAAAATAAGTCGCACCAACATTATCGCAGTAAATCACAGGTTGAGAAGAAGAATTAATTCCCAGTTCTTCCATTAGGTGCGCAACCCAACATAACTCAGAGGCTGTATCCGCAACAAACCTATATTCAGCCTCCGTGGAAGACCTAGAAACTAATTTTTGTTTCTTAGAAGACCAGCTAATTGGATGAGAGCCAAGGTAGACAATGTTGGCACTTGTAGAAGTGTAATAGTCTTTATTGCCACCCCAATCAACATTGGAGAAAGCATGAAGATTAGGAGAGTTGTGACGACTGAAAAATATACCTTGGTTGCAAGTGCCGTACAAGTAATGAAGAACTCTCTTAGCTGCCTACCACTGAATGTCCGTTGTCCGATGCATAAACTGAGAAAGTTTATTAATGGCAAAAGCTGCATCTGGCCGAGTAAGAAGCAATACTGCAAACTTCCAATGACCATCTTGTACTAACGACCATCCTCATGTGCAGTGCCAGTCGTAAGTGTGAGAGCAGCATTAGTGGCCATGGGAGTCGACACTAGATTTGCATACAACATGTTTGTGCAAGCAAGAAGATCGGTGATGTACTTGGTATGCATCAAGAGAAGACACTTGGCTGTACGAGATGATTCAGTACCAAGAAAATAAGTAATATGATCAAGGTCTTTCAAGGAGAACCTTTCACTTAACCTCTTGATAAGAACGCTCAACTGTGGCCAGGTTATTTCTTGTGACGACAATATCATCAACATATACAAGAACAAAGAGATGATTGTCATGCTTGTTCAAAATAAATAGAGACGAGTCAGCCAAGGAGTTGACAAAACCTGAGGTGACAAGAAAATTACGGAGCTCCATACACCAAGCTCATAGAGCCTGCTTCAATCCATAAATAACCTTGTTAAGATGATATGCATAATCAGGTTTATCACGATTAACGAAACCCGTAGGATGAGCCATATAAACCTTTTCAGTCAAGTGTCCTTGAAGAAACACATTGTTGATGTCAAGTTGACGTAATGGCCAGTCATGAAATACTGCATGACAAAGAACAAGCCGAACAGAAGCTGGTTTAATGACAGGACTGAAGGTTTTTGTATCTCATGGAAGCCCTTGACTACTAATCTCGCTTTAAACTTGTCAATGTTCCCATCTGAACGTCTCTTGATTCGAAAAACCCATCGCGATCCCACCAGATTATAAGATGGTTTAAAAAACTTTTTTCCCCCAAAAAATTTTTTTTTTATAAACTTCCAAAGGTCGGTTCAACCTTAAGTATGGACTGCTAGCAAAAAAAGAGAGTTTTTGATATGGTTTAAAAATATTTTTCTAACCTTGTAATCATTGGATGAGTATTAAACGACGGCGCAACAGTTTCAGAAGATGTCAAAGGCTGTGATGATGAAGACGCAGGTTGACCCACTGTGGGATGTAGCAAAACAGACGGAGCAGGCTGAGTAGTGTTCATGACTCGTTCAGGGCCAGGCCCAACTGATAAATTGGGAACAGTTGGGCTGGAGTTTGGAGCCAAGTCATGAGTATTACAACTTTCCAATGGTGAAGAATTCGACACAGCTACAGATGAAGAACTTAGACCTGGGGTACAGCTGGTGGTGGAGGGGAGTATGATGAGCGATGAGGAGAAGACAAAGACGACGGGAACATGATAGATGTTAAAGACACAGACTGGGAGGACGTGGAGGACTTTAGTGAGCTGAAGGGAAAAGAGGACTTAAAGAATTGGACATGATGCGAGACAAAGAATCTTTTAGAGGACGGTTCAAGACACAAGTATGCACTTTGTGTTGATGAATATCTGAGATAGACACAAAAAGCAGAGCGTGGGTCAAATTTATGTTTTGTATAAGGCCAAAGCCAAGGATAACATAAGTAACCAAACACCCGTAGTTTGTTCAAATTTGAGGCTGAACAAAATAAACTTTGAAAAGGGGAATCAATCGAAAGTGTGGGAGTAAAGAGTCGGTTAATTAAGTAAATGGCAGCACCAAAGGCGTAAGGTCAGAAGTGTAGAGGAACAGACGAGTGTGTGAGAAGTGCTAAGCCTGTTTTGACTATGTGCCTGTGCCGCCTCTCAGAGAAACCATTATGTTTAGGTGTATGAGGCGGCGACGTGAGATGAGTAATCCCATTAGTGGCAAGATATTTAGATATAGCAACGTATTCTCCACCATTGTCTGAATAAAGAGTGATTAAGCGATGTTGGAACCTATTCTCTAGGAGTTCTTTAAAGTGAACAAAAACTTCAAAGACATCAGATTTACGGCGTAAAGGATACAACCATACATAGTGAGTGTAATGGTCAACAAAGATGATATAGTATTTGAAACCATCGATAGATAGAACAGGGGAAGTCCATACATCAGAGAACACAATTTCAAGAGGTTTTGCGGAAATGATAGATGATTAAAAAAATGGCATTTTATGGCTTTTGCTTACGGAACACGCATCGAAAAGAAGAGACGACATTTTGTTAGAAACTGGAAGTGAATAATAAGACACTACTTTGTTTTAAGTGGAGAGACATGGGTGTCCTAATCTATAATGCCAAATTGGCAGAGAACTTTTAACTGAAGAAAAAGCAAAAAAGAGGAAGTATTGTCTCCTGATGGCAATTCATACCCTCCTTGTTTAGTTTTTCCTACCACCAGAGGCGCCCCCGAGTTGAAATCCTTCACCTGAAAAGCAATGGGGAAAAATTCCACGGAAACAAGATTGTCAGTACAAAATTGATGAACCGAGATGAGATTTCTTGCAATGTCTGGTACTCGTAAAACATTATTAAGAAATAAGTTATGAGTAGGGTTTGGTAAAGAGAGAGAACCCATGTGCGTGATTTCCATGCCATCACCATTTCTAACCATCACTTCATCAGATCCTAAGTAAGGTGCATGAAGTGAGAGATTGGCTAGGTCTGAGGTAAGATGATGTGAAGCTCCGCTATCCAGTAGCCAAGATGATGGATCTGGTGGAGGCGCAGAAACATTGTACGCACTAGGATCCCTGTTGGAGGTGCCACGCGAGCTAGTCGGAGTTCCAGGTTGAGAAGATTGAGAGATAAGACAAAACATGGGGCACCTTTTGGCACTATGACCCTGTGTTCCGCATGCCTGACACTGCCCTAGGTAGGGACGCGATTGACAATGATCTTGGCCAGAATGAGGGGCTTGGTTCTGATTGTTGGTGTTAGGTTTCCAGTTTTGCGCTTGATAAGCTGTAACAGGAAATGAAGAAGGAAGAGGCTGAGCATTGGAAAGCTCTATTTCACGGTTGAGTAGCTTCTTGTGAAGCTCAGCAAAAGGAATCGGGGTGTCACGGACATGGATGGAATCAATGACTTGTTTGTAGTCATCACTAAGGCCTTCAAGAACAGTGTCTGTGAGATCCTCAGGGTCAACTGGAATGCCGAGAATAGCTAATGCATCAGACTTTATTTTGATATGTTGCATAAACTCATCAATCGATCAACGGCCTTTGACACAGTGTTTAAGCTGTTGCTTAAGTTGTTTGATGTGCCCTCTTGTTGGTTTGGCATAGGTCGAAATGAGAGTATTCCAAGCTTCAAGAGAGTTTGTGCAGCTCGCAATAAATGGTTGGAGCGGCATCTCTATGGCGCCAATGAGAGCATTGTAAAGGAGACTATCTTGTCTCTGCCAAGTGTTGTCAATGGCAACAGTAGGCGATGGTGGGGAAGTGTTATCAATATATTTGAGGAGATCATGACCTCGTAAAAGGGACTTGATATGAACGCTCCATGTGAGATAGTTAACGGACGAAAGCTTAGGCACGTTAATCATATATATCGAAACATGGGAGGATGATTCAGACGTGTTTGTCACGGTGGTGAGAGCCATTGAGAACTAGTTTTGAGAGATAAAAAGGAGAAAAAGAGATGGATATTTTTTGTTAATAATACAACTCTGATACCATGTAGAGAATGTTGATGAATATGTTTTGTTATTAATCAGAGAAGCAAATACACACATATTTATACAAGAAATGTACGATATACAAAGAGAATATATGTTGGATATTCTAACAAGATATACGTAACTATACATATTGATACTTATCCCTAATACTTAGTTCTCGCAAGAAATTTGGTTTTCTTGATGGATTGGTTTCGAAACAAGCGGCTTATTCTCCGCAACTCAAATATTGAACTGCTAACAATCACTTGCTTGTCGGTTGGATTAAGCTCACCATCGAGCCAAAATTCCGATCATCTGTCTATACTCATGAAGTTGCACGTGACTTATGGAAGATCATTAGGAAAAGATTTTCTGTTAAGAGTGGAGCAAGACTTCAACATATTCGGAATGCCTTGGCATCTTGCAAGCAACAAGGTTCCACTGTTGATGATTATTTCGGACGATTAACTAAATTATGGGATGGTATTGCTGAATGTACCAATTTCAAGAAATGCACTCATGGAAAGTGTGTATGTCATCTTAATACGGCTCGCGATAAAGAGCTTGAAGTTTTAAAGATCCATGATCTTCTCTCCGGACTTGATGATGTTGTCCATGGAGCTATTCGATCTCAGATTTGTGCTATTGTTCCACTACCAGGCCTCGACAGCGTGTATCAATTTGTTGTTCAAAATGAGACTATACGTTCCAGAGCAACCAAAGATGTTGAAATTATGAGTTTTGCATCTCAAGTTTCTGCATCATCTTCTCGCAACAATGGTTTCACACACACCAATTCTGGACCTCGTGATGCTTCTCGATTTGGACCAGGTAATCCTGATCCATCACAGATTTGTAAAGGTTGTGGTCGATCTGGTCACGATGTTACTTCTTCTTTCAAGATTTTGGGATAATCCGAATGGTGGGGCGATAGACCAAAGAACAGAAATGATTCTCGCGGTGCCGTTGTGGGACGTGGCAGAGGCATAACTCCACGTGCTAATGCCACTGAAATTATTACTGGAAATGCTACTGCAACAACCTCCTACCTTCCTCTTACCAACCCTGATAGACAAAGTTTGACAGGTTTTACTGATGAACAATGGGGCACATTACAACGTGTTCTTGGAAACAACACCACTACCGATCGTTTGAATGGTAAGACTAGTGATATTGAATGGATTTTGAATACATGTACTGCTCACCATATGACGGGATGTGCAGAGTTACTTTTCAATGTCCAATGTGTTACTCCCGTTTATGTTAAATTACATGTGGGAATTAATGCTTTGTCTTCACAAGTTGGCACAGTCCAACTTACTCCACAATTGTTGTTGAAAAACTTTTATCTCATTTCTAGCTTCATCACAAACTTGATATCGTTTGGACAACTTATCACAGATAATTTTCTTGTTAGAAAAATTATTGATCTCCTATTGGTTTTACAGGACCGTACGAGGACGCTGATTGGAGCGGGTGAACAAGAGGGAGAGGGGATGTACTGGTTTTGTGGGATTGAGGTTGTGAGTTCTAATCAGACACAAGTTCATGAGGATTTTCTTCTGTGGCATCGTCGGTTAGGTCATCCTTCTTCTCAAATTAATGGAAAAATCCCCGGAGTTAGTAGTTTATCTAATAATGATAGTTTACACAAGAGTTGTGATATTTGTTTCCGTGCAAAGAAAACTAGACAATGTTTTCCAGATTCTTTGGATAATGCAAAAGAAGTTTTTGATTTAATCCACTGTGATTTATGGGGTCCTTATCGCACTCCAGCATTTTGCGGCTCTCGTTACTTCTTAACCATTGTTGATGATTGTTCTCGAGCTGTTTGGTTGTATCTACTTCCTGATAAGACAAATGTTTCTCAGAATATTCGCAATTTTTTGGAAATGATTGAGCGACAATTCTCCAAGAAAGTGAAAAACTATATGCAGCGATAATGGAAGTGAATTTCTTTGCATGAGTCGATTTTTTCAAGAACAAGGTACTCTTCATGAAACATCTTGTGTTCATACTCCACAACAGAATGGACGGATTGAAAGAAAACATCATCATATTCTGAATGTTGCTTGAGATTTACGATTTCAAGGAAATTTTTCTATTCAGTTTTGGGGAGAATGTGTACTCAATGCTGCTTATTTAATCAACCGAACTCCTTCACAAGTTCTTCATGGCAAAACCCCATTCGAAATTCTGTATGTATCTGCTCTATCTTATAAGCATTTACGAGTCTTTGGCTGCTTAGCTTATGCTCACAATCATGATCATAAAGGAGATAAATTTCAAACTCGAAGTCGCCAATGTATTTTTGTTGGATACCCTTATGGTAAAAAGTTGTGGTGCATATATGATCTTGATCGTAAAACCTTATTTGTTTCACGTGATGTTGTATTTCAAGAAGATGTCTTCCTATTTCTTGATGATACTTCCGTCCTACCAGTTATAAAACCCCCAGAAAAAACTTATTCATTTTCGGATATTAACTTTGAGACCAATACTACTAATGAAATGGATGCACCTTTGCAAGAAGAAAACCATATACCTGTTACCAACCCAGCTGAAGACTTAGTTATTGTTGAGCCATTAATTAATACTCAAGTTGTTCAGAATATTCCCGCTGCTCCTCTTCGTCAAAGTGAGAGACCAAAAGTACAGCCTTCGTATCTTAATGATTATATCGTAGGTACTGCTACAGTTTCCCCTACTCCTATCTCTCTCTCTCTCTCTTCATTTTGATTTCCAGACTCTTCAGTCGTCCTCAGGTACAAATCATCCCTTGTGTCACTATATTTCTTGTGGTCGTTTTTCTTCTAAACATCGTAGTTATATTGCGGCTCTTACAATGGCTAATGAACCACAGTCTTTTAAAGAAGCCATGCAAACGAAAGAATGGCCTCCTGCGATGACATGTGAGGTTACTTCTTTAGAAGATACTCATACTTGGGATCTTGTTCATCTTCCACCGAATAAAAAGGCAATTGGAAGCATGTGGGTATTTCGTGTCAAGCTTAAATCTGATGGAACGATTGAACATTACAAAACTCGTTTAGTGGCTCTTGGAAACAATAAAAAACAAGGACTTGATTACAAAGAGACCTTCGCTCCCGTCGCAAAAATGAAAACAGTTAATCTTATACTTGATATTGCTGCAAAAATAAATTATGAGGTACATCAAATGGATATTCATGATGCTTTCCTATATGGTGATCTTGATGAAAAAGTTTATATGAAACCACCACCTGGATTTTCTACACCTGGCGATACACATGTTTGTCGTCTTAGAAATCAATCTATTGACTTCACCAATCCTCCCATTGCTGGTTCGCAAAGCTGTCCGATGCACTTATCAAGTATGGCTTCAAGCAAACCAAGTCGGAATACTCACTCTTTACATATTATCATAATGGAGTTTCTCTTCAGATTTTGGTTTACGTGGATGATTTGATGATTTCCGGTAATTCTCCAGCTGCAATTAAAGAATTCAATGACTATCTCTCGACTTATTTTCGCATGAAAGATCTCGGAGTTATTAAATAGTTTCTTCGCCTTGAAATTGCAAGAAGTCCTTCCGATTTTTTCTTACGTCAACACAAATATACCATAGACATTGTTAGTGAAGATGGTCTACTTGGTTGTAAGCCTGTTGGATCTCCAATTGACCAGAGTCATCATTTGACCCTTAGTGAAAGTTCATTTTTACCGGACCCTCAACCCTATCGACGTTTAGTTGGGTGGCTTGTATATCTTGCAGCTACTCGGCCTGACTTATCATATGTTATCCATATTTTATCTCAATTCATGTAAGCACCCAAAGAGGATCACTGGGAAGCTGCTCTAAAAGTGGTGAGGTATCTCAAAGGCACTCTTGGAAAAGGAATTCTTTTCACTTAACAGGTTGGTGTCCATTAAGTCAAAAATATCTTACCAGTTGGATGGTTCAGTTTGGTTCTTCTCCAATCTCTTGGAAAACAAAGAAACAATGGACGGTTTCTTGTTCTTCAGCTGAAGCGGAATATTGTGCTATGGCAGCACTTACAAGAGAATTACGTTGGCTTAAATCTTTGATTTTTTAGCTTGGCATTAATCATAAGGAACCGATTTCAATGTTTTGTGATAATCAAGCAGCATTACATATCAGCTCTAATCCAGACTTCAATGAACGAACAAAACATATTGAAATAGATTGTCATTTTTTTTGAGACAAAGTTCTTAAAGGCACCATTCGTACTAAGCATGTTTCGACTAAGGATCAACTCACGGACATCTTCACCAAAGCCTTGGGATGTAAAGAATTTGATGCTTTTCTTTTCAAGTTGGGCATTCAAGACCTGTACGATCCAACTTGAAGGGGGGGGATTAGGAAAACTTGATACTCAAGTATTTCCATTTGTACATTTGTATATTTTCCTTTTCCTTTTTTGTCTTCTTGTATAAATACATAGCTTATGTCAATGAATAAAATTAGAATTTCCAATACATTACACAAATCACTATACTAATTGCTCACTTTGTTTAATGAAGTGACATGGTGGCAAGAGCACTTACATGCACAAGAAGGATTAGAAATCTTTGTCATATTTAAGATAACTACAATGCAGTAACAATCACTTGTGATGGTGTTGGCTGAGACATTTTGGGAGTCGGGGGCATAGGAAACGAGATTGATGGAGTTGATGGAGTCGGTGATCCAAGATTGTAGATAGATATGGCTGGAACATATCCGTTGCTATAAGTACATTTCTAGACTTTGGAATCTCCATAGCTAAAACTGTGGGCAGTGTCCAAAAACACCATTTCGTTTGTGAATATTTAGACGGATTTTGCCATCCTTCTAGTTTTTCCAATATTCTCCAACAGTTGTTGTCAAAAAGGTGATGAGGCAGAAGAAAGCTACCGCGATGAGGACGATGGAGTTTTTCATGGTTTAGGGGAAAATAGAAGATTTGTGAGTGCGTCGTATTCGTAAATTTTCATCTTTACTATTTGAACCCAATAATTAGAAATGAAAAGTAGATGGAAATTGAGATTTATGTATCTTTTACCTACAGATTGGAACCTCCTAACGGTGATATAAGAAGTTCAGATTTTAGCTTTGATCCGGACCACGAGTCGTTGTATCAATCGTTCTCTCTTCAATTTCAGTTTTTATCCGGGCCGTACTTTTTGTTTTTGTTAATATACGAGCCATATTTGGTGGTATATATATAAAAAGAAATCTTCTCCTTACCATTTCCTCATTGAATCCAATTTACGTTGCGGTATATGGAAAATAATTAAAAGAGTCGAGATGTTAAAATCAAGGCTTGGAGATTTATAAAAGGAGCTAGCCAAGACCCAAGATGAAGTGAGGCATTAGCGATAAACTTATACATTTTGAACCTTGAGGCATTAATTATCAAGTTCATGAAAAGATTTGATATCTTTTAGGGAAGATATAATGCATCTAGAGGGAGACGACATGAAGGCAGAAACATCAACCACCCAATGACCGTATTGAAACAAACCAACCAATGTTTTTGGCTAAGCTGGCTAAGTTGGATTTTCCTCGGTTCTCCGGTGGGGATCCAGTGGCTTAATTAAGTAAAGTCCTACAATTATTTGGAAACTTTGTGCAGCTTTCCTTTGGTCCGGGCCAGAGCTTAACCCAAAGAGAGCTAAAGTTTCTTGGCAAGATGTATGTCGGCCAAAAGAAGAAAGGGGCTGGGATTGAGATCAATAACTGAAGCAAATAAGGTGAGCTGTCTGAAGCTAATCTGGAGGATTCTATCAGCAAACTCATCCTTATGGGTTAATTTGATTCAACAATATATAATTAGGAATGGATCTTTCTGGTCGGTTAAAGATACCTCATCTCTTGGTTCATGGAAATCGAAGAAGTTACTGAAATATAGAGATCTCGCAGCATCTTTCTGTAAAGTAGAAATCTACAATGGTCGCTCAACATCATTCTGGTTTGATCGGTGGACACCATTGGGTAGATTAATTGATGTTAAGGGAACTCGTGGCTGTATAGACTTGGGAATACAGCTACACTCAACGGTGAAAGGTGTTCTGGTTACACATCGAAGGAGAAACCACAGAGCTGAAGCGCTAAACAGAATTGAAGAAGCGATTCAAAACATACTTCAAAAAGGGGCAAATTTAGCAAATGATGTGGTGTTATGGAAATCTAAGGCAGATAAATTCAAATCCAAGTTCAACTCTAAAGCAACATGGAAGCAAACTAGAACAACGCAGCCCACAAAGGAATGATATTAAGGTATTTGGTTCTCGTACTCAAAGCCTAAATATTCTTTCATGTCAGGGCTTGCAATTCAAAATAGACTTTCAACGGGAGACAGAAATTTGAGATGGAACACATGTGCCTTGGCAACTTGTAGTTTTTGTCCGGAACCCATGGAGACTCGGAACCATATTTTCTTCACATGGAAAAGCCTCACTCACAACTTTCTGGCCTCTAAGTACACGATACATTGGGATGGTATTGTTGCTCTCCTACTAGATGATTCACAAGATAAGATCCAGCTTTTTCTAGTGAGACATGTTTTTCAGAAAACTATTCATACCATATGGCGGGAACAGAGCAGTAGAAGACGTGGTGAACCTTCCACTCATCACTCGCAGCTTGAAAGATTGATCGACAAAAAAATTCATAACAGAATATCATCAATTAAGTTACACTGTTACATTCGATGTAAAATGGTTTCTTTTTTTTTTAATATAATTTTACATTCTGTTCAAAAAAAAAAAATTTCTACAATTATTCACTCACCTCATACCACTTGGAGGACAAGGCTAATGAGTGGTGGCAATCTATTTGTAAAATATGTACACGTGGACGAAATTAAATTTCTCATGTGGACCTTCTTCGAGGAAGAAATATGGTCTCATTTTGGCCCAACAGACTGTGAAGAATTTGGTGAAGCCCTTTATATATATATATATATATATATTTTTTTGTAAAAAAATTATTTTTATAGATTAGACAAATCACGTCTGTGCAAAACGAAATGATCAAAATTCTAGTTTTTACGAAGTTTTCATATAAACGGCTAAAAGAGATGTTTTTTTTTAATTAGAGATAATTTGGAGAATAAGATGTGTATCTTGTCGACTAATTATTGTGGAGTGAAATCCGTGAAGTCCATGAAGTCCGAACCAAAAAAATTAAGGACTAAGTTGATATAGATATATCATAAGATTTAGATATATCATGAGTTGTAGAGATCTGGTTGTGCAATCTTGAATTTCTCTTTTTTTCCAGACCAGATAGACAACAGTTTGTGAGACTAATCTACAAAGTAAGGAAGGAGAGAAAGTAGAGCTTTATGAGGACCAAGTCAGCATAGCAGTCCATGTGATAAAAATAAGAGAAAATATCTGAAAATATACCATTTCATAAATTTATTTCCAAACATGACTCTCTCTGATTGAAAAAATCATTTCCATGAGACCTTGTTTAGAAATAAATTTCTGAAAATATCCATTTTAGACAATGACCCTAAAAATAAAGCAAGAACCTCCCATCTTTGCAAGTACCAGATCCAGACTTCTTCACTAAATTTGGATAGAAGAAAAGGATGGTCCATGGATTCCTTTACTCTCAAACCAAGGCAACAGTCCGATGGGATTGCCATTCTCCAAGATGATAGTCTATAGTCAGTGGCGGAGCCAGAATATTTAGTCACATGTGTCATAATAAAAAAAATCGCTTTCTCTTTAAATTAAGAATCCCTACAACTTAAATAGAAATCAAAATTAAGAGGAAATTTTAGTATATAAATCAAAATTAAGAGAAATTTTTAGTAGATGTAAAATAATAATATGGATTATTGTCAAGAGGTACAACGTATATAACTTTGTTTGGATCAATTCTTGGTTTGGATGATGTCTAAGAGCTACTTTGTTGTGATATGTTTTTTTAAAGGAGAATGATTTTTTTTAATCTATTCAAATTTAAATTGATTATTTTTGTTTAAAAATAAATTAATGTAACAATCTAAAAAATATATACCATTTCACAAATATAGATTTTTAAGGTTATACACATATATTAGGAGATTTTTGACAAAATATAAAATACACATATGTTATCATTAAATATGAATTAGTGTTTTCGCTTTAAATCTAATTAATAGAAACAAACCAAGAAAAGTCATATAATTTTTGCATAGAAAAAACTAACCATCTATCTTTTACGAAACAATTTGTTTTTCAAAACATATATCTTTAATAAATGGATAGCGTATATTGTTTTTTACCTAGAAAGTAGATGTTAGAGTTGCAATGTCGATTGGAAACAAAAAATGAAGAAGAAGATGAGCAGAAACAAAAGGTAAAGTAACGATATATATTGTGGCTAAGGTTAATTGGGTTTTGTGTTAAAATTCATTATTAATTCATTTTTGTTTTCTTTTTATTTGTTATTGGTTGAGTTGAATTCATAGGCTTATTTTAATTATTTATCTTCTTAAAAACTGAATTAGGTTACAATGTTAGATCTATTT
The DNA here is from genome assembly GCA_028015245.1 of Cardamine occulta. Taxonomy (NCBI): domain Eukaryota; kingdom Viridiplantae; phylum Streptophyta; class Magnoliopsida; order Brassicales; family Brassicaceae; genus Cardamine; species Cardamine occulta. The sequence goes on from CM051374.1 coordinate 13,450,175, forward strand.
ATGGCATTTAAAGTGTATACTTAAATATTTCGTGGGGGTCAATAATATTTTATTAAGAGTGTCAAATTTTTATTTGTAACAAAACATTTAAAAAAAAAATCAATGGGTGTCAATTGACACCCCTACTTATAAGGTACCTCCACCACTGTCTATAGTCTCTGACTTAAACAAGCTTTCTGTTTACTGGAGATCATTTTCGGTTTAAAAGTACAATTGAGGCATAATTCAAAATTCACTTTCTAGAATATGAAAAAGATTTGTGTATGATGTGGAAATGTAAGTTTTAAGGAATTAGGGATTGATAGGTTTTCAATTCTTGCAAATAATTTTTGTGGTTGAATTTTAAAGGCATGATATATATATAAGTTAAATTGTGGTTAAACAAGAAAAAAAATTGAATCGTCACAAACTTCTTCTTCTAAGTCGATTTCTTCCTTTTAAGTCAAATATTTGAGGTATCACTTATCAGGTTAAAGGTATGTAAATTTAATTATAATGGTAGAATTTTGCTTCAATCATTAAGAAGTTTATATTATAATTTTGTAACAGCACTTGGATAATTGTCAAGAAATTGAATTAAGGATTTAGTACTTCCAGTAGTTCATGCAGAAAATTATTATTGTGATTACACAAGTTAAGAAGTACAAGTTTAACACAAAATTCATGGTTTCATAACATTATAGTGAGATTACTTATTATATATTTTCATGGATTCTTTGGCTGGAAAAAATGCTAGGAGGGCTATATTTCAACACTATATTTTTTCATAAGGGCATAAAAGTTTTTTTCACTTAGGACATTAAAAATTGTTGGACCGGCACTGAGTGGATGCGAGTGTTTTGAATTTCTAAAAAAAACTGTTTTATTCGGATATGAGAAATCATTGGAACAAAAAAAAAAGTTTATTCTGGTTTGATTCATTATGTGAATTTGGTTCAATTATCTAAGAGAAATATTGGTTCCCAATTTTATGTTTATCTTGGACTGCATATTATATCTCTTGTTGTCTTTTTTTTTTCTTCTTCTTTTGATTACCAAGAGTTTTTTGGGCCAAAACCCGTAATATCCCCAGACCCGAAACTATATCATGCAATATTAGTTTCATCTCAAGCGTCACTCGATCATGTGACCTCTAAGCTTCACCTAGGGTACCTTTCCAGTCGAGCTAATAACACTTGGTCTTGTTGTCGTCTTCTCCTCTCTTTTGTGTACGACGATTTTTTCGAGATCTTGTAGGTTTGGAATGTGTTATGATGGGACGATGCAAAGGATGTTGTAACCTTATAAGGATTTTAATTGATATATGAAATGAAATCATGTTTTTTCAATCTGGTTTTAACCTTCAAGTTACTAGTCAAGCGATATTATTTGGAGATGTTAAACCATTTGATCTTTCTGAAAGTCTCGACAAGCTGTAGAAAAAATAGCTTAACTCATTGGCGATTATAGATGAGACATCAAGTTTGCTTCTTGTGATATTTGGTTTATTCTCCTTATAATCTTTTGGCTATTGATTTATGTTTTAAGTTAAGATCTAATTGCGTGTTTTTGTTTTTTCTTTTACAACAGTTTTGGTTGTTTCATAGGTTTTATTGATATGTGTGGAACTGTTTCACTCCTCTTAACTTTTTTTTTGGTAAAAGGTAGTGTGAATTGATTCTAGGACATAAGGTATTTTCTATTGTTAAAAATGAAGGGTCGGTTTTCTCAGAGACCTTACGAATATGACATGTTGCGTTTTCAATAATTTGTTATTGTCACAATCGTTGTGGGTGCATATGCTCAAGTATAGAAAACATATTTATGTTAAGATAATTAAATATTAAAAATATTATCACGATCACATGCAAAGTACACTTGAAACGTCTAATCTGAAGACATTTAGATGGAATCAGGGTTTCTATAATTAAGAGGAAACCCAGATCTCGTTTGTCTACTTCAAAGTTTTTTATGGAAAAGGAAATAACTTATATATAAAGAAAAGAATAGTGACAGACAAAATGAATATCTTTCTGTAGTTGAAGTGACCTTTCAAAATTTGTCAGCCTTTCTATGTGTGGAAAACGCATTGTGGTTGTGGGTTGCCTAACATTAAAATTTCCAAAAATGGTAAGTGTAAAGAATATTATTAGTTGTTTTGGGATTTATTCTTTGCAATGCATCCACACACCTAACAGGGAATATATTTCTTTTCCTCATACTCGAATATTAATACTTTTCTAGAAATAATTAATTTTTGTATTACCCTTATTGAAAAAGTGATGTTTAGATTGATAAATAGAATAATGACACTTGAAATTTCTGACTTTCTTTATTTTGTTATGTATAAAATTAAGGGACGATAAAAGGAGGAAAAACACTAAGAACCCAAAGCTGTGATTCAAGGTCGACAGTGACACTTGGAATAAAAAAAAAGGAGAAAAAGTTCTTATTTATTCCTTTAACATTTCTCTGATGACTAAGGTATATAATTAATTGAATAAATCGCAGGCATATATGTTCTATACTGTCCAAAAAAAGAATTGAGGAATTTTAAGGACCATACTGGTAAATCTGCCACTTTTCATCCACTCATAGGTTCGATTTAAAAAAAAAAAAAACTTAACGCACAAATTCCCTTTTTAGTGCTAAAGAAGGATACTGAAAAGAATTCATATCAAATTCAAGACGAAGAGACTTATTTGTAACTACATAAATAGTTCAATAGCTAGGTAAAATAGGAGGAAAAAACTAATGAAATTAGGCTAGTGGGAAGAGTTTATCTCTCCCAAAGAGTGTGTACTCTATTCCTCCTGGTTTGATTTTCAATTGGGATGAATTGTTTAGTTGAGTGAATTTGCAAGATATCAAAAGATTTAAAAATATTTGACGTTGTATGAAATTATATTGCGGTATTGCAAAACAAAAGAGAGATAGAGAATTTTTTTTGACCTATTTATTCTTGAAATATCGTATCATAATGATTTACCATAACCAAAAGAAGAACAAAAAACTTGTTCCTTTTTTTTGTTAAATGATAAGATAACTCAATAACAGAAATTTAAATGCTTAAAATGGTAATTAACAAAAAGAAAAGAAGAAACAAAATGCAGAAATTTAAATATTTTGAGATTAGTTGTTAATTTTTTTGTTTTAACATCTTTAGTTTATTATTCGAAACATAGTTTACACATGGATCATACAAACATGATACAAATATATCGAGTAAAATTATCAACAATAAAAGAACGATTAAACGATTGAAACAATTTTTGACGATTCTTTCACCGGAACCGATTGATAATATGTTATAGTTTGAGTACGAAGAAGATTAGTAGTTTAATTTATCCACCTCCACCTACTGGTAAATTTGGAGTTGGAAAAAACACAACTCATAGTTTTAATTCTACCATCTACATCATTTTTTACTTCAAAAAAATCTGTATAGACAAAGTGGATATACAAATTATATTTGTACTTGTAACTTTTATCCAAGATTGGATCGCAATAGTAGCACACTAATAATGTTCATATGACTTTTTTATAATATTCATTGTATGCAATCCAGTACTATTTGTAAATTTATAGATGACATCATGGACAACATAATACATGTCTACTAACTTATTTTCTCAGAACATATTAATTATCTGCGTTATAGATAAAATATTCTCAAGTTATATTCAGCGAGAAGAAATTTATCGATCTGCTAATCGATATATATATATATATATATTGTTATATGATGTGATTCATTGTTATACATGGGTATTTGTTTTTACATTATTTAGTGGGTGTTATTGGTTAGATGATTTTTAAAAAGTTATAAGTCTTTAAGACTTTATTGTTATTCAATTTTGAATGACAAAGACTCTATTAAAGTTATGTATTATTGGTTCAATATTTATAAAAATTTGTTAAAAGTCATGTGTTATTGGATTAATAAAAACTTTAACTAATTTTAAGATTATACTGAAGTTTATTAAAGTTATTATTGGTTGATTGATTTTAATGTTTTTTGTTCATCTGAAACAACTTTTAAAGACTTTCAAAATATCATATGTTAGGGTGATATTCTCATAAACTTTTGGTGAGAATATGTGAAATGTTTTAAATACTCTCTAAAAATTTCTTAAAATCTTCAATTCTAGTAATCATTACAATTATACATAAATCTCAAACTAATAACACAAGATTGATAAAGCCTAATTCATTGTCAAATTTTTATTTTATAAAGAAACGTAATCTGTAGGAATCAAATTTTGGTGAGAATACTACAAAAAATGGATCGAAGATCTGTGTAGTTATTGTTAAAATCACATATCGAAAATATAAAAGAAATAACACTAGTATATAAGGAATATGGACTAATATATTTATTATTAATTAATTTTGAATTGGTGTTCCATAAAAGTTAACGGTTAAATTTGGTTTTAATAATAACAATTGAGGTGTGCATCATCCCTTGGCTGGTTATCGAAAATCGCTATCAATAACATGACGTTGTCTACTTGTCTTACCTAGTTAGCTTTGGAAACATATTGAAATTAGAAAACAAGAGACCATCCTTTTCGTCTAGCAGTTACTCTCGCGACGCATGGCGATGTAGGATTTTTCCTCTTAATGTACTAGAATTAAAAATTAAGATAAAAAAAAAGAAAAAGAAAAAGAAAAAGCTAAATTCCCAATTCCACCAATAAATGCATTCGTCCTGTTTAAATAATGGCTAGAGAGGAACATTTCTCTTCTCCTTTTTCTCCCGGGTCTAGAGATCTTCTCTCATTCGAACATATACAACTTATTATAAAATACATATTTATTTTCTTATAAAAAATCAAGTTTTAATCTATCCACTTGGCAGATAAATTTTAAATTCCATTCAGAAATATTTTTCTTTGAGCATAACTTCTAGAAATAATTCGTCAGGTTTATAATTACGACTTCAGTGACGGTACTTTATGTCGTTTGATAATTAATTACGATTTCAGTTGGCGATACATAAACCTACTACGATATAAACCTATACATAAATAATCTGTTGGCCAACACAGAAATAGCTATGCTCAGAGAGAAGAAAAAAACCCAAGAAACATAGTTTTATTTTTGGTGCATGGTATGATCTATGTACGTATGTAAAAACACAAAGAAAAAACAAAAAAAACAAAAAAAGATTCTGTGAGACTTCTCTAAAATTCTATAAATACATGTCCTTCTCACTTTATGTTTCATCAAATCAACACTAACATATCCCCCCCAAAGGAGAACTAAAGCAAGCCCGACCTTGTCTCTCCCCACACCAACACAAAAAAATCTCATCAAACTCAAAACACTATTTCCTTATTTTCTTTCATACTTATTCTTTATTTCTTCTTATAAACTCTTTACCAAGCAATCGAGATGGCCAGAATTTCTTCAGACCCGCTTATGGTTGGGAGAGTGATCGGAGACGTTGTGGACAATTTTTTGCAAGCGGTGAAGATGACAGTGACTTATAACTCTGACAAGCAAGTCTACAATGGCCATGAACTTTTCCCATCTGCAGTTACAAACAAACCTAAGGTTGAAGTTCATGGAGGTGACATGAGATCATTCTTCACTTTGGTACGCATTGCTTTATTTTATTTTTGAAATTTACGAAATGCTTTTTTTATATACACATAATAATCTTATTTACTATATATATGCATAATAACTGAAAGTTAAGTTTATGCTAAGGTGAATAACTAAGCTGATAACCCCTTTTTATCCCCTTGTCATAAAAAAAAAAAATTTCTGTTCTCGAACTGTGAGACTTATTTGAATTTTTTATGTACATAAAAACATTAGATTTAATTAGTTACATTATCTTCATATATATGCAGTTGTATTTTTGCAGTTAGAGATTTGCAGAACGAATTCGTTTGTGTCAGATACATATATGTTATTATTTGTTTATCTACGTATAGTTGTAGATGTATTCATGAATATCGAATATTTTAAACAGGTCATGACTGATCCTGATGTTCCTGGACCTAGTGATCCTTATCTGAGAGAGCACTTGCACTGGTAAAATTTGTTCCTTTTAATTAATATTTGTCAAGAGACAAAAAAAAATATTGTTAAGAGACATATATGGTTAATTTTATACACAAATACATAACATTTTCTTGCAACGATCAATATCAGGATTGTTACTGATATCCCGGGGACAACTGATGTGTCATTTGGTAAGTCCTATACACATCCTTAGATATAAGTAACATTCTATATATATAACAAGTTTCATATACATATATATTTCATGTCCAAAGATTTTAATATAGAAGTACAAAACAGGAAAAGAGTTAATAGGGTACGAGATGCCTCGGCCAAACATAGGGATCCACCGATTCGTGTATTTGTTGTTCAAGCAGAACCAGAGAGGAAGTGTAGTGTCTGTGCCCTCTTACAGAGACCAATTCAACACTCGAGAGTTTGCTCATGAAAACGATCTTGGCCTTCCCGTCGCCGCTGTTTTCTTCAACTGCCAGCGTGAGACCGCCGCTAGACGCCGTTGAATGACTTTTACTGCCGCCACTGCTGTACCTAAATTTGGCCATGCCGGGACAATATCTGGTTGTTCCATGGATTCTATATTTTAGTTACGTGGAAGCAGCTTTTTCTATCGTATTTATGTGTATTGTTATGAATTGTGTTTTGTGATCTGAATAAACTTGGCTGGTTTGTTTTCATACTGATGGATATTTTTAGTATTTTCAATGTAAATGTAACTGGTGTTTATTATTATATTCCTACTGGTATATTTGTTTTTCTAAAATATATAACAGATGACTTGAAGATTTTTTTAGGTGTTATTTTCATGTTTGAAATGCTCTAAAACATCAATTTACATGGAAAATGAAGGTTGATGGGTATAGCTTTGGCCGCGCTATATTTATTAGACTTATCAGTGATCTTGTTTTGCTTTTTTTGTTTTTTTTTTTTACATGTGTTTATCAAACTCAAAGTATAACATTGGGAAACTACTGCATGTCGTTTTTTTTTCATCAAACACAAAGTGTGCGTTAGCTAGTTGATAACTTGCGGGTTCCAACAAAATGTTTTTTATGAGTAAAAAGTTTGAAAGGTTATTATATATGTATTCATTATATAATTGAAATGCAAATTTTTATGATAAAATTTGAGATGATGGTCCAAATTTTATCTTTAAAAAAAACAAAGGTTGAAATGATGGGTTATTATATGTGCGATAGGTTCGAAGTGTAAATGTTGAATGTGATATCTTATTAGAAGGTAATTACATATTTATAGAGAGGAGATTAGGCTTAACCTAATTACAATAAATAACTTTACATATATACTAATATCCTCAATACGCCCAGAGGGGGCACTCGCTTGACTCCAATCTTTGTACATGCCCGCTTGATAAGGACCTCGAGAGAGTGGTTTAGTTAGTGCATCGGCTAGTTGATCACGAGTAGAGACGTGTGACACTCTTAGTATACCGGATTGAATCTGGTTGCGAATAAAATTATAATCAAGTGCAATATGTTTCATGCGAGAATGGAAGACCTGATTGGCGCAGAGATATGTTGCACCCACATTATCATAATATATAACAGGTGGAGAGGGTAGAGTAAGACCCAGTTCCATGAGAAGAGATCATATCCAACGTACCTCAGAAGCGGTATTTGCAACAGCTCGATATTCAGCTTCCGTTGAGGATCGCGATACACTCCGCTGCTTTTTAGAAGACCAAGAGATGGGGTTGCGACCGATGTAAATAACATAAGCATTTTTGGAGACATAGTCATCTCGATGACCTCCCCAATCTGCATCAGAGAATGCATGGAGCGATAGTGGTGAGTTTTTGCTTAGAAAAATTATGTGAGTGACTGTACCCGCAAGATAGCGTAACACTCGTTTAGCCGCTTGCCAATGATCTGTAGTAGGGAGATTCATAAACTGAGAGAGATGATTCACCGCATATGCTATATCTGGTCTTGTGAACGATAGGTATTGGAGACTTCCCACAAGTGATCGATAAGTCGCGGGGTCTTCAAGTTTGGAGCCACTGTGAAGAGTGAGTTTTGGTGTCGATGGGAGTGGAGTAGAAACAGGCTTGGCATCAGTCATATTTATTTTGGAAAGAAGATCGAAAATGTATTTTCTTTGCATGAGATGGAGGCCATTAGCTGTCTGTGTGGCCTCAATGCCCAGAAAATAATGGAGGTCCGCTGGATCCTTGATAGAGAAGCGGTCTGCAAGTGTGGCTAAGACCTGTGCTACTACACCATTGTTGTTCCCAGTAACAAGTATGTCATCAACATAGACAAGAACATAGGTGATTGTAGTACCTTGTTGACAAACAAACAGAGATGTATCGGCAAGAGAATTAGTGAAACCAGTGGTTATAAGATATTGTTTGAGAGCCATGTAGCACGCTCAAGGAGCTTGCTTGAGTCCATAGATAGCTTTCCGTAGTCGACATATATGATTTGGATGATCTTTATGTATGAAACCCGGGGGATGAGACATGTATACCTCTTTCGTGAGCTCTCTTTGAAGGAAAGCATTGTTGACATCTAATTGCTTGATTGGCCAGGATTTGGTAACTGAAACTTCAAGAACAAGTCAAAATGTCATTGATTTGATGACGGGCCTGAAAGTCTCTGCGTAATCCACACCATATTGTTGATTGAACTCTTTCGCTACAAGCTGCGCCTTGTACCGGTCAAGATCACCATTTGCATGATATTTAATAGTAAATACCCACTTGCAACCTATAATGTTTGGTATAGATCAATCTGGAGGAACAAGATCTCATGTACGATTAACCATGAGCGCATCAAATTCATGGGAACAAGCACGTCGCCATTTCTCATCTTTCAAGGCTTGAGCAATAGTTGTTGGTTCTTTTGTTGTCGTAGGCGGGAGAGACACAATGAGTGAATATTTCTTTGTTGGCTTGGTGATGTTATTTTGGGATCTGGTTATCATTCTTCGGTTATTTTCAGGTGGTGGTGGAGGTGGGTTAACGAGTGGTGGTACAGGTGGTATAGGTTGTGGTGGTGATGGATCTGTTTGTTGTATTGTGGTGGTGTGGTATTGTTAGGTTGGGTCGGTTGTGGTGGTAGTATATTTGTGTCTAATGGCAAAGGTGGTCGTGGCTGAACTGTGGGTGGAAGTTCATTATGTGGTGGAGCAGTGGGCTCATTGGGAAAGTTGGGTGGCTGGGTCACGGTTTGTGACCCATTTTGATTTTGAGCAGTGGACTCGTGTGGAGGAAAAGAAGAAGAAGATGATGATGGTAAGTTAGAAGGCAATACCTGAGGTTGTCGTGCTGGTGGCGGTGAGTGTGACGGTGGGGCTGGCGGCTCCGTGTGGTGAAGAACTGAGCACGGGGGCACTTGCTGAGGCGAACATGTAGAAGAAATTTTCAGCTCATTGACTGGTGGTGTAGGAGAAGACAAAGACAATTCCGATGGTGAAGAGATAATTTTCGATGAGCTAGCAAACAAAAATGTTTCTTTATCAAATTGTACATGTCTTGACACATATGTACGACCAGACGAAATATGAAGACAGTAGTACGCACTTTGCGTTAATGAGTATCTCACAAACACACAAGAGAGTGATCGATCATCTAACTTATGCCTAGTATAAGGACGCAACCAAGGGTAACATGTACAGCCAAAAACTCGTAGCTTCTCATAATTCGGAGGGGCACCAAACAGTTTTTGATAAGGTGACTCAAGTGACAAGACCGGTGTTGGTAGCCTATTGATTAAATATACGGCCGTTGAAAAAGCATAGGGCCAATATTCTTTTGGCATGGAAGCTTGAGAGAGTAGTGTAAGACTGGTCTCCACTATATGTTAGTGTTTGCGCTCCGATATTCCATTGTGTTCCGGTGTGTGTGGCGGGGAAGTCAAATGTGTAATACCATGTAACGAAAGAATCTGACGTATAGCAATAAACTCTCCACCATTTTCCGTAAACAAAGTACCAATGGTAGATTGAAACCGATTCTCCACCAACACATTAAACGCCACAAATATATCTTTGACATCCGATTTTTGTTTTAGCGGATACATCCAAGTATATCGGGTATAGTGATCTACAAGAACGAGGTAGTATTTGTAATTTTCAATAGAAATAATAGGTGAAGACCACACATCACTAAAAATGTATTCAAGAGGTCGAGTAAAGACAATGGATGTTTGGGAAAAAGGCAATTTATGTGTTTTATTTATGAAACAGTCTGGGCAAGACAACGGTTTATGAATTAAATACAAAAGAGGAAGAGAAAATTTAGAAACAACGGTGTTTAAAATAGAAGATGATGGGTGGCCTAAACGGGAATGCCAAGAATAAATGGAGGTCTTTGGACTTGGTGATGCGAACATGATTTTGGTGTGAGATGGAGAAACCGGCCACTCATACAACTCGTTCTTAGTTCTGCCTTGGTGTAATGGGGCCCCCGTGCTGAGATCCTTCACCTGGAAATACGCAGGAAAGAATTCAACGGAGACTTGATTAGCAATACACAGCCGATAGAAAGAAATAAGATTCTTTTGAATATCAGGTACACAAAGAACTTGTTTTAAGTCACGAGTAAGAGAGGGCAGAGAAGTGGAACCAGTATGTGTAATCGCAAGATTTGAACCATCAGCAATCATGAGATCTTCACCTCCATTGTAGGGCTGGTGAAGAGCGAGATTGTTAAGATATGAAGTTATGTGATGAGTCACTCCACTATCAAGTAGCTAATTGTTTTCATCACCATGTTGGCACGCGGTTGACACGGCGTGAACGGAGAAGTGGTGGATTGGTTGGATGATTGAGTCAGCGATTGTAGTTAGGGACACCTTCTAGCACTATGGCCCTGAACATTACAACACTGACACTTCCCGAGATAAGGTTGAGGGTGCAATTGTCTGACCTTGGTGTGTACGATGGTTGGTGCCAGTTGGAGTTGTTGTTGCCGGTGTCGTTCCTTGGCCGGTTGAAGTTTGAATAGCAAGGATTGTTATTGGAGTTGTTACTTTGCTGGGCAACATTGGCTGAGACCTGAAACGGTGAGGAGGAAGCTGCGGAGACAGAAAGAAGATTGGCTTCTCTATTGAGAAGTCGCTCATGGATCTCCGTAATTGAAGGAGGTGTATCCTTACCTTCAATTTGATCAACAACTGTTTGTACTCCTCGGGAAGACCCTCAAGAATCATCTCCACTATGTCTTCATGCTCAAGTGGCTTTATAGAGAGGATATTAGGCTTAACCTAATTACAATAAATCACTACAAGAAATTTACCGCAAAACCGATGGAATTTCCGACGGAATATAAATCCGTCGGAAAATTCCAACGTATTTCTGATAGACATGAAAATTGACGATTCCGTCGGAAATCCGTCGGAAATTTTCCGACGGATTTATATTCCGTCGGAAATTACGTCAGAAATTGATGATTCTATCGGTAATCCGTCGGAAAATTTCCGACGGAATTTGTTTTTCGGCTTGTCTAGTTATATGTCAGACTAAACCTTAGAACGAGACACGTGAAACCACAAAACCGTCGGAAATCCGTCGGGAATTTCTGACGGATTTCCGACGGGTTTGTGGTTTCGTGTTCGTTTACGATCTGTTTCTCTTGAAATATATTTGTAGTATGCTATCTTACTCATTTCAATCATAAAATAATACCAAAAACCTTGTTATCTATCATATATACCAAAATTAGAAAAATTCATACAATCATGTTTACATGTTAGACAATGATACATATACTTAAGCGATGATTTATAAACATAACAAATAAAATTTTCTAATTTTGGTATATTTAATATATAAAAGGTATTTGTTAGTATTTTATCATTGAAATGAGTAACAAATCATATTACAAACATATTTCAAGAGAAACGGATCGTAAACGACCGCGAAACCACAAAACCGTTGGAAATCCGTCGGAAATTTCTGACGGATTTCCGACGGATACTATATCAAATGTGTTAAATATCTTGCATATGAGTTTAATTATATTTTTAGATTATCGACGTAATATGAAAATTTGACCGCGTAAGTTGCCCGCATGAATTAAATTTATTTATATTTTTGCTATCCGTCGGAAATCCGTCAGAAATTTCCGACGGATAGCAAAAACATAGGCGCGAATGTTCAAAATATTTTCGAAAAACACCGGCAAATATTAATTTTTTCGCCAGTTCCGACGGAATTTCGACGGATAATCTAAAAATATCTTCTTCAATTTGTTTTTATATATCATTTCTTCTTCTCGGCGAATTCATTTCAAGAAGAAGAAGAAGAAGAAGAAGAAGAAGAATTAAAATTTTTTAATTAAATTTTTTTATTATTATAATTTTAAATTTTAATTTACAATTATTCCTAATTAATTTTATATATTAATTATAATTAATTAATAGGTAGATGAGATTAGAGTGGTGTAGATGAGAAAGAAGAAGAGAGATAAGGTTAATTGAGATAATTGCTCATTCGGCAAGCTGTCACTGCCACAGGAGCTAGCGATAAGAAAAGGCTCTAATTATAAGTTGCTTGATGTCCAGGCATGTGCAAAGCAAGTCATTGTGACACTAACGGTATCCATTTCACCTGCCACTGTTTCATCCAGCAATCTCGATGACAATGGCAACACCCACGAAAGTAGTCGCAGCAACTTCTCCTTTCATTTTTCTAGTGTTTATGTTGCCTCCGTTAAATTTTAATTATTGGTCGCCGAAAGCAGTCGCAGCGGTACCCAGCCGAACATGCCTATACATAAAAGATACTCTTCCCTGTTCCTATTGGATTTCTATTTTCTTATTTTTTTCCTTCTAAGAGTATAAGTTCTAAGAAAATTATTTCACAATAAAAAGGTTCTAAGAAAATTATATATTTAAGTTTTTCTCAAATTTGTAATATTTACATCATGCCTGGTTTTGTTTGGTGAAAGTCAATGTATGATTATGTATGATTTAACTGTTTCGAAAACTACAAAAATAAGAAATAAATGATAGAAATTCTAGAGAATTTTGTTCTTACATATAAATAGGAAATCATATATGTGAAAATAACCTACCTCTCTTTAATTTTGTGACATGTGGGCAACCGAGAAACTGCAATGTGTCTTAGATAAATTAATATCTAATTAATTATTTATTAGTTTTTCCATATTGTTTTTTGTAGTTTATATTTCTTTTGGGTTATGATAGTCTACTAATGTCAAAGATGTGCTCTTTAAATCTCATATCTTGGTTTTTATAGTACATTTACATGATGTAACGCCCATATTCTGGAAATTAATTAATTTAATTAATTTAGAAGTTCTTTCGAGTTTATGAACCTTAGACATGTCTCGAGAAATTGATTATGTGGTGAAATAATCAATTTAGATTTGTTCCGGGGGTGTCATAAATTGGTTCGAAAGTTGTGGGGTTTTTCTCAAAAAGTAACAAGTGGGAAGAAAAATTGGTTTTCTCTTCTTCTCCTTGTTGAGCTCGCCATTGTTGGGGCTGAGAGAGAGAGTTGAGCTTGAAAGCTTAGAAAGATGAAAAGAGAAGAAGAGGAGAATGGATTTTGTGAGCTTGTGGAGCTTGGATCTTGAGAGATCAAAGGGTGTGGAGCTTTGTGAAGCTTGGAAAAAGGAGTGGGTTGGAGCTAGGGTTTGGCGTGGGGCTAGAGAAAAAAGGAGAGGTCTTCTTGAGTTTGGGGAGTTCATCCTAGGCAAGATTCATCCATTCTAAGGTGAGTTATGACCAAAGGTTATCATTAAGCCATGTGTGGGAGCTTGTGGGGTTGTGCTAAGCTTTGGGGTGTTCCTAGGCTGCTTAGAAATCTTGTGGTCATTTGTGGGGCTTTAGCTAGAGTTTGCTAAGCTTGTGGTGGTTAGAGAACCATGGATTTGTGCTTGTTGTGCCTTGTTAAGCTTTGATTGTGAATTCATATGCTTGCTTGGTGATTGTGTGGGTTATGGTTTCTTGGTGATTCCATGGCTTGTTGGGAGTGTTTCCCTAGTTGTTTGGTGTGTTATTGCCTTGCTTGGTATGTATATTGGTTATGGTTTAGAGGTTTGGCCTTAGGAGTGTGCCTAGGCTAAGTTGAGAAGTAGGGAAATCGGACCGGCTATCAACTAGGTGTGGTCGATAGAGCGAGGTTGATAGGTCCTGCTGAACGTTATTCCTAGTGCTTATCAACCAGGTGTGGTCGATAGAGCGAGGTCGATAGGGTGTATCGACTAGGATTGACTAGGATTGATCGATAGGGTGTATCGACTAGGATTGATCGATAGGTAAGTCGATGAGTTTCTTCGGATGGTTTTTTTGGATGGCTATCGACCAAGTGTGGTCGATAGGTCGAGGTCGAGGGTGTTGGTCGATAGGTTGTGGTCGATTGACCCTGTTGACTTGTGTTTTTAGCATTTTTTGATGTTGTGAATTGCTAGGTGGTTAATCATGGATGTGTTTGATTAGCTTTGCATAAGGTTGCATCTTAGCTGATTGTTTGAAGTAATATGTGGTGTTATTATTTCGTGTTGGTGTGGTTGTTTGAATTGCGTGGGCTTTCATATAACCTGTTGTTGGGAGGATCAATCTCATTCAGCGTTTAGTTTACCAAATGTTGATGCATCACTTTTGTCAATGCATGTAAAGATAAGGCGTGATCGTGGAATCGAGGAGAGGAGGGAGAGGATGATTAGGACCACTAGCTTTAGGTTTTGTAACATTCGTGGATTGCTAGAACTTGTAGAACTGTTGACCATGTATTGTTGTTGTTGTTTGATTGAATGTTAATTACTTGGAGAATATTAAAATGTATGGGCGTTTATTTATTAAGTAATTGCTTCTGTAATAAAAAAAAAAAAAGTGCGGTCGTCACATTTTTGGTATCAGAGCCTATACGGTTCTAGGATAGGTTATGTGTTGCATGGGGTCATAGAATCATCCTCTTCGAGCCTTGTGGAATTCCACGGTGAGTTATCTTTATTGTGATGATTGTGTTTTAGTGTTCTTAGTCTCTGTTCTTGTAAGTGCAGATGGCTAGAGGGCGTGGTGGAGGCCATGACCGGGGTAGAGGTTGTGGTCGTGTGGTGCAGGAGCGGGTCGATGAGTTGCATGCGAGTCAGGTTGGGTCTGAGGGTATGGCCGGTGTGAGTATCGGGTGGCTGGTGTTCCAGCAGGTACTGCGGGTGTAGCAGCAGGTGCTGCGGGTTTAGCAGCAGGTGATGCTCAGGCCCGCGATGATCGTCTTGCTGATCTCTTGATAGTGTTGTTGGAGCGGTTACCAGAGAGGCTACCAGCTCAGGCTCATGTGGTACCACAAGTGGTTGTTGAGGTTCAGCCTCAGGTTATAGCTGCGGTTGCTGAGGAGCTCCCATCTTACCTCAGGATGATGGAGCAGATGCAGAGGATAGACACGAGGTTTTTCCCTAGAGGTGCTAATCCTGAGGACGCTAATGCGTGGTTGAGGAGAGCAGAGAGGAATTTCCTTTCGAGTAGGTGTCTCGCAGGATACCAAGTGGACATTACGGTCCATTATCTGGAGGGTGATGTGCATCTCAGGTGGAGGGGTGTGGCAGCCTAGAGAGTTCAAGCCGAGATGGCTTGAGCAGATTTTGTGGAGGAGTTTAACTCCAAGTACTTCTCTTGGGAGGCGTTCAATCGGTTAGAGTCGAGGCTTGCCAGATTGACTCAGAGGGATCGGTCGGTACGCGAGTATGAGGTGAAGTTCAACCGGGTCGGGTCTTATGTTAGATGGGCGGTTGAGAGTGAGTCGGCCCATGTGCAGAGATTCCTGATGGGTCTCAGGGTGGACATGTAGAACCGTTGCATGGTTAGGGCTTTTTGCACGGTTGATGAGTTGGTTGAGACTGCAGCATTGCTTGAGGAGGGTCTGAAAGACGAGGTGGTAGCAGTTACACCGAGTTTTCATGCGAGATCAGTGCAGCAACAGTCCGGTCCGAGCAGAGATGGTAAGCCAATGCAAGGATAGAAGCGGAAGCGGGATGGTGCTTCGAGAGGCAGTCGGGGTGGTCAGAGTTGCTTTGAGTGTGGGAGCATAGGTCACCGAGTGGCGAGCTGTCCTAAGAAGGGTGGGGTACGAGTGGATTCTCGGGTGTGTTTTCACTGCAAGGAGGCGGAGCATATTAGACCTCAGTGTCCCAAGTTGCGGTAGAGTGAGGCCACAGTGGTGCAGCCCGTTAAGCCGGTGGTAGCAGCACCTCGAGTATTCCATCTTCGAGTCCTGAGTGCCATGTTCCAGGCCGATCACATGTATTTTCTTAGATTCATCTAAGTTTAACTCTGTGTTGGGGAATTTTGGTTGCTTTTTGGGGTGCAGGGACCTTGTGTCTTGGGGGTGTTGAGTGTCATGTGTTATTTGACACGAGAGCATCACATTGCTTCGTAACTCCAGAATTGGCCGAGAAGGCTAATGTTCGAAGCGAGCCCTGTGTGACTTTGGGTTTCGTGGAGGTTGCCGGAGGGAAGCTTCTGATGATTCACGGTCGGGTTAGAGACATGGATGTTCATGTAGCGGGAGAGTCTATGCCTGCCGGTTTGATTATCTGCTCCGTGGAGCTGTACGATGTCATTTTGGGCATAGATTGGCTCGGGAAGTTCAGAGAGCATCTGGATTGTCACCGAGGGCGTGTCGAGTTCGACAGAGGCAAGGGGAGGTTGGTGTATCATGGGGTGATACCGACTTCTGGGAGTCTCGTGATCTCGGTTATGCAAGCCGAGCATATGATCGAGAAGGGTTGTGAGGCGTATTTGGCTACCATTTCTTTGCCGGAGGCCATTGGAGAGGCTAAGGTTCAAGATATTCGAGTGGTTCGAGAGTTCCAGGATGTGTTCCAGTCATTGCAGGGGTTACCACCGTCTAAGTTGGATCCTTTCACGATTGAGTTAGAGCCGGAGACGACACCGATATCCAAGGCTCCTTATAGGATGGCTCCAGCAGAGATGGCAGAGCTGAAGAAGCAGCTGGAGGAGTTGCTAAGTAAGGGGTTTATTCGCCCGAGTACTTCATCGTGGGGAGCACTGGTGTTTTTTGTGAAGAAGAAGGACAGGAGTTTCCGGTTATGCATTGACTATCGAGGACTTAACCGAATCACAGTGAAGAACAAGTATCCTTTTCCTCGTATCGATGAGTTGTTAGATCAGTTGAGAGGGGCTACTTGGTTCTCCAAGATTGACTTGGCATCAGGATATCATCAGATTCCTATTGATGAGGGGGATATCCGGAAGACGGTTTTCAGATCTCGTTATGGCCACTACGAGTTTGTGGTGATGCCATTTGGGTTGACAAATGCACCAGCTGTATTTATGAGATTGATAAACAAAGTTTTCTAGGAGTATCTAGATGACTTTGTGATCATCTTTATCGATGATATCTTGGTGTATTCGAAGAGCCTGGAGGAGCATGAGGTGCATCTGTGTGCGGTTCTTGCGAAGCTACGGGAACAGAAGTTGTTTGCTAAGTTGAACAAGTGTAACTTCTGGCAACGGGAGATTGGTTTTCTGGGTCACGTTTTCTCTGCGGAAGGGGTTTCGGTGGATCTAGAGAAGGTTCGGGCCATTAGTGCTTGGCCGAGGCCGAGGAATGCCACAAAGATTAGGAATTTTCTCGGGTTGGCAGGTTATTATCGATGGTTTGTTAAGGGTTTCACTTGTTTGGCTAAGTTTATGACAAAGCTGATGAGAAAGGATGTTCCTTTCGTGTGGTCCTCGGAGTGTGAGGATATTTTTGTGAAACTGAAGGCCTTGTTGACTAGTACTCCAGTATTGGCGTTGTCTGATCCAGGTGAGCCAAACGTGGTGTATACCGATGCGTCGGGAGTTGGTCTTGGTTGTGTGTTGATGCAGCAGGGAAGGTTATTGCCTATGCTTCGCAGCAGCTGCGGAAGCATGAGGGCAACTACCCTACCCATGATCTTGAGATGGCTGCGGTGGTTTTCGCTTTAAAGATTTGGAGATCTTATCTTTATGGTGGAAAGGTGTAGGTGCTCACAGATCATAAAAGCCTGAAGTATATTTTCACTCAGCCTGAGTTGAATTTGAGGCAGAGGCGCTAGATAGAGCTAGTGGCCGATTATGATCTGAAGATAGCTTACCATCCTGGTAAGGCTAATTTGGTTGTGGATGCGTTGAGTCGGAAGCGGGTGGCTTTGGCTCGGAAGCATGAGGTTGAGTCTTTGGTGAGCGAGATTAGCACATTGTGTTTGTGTGTTGTATCTCAGGAACCTTTGGGCTTAGAGGCAGCTAATCAGACAGATTTTTTGAGTAGAGTTCGGTTGGCTCAGGAAAAAATAAGGCGTGATCGTGGAATCGAGGCAAGGAGGGGGAGGATAATTAGGACCGATAGCTTTAGGTTTTGTAGCTTTCGTAGGATTGCTAGAACCGGTAGAACTATTGACCATGCGTGGTTGTTATTGTTTGATTGAATGTTAATTACTTGGAGAATATTTAAATGTATGAGCGTTTATTTATTAAGTAATTGCTTGTATAAAAAAAAAAAAATGCGGTCCTGACTCATAAATTCTCAAATTCGTTTTGTGTTCATGATCTCACATGATAACTTTTATACACTTAACACTCTTATTGATTCATAAATCTTATGATATTTAAGAATTCTCACAGATTTAAACTCGTAACTCGATTTGTTCATAAGAAAAAACACCGAATGTATGAGCGGGTATTGTTAGAATTGGGCGACCGTGAGAATGGCACATGTCAATAATAAATTAACACATAATTAATTATGGATTAGTCTTTTCATATTTCTTTTTTCAGTTTACATCTATTTAACAATGACAATATTTAACAATGTGTAGTTACAGGTATTTAACAGTGTTCTATTGATATTCTCTTAATGCCTAAGATGTGCTCTCTAAATCTCATATCTTGGATGTTATAAGACATTTACTAGACATTTACATGGCTTCAAAAATTTTTTGTATTCATGATCTTATATGATATTTAGTACACTACTATTGAATCCAAAATCTTATAACATTTGAGGATTCTCACAAGTTTAAACTCGTTATTGAATTTGATTATAAAAAACACATGCGCTTATACGCGGGTATTACTCTAGTGTTTTTAAAAGTAGGGATTACATTCATTATGTGTGGTATATTATCAGGGTTTCAATCCGTCTTAATCCATAGAAATTAGGATATCCAGATTCCTTTAGCGAAATAACAGATATGCCAAAACCTGATCCAAATCTAAATCCCATTATTTTAATGTACCATTATCTAGCTTTAGATATTTTCTAAAGAGAAAATACATCAAAATGGACAATTTCAGAAATTTATTTCCAAAGAGGGTCCTCTCTAATTGAAAAAATACTTTCCAAGGGAGCTTGTTTAGAAATAAATTTCTAAAAATGTCCATTTTAGACAATGATCATTTTTTAAAATATGTGGTGTAAATTTTTGTGGAATTTTCTTATTAACTACTCAAAATGCAAAACAAGTTATATAAAAAA
Source organism: Cardamine occulta (assembly GCA_028015245.1). Lineage (NCBI taxonomy): Eukaryota > Viridiplantae > Streptophyta > Magnoliopsida > Brassicales > Brassicaceae > Cardamine > Cardamine occulta. The sequence continues at coordinate 13,469,636 of CM051374.1, forward strand.
TGACAATAATTATATGACCAGAACATGTAGTATAGTGATTTGTATTAGTCTTACAATCAAGATTCAAATTGGCATATTGCACATTGTTGAAAAAAACAGCCGATAACTATATAATGGAACCTAATGGACCACATATAGATACAAAGAGGCTAGGATAATTTTAAGAAGATGTATTCAAATGAAGCTGAACTAACGAAGCATAAACCCCGTCTTTAATATTGATCAAAGTCTCGGGTTTTTCTTTCTCAACGATGACTCCGTTCTTAACGACAGCAATTACGTTAGCGTTCTTAATCGTAGATAACCGGTGAGCCACCACTATTGTAGTCCGGTTTATCATAACCCGGTCAAGTGCGTCCTGGACCACTCGCTCAGACTCGGCGTCAAGTGCACTTGTTGCTTCGTCAAGTAGCAATACTTTAGGATCCTTAACAATGGCTCTAGCTATAGCCACTTGTTGCTTTTGCCCTCCCGATAACTGAATTTCTCTTTCTCCTACCATCGTCTCGTAACCCTAAACCAATAAAATAAAATTTATCTTTGGATTAATTTAACCTGATCCAAGAACAAAAATCATAGAAACTAAAGGGTTGATGGCTAAGTGGTAGGACAAGAGATTAATTAATTGTGCCTCGGATTCAACTTTCCTATGTTTTAAATAAAAAAATTAATATCTAATTCCGGGTATCGAAAGAAATTATGGACCAAATGTTCAGAAACAAAAAAAAATCATAATGGCTTGAGTTTTTCTTATTTATACCTGTTGCAAAGCACTAATGAATCCATGTGCGTTTGATAACTCAGCTGAAGATATGATTTCGGATTCGCTCGCTTCCTTACCTTTTCCATAAGCAATGTTGGCTCTAATTGTATCATTAAACAAGATTGGTTCTTGACTGACAAGTCCCGTTTGTTTTCTCAACCATTTTAGTTGAAGGCTCTTTATCTCTACACCATCAAGAGTGATCTCACCAGAATCTGGATCATAAAACCTTTGCAACAAAGCGATCACTGTTGATTTACCGCTTCCGCTTTCTCCGACCAAAGCAACAGTCTGGAAAATGAAAAAGAGGATAGTGATTTTCTCAAAGGTTTTGTCTTTCTCAAGAATGTAAATTTGAATCCTAAGTCCTAACCTTTCCCGCTCGATCTTGAAAAATTTGTACATCAGGTCTTGCTGGGTATTTGAAACTAACATGATGAAGCTCAATGTCTCCTTTAGCATTATCCAACACTCTTCCAGATTCAACACTTTAGTCAATCTTAGAATTTCTATCAATAATCGCAAAAATTGAAGCGGCAGCTATATCAGCTTTGCTAGAATCAGGAGATAATGAACTTGTTTGCGAAACTGATATAGCCACCATTATTAAACCAAATAAAACCTGCATAGTAAAAAACATCTAGAAAAATCAAGAAAACCCTCATAAGACATAACTCATCAAATTTTGTTATGTTTTGCTATAAAATATATATATATATATATACCCTGAAAACAGAGTCAAAAGTTGTTTTGCCATCATCAACAAGTCATGCGCCAACATAGAAACTTGTAGCATAAGAAGAGAAGAGAACGAAGAATGAAAACCCGAACCCAATACCGCTAACTATCCCTTGACGAATCCCAGACTTCATAGGACCTTCACATTTCTTTGTGTACATGTTCATCACTTTGTCTTCTGCACAGAATGAAGTAATCGTTCTAACGCTCCCAACCGCATCATTCGCTACTTGGCTCGCTTCCCCGTACATTTTCTACAAATGATTGCACAAAAAGAGTTTTCAACAATTGTATCCGTATTTTATATGAAATATGAATACTTTACCTTTGCATCCGCACTGAAACCTTTCATGAACTTCATATTAAGAAATCCATTAAGTGCAATAAGCGGAAGCATCGCGAGAACAACAAAAGCTAACTGCCAACAAGCCAAAAATGCAATGATCAAACCAGCCAATATAGACGATAGATTCTGAACCACTTGAGCCAAAGCATCTCCTACTAGCCCACGGATTGTAGCTGCATCTGCTGAAAGCCTTGCTCCAATGGTTCCACTTGAATGTTCTGACTCATCAAACCATCCAACTTCCATGTGAACAACTTTCTCAAAACACATACTTCTTATCATCTGCACTAGTTTACATCCAGCTACAGCAAAGAAGAAAGTCTGCGTTGGGTACACGATGATACACACAAAACCAAGAACAATGAATATGATTGCCCAAAATCTTGTATCTTTTTTTAGATCTTTAGGTGGTTTGTAAAACGCTTCGATTACGCTTGAGATTAATATTCCAAATATAGGGAGTATAACACCATTTGCTGCTGCAGATATTGATCCAAGTATTAGCCTCTGTTTGATCTTGAGCAGCGTCGTTTCCATCAATTCCTGCTGGAAAACCAAACATATTGAAAGATTGGCGGCTGCTATGTCTTCTTGATGATCCCCCACCTTTTCTTGGAGACTGGCCTAGAGACGATTTTCGCAAACTTGATTCTTTGAATGATTCAATTGATGACATCTTTTGCTCTTCTGCTAGCTCCTGATCAGACTTCTTCTCTTCTTGTAGACATATAAGCTGAGAATAAGCTCCTTCCGGGTCTTCTAGTAGTTCTGTGTGAGAGCCTGATCATCAAATTAGCAAAACTGATCACATATGTATATATGAAAGAGTGTATAAGTGTTAGAATCCCACATCGGTTATATAAAGGGACTAGCACTAGTATATAAGGGATATGGGCCAATCCACTCATTGCCAATTGGTTTTGAGTTGGAAGCCCATAGAATTTAACAATAAGAATGTTAGTTACCTTTCTCTGCGATCTTGCCTTGGCGAATCACAACAATCACATTTTGTAAGCGGCAGCTTGTCCAGCTGCAAACGCGCTTAGACAAGGCAATGCTCTACCTAACGACCTAGGAAAGGAAAAAAAAACATATCTCAAGTTATGTTTTCAAGAAAGTTAACACAGTAAAGTTGCATTTTTGATGAAAAGATCTTACATGGATCCTGTTAAAACAGAGACGATAATATTGAGCACTTGTCCTCCTGTGTACCCTTTGTCTAGTATCAACTTTCCTCCATACCAAACAGCTAAACCGTAGCTACAAAAGAGTACGAGAAATAGCGTTCCGAGCCCTAGTCCAGTATAAGTACCTTCAATGACTCCTGCTTTGTAAGCAGAGACAAGATGTTTATTGTAATTGCTTATTGCTTGTTTCTCCCCCGTGAATGATACAACCTGAAATATAAGAAAATGACTGAGTAATTTTGTCTACTAGAAAATGTACCCACAGGTTGTGCTAGATTTTAATTTTAGAACACCGTAGAAATCAAAAATAGTCTAGAACATTATGTAAAAATTTATAAAGTTATATACAATCATTTTGATTATAAAACATTATTTTTTTTATAAAATAACTATAAATACATATCTATAAATTTATAAATTTAACTATATTATAAACCTATATTTTATTGTACACGGTGATTCTATTCCTTCATTCCTTCCCTATATTCTTTTAGTACACATGGATTTTTTTCTTCATTCCTCATATTCTTTTAGTTTATTAATATTTTTTATGATCGAATAATCTAAATATTTTTAAAGAGTTATTTTAGAAAACATTTAGAATATAAACTAATCACTAATATCTCAAAATAATACAAGATATTTTAGCACTCAGAGAAAAACATTTTTAAAAGATACAATATATTTATTTTCTTAAAGCATGACTAATTTTCTATAGTGTATTTATTTATTTTCTTTCATCCTAAAAATTTAATTTTAATTGTTCTCATCCTAGTGATGAATTTTTTATAGTAAATTATTTCATATTTTTAAGTCTATAAACTTTATTAGTAATGTTTTTGGTAAACTCTTCAACATTATTTTTAACTCTTTAATAGTTATTATATTTATATATTGTATGCTTTTTTTAGATTTTTATTTTCTTTATTTTAGTATGTTTCAAAATATACATAATTATATTTAAGATTAACTACACATAATTATCTTTTTCTATTGATTTATTATTTTCATTTTTAGTCATATCATAGCCCACATTACTTCTATTATTTCAAATACTTATATACATGTACATATATTTATGATTAATTACACACCATTATCTTTTTCTATTGATTTATTATTTTCATTTTAGTCATATATTTCAAATACTTATATAAATTTACATATATTTAAATTTTAATGATATATTAATTAAAAATAAATGTTAGATAAATTTAATTTTACAAGTAGTTACTTGGTGATGATGTGGAGACCTTAAGAGGAGAAAAAACTCTGCTATTATATATATATGATTATCCTTTACCACGGAACTTGAAAACTCGTATTCTCCTAGTTGCCTATGTTTACAGCTTACCTGAGTTAAACTACTAGTCCAACCTAATATTGGTGTGTGTGGGTTTTTTTTTTTGGCTAAGCAAATTTTTAAAAGTAAGAGTAATTACTGTTCTTATAGAACCGATTGATTGCTCAACTATAATCGCAGCTTTCGCATACGCGGTTTGTTCACGAAAAACTTTTTTAGCAATGAAAATAGCCAGACCCGCACCCGCCATTACAAGAAGAGGAATTGAAGATATCATGACTAAAGTTAGAAGCCATCCTTTTATGAAAGCTATCACATAGTCTCCAACAAATGTTGTTAATAGCTTTTCCCACCTGCCAAAAACGTTGTCGTTTCAACAAAAGATGTTAAACTTTGTATGTTTTGCTGACTTTTATTTTTTATTTTTATAAAACTTACCTTCTCTCCCAGAGCATCTTGGATTAGTACAGTGTCACCAGACATTCTCCCAACGACTTCTCCTTTATTAGTATCAACATCGAAAAAAGCGATATCTTGTCTTAATATTGTCTTTAGATACAAACTTCGTATTCGTGCCGCTTGTCTTTCTCCAGAAATCATCCAACCAGACAACTCTGAACATTCATTGATATGTAAACGTTAAAACTATGTTTTAAAACGTTAAAACTTTGTTTGATAGGTCAAATAACTTACGGAGGAAAGCAGCCGCAAAAGTACCAATTCCAAGCTATACTAACTTCAGAGCGACCTGAAAATGAGTTAAGAAACTTTTATTAGCAAGTCAAATTAATCTTGAAAGATTAAGGCATCATTTGACTTACTTTGGAGACTTTCTCGGATATATTTGTATTAGCCTGATTCTGTCCAAAAGCATCTACTAGATCTCCAAACAGTATGGTCATAATTGGAAAGCCAAGACCATTTCCAATAGACCCAAGTGTCCCGAGGATCATCAATAGGAAATCAAAGGAATCTGCAAAAGCAAATAGCTTGTAAAATGACACTGTTTTAGTTTTCTCATTATCTTCTTTTTTCTTCTCTGTTTTCTTCACTTCTTCTTCTCTTCTTCCTTTGGTTTCAGAAAGCTCTTCTACAATATTTGAATCTCTGTTTAAGTCGCTCTGAAGCCATTAAATTTTCACAGGTATCTTATGATCCTAGTTATTTAAAATAACAGATAGAGAGTTATTTATACAGGGGACAATAAGGTCAAATTAACCAAGGAGGAAGAAACATTTGTTTTGAAATTATTCCAAAGATTTAGTCGGTACTGAAAATATATTGACCACATTTACAACATAGTTAGTTACATAGATTAATTAATAAATTTGATCATATTATGTTTATTATGTTAATACGATAAATCTTTGATTGAGTTATAATCTTACTGGTGGTAAAGAACTTGGCCAAGATGATTTAGTGAGTTAAGAAAAGAGATTCTTAAGTCATTCATCACCGACACCAAACATATATATTTTTTGTTTTGATTAAGTGCGGAAGTTCAGGCCTTTGGCACTTGGAGTCATCTTTTGTACATTCTACTTAAAGAATGCATCTTCGTTCCAAAGAAAGATTGAACACAATGTTCAAAAGAACCAAACCTCTTGTACTACCGTTATGCCACCACCCTTTTTGGTATCAAACATATATATATTCTTATAACTAGAGGTGATCCAAACTTTTAACACCCAACTAATCCTACATGGTGAGCATAACTATCAAGTAACCCATTCACCGAATTTTCTAATGGGTCTAAAGTGTATCACCATTTCGACTGGCCAAATGAAAATGATTTAGATAATTTCGCACTTAAAATATTTTTATTTACAAAAATTTGACAGTTGAACCATATTTAAAGATAATCTAGAGGTAGAACGATGAAAATAGATATTACATTTTCTTAACCAGTTTCTTAATTATGTCACACTATCGTGCTGTTGATAAGTATTGCTAGACGCTAACCTTGATTAGTAATCAATTGGATTAAAATTTTCCAGTTTATTGATGAACATACGTGGTCACACACTTACAAGTAACATTTACATCTCTAATAATTAAATAATCTAGATGGTGTATTGTTATATTGTTGCTAGCATATATTAAATATAATCAGTATTAAATCTTTTGTGTAACATTGAATAAATAATAAAATATTTTTAATTGTTGACCAAAAAAGTATGTACCAAATGATGTAAATGAAACAATAGTCTCTCATTTTATACAAATAACGAATTTTTATACTATTATTTGAACAATGTTGAAAAGAAAATAATCAAATTTCATGTGTTTTATTACATAAAGTGCCATTAAAATATTTTGTTGATTTTGGATTTTGTGGATTTTGTTTAATATTAAAGAAAATAACCAACTTTAATTGTGGAATTTGTTGATTTATTTTTCTGGATTTTATTGAATTTATAATAAACAGATTTCAATAGTGGATCTGATACACATTAGTGCAAAGTCGTCCGGTTTACTATACCAATTACGGGTCTAAATTGGTGTATGATACAAAGTAAATTAAAGATATAAAATTATAATATACATAGAGTAAATTAAATAAAATTACTATTATTATTCTATTATTTTGTAAACTAACGAACTAAAATTTACGCAAATATTTTTCTACGCTACACATCATGGATTACTATCTAGTGTAATGTAAATGAGTAGAGATGTGCTTTTAGTTTTTGATTTCATTTCAGTTCAGCTTGTTTTTTTTTACACTTTATCAGTTTTATTAAACTTAAACTATATAAAACCATATATAGTTTGGGTTGTTACATTTTGAGTTTATTCGGTTTACAATTTATTTATAAAAATAGTATGCAGTTCCGTTCAGTTTTGTTTATTTTGGTCTTTTATTTTTTGAGTGATTTTTCCAAAAAGATCGTATAAAATTTACTGTATAATACATAGATGACTAATTGATGAACACAAACATACGATACATATATTTCCAATTTAGAATCAAAGAAATATCTTCTTAGAGCGTTTAAGTTTCAACGCACACTACTACACTGGCCATAATGCTACGAAATAATTCAATAGTACATATCTCAACATAACATGAATTAGATGTTATATTCAATTCGTAAAATTTCCAAAATTAAGAGTTTTAATGCTAGGCAAGGTGGGAAGGATGATGTTTAAAAGATTAGAGAGAATTGATTGATTCAACTAGAGTGAGGAAAAATCTTATTAATCAACTATGTGGCTCTGATTGGTAGCATAGCTCAAAGATCATGAAAGTTTTTAAAACTTTGAAGTTAAGTTTGAGTTATGAATGTGTTATGGTTCATTTACAATTTTAAGGTATGCCTTTCGTAAAATCTTTAACTAAAATGATTGTTGATTTTATAGTTTTAATATATTTTTAACTAATAACAAGATTTTTTTTTCTTTTTAGTTTTTTGTTATTTCCATTTCTAATATTTCCTACAAGACAAAATTTTTTTCTTAATAGTCTAGTTGAATGATTCAAACAAATCAAACAAAAATATTCCTAGTATTTTAATTTATTGATTTTATTTGTTATTTTTAATTATTTTAAAAAAATGAAATGTACACAGATTGATTTATAGTGTTTTTCTTAATACTTATTTTCAAAATACAAAACAAATCAACAAAATTTATGGTTTTATTTTATTTTCTATATATTAAACCCAATCTTGATCTAATAAATTATTTTCTTTTATTTTAATGATTAAATTTATAATAGATGTTATTAATATTAATTTAAATTAAATTTATTTTTAATAACATACTGCAACTAAACATCATAAAAGTTACCAGTCAATTTGTTTTGATAAAATGTAACTCATATTTCTACTGCAAACTTACTGTATATTTTTTTACTGCAAATTACATCAAATTATACAACACATACCACATCTCAACTTTGATACTACATATTACCAGTCGGAACCTATATCTTCGGTTCGATTGGTAGCCTCATTTAAATAATGCAGTTATAGAATTTTTAGCAGTTGTAGAAAATGAAGTTAAGAAAAAAAAAGGTTTAGGATAGAGGAAGAGAGAAGAAAACAAATGGTTCAATTATGTTATGATTGGTAATAAGTGGTTGAATAGTAAAAATATTGTTATAAAAATATAAGAAAATAAATTAAAATATAAATAACAATTCAAAATATTATTATTTCTAAAAATCCCTTAAGAGAATAATATAAATGAATATTAATTATTTTTGTTAAAATTAAAAATAATTATAAAATAGTGATTGCTTTTTGCCTTGTTTTAATGGTTTGCAACCACTTCTTTTTATCTTCTAAATGTCATTTTCAACCATCTTTCCCGACCGCATATTTTAATTGTTTCTTACAACCACATACTTTATCTTCTTAATTTTTTTATTTGATTAAGTTTAAACTTGAAAGTTACCAATCAAAGTCCTAATAAACTAAATAAATACATACTATTAATCAAATATAAAACAAAATATTCAAATTTAATTCAAAAACCCAAAACCTTATTTGGTTTTACAGTTTTTAACCGAACCAAAACCAGAAACTTCCTAAAAGCTAAACAAACAGTTTAACCGAAACTAAACCAAATAATCTAATTTTGATTTGTTTTTCTTGGTTGTGGTTTTTTTTTTGCCGTTTTTACTGTTTAGAACATCAGCGAAAATGATGAAACCTGAAGCAAGATCCATCACTTACAACATGTCATAACAAAAGTTTCACTCGAGATAAAACCCAGAAGCATTAAGTAAAGAGTTTCAATGGAAAGATAGAGCACATAATCTATATATACATATATATATAGATAACCTCTTGGTGTTTAGCGACCTCTTGGTGTCTGCCGTACAAGTAGTTGATAAATGTGCAGATATATCTCTGCTTCTATATATCTATAACTGCAAGTGAAGTTTGTATAAAGAAAGACTCATTTGAGTTTATTATAAGTTTATATATGCTCTACTAGTGGGTGAGTCGCGCTTCGTGCGGCATTTATATTATTATTTATTAACGTTAATGTAGCTATTAAAATAACTTCACTAATAAAAATTATTAGTATATCTTGTTTGTATCAGTTTTATATGTACTTTATAAAACAAAATTTATCGATAACATATATATAATACTACATTATATTTATCATAAGTCAATTCTAAAAATATATTTTGAATTTATAAACTTTTTGGCTTTTAAATCACTTTATCCAAAAATACTATAACTGACTATATCGGATGCTCACAACTACACACGACTCAACCAATCCAACCATCTGTAAATTCAGTCTCTAATTCTATATTCCTATCTTGGTCTTGAATATCGCATAATATAAAATGACGAAACTCTCAAAATGATTCAAAACTTATGTTAAAGAACAATCAATGTTTACACTTCTCTTTTTCAAAAATTGAGTTGGATGTACTAGATATTAATCTATATTGATAAACGTCTGATATATTTTCAAAATATACATATTCTAAGTCTCTCTCGTTCTCTATTTTTTTCTCATCAACACGATAAAATAGAACCACACCATATTACATAAATCACCAACAACATTGAACTTTTTCTATAAACACCTTATATGTTTCTAAGTTCCACTCATACTATCTCTATTTCTCAAAGGTTGGCTTGAACATGTTAACGTTTTGAGATAACACAACATATCTCTCATAATATGCATTCTTATATGGCCTTTAAAATTTTGGAGTTTGTCATTCAAACTTCTATAAGCTTCCGCGAGTATTCCACTATTGAACGAATCATCGTTCGCTCAAACACGGATTTATACTAATCAAAATAAATTTTATTTTTTTCATATAGCCTATTTACATTAAATATTTTTTTCTAATTATAAAATGAAAATATCAAATTAAGAAATGTATTTTTTGGACAGTTCTTTTGAACTAATCCTTATTAATTGCTTTAAATTATAAATCAATTGATTTTTGAAATAATGTATACAAAATTTAATCTATTATTTATAAACATGAAACTCTTTAATTTAAGTTCATAACTTATAATAACAATTATTAATACTTTGATATTTATTTAAATAATTTAATAAACTATATAAATAAGAAATTTAATCTATTATTTATTAGCATAAAACTCTTTAATTTAAATTCGTTATAATAACAATTATTAATAGTTTAATTTATGTTTAAAAACCTATATGAATAAATATAATAAGAGTAAGATTATTAAATTAGAGTGTTTTAGATCATTTTCTAAAGAAATGATTTTTAAATTCTTTTCAAAATTATTATATTAAAGAGTGTTAATTATTATGAGAATTAAAGTGTTGGTGAGGTGATTAGAGAAATATGTAATGAGATGAGTGATGCTGATGTGTCAAAGTCTTAGAGTATGAAAATGCTGATCTGATTTCATGAGAATATAACAATATTTTACTTTATATATATTTCTATATAGATTTTTCCATGAGGAATAAGTAGTGACTTGGTCAAGAGAGAGATAAAATGAATGTCAAACAACAGAAAAAGGAAAACAAAAAATGATAGTGGCTCAATACTAAATAGGGTTTGTCTCCTTAAACTAAACAATTTTTGTTTGCTAAAACTAAATCCATTCGAATTTTTTAACATGAGAAATATTAAATTTTTGTAAGGAAAATTAGTAGCTTATTTACAAGGAAAATCTGTTGAAAAAGCTTTATCCTCACTTAACTGTAAAGTATCATTCATCTTTCAATATAATTATTATTCAATATGTTATGCTATTATTTCTTTAAACATGTTACTTTAAAAAAGTACAATTGCTTTTTGCAAATCTCAAACAATTGTTTTATATATTATTTTATTTTATTTTAATTCATGTTGTTTTAATTTTGAAAAGATTTTATAGAATCAAATGGGAAGAGTGGTTTTGTCAATTCTCTATGTTTTGAACGTGGGCCCATAGTCATTGAACAAAAACATTCTGCAGCATAATTATTTTCCTAAAAAGAATCTAGATTTATGCTATTATACAAATTAGCCTTCAAATTATTTTAGGACAAATTATATAAAAAATAAATAAATGTTGGTAACATAAATAATCAAATCAATTTTTTAAAACTTTCTTTATGCACTACCATATTCCCTAAAATCACTTTCATTTCACGGAGTGCAATTTTCTCGTTCCCAACAATATAAGCCCATATCTTCACAGTCGTCCGAATTCGGTTCTGGTAACATTTGTGATGCCATTTCTCCATCCACACGGATATGTCAGTGATTCATGGAAATTAATACGTACGATCTTATCACTTATGTAACTAATATTATTCTTTTCTAAAATAAAAACAGTACGTAAGATTGTTGTTCATGCTTTAATTTATAATTCTTGTCTCGTCTAATGGCGGCTAAATGATAAATCTTAAGGAGAAATGTAGCTGTTTTGTTCAACAAGAACTCTATTATTTTAAACATCAAGCTTTGATATTGCAGCCCCTCTTGATATTTAATAATTACTCTTGGTTTTATTACTCGGTCTAAATGGTGACATTAATTTGATAGAATTTATGGAATTTTGGAATCGAACTGACTGAAGATTTAACAAACATATATTGTCTCAATCGTAACATATCATTTGAGGAATTATATATATGTCCAAATGGTGACATTAGTTTGGTGGAACGTGGGGAATAAATTAACCTTTATGATTCCTGAATGTTACCATTTAGACTAAATAAACTGATTGCATTCAATTGATTGAATTGTGGAATTTGTAGAATAGATTAACCTTAAATGATATTTTTAATGTTTTAATGTTTTTAATAGTTAATATTTTATATATTAATATTTTCTGTAAATTTCTCTCAAAATACTATTCACAATTTTTTAATATAGTTCTCTTAAATTAACTGTCATTTCATTTTATTTATTCATCTTCATAATTTGCAGTTTTTATTTGATTATTATTCACAATTATTTAGCCATATAAGTTTGAAGGTTTTTATTTAATACGTTTTAGATATTCTGCTAGTAAAAATGATTTCCGAGTCACTACAATATTATCTTTTGTTCTATATATCATTGATATTCCTGGTATTGTAGATGATATCACACATACAATCGTACTCAATTCAATGAAGTTGTTTTATCCTTTAAATTAATTAATTTGAAGAATCAATTGATTTTGCTTAAAGATATTTTATTTACTCTTAAAAGAGGCTAATGAGTTGGAAGAGGAATGCAAAAGATTGTGAAATTCTCGCAACTGATGTTGATAGCCTGATAACAGTATAGCTTTTGAGGCAAGAATTTTTTTTAATAAGTAAGTTTGTACTTTAAAAGAGTGAAAGTAACCTAAGAAAACAAAAATATCTCCCAGACACGAAGTTTGAAGTATAACATTGATGTTGTTAGCGACAACTCGGCGTTAATCAAAGACAACATACTAATTCTCACAGGAAGAGTCACTAACCTACATGTTCAACTCCCACACGCTTTGGTAGATTACATTGTGTTGTACTAGACCTTGGACAATGAAGTCTTAGGCCGAGCTTTAGGCTTTGAGCTTTTTCAGTTCTGTTTCAAGACTAAAGCATACCTTCAAGTTGTTCTACGTAGAGTGATGTGGACATCAAATCCAAAGATCTTCTACTTCTTCAAGAGGCTCTCACACATGTCCTTAGTTGCACCCTCATGCACAAGATCAAGTGGATCCCTGCAAGACCCGAGTTTTCTTATTTATACCCGATCGTATTTAAATACCAACATCACTTTTCCAATCTGATTCAGCATGAATTGGAGACCTTATTTATGTGCAAAAGACTCCAAAAGATTCATGGATTCATGTACAAGAAACCTCAAGTTTTCCTTATTTGGCCAAAACCAGCTCTTAAGGCCTTTTCAACCAATCCAGTTGATTTATTTTTACATTTACGTTGATTTATTTTATTTTGAATATTTTAGGTCATTTTTAATAGTTTACCTCAAGCTTATATAAGCTTAGCTCATATTATTGTAAAAAAAAACCACCTCTTAATTTGAAAGAAATAAGAGAACCGAGAATTTTCTCGCCTGTGAAGTTTCGACTTTGTTTTGCTTGTTTATTCTAGCTGTGTAGATTTCCCTTTAGAATATAAGTGTGAATCAATGTCTCTTATGTGGATTCCTTGAGACAAAGGTTTGTGATCTTATCACAAAGGCTTTTACACCTTTGTGTGGCGATCCTCGATCCACCACCATCTCAATCAATCGATCCAACAAGAGAGAGCGTTAAACCCAGCTTGCTTGATCGCCATCAAATGTCAACACCTCCTTCCACTAAAGAAGCAAGAGAAACCATTAAATCCAGCTTGTTAGTTTCCATCACTCCATCTTTTATCACCATTCTTTGGATCCTATATCATAGAGCTCCAAATCAATCTAAAAATTGGATGTTTATACTGTAGTGTCGGGAGCCAATCGCATATGAGTTTTTCCCAGCTCTTATCACATTTTGGATCAAAGTTCATGGAATATCGCTTCATTATTTGACAAATCAAACCCTTTGTACAATCATATTGGATTTGGGATATTTGGAAGCTTGAGTAGTGGTTAAGGAAGAGAAAGTAAGAATTTGTATTAATGGACTGGAACCTTTGTAGATGTCTATGTCAATTCAGCTGTCATCAGGTGAAATCAAAATGGTCAGCTTCGAGTATAAGAATCCCGATAAACATTGTTTCAATTGTTTCTCTCTATCACATGAGAAAAAAGATGGCCCAAAGCTTCCACCATCCAGAAAAGACATGATTATTAGAGGATGGAAAATAATAAGTCAGCTCTTAGACTGGAGGATGACAGGCGGAGAAATGATTATAATCAGCCTCCCATACATTATGAAAGTAGCGTTTATAGAAGAGATCACTCAGCCATAGAGATTCGAAAGACAAGAGAGGAATGACGTATATATCATCCACCCTCACACCGGTCTTAGTACAATCATTTGGATTGTAGTAACAAATCAGGAAAAGAGTGGAGACTGTGTGAGAATATATCAAAACCTCAGCACCTCCTAAGAGCATGGGACTAGTTATAGAGAGATACCGAGAAGAGATAAAAGACTAGGACATAGCATTGAGTCCTCGAAAATTATTTCCATGTCTCAGAGAACTTAAGATCAGTTAAAAGATCTAAGCATATTAAGTGCTTTGATAAAGGAAAAGGAGTTGCTACCTAGTCTATGTTAGGTCACTCATCGCGACCTTTATTATTTCCGCTGAATGCAAACCCTACCTTGGTGAAAAAGGAGAGACCTACGAAATCGCAAAATTGAGAAGGGTCTAATCATAGTTCTAGGGATCGTAGACCAGCTCTAGAGCGTCTACTGCCAAGTAAAAACATACATGCTCTATTATTTTAAGGCGAGCCTAGTGCTACCTTGGGTAGACTACATGACATTAAGATCCAGTACATAGAGGATAATGGTTATTTTGAAGAACAAAGACGCTCAATTGCATTCCGTGTAGGGAGCTCCCCTAGATCACCAATGGCAATCCAAAGTCTGCAACACATTCCCTATTCTATTTTCAGTTTGCTAGGGACATTTGGGAAGCAGCCCCTAATAAGAATTTGAATCTTACCATAACATCTCTTTTTTTGGATGGTCTTAATGAGGCAAAAAATAGATTGCATCTTACACTACCACTTTGAATAATGCTTTATTATTCTCCTGAATTTTCTTTGTTAACATATGACAAGTGGTGCAAAAGATGACGAATAAGTCAAAATAGATAACAAGGCCAAAACCATTGTATCAATTGCAGGTTAAGGGTGGCTCTGTTATGTGAATGCACCATGGAGAATTAAGATCATGGCTAGAGAGTGTGGTAATTTCTACACAAATCCAGAGGGTAAGGAAGATGATGACCATTATGCATAAAATGCTTTGATACATTCAACTTTGGTGGTATAAGATTGGGAAGTAAAGATGGTGATGAAACATGCCATTAAACGAGCCATGCAAATACTACATATGCGTTCAATTTTCCCAAATAGGAAAAATTTTGGATTCAGCATTATGTATCCGAGTTTTGCCGAATCACCCAACTATTCTTAATCTCAGGATTAACCATTAGCCATGATTTAAGATTTTCCTAATGGTTATTCTTTTGTTGTTCATAGGATCTGTGCTGAGTTTGGTTGTGAGGATACAACAGAGTTGTAACGCCCGTGTCCCGGAAATTAATTATCGGTTAATTAATTGGGATGTCCTTTCGAGTTTATGAACCTTAGACAAATCCCGAGAAATTGATTAAAGGGTTAAATTGATCAATTTGGATTTGTTCCGGGGGTGTCATTTGTCGATTCGGAAGTTTTGGGGTTTTTCTCAAGAGTTGGAAAGTTGTGTTGACTTTCTTTTCCTTCTCTTCTTCTTCTTCTCCATCGTGAGTTGCCATTGTTGGCTGAAAGTTTGGAGCTGGTTTGGCGAGAGAGAGAAGAGGGAAAGGAGTAGAGAAGTGGGTTTGTAAGCTTAGTGAAGCTTAGTTCTTGTGGCAAGCTTGTTCTTCTTGTGTGTGTGAGCTTGTGAGCTTGGAGGAAAAGAGTGGCTAAAGCTTGTGAGTTTTGGCGTGAGCTGGGCTGAGCTTGGGTGAGCTTGCCGTGAGCTAAGGAAGCAAGAGGAAGGGTTCTAGGGAGTTCTTGAGCTCGGATCTGTTGTGGTGAGCTTGGGAGAAGCTTGTAAGGGGAGATCTTGGAGCTGGTGTTTCACGGAAAGGCTAGGGAAGAAGGAGGAGTCTTCTTGAGCTTGGGGAGTTTAATCCAGGCTTGATTCTTCCATTTCTAAGGTGAGTTGTGACCAAATGGTGGCTTAGGCCTTGTTTGGGGGTTTGTGGGGTTTAGACAAGCTTTGGGGTTGTGCCTAGGTTGCTTAGAGGCTTGGTGGCCTTGTTGTTAAGCTTAATCTAGTGTGTTTAAGCTTGAGTATTGATTGTGAAGCTTGTTTATTGTGCTTGGTGCTTGTTAGGCTTGGTCTAAGTCAAGTTTAGTGGTTTCATTGGTTCCATCGGTCAGGCACGACCGATGGAAGTGCCCGCTGGCACCTAGCGGTTTGGTCCATCGGTCAGGTCAGACCGATGGGTTGTGTTGCGGTGTTTCTGGCAATTCGCAAGGACACTTGCAGCGGTTGGAGCAGACCGATGGGGTTTATCGGTCAGGTCCATCGGTCAGGTTGAACCGATGGGTTGTGTGGCAGTGTTCCTGGCATTTCGCAAGGACACTTGTAGCGGTCAGGACAGACCGCTGGGACCTAGCGGTCAGGTCCATCGGTCAGGACAGACCGATGGATTGGTTGCAGCTTTTCCCGGTATTTCGCCAGGACAGTTGTAGCGGTTAAGACAGACCGATGGGTTGTATCGGTCAGGTCCATCGGTCAGGCTAGACCAATGGCCGTCCCTGTGTGGTTTCTTGTGTGTCTCCCGGTTAGCTTTCGTGTGTGTCGATTGCTTTGGTGCTAGACATGGTTGCTATTGAGTGCCTTGCATGTGTTGATGTTAGGATTTGATAGGGCCTTTGTGGTGAATCTTGTTCATGCGTGAATTGTGATTGGTTGTATGCCTTGTTTGTGGGTTTTCGCATACCTGTTGTTGGGAGGATCAATCTCACTCAGCGTTTGGTTTTCCAAATGTTGATGCATCACTTTTGTCGATGCAGGTAAGGATAAGGTGTGATCATGGAATCGAAGGTTCGGAGGGAGAGGATGATTAGGACCGGGGTTGTTTGCTTTACCGTATTGTTTTGTATTTTCCGCTGTATTGTAGAATTGCGTATTCTATGCTTGGTATTGTATGGTTGTTTTTGTATAAGTACTTGGAGGGTAATTATTAATGTATAGGCATTTTAATCACTAAGTAGTTATGTTTGCAAAAAAAAAAAAAATCGGGTCGTCATAAGAGTAGTATTGTCCATACTGTTGTTTTAAAGATCAAGCAACAAGATATTGAAAACAATGGTAGTTTCAGCAGCAAAATTATTTGTTTTGTATGGATGTGAACTTGTCGAGCAACTAAAGGCTCGGAATTCTCGGTTGGAGGTTGATATGGAAAAAACTCAGCAAAATACTTGTGAAAAAACTTATGTTGTTATTAATGATCAGCCAAAAAAGTGTTATGCACAATCAAAGAAGGAGACTTGTTGAAGGTAAAACCACAACACTACTTCTACTTTTACACTACATTATACTTTTAGCTTTAAAACATATACTATAATCGTACTTTGGTTAGGTGGGAGTTAAGATTTTTGAAAAAAAAAAATTAAAATATCATGGAAGAAGATTTTAGAGATGGGAAATAATGTATTCCTCAAGGCTCGTACATCATCTGATCTGATATGTAGTCGATTCTGACAAGGTTCTGGTGGGACTCCTCCCTGAATAAAAATAAAATGAGTTGGATAGCTTGGTAAGTGGTAGTTTTTAATGACGTTATGATGGCTAAATTGGGCTGCAGAATGATTGTGGATCCCAACTGCCTAATGGCACACATGCTAACAACAAATTATTGTGGTGATGCCCCATTTATAGAGGCCTTCACTATAGCTCATAATATTTCATTGCTGGTGCAATACCTTAAAATAAAGGTCTTGAGTAGGTGATAGAATAAGGAGAAAACATTAGAGTATAGCAGAATCCTTGGTTTTCCTTAATTCATCATCTTTAGCCTACATGAACTCCTGATATAGACCAGCTTGATCTTAAAATTTCATAGCTAGTAGATGGGGATACTAAAAGCTGAAATTTAGAAGGAATGAGAAATTACATCCCATATTATGAAGACATTATTAGGCAACTTACACCGGAAATAAACCAATGAAATGATAAACTTGTTGGTTACCGGTAAAATCCGAGCAATATTCCACACGATCTTGATATGGTGTTAGCTCGATAGATGAGGCACCAGTCACTCAAGTTTCTTCCAAATGGCAAGCTAAATTCATAAAATACCAGAGATTAAAAATTTTTTGTGGATAGAAAGTGTTGAAACCTTACCGGTTTGAATTCAATTAGTAAAAAAAGAGTTAACACCGACATTACGTATCCAAGGTGTGATAATCCAGAGTCTACAACACATGTCATATTCCATTGTCAGTTTGCTTGAGACATTTGGGAAACAACCTCAATTAAGAACATGAATCTTATGCATGACATCTCTTTTTAGATGGTTTTAATAAAAAAATATTGAATCTTCCACCAACCGGTTTGAGTCATGCTTCATTATACTCATGGATTTGCTGGAACATATGGAAGGCTCTAAATAATTTGATTTTCAACAAAACTGCTTTGTTAACAACGGATACTTTGACAAAATCAACCACATAAGCTATGGCATGACAAGTGGTGCAAAAGATGGTTGAACTAGATGTTATTCTTAGCATTTATGGTATAATAGATCTCTATTGTGACAATAATTAAGCCAATGTTTATGTGAAAAAATTGTTCATTCATTCAAATAACTTAAGAACATATCCATCAAAACTCTAAGATCATATCTCAACAGCACTAACATTTTGTATTTAGTTAAGTTTGTGTGTCTGGAAATGAAGTGAAACACATATATCATGATAATTGAATTAATAATTAATATTTTTAAATTTTTATAAACCGGTTCCATATCAACAAATCTTTCATTAATCCAAGAGATTCAAGTGTATGGAATCATATGGTTGTTCCAGTAACCTAATGCTCATATTACTTTATTGTATAATGTACGACCTAATGTGGTATTCACACATTAGTAAAAAGTTATTAAATGATCCTATAAGTCAACAAAATTTTGTATTTTCTAGGTAGTGTTGGTCTATGGAAACAACAACAAATAGACCAAATGACAATGATATTCGTCGAATTAATTATGGTAGTCTTGTTTTCAATACAAGTTTCATACTTGGCTGAATAAAAAAAACATATTCTTTCTCGGATATAAACAAAAATTGGATTTAGCACCATGTATCCGGGTTTTGCCAAAATGCCAAACTATTCCTAATCCCAGAAGTAACCATTAGACTTGATAAAATATTTTTCTAATGGCTGTCCTCTTGTTTTTCATAGTAAATATGCTGAATTTAGTTGTGAAGATATGACATAGTCGTATTGTCCATATTATTGGTTTAAAAATCAAGCAACGAGTTCCATCCCATTGAGAACAATGGTAGTTGTAGCGGCAAAAGCACATGTTATTTATGGATGTTCAAATAAAAATAGTAGAGATGTGGTCATGGGGAGAAAACACATTAATCTAGAGGATTCTTCCGAAAAATCATTGCCAATCCAGTTACATGAGAACCTTGATCTAGAAGACGAACTCGTCAAGCAACTAAAGGTTATGAATTCTCAGTTAGAGGTTGATATGGAGAAAGCTTAGCAAAATACTTGTGGAGAAGTTTCTGTTGTTATTAATGATCAACCAAAACGGATACTATGGATAGTCAAAGAAGAAGACATGTTGAAGGTAAAACCACCACTTCTACTTGTACACTACATTATATTTTTAGCTTTAAAACTCATACTATATTCGTACTTTGGTCAGGTAGGAGTGAAAATTTTTGCCACTAAAATAAATAAAACTATGATGTGGAAGAAAATTTTAGAGATGCGAAATTGTGTATTTCACAAATTTCGTACATCATCCGATATGATATCCGGTTGATGCTGACAAAGTTCGGGTGGGATTCCACCCTAAATAAAAAAAAATGAGTTGGATAGCATGGAAGAAGTTGGTTCTCCCTAAGAATACAGACGGTTTAAACTTTTGGTAAGTTGTGAGTTTTAATGATGTTCAGATGGCTAAGATGGACTGGAGAATGATTGTGGATCCTAATTTTCTTATGTCACACATGCTAAAAACAAAGTATTAAGGTGATGTCCCATTTATGGAGGCCCCCACTATAGTCATACAATCTCATGGCTGGTGCAATATCTTACCCAGTAGAAAAGTTCTAAACAAAGGTCTTGGTTGGCTGATAGAAGAAGAAAAAAAAATTAGAGTATGGCTGGATCATTGGTTGTCCTTAACCTACCCTCTTTGGCCCATGAGACCTCCTAATATATACCAATTTGATCTTAGAGTTTCATAGCTCGTGTTGTGAGGACATTATTAAGCAACTTCCACGGGAAACAAACCAGTGCAATGATAAGCTTGTTGGTTATAGATAAAATCTAGGTAAATTCTATACTATCTTAACATGGAGTTACATTGATTGTTAAGACACCAGGTGGCTAAGATGTTCAGGTGTGAGTTTTAATAATGTTCAGGTGGCTAAGATGGACTTGAGAATGATTGTGGATCCTAATTGTCTTATGTCACACATGCTAAAAACAAAGTACTAAGGTGATGCCCCATTTATGGAGGCCCCCACTATAGTCATACAATCTCATGGCTGGTGCAATATCTTACCAAATACAAAAGTTCTAAACAAAGGTCTTGGTTGGATGATAGAAGAAGAAGAAAAAATTAGAATATGGATGGAACCTTGGTTGTCCTTAACCCACCCTCTTTGGCCTATGGGACCTCCTAATATAGACCAATTTGATCTTAGAATTTTATAGCTCGTGTTGTGAGGACATTATTAAGCAACTTCCACGGGAAATAAACAAGTGCAATGATAAGCTTGTTGGTTACAGATAAAATCTAGGTAAATTATATACTATCTTAACATGGAGTTACGTTGATTGTTAAGACACCAGTCACTCATGTTTTTTTTCAATTGACAGGCTAAATTCATACAATGCCAAATATCAAAAGTTTTTTGTGCAAGGAAAGTGTGGAAACCTTACCGGTTGGAATTCGATTAGTTAGAAGAGAAGTTACCACAAATATTGCATATCCAAGATATGACAATTTAGAGTCTACAATACATGCCATGTTCCATTGTCAATTTGCTGGAGACATTTGGGAAGCAACTCCTATTGAGAACTTGAATCTCATGTATGACATATTTTTTATGGTCTTAAAAAGGCAAAAAGGGGTTGAAGATTCAACCAATCAGTTTGAATCATGATTCATTATTCTCCTGGATTTGATGAAACATATGGAAGGCTCGAAATGTTTTGATTTTTAACAAAATTGCTTAGTTGACAACGGATACTTTGACAAAATTAATCAGAGAAGCTATGGTGTGGCAAGTGGCGCAAAAATTGATGGATAAGCCAAAACAGATAACAAGGCCGAAACAAATGCCTCAGCTGAGGATGGCTCTATTATGTGGATGCAGCATGGAGATCTTAAAAATGGCTGGAAGGTGTGGCTGGTTCCACTGAAATCCAGAGGGTGAGGAAGATTGGACCACTCGGCGTCAAACCATTTGATTCATTCAGCTTTGGTGGCAGAAGCTTGGGGAGTGAAGATGGCGATGAAACATGCCATTGAATGAGGCAATTACGTACTATATGTGCACTTAGATTTACAGACTCTGGTTGCTATTTTAATTTCCAATATTCAAGTAATGAGCTTCATGCCACCTTGGAGGAGATTCAGCGGCTTAGTTCCGGTTTTGAATATATTTTATTTTCATTTGTTTCGCATTTTAGTAAACTGTAAGGTTGACGGCCTCGTAAAATGGGTTTTCTGTTTGTTCGAAAATACCACTTCTTAAGACTTTTTTATTATTAAGTGAGTGATACAATATGGTTTGACAAAAACAATTTTTTTTAGCAAATTCATGGTTGAGTTAAGTGTGATTCCTAGCATTTATAATATGATGGATCTCTATTGTGACAACAATTAAACAAAATTTTAGGTGAAATAATTTTTCTTTCATTCAAATAACTTAAAAGTGTGTTCATCAAAACTCTAAAATTATATCTCAACAGCACTAGCATTTAGTGTCTAATCAAGTTTGCATATATGGAAACCAAGAAATACATATGATAATTGAATTAATAATTAATATTTTTATTTTTTATAAACCGGTTCCATATCAACAAATCATTCATAAATCCAAGATATTCAAAACTATAAAAACATATAGTTATTCCGGTAACCTAATTGCTTGATTACTTTATGTATGATGTTTGACCTAACATGGCGTTCATACCTTAGTAAACAAATTGTTAAATGAACCTCTAAATCAATAAAATCTTTTATTTTTTAGATATTGTTGGTCTATGAACAAAAAAAAGCCAATAGAACAAATGATAATAGTATCGATATAGCTAAATTGAGACATTTCAAAAGTATTATGAACTTTAACGGTTCTTAGACAAATTAATCAGATTAGTCTTGTTTCCGATACAAATTTCATACTTAATTGAATTATAAAAAATAAAATAAAAATAGTCTTACCTGAACAGAAAACAAATTGGATTCAGCATCAAATATCCAGACTTTACCGGATCGCCCAAGTATTCGTAATCGCAAGTAGCCCTGGGCATATTACCCGAATCCAATTTACCAATCCAAATCCGACCCGAAATTTCAGGTTTGGATCAGGTTTGGATTTGAGAGTTTACCCGATCGGAGATAAGTATAAGCTGAGATCGGGTTCGGGTAAATCCGATCGGATTCGGGTATCAGACAAAACCGAAAACATTATTTTAAGTATATATGGCCTTATGGGCTATGCCTTAATAACCCAATTTCCTTTTCCCTATTAAGTATATAAGATCCTAACTAACCTTAATAAAGTAATAATACCCTATATCGATTCACGACATTGTTCATCGCCTCTGACTCTCTTGACTCTCTTCCTTCAGAGACGACTAAAAATTGATCTAAGGTAAGTTTTATCAAACACAGCCAACAAGAATGGAGGCTGGTTATTATTCTTCTTCCTCTATTTCGTTTTTTTTTTTTGCGTTTTTATTGACAGCAAATATACAACTAAATAACTAGAATTTTCTGCTATTGCCTAAATGCCTGATTGAAGAATTTTTATTTGCATATGAAGCTTGAAGTTTGAACTTTGAAGTCTCAATTTCGTATAAAACCATCAATCTTCTTGACATTTTCTTAACTCTTGTTAGTTACTATAGTTTTTAATCTCTTCTTTCTTTTGAATATTTTGGTTTTTTTGATGATTGGTTTAAAACTTAAATGTTGGTTTTAATGATAATGCATCTTTTTACTTCAATTTTATGTAAATGCAAAGTGAAATTGAAAATTTTGGGTAAGTTTGGATTTTTAGGATATGTTCGGATACTTCTCGGGTTTTTGGATATTTTCCAGCTGAAAATCATGTTTCAAAGCCGAATCCAAAAATTTTGAAATCCGAACACATTACCAGAAACCAATCCGATCCGAATGGGTTCCGAACTTAAAAATTACCAGATCGGATACAAGCACCCTAGTACCAAATAACCCGAAACCCGACCCGAATCTGATCCAAAACCCGAATGCCCAGGGCTAATCGCAAGAGTAACCATTGTCCTTGATAAAAGATTTTCCGCGGAGCCCATCATAGACAAAGCAAAAGTGAACATGCGACTACAGTGAATCAATACAGACGCACGTACTTTGCAAACATATATACCTTGGACCAAACTAATGTCACTTGAATCAGATAGGTTGTTTTCTTAACCAATGTCACCAAAGAGTTACTTAGACGCGCAGAAACAGACTTGTGTGATAAGTTGTAACATCGGATCTAGCTAACTGAAACATGTTCATCATCTCTTATCTTTGATTTAGTTTCAAACCTAATAAAACCAAATCAAGCCTAAACCCATTCGACACCAATGAATTCACAACTACGTTAACGATAATGACTTCGTATTATTCCCTAAATACCATAGCTTCTATATGATGATTAGTCAAACGAAACAATCAATAACACATGTAAAATCATTTCGAATTCTAAAACACATTAAAGCAAACAATAACCAAACTGAAAAAGAAATGAAATTAAGCTTAAAACGATTTGATTAAATTTACATAAGCCAAAAGCACCAGAAAGCTTCTTCTCTTAGATCTTCTCAAGCTTCTCAGCTTTCACAATCGGATTAGCTTTAGCAATCTTATCCTTCCCCATCCGCTTGAAATCAAACGAACACTCATGTTGCTCCGCGTACCTATGCGTACCACAGAACACAAATCCACACCTACATCGAAACCCCGTGATTCCCACGCGCCGTCGGCAAGTCAAACACCGCTTCGGATCTTGCGGTGGCTCCTTCTCCTCCTCCGCTATTCGTTTCTCCGGATTCGTTTCAATAACTTCTTTCGGATCCGGTTTCAGATCGGGTTGAGGCGGTGGTGGTGGTGGTGATACGGAGGAGGAGGAAGCGGCGGCTAGGGTTTGGTTAAGAACGTGTTTAGCGGTGGAGGAGTTTTCTTGTTGATGTTGAAGATCTCGAAAACATTTAGAACAGAGATTTTGAGTAGCGGTGCTTCCGAAGAATCCACAATTTTTAGCGCATAGTTTTTGTTCTTGAAGTCTGTGTTCTTCCGCCATGATTTTTCGTAACCGTCAACGATTAAACTCCGGCGAAAAATTCTACGCTCAAAAAGTAAAAATTCAAAACGAAAAACGACAGATCTGTGAAAAACTAATTGATCAGCGAAAACAATTCATTATTACCTGAGAGAGGGAAAAAAAAAAACGATTACAGATCTATTTGATTCAGTGAGATTCAAGAATTTTTGAGAAGAGAAAAAATAATACAGAGATGGGATCGATGAGAATCGTGTATTTAAACAGCAAAAGGTGAAATCAATGGAAAAGTAAAGAAAGGAATCGAGAGATGAGAAAAGGTAAGAAAGAGAAGAAACAAACCAAGAAATGTGAGAAATGGAAAAACTTACGACGACGCAATCGATAATTTAAATTATTTGTTTTTGTTTTTTTTTTAGTGTGGCCGTAAAATAGAAATTGGACAATTTCGTGAAAACTGGTGTTTTTGGCTTTTTGGGCTTCTAAAAACATTTGATGCTAGGCTGGCGTTGAAGATTCCAGAAGCTCCTACTTTATTCTTTGTAGTTTTAACCTTTTTTTAAGTAATAATTTAATGTATAGTTTCCATAAAATTTAAATGTCGGATACAGATTATTGAGAAGAATTTTCGGAATTTAGTACCCGATAGATGAATTTGCATGAGATATCAAACGTTGTCGATTCTTTGGTTTTGAGGGGACGAACCTAACCTGATTTATTTTCAGAATGCGGGATTTGGTTCTTTTCATCCATTGTTGGTTGCAAATATTTTTTATGTCTCAGAAGCAATACAGATAACTGTTCTTGGCCCCTAGAAGCAGCTAGAAGAATGTTTGAACCAAGTCTCAAAGATTGGTTAGGCGTACATAGACTTTGTAGTCAGGTCGGGCTTGTTCTCCTTGTTGTAGTACTTTTGGCAGATGTGATAACCGATAAGTTTAAGCTTCCTCTTAACCAAGATTAAAGTTAGGGCTTTTCCTTGTCAAGATCACAAATAAACCAGTGCGTGACAGAAATAAAGACCAGATGAAAACAAAATGTCAGGTGTCATAGCTTTTGAGCAAAAGATAGAAAGCATAAATATTCCTCTAAGGTATGGTTCAAAACAGGGGTGCATTTGATTAAAGACTCAACAATACAAAGCTAGAAGCTGACTGCAACAATGTAAGCATTCCAAGCATCACATTGTTGAAAGTTTTTGACTTCTTCATACTTGATATCACGCCCTGCACCAAATCCATCTGTTCTACGCATTTCAGAAACGTCTGGCATTTCTCTAAGCCAAAAATGTACTGCTCTAAACCCGGCTTCTTCCATACAGTCCTTTATCTCCGGCAAAGACCACCTACAAACACACATGAAGATAAGACACATGAATTACTTCTCAGGAACTTAAACTTAATGTGAATCATAGATCCAAGTTCAAGAGTGCAAGTACAATATATCTATATGAAAGCAGACTGTAGGATACTTACAGTCTCCAGCTATATGAAAAAGCATGACGAATCTTTCTGTTCTGCTTCTGAAGGTGATAGTGCAGACTGATTCTTGTCTTACGACTAACAATGTCAAACTCAGCCTGCTCCCATGTATACTGCCAAATAATATGGACAATCATTAGTACGGTTTATTCCTAGTAAGTTTCAAATGTATGGCTCTAAGAATGAACTTTTACCGTAAAATTTGGGAATTTCCTTTGAAGCTTCAACTGTCCCTCAGCAGAAGCACCTCCGTATAAATCCATCACGAAAATTCCGCCTTTCTTGGACAAAGCGTCACGAGCATTTTTGAAGTAAGAAACCAATTCCGAGCGTTTGTGGAGACAACAACAACTAAAATTGAAAGCACACACAAGATCCCTCTTTGGTAACGAATCAGGTGATTCAGGTGCATCTTTCTCTAATGATTCAACACTAGGATCAACCAAATCTTCATTAACACCATCATCCAAACTGATATTTTGTATCAACTCATGGGATTTTGATTTCACTTGCTTAGCTTCAAGAGGACTCAAAACATTCCCATGAAAAAGCGACATTCTAGAATACACATCAGATCCAAGTTTACTAATGTTATTATCCATACACCATTCCAACGCCTCAAGATCCAAATCTAACCCTATAGCAGTCCTCCTTGTATCAGTTTTAAGCCACTCCGCACTTTTCAAAAACAATCAAATTATGAGCAAGAACATTTTGTATCATTTAGTGAAAACAAAATATGTAATTTATACCTTAGAAGAGCAGTGCCACAAAAATCTTCTTGAAAATGAAGAGGCTGTCTTCCACCAATATACATTAAAAAGAACTTCTGCAAATAGCTTATGTCTCCTTTTGGTGACTGAACCAAAAACAGAGAATACAAATGTGTTAATAAAGCTTAGTACTTTTTTTTTTCTATAAGAGATACAAGAAAACGAAAGACAAGAACTTTTTTAACTCCAACAAACTATAGAACTCAAATCTCGAAGAAGAAGTCTGAGTTCATAAAACGAGCAGAATCAATCAATGGAACCAAAACAGAGAATACAAATGTGTTAATAAAGCTTAGTACTTTCTTTCTATAAGAGATTCAAGAAAACGAAAGATGAGAACTTTTATTAATTCTATTAACTAAAGAACCAATCACATCCCTTAGCTAAGTCTGAATTCACCAAAACGAGCAATGGAATCTAAAAGACTTAAGAACAGAGTTGCAATTACCTGCACTGATTGTTGGTAAAGAAGGAACTTTGAAGGCAAATCTGATGATTCGTTTCCTTCCTTTTCTTCTTCTTCTTCCTCAGAGTTTTCTTCATCTTCGTCGTCGACGGAAGGAACAACCGGTGGGTGTTGATCGTAGAAATCTTCAGCATCATTCGAAAATGTTCCTTTTTGACGACGGTGATTAGCTTTTTTATCTCGTTTCCCCATTTTCGTCCAATTCAATTACAGTCTCCACAACAGACTATAGAGAGTTGTCGAGGCGCAAGAGAAAGGCGTTGACGATTTTGACTTTTTCTTGTTTCTTAGGATGTTGAAGAAAGAAGAAAGTGCCCTAAACTATATACCACGTAGGCCCTATGCTCTTGTGTTGCGTAAACCGGTTTGGCGGTTTAGATGGTATTGAAGTGGTTTAGGTGGTTTAGACGCAGAGTAGAAGTAGTTCTTCCTAATTAAAATGGTAATGATAGATAATCCAAATTTTTGTTAGGTTGAAAACTCTGGATTTATATATTTTTTTAATCTATTAATGATTTTAATATATGAAAAGAATGTTTTTTAAAGATATTTTCGTTTTCTTTCATTAATAATTTAATATATTAACATATAAAAAAAATTTATTTTCAAAGATTAAGAAAAAAAAAACTTTGAGAATCTAATTAGTTTTGCTCAAATTCTTTCTTTTTTCCTCGCCTTTTTAAATGTTCACACGAATCAAACTATTTAAAGTAAACCTTAGCTAATATCGTTCTTATACAAGATCTATAAAAATATCTCATATGTATACATTGCCACAATATATATTTGGTCTACAACTATGCATAAAATATAGGAACCGAATATAGATTATGACGATAAAACATCATAATAGTCTAATACCCTTGGCATCAACCATAAACCATAACTAATTGATAATCATCCAAAATGTTTGGTGAATTTTGAGCATCTGGCCTAGCTAAATCCATCAAAGTTTGAACCAAACATACACTGGTAACACTATTCTTATATACATATAACATAATTAAATGTAGATTGATTAAATTCTGATGGATCAAATTAGATTAGGTTACTGACTTATGTTATATCAGTTTATTTGTTTTTACTCTAATTTATTTTCAAATAACAAACAGGACAAAAAATTATGCTCAAATGCAAGATCAGTAGCTGCTTAAGCCTCGACATAGATCCACCATTTTCTATACATCAAACACATTTCCGAGAAAAATCTCAACCGCTTCTACAAAACCTTAATTATGAAATCTTTGACAACAGTTTTCATCCGGTGAAGGTATGAGTCATAAAAAGTAACCAAATCATCTTCTTTTTTCTTCTTGTTCTCATTCATAGTATGAGTAAACTTTTAGAAGAACTCTTCAATACCAATTCTTTCTTCTATGGCTTTCTCCAAATTCCTACCATTACGCCTAAGAAACTTGATTGATTTCTCGTTCTTGGCGGCCTTTGATTCTACGAAATATGAGAAATTAACATCTCAAGTACCACCGATTTTGCCTTCACCATTGAGGATGTCACTGTAAGTAACAACAACATGAGCAACCCCTCTTCTCAGCATGTCACGCATCAACTCTTCACTCTCACTTATTCTTATGCTTTGCATAGGCTCTGACAAGTGAATTAAAGGTATATATATTTGGTTGTATCATTTTGCCATGCATTTCGTTGAACAATTTAAATGCATCGGGTAGCCTCACCTGTTTGCACAAAACTTCAATGACCATGTTATACCTTTTTGCATCAATCGTTATACCATCTTTTTCAGGACATTCAATGAAACTACAATATTCATAGAGTCACAAGCATCTTTCACAATAGGTCCATATGTTGCTGCATTTGGGTGAAATCCCAATTTCATCATCTTTCCCATAATACACAAGGCATTAATAAAACAACCACATTTAGAGAAACAATTGACCAATATATTCCAAGTGACCAAATCAGGAAAAATAATCGATTGCAGATCTGTTCTGCTGCATAAAGATAAAACCAATTCGTATTGTTTTGATTTCACAAGTCCAGATCCACTAAAAAGTTCATTTAGATCTCTGGTACCCGGTTTGGGACGAGAAAAAATCTCCTTGAACACATCAATTGCAGCATCTGTCTTTGCTCCAACATCTTTCATCATCTACATTTTCTCGCTATCCATGCTTAGACCTCATTGGGTTTGAAATTGTTTGACACAACCAATGAAAAGAGGAGAGCATCTTCTCATAGTAGTAGCAGCAAGCAGTCGACCATGTAACCACCGAAAATGTCTTGTGTATAGTGTACTCATACAGAAAAGAACTTGCTTTTCATGGAGGACCAAGGGTAATTTTTTAGAATTTACAATAGCATTCCTGACCAAAGTGTTTAAAATGAAAACCAGTAGTGCGTTACAAATTTACAATGTCCCAAATGACCAAAGCCAAGTAAAAATAAGGTGAAGCCACAACTACCTACTGAAGAGATGCAAGCTGACACTACAAAACAAATAGGCATTGATAGCATATTAGGTAGTACGAATTTCATAACTGCTATCAATGATGGACTCGTAATTTTTTTTACTATATAATAGTGTTTGAAATATGCTAAGATTTTAATAGCATTTAAAAATCGCTAAGATAAAAATTTACTAAAAAGAAACTTAAAATCACCACTTAGCCAAAACAATTCACTTAAGCGCTAACAAAACCTAAACAAATGTACATAATTGGTTGCCTAGTATTGTTTGCTTAACATTTTTTTTTGTTTAACTCACCTTATAACTGTAACATAGCCGAGCAAATCGCATCTTTGGAATTTCAACATGAATGCCTCAGGAGAAGCATCGAGCAGCTGCCCTAAGAGGCAACGACATGTCTCTATTTTTTTAATAATAAGAAGAAGAGGCAACTTAGGACCAAATGACTGGGTTTTAATACCCTATTCATAAATTTAAAGATATTTAAATATTATACATGTCTTCATTCTAATTAGTACAAACAATATCTAATATTCTATCTCTCACATTTATATGGAAACCCTTTCTTCCTCTATAACTCCACAATCTTTAACCATTCACCCATCTTCATATCATTCGTTGCGTCTTGGTTTACTACACTGTTCTAAATTAAAAATTTGATTAATTCTTGATTTTTTAAAGAGTACATAGGCTGATAATGGTTGTAAGTTGGTTGGTGGATTATGGCTCTAATTGGTAACATGAGTTACCATTGATTTTTGTTGAGTTATACTCATAACTCAACAATAACTCAAAAATGTTACCAATCATGAAGTTTTTTTAAATATTGAAGTTAAGTTTGAGTTATGAATGTGTTATGGTTGATTTACAATTTTGAGGTATGTCCTTTGTAAAATTGTTAACTCAAATGATACCTCAACATCAAGGAAAATCTCATGTGGTAGCTAGAAGTTGCTGTTATAATTTTAATTAACAAATCACACGTTTTTTATTTATTTTAATCTTTTGTTATTTCCGACAAATATTACACGTAGTACATAATAAATTATGAGTTATTTTTCATTTCTCATTTAGTTTGTTTTATTATTAAGACAAAGATTTATCTTAATGGTCTAATTGAATAATTCACACAAATCTCAATGTTCCTATTATTTTAATTGTTGGTTTTATTTGTTATTGTAATTATTTTAAAATTGTATTCTACACAGATTTATTTCTAGTGCTTTTCTTAATATTCATTGTCAAAATACAAAATCTTTTCAAAATTTATGGTGTGATTTTATTTTTCTATTTATTAAAGCCACTCTATATCTAATAATTTATTTTATTTTATTTTATGGTTAAAATTTTAATAGATGGTATTAATATTAATTTAAATTAAAATTATTTTTAATAACACATACTGAAGCTAAACATCATCAAAGTTACCAGTCAGTTGTTTTTGATAAAATGTAACTCATATTTCTACTACAGACTTACCGCATAAATCTACTGCAACTCATGTTTGATACCACATAATTTTGACTGTAAGTTACATCAAATTATAACATCAACTGCAACTCAAGTTTGATAGTACATGTTACCAATCGGAGCCTATATTGATGGAAAAATAGAAGGCAAAGACCGTTAATTCACATTTTGGTCTATTGTGATGAAAAAACTTTCATCAAATTAGTTTATAAGTTTAAAGGATATATTAAATGGAGTGAATTTATGTTATCTGTTTGCTGAGGCTGTGGAGATAATTGTCGGCCGATTGTTCATCGGGTGATAGATAATGCACCTTACTACAAAGCTGCATGTTTTTCACTTTAATCAAATGAAAATGTTTAACCTATCTCTATCCCTTATAATCAAATTAGATTCTAGTTTTCTCAACTCACTCAATAATTCATTCCCAACGACTAATGCATGTGACAGCTCATAGGTTCTTATCAAAACTAAGCATAAATGAATTATTATTCTCTTGAGTCTCGATTAAGACTTACTTCTCTAATCTGTTACATCTATGATGTTTCCAGAACCCTAAGCAAAATCCAAAATGAGTGATGATCATAACATCACATAAGTGAGATCTAACATGCATTGACAAGGCCCCATAATTCATTCCCAACGACTCTCTCAAAACTATCATCAATTTTTCTTCTTAATTTCAATGAATTCATAGACCATAGTCCTTTCTAAATTCTCTACAACTTTAACTGACGAGCTTAAAACTTCCGATCAGTGAGATAGTTCCAAGCTCATAATGCATTTTTGAGAAGATCAGTTAGACATCTTCAAAAGACCCTAAGAGGTTATCTCTTTTTTTTTTTTGTCGTCAAAGTTGCTATCTCTAAAATGTGCAAAATTCTTTTATTTTACTTTTTATAGAATCCCTATAATACAAATAATGCACGATCAGTGAAGTAAAAAAAGCTTTGTTTTTTTTCCATCTTCAGTTAGATTAGATTATATTCTTTTACAATAAAATTAAATTCTAATTTTCTCAAATCACACAAATTTGGAATTATTTGATTTAATTAAATTTTATTTTTGTTGAATTTACTAAATTTTATATTTTAAATTAAAAACATGAATAATTGTGAAACAAAAGAAAACAATAAATATAAAACATATGGAATTATGTTTAAAATATGGAATGGAATATTTTATTGATTAGAAAAAATCTTAATTAAACTAATAAAGTATTTTAGTTAAAATATCTAAGATAAGTGCATGCATTAACATTTTTTTTCTTTTTATTTTTGTTGTTAAAGGAGCATGCATGAACGTTACTAAAATATAAGGGTGACAATTTGACACGTTTCAGCATATTTAGAATTAGGGTTACACCAAGCAAATCACATACTTAAGCACCTCTGGAGAAATATGAGCAGCCACCCCAAGAGGAAAAATCAAATGGCTGGGATTTTCTGGGGAGAATGAACCGGTGCTTTCATCTTCTCTAAGATTTTAATCCATTGATCAAGGTTGTTGCCAACTCCGCCATTGCTCTTCCGCTTGAGAACTGCCGTAAGAAGCAGAAGAGAGTGCCGGTTGAGACAATGATTTGGAACCGAGCTGTGATAGGAAGATGGAGAAATTGTTGGATCAGTTGTTCCGAATCTGGTTACTTAAGAATTTAAATCTTGTTTCAAATCTATAATCTAGTTAACATCTGTTCAACGGCAGTTTGTGGTAGTTTTGAATAACTATCACTTTATCTTCTAGAAAATTGCTTACTAACTATGTTTTTGATGATAGGAAACGATGGTAAAGAAATGGATAAGGAAATCAGCCACGGACACTGCAACTTAGTCCGACGCCTTCATATCCATCGATGTTGTCTCCGTGGTAACACCTAAGAAGATCATCGTCACCAACTGTAGTGACTCTTGTGCCGTTCTCTACCATAACGGTGTAGCATCCCTCTCTGCGTAGATAACAAGGTATTTATTTAATTAATGAAAACTATATCTAATGGGTTAGTATGAACCAAGGAAATGGGCTTTCAAGAGGAGCTCTTCTAAGATTTTGAGGAGAACATGACTAGTAATGTCTGTGGAGATCGAAGATGCCAAGGAGTTGAAACCAGTTGATAATTTTTGCCAGGCCCTTATACAAAAAGCTAAGGTTCGTTTTCTTTTCTGCGCTTATTTGGTTCTGTAGATATCATTATACAAGTCTGCTTAGACAAATTTCCTTGTTCCTTTTTACCTAATTTTTGGTTCCAATATTGCCGAATGGAAAATTGACTCTAAGTTTACTCAAGTAGCATTTTCAAAAGGAAAATCAGAGTGCATGAGTATGTGTTTTATTCGAGTGTCCTTTTCAAACCTTTGAGCATTATGACGTTTTCAGAAAATTCAAAAACTTTGTAGGATTTTGTCTTTTTATAAATCTGTAAATCTTACCCTCATTCTCATGTGAACATCAGATCTGATTGAATTGATTACTTAACACTTAAAAGACATCCTTTAAAGGGTTTAGAACTAAAAACAATCTCCCCCCTCCCCCCTTATCACTTTGTTTGTTTCAGTGATCATTTATTATTAGATTATTAATATAGTTGCCTCGGTAATCAGTTGTCGTATGGCTCTGTATCCATAAATGACAGTGAGTATCCAAGACAAGTAATGGCCTTATATATATTGAGGAATTCTCGTCGACTTACGTTTTTTCGCTCTACCATATATTTTTCAGTGTTCTATCTATTCATCATGCAAGTATATATATTTCTCAAAATGTTAGCAAATTTGTATACAACATAACGTTCATGGATAATTAAATACTTCAAATCATACTATATTGTGCACTAATCAATATGCTTGAAGGAAAAAATAATTGTTAAATATATAAAATGGAGGATGGTTGAAGAAATTGAACGAGAATATAGGAGGATGGTTGAATTACATTATTTATTTTGTTATTAAAATACGACAAAATAGATTCTTTTGTGTCAACAGTTTTGTAATTCACTTAGCATTAGGTATATTATGGAGCTGATTTAGAGAATCACGTACTTGGAAGCGGATTTTACAATGGATTGTAAATTTTAACTGGAAAAAGTGATATGGATCGATACATATCTTATGGTTTGAACTTGAATAATGTACTGTATCTCCGTGGTTCTATACTTTCATTTGAACATTGTGATATCTCGGGTCATCTAGTGCCATGGCTCTATGTTGGCATATGTTTTTCATGGTTTCCAACATAGAGCCATGGCACGAGAACACCCAAGATATCACAATTCTCAAATGAGAGTAAAATCCGCTTCTAAGTACCCCGATTCTCTAAATCGATCCATATAATATACATAATGGTAATCAAATTACAAAACTATTGACCCAAAAAAAATCTGGTTTGATTTTATAATTTAATAATGACAAAAGAAAAACGATATTATGTACCTCAACTTCATATGTTAGTTACTCAACTATCCTCCAATATTCTCCTTCAATTTCTTCAACAGATGCAGCCCATTTTGTATTCTCCTTCAAATTCTAGCATGCTCTCCCTCACTATCTCTAGAATCTTATAATTCATAAACAAGAAAAATATTGATCAATATGATTTTTCCATAAGTTTTTAGAATATGTCTACAAATTTAAGAGTGTAATCATAATCAGCTCTTCTTTAAAAATGCAAGTAAAAAGATCGAGTACACCAAACATCACTTATGTATTAAATCTGCTAGTGCCTAGAAGTTTTTGTGACTTGTAACATCAAGAAGGAGATCCAACTCGTGTCGATCCAAGTTGATAATGTAACAGAGCTCCATGCTCTGCACATACAGCTACTAGCTCGTCGACAGACAGTTCCTAGTTCGTCACCAGACAGCTCCCAACTTTTCACTAGAAAGCTCCTAACTCGTCACCAGATAGCTCCTAGCTCATCCCATGAGCTCCCAGCTCATAGCAGAGGAGTTCATCGCAAAGAGATCTTCGTAGAGAGCTCACAACTCATCATAGAGAGCTCCAACTCATCATAGAGAGCTCCAGCTCGTCGTATAGAACTCTCCAGCTCATCGGAGAGAGCTATCAGCTCGTCGTAGAAATATTCTAGCTTGTTATTGGGAGCTCATCACAGAGAGCTCCCAGCTCGTCACAAAGAGCTCCCACTTCATCGCAGAGATCCCAAGAGCTCCCAGCTTGTCACTTAAGCGTATCACCAGCCTTTCAAAATCCCGAGCTAGATTTGATGTTTGTTTACTGCTTGAATCTTGATGAAGACATGAAACAATTCATACATCAATCTGTTTGTAGATACGCTTTCCTTCCATGTGAGAAAAGGCCTCCATATATACTTCACTCATCGTGCCTTGGAAGTTCTATAACCATTGATTTGTGGAAGAGTAGTATTTCAAGAATCACAATGTTTCCAGGCTTAAGTAGTGCTAAGCTAGGCACATAAATACACTAAAATGATTGATGTCCGAGTTTCTTGTAGCTTTAAGTTCAATTTGACCAACATTTTCTCAGTGTGATTGGCCGGTGGTTTTTGTTCCTCCACTTCAAACTGATAATCTATTTTCAGTCAAATCCGTTATTTGCCATGCCAATATCAAGGAAAATGAAAACAAGGTGAAAGCTAAGTTCAACTGTATTTGTGATGCTGATTATGGAGCCTGGGAGATAAATGAATGCGGCATAAAGGGATGGGAACAATTCCCGTCCTGTTTCGTCCCGTCCCATCCCGTCCCATTCCCACTAGAAAATGTCCATCCCATTTTAGAAGGTTATTCCCATATAGTACAAGCTTCTGATTCCCATTTGGAAATGGGACGGGACAGGACGGGAACCAGAATTCCCGAAAACCCATTCGGGACAAATTATATATAATACATAATATTATATACATATCATAAATATAATAATAGAAAATTAGAAATATTGAATCTTAAATTTCCAAAATTTTCTAATATATTTAGAGCAAATTTCCAAGATTTTGTATGCACATAACTCGGTAAACAATTAAACAAGGAATGATGCGGGGGAAGATGAAGATTAGTTACTTGGTTTATTAGGATTTTATATTAATTTCTGCAATTTATTTTTGTTTTATTTTAATTTTGATGATTTATGACTGAAGTTTATGTTGGTTTTTTTTTGAATTTTAAGTTTATTTTTTACTTATTAAATGAACACATTTGTGACCGTTTATTATTTTATTTGTTTGTCATGTTTATTTTTTGGGAATTCTCATTCCCGTAACCTTCCCATCCCATCCCGCTCTCGTCCCAAATTTTATATGGGACACATTTTTAATTCCCAAATTCATGTCCCGTTCCTATTCCCGTATAATTTCGTCCCGAATTTCCGTTTGCCCACCCATAGCGACATACATGAAGATGAAAAGAGAGAAAGTGATGGCAACAACTCGCGTTGCAGTGATAGTGATAGGGGCAGGGCCGTGCCTAGGAAAGAAAATTTTAAACATTCGCCTAGGGCCATGTTTTATTTATAAAATTTTAGGGCCCTAAATATCAAACTATTTAGTGATCTAATGGTTTTAAAGTTACCTCAAAGTATATTCTCATTCAGTTTCAAATCCTTATCATTGGTTTTTTAAATCTTTCATTGTTCATAATTAATTTTTGTGGCCAATACATGTTTATTTTCTTGTATTTGTCATACTTTTTATTTTTATTCAGTCTTTAATTACTCTCACTTATAAATTTTACCAATAATTTATTTTAATTATTTTTTACAAACATAATTTTAAAAAATCAATTTAGTTTCTTTTATGATCCTTTATAGTTTTTTTCTTAGAAAAATATCTTTCACAAATTTCATAATTCATTATCATAATCAAATAGAAAATATATTAATTACAGTTATTTTAATCTTAAAATTAGTATTAACAAATCATGTAGAGTATTATTATTTTTGGCCTAGGGTGCTAAAATCTCTAGGAACGGCTCTGGATAGGGGTTATAGATCTGTATAAGTAAGTAGTGCGACTAGTCTATTGATATTTTCTGTTGCTCGCTATGATTGTGACTTTATAGATTTTTTTTTGTGAGGAAAAATCTTGAAACTCATTTACATTTTTCTGCCACTGAGGGTAACTATTCTAATGCAAATAACTTCTCACTTGGTGAACTCAACCCAGCTTCACTAAATCTAGTTAACAACTTGATCTTAAAATCCTTAAAATTCTGAAAACTTGGAGTGTATATATCTAAGATATAATATCTTTCACTAATGAGTAGGAGTGGGCAAACGGGAATTCGGAACGAGATTTTACGAGAATGGGAACGAGACGGGAATTTGGGAATTAAAAAACATGTCCCATTTATGTCCCATATAAAATTTTGGATGGGACAGGCTGGTACAGGCCTGTACGAGAATGGGAATTCCCAAAAAAAAAACATGACAAACAAATAAAATAATAACCTATCACAAATGTGTTAGTTTAATATTTAAAAAATTTAAAATTCAAAAACAACCCAACATAAACTTCAGTCAACAATAAAGAGAGTGAAACGATGATGGTGGAGTCGCAGATTAGAGAAAATTAGACTTTTTAGTTTTTACAATTAGAAATATAATGAAAGTTTTTAATTTATATTTTTCAGTTTATTAGATAAAATTAGAATTTTAATTAATTTATATTTGTCAGTTTATTAGATAAAATTAGAATTTTAACATTAATTAAAATATAATAATAATGAAATTTGCACTAAACATATTAGAAGTTTTTTGAAATTTAAGATTCAATATTTCTAATTTTCAATTGTTATATTTATGATATATATAGTATTATGTATTATATATAATTTGTCCCAAATGAGATTTCGAGAATTCCCGTTCTCGTCTCATCCCGTCCCGTTTCCAAATGAGAATCATAAGCTTGTACCATATGGGAATATCCTTTTGAAATGGGACTGGAATTTCCTAGCGGGAATGAGACGGGATGGGATGGGACAAAACGGGACGGGAGTTGTGCCCACCCCTACTAATGAGTATCTTCCCTATTTATATCGTTTCATTTATATACAAACCACAAGATGCAAAGTTTTTTTCAACCCTTCACCAGCTTTTGTCACGTCTTCTTCTCTCACTTTCTGATGCTTCAAATAAGTTTTCTAAGTTCTATCAGGTACTTAGCCTCAAGACACAATTCCCTCAAGGGTTTACTAAGAGCATCTCTATCCATTGAGTCTCTTAAAAGAGTTTCTTAAAAGTATACTACTAATATTTACAATATAATTTAGTTATGCAATTAACTTTAAATTTGAAAAAATAATTGAACCATTTATAGAAAGACAAGTGTCATTAGAGTCTGGAGTCTCTCCAAATCTCATTTGAGAGACCCATTTTACTATCTCTCTTCCTTTTGTATTTTTTTTTTCTTATTTTTAATCTTAGAGACTCATGTGAAAGACATTTGATGGAGGTGCTCTAAATATTTAAATTTAGGTTATTATATCTTACAATTGTAGGGTCTGATACCTTAGGAGAATATTATTGTTGATGTTTATATGGGGTATATTGAACTGAGAATTTGATGTGATTTGAGTTAAAATGACAAATCTCATGTTATTGAAACATGAATTAAAAAAATAAAAATAAAATCTAGTGTTATTGGATATAAGATTTGTAAATGTCTCTTTAAATCATGTGATATTGAATAGGGAAAATCTATTTTAACTTCAGTCACTCCAAATTCTCAATTCAATACACCTCCCGCCTAAGTGATTTTAAAAATTCTTTCAAATCCACTATTATTAGAATTTTTTAAAGCATTGAAATTTAGGGGTGTATTGAATGAAACATTTGAAGTGACTGAAGTTAAAATGGATTTTTCCTATTCAATATCACATGATTTAGAGAGACATTTACAAATCTTATATCCAATAACACTAGATTTTATTTTTATTTTTTATATCAAACATTTGAGATAATTTGGTTGAATTTTGGTAAATTATGAAATTTGTTATAAAACCATGTAACTTTGATCTTTGGGTTCATGGATATGGTGAAAACTCCTAAAGTTCCGAGATCAGGTAGTGGGATTTATGAAATGTGAGATTAGATATGGAAAGATTGCAAAGTTTTGGTGTGATAATTGGCTGCCGCATGGATGGTTATTTGATCTGGTTGGAGAAGCTGGTCGGCATAATTTAGGAGTGGGAATTTTAGGCTCTGTTTCAGAAGCTGCAAACAATATATCATGGACTCTGAGGGGTTGTCGGGATCGTCATCTGCGTGAAATTGTTGAAAGCATCCATCCACTACCGGTTCCAAACCCATAAACAGGTCCAGACAAACCGCTTTGGCATCATGCTCTTGCTGATTTCAAGCCGTATTTCTCATCAAAAATACATGGAATCAAATTCAACAAATGGGAAGGAAAGTTCCTTGGTGTCACACAGTCTGATTCCCACATACAGTCCCGAGATATTCGTTTATTGTGTGGCTTGCTGTTCATGATAGGTTATCCACAGGTAGTCGAATGTGTAGATTGAGAGAAATTCAAGGTTGTGTATTATGCGAAGAACCTGATGAATTTACTGACCATCTGTTTTTTGTCTGCCCTTTCTCATTCACAGTTGGTCGGAAGTTTCTGGAGGATTATTAGGGCATAACCTTACACCAGATTGGTCTCGCACACTTCATATTTTGGAGTCCTCAATCAGGACACTTTGAAAAAAAAAACACTCTTGCATATATGGCTATCCAAGTAACAGTTTCTAGCATTTGGCGATAATGTAACTGTCGTGTCCATGACTAAGGTCGCCACTCCACAATTTTCATATCCCGCTCCATTAAGAAAGTTATTCAAGACCGCATCACTTTACTAAGTTACAAAGAAGGTAGTAAGCTCGCCGATCTCCAGCTTCGTTGATTATCTAGATCTTAACAGTGACTATTGTTAATGCTAGACCCTAAACCCTAAACCCTAAACCCTAAACCCTAAACCCGCTTTGTTCGCTACAGGTTATTTACATTTGTGTGTTCTATTTTGCATTCATTTATGCTCAGCTCTATTGAGTCTCTGTAGATAAACATTTTTATTCTTTCATCAATAAATTCCATATTTAAGAGAGAGAAAAAAACTACACGTAAATTGATATAATTGTTAGTGTTTGAAAATATGTATTATTCGTGTAACTCTTTTACAGTTGATTTAATTGGTGTTCTTTACAATTATTCAGATCACCTGAGTGTTAAATCGATTCCAACAGTAATTATAAAGAAGGAACATATATATGATGAAGATTGACTGTTTAGAGTTCTGATTTCGGGATAATATTATATGAATTCCATGTTAGACTCTCTGATTTGGATATTGTTTCAAAATAAATATATATTATCAGATTCTTTTTGTACGTTAGTCGGACCACCATCTAAACTTTTGGATGAATAGTAAACTGTTGAAACTCTTGGATCAATATCTCTAATCTATTTATCTAAGACATTGGATAAACCCTTCTCAATCTCCAAAGATATAACCTGAACCAAATATCTTTGTATAACGTACATATATTTTACATATGACAAAGAAATCACCATATCCTTAATTATAGATGATGATATTTATTCAATATATAGGAAATAAACACATGTCTTCACAGCCAGCGTGTCTAGCCATAGCAAGGGCATCCTATACTGGCTCGAGCACGTGAGCATCCAAGTAGTCTTTTGGTTGTTTTTGGGCTTTCATAGAAACAGAAAAAGCTAGTAAAAGAGCAATAGCTAAGAGTAAAAGAGTATTGTAGGAGTTACACATATTTATTTTCTAGTAGATATCTTCAAAAGACCCTAAGTTGCTATCTCTAAAATGTGCAAAATTCTTTTATTTTACTTTTTATAATAACTATTGCACGATCAGTGAAGTAAAAAATGCTTAGTTTTTGTTTTCATCTTGAGTTAGATTGGATTAGATTCTTTTACAATAAAATTAGATTCTATTTTTCTCAAATCACTATGTTTTGGAATTATTTGATTTAATTAAATTTAATTTTTGTTGAATTTACTAAATTTTACATTTAAAATTTAAAACATGAATAAGTGTGAAACAAAAGAAAACAGTAAATATAAAACATATGGAGTTATGTTTAAAATATGAAATAGAATATTTTATTGATTATAAAAAAATCTTAATTAAAATAATAAAATATTTTAGTTAAAATATCCATGACAAGTGCATGCATTGACATTTTATCTTTTTCTTTTTCTTGTTAAAGGAGCATGCATGAACGTTACTAAAATATAATAAGGGTGACAATTTGACACGTTTCAGCATATTTAGAATTAGGGTTACACCAAGCAAATCACATACTTAAGCACCTCTGGAGAAATATGAGCAGCCACCCCAAGAGGAAAAATCAAATGGCTGGGATTTTCTGGGGAGAATGAACCGGTGCTTTCATCTCATCTGAGATTTAAATCCATTGATCAAGATTGTTGCCAACTCCGCCGTTGCTCTTCTGCTTGAGAACTGGCATAAGAAGCAGAAGAGAGTGCCACTTGAGACATCGATCTGGAACAGAGCAGTGATAGGAAGATGCTATTACAATAAGTCTGCAGTAACATGTAAATTAAGTCTGCCACAACAAGAGTTTATAACTACGCGACAACAATAATAACAAATCTGTAGCTAGTAATTTGGAAAAAATCTGCGGCTAAAAGAAAATATATAAGTCCGCCATAATATGCAAAAATAAGTCTGCAAAATAAATCTGCGGTTCAAACTAAATCCGCGATAACATGAAACAAATCCACGAAGTAATAAGTCCACCACAACGTAAAAAACAAATCCGCTAAGTCATCAAAAACAAATCTGCACAATAAGTCCGCGAGTGCTAAAACAAGTGCGCAAGAAAATAAATCTGCGATAATATAAGCCGCGGATTTGCTTTAAAGGTTGGAATGACATTTTTGTAAATATCATAAACTTTTGTCACGCTGGAAAAAGAAGTTAATGGCATTTTCGAAAACTTTTTTTTTCCTAATAAAGACTTCAGGGGTACTATTGTGTTTAAAAAAAAAGTAAAAAACATTCCAACAATTAAAAAAAGATTTGGGTTACTACAGCAATTAATGTTAAATTCTGGGTCATTTTAGGTTTCCTCCCCAGAAATAATAGACATAGTTATGGTAGATTTGTGAACTCCCTTTACCGCAGATATTTTCAAACTAGAATAACCTTTTCAGTGGTCGTAGATTTACAATGGCAGATTTTTGGTAACCATGTTACTGCAGATTTTCTGTCGCATATATAATATAATGACATCGCAGATTTCTCAAGAGAAAATATTCCTAAAAAAACTAACTTCAAGCATGATTTTTGTAGGGTTTTTTATCAGCCTCCTTCATCTTCTTCCATAATCATTCATTCTATTCCACCTTCATTCCCAAATTATTCTCTTTTATGAATTTTCATCTAATCATTTCTCTATTTACTTAGAAATACATTATATCTAATCTCTTTTATGTCTCATAGTGCAGCTTTGAAGCAAATCTTGAGATATCTACAAGGAACTCTAGCGTATGGTTAAAGGTTCAAATGAGATGGAACGAAAGAGATTGTTGGTTATAGTGATAGTAGCCATAATGTGGACCTTGATGATGGAAGGAGCACAATGGGTCATGTATTTTGTTTTGGCAATTCACCCATTACTTGGTGCTCACAAAAACAGAATAAAGTGGCATTATCATCATGTGAAGCCTAGTTTATGGCTGCCACCGAAGCTGCGAAACAAGCTATATGGTTACAAGATTTACTAAGTGAGCTTACTGGTCAGAGTTGTAAGAAGACAACTATTTTCATTGATAACAGATCCACCATTGCACTCACCAAGAATCTTGTGTTTCATGGCCGAAGCAAGCACATTCACAAGCGTTATCATTTCATTCGAGTGTGTGTCGAAGATGATCCTAGCAAGAATCATCCAGAGAGAAGCAAAAAGCGGACATATTGACAAAGACCCTAGCAAGAATCAAGTTCAAAGAGATGAGAAGTTTGATAGGATTCCAAGACCTCACGAAGACAAACTTGAAGCTTAAGGGGGTGAATGTTGGATAAGCTTCAATAGCTTAAAGCCCAAGTCATCCCTAATAAGTCGGTTAAAGATAAGATAGGCTTAAATGGAAACTATCTATTTGTATTAAGAATAGGAAAAGGAAGTTTTCTATTAGGGATAGGAATAGGATTAGCAAAGGAGGTGCTAACATCCATATAAATATCAAAGTTGAGTTGTGACTTTGAAATCATCAATCATAAGAGCTTTGAGAGTTTAGTTTTGAGTTATTTTCTAAACCTAATAAAGAGAGTTATTCTTTATACAAAGCTAAGAAGTGTCTGAGAAATTTTATATATATACAATAATGAGAGATGATTAGCCGTTGGAATCTAATCATGTGTTTCCTAATATACATAAAGAATATATGATTTCCTATTCTAATAGTGTTATCGGGATCGTCGTCTGTGTGAAATTTTTGAAAGCATTCATCCACTACCGGTTCCAAACCCAGAAACAGGTCAAGACCAACCACTTTGGCATCATGCTTATGCTGATTTCAAGCCGTATTTCTCATCGAAAAATACATGGAATCAAATTCGATAAGTGGGAAAGAAAGTTCCTTGGTATCGCACAGTCTGGTTCCCGAGATTTTCGTTTACTGTGTGACAGGTTATCCACATGTACTCGAATGCGTAAATTGGAAGAAATCCAAGGTTGTGTATTATGCGGACAGCGGAGAGCCTGATGAATCTAGGCAAAACACTCTTGCATATGGCTTTCAATGTAACAGTTTATAGCATTTGGCGAAAACGTAATTGTCGTGTCCATGATCCACAAATTTTCTATCCCGTTCCATTAAAAATTTTATTCAAGACCGCATCACTTTATTAAGTTACAAAGAAGGTAGTAAGCTCGCCGATCTCCAGCTTTGTTGGTTATCTAGATCTTATCCGTGACTATTGTTTGTGCCTGCTCTGTTCGCTACATGGTCTTTACAGTCTTATGCTCTGTTTTGTTGAAAGGTCTGTAAGGTCTGTTTTTGCTTTCATTTATGCTCAGCTCTATTGAGTCTATGTAGATAACACATTTTTATTCTTTCATCAATAAATTTCATATTTTAAAAAAAAAACTAAACGTAAATTAATATAATTGTTAGTGTTGAAAATATGTATTATTGGTGTAACTCTTTTACTGTTGATTTAATTAGTGTAACAGTGTTGTTTACAATTATTCAGATCACCTGAGTGTTAAATCGATACCGACAGTAATTATAAAGAAGGAACATATATATGATGATTATGATGAAGATTGACTGTTTAATTTTAGAGTTCTGATTTTGGGATGATCTTATATGAATTCCATGTTTAGACTCTCTGATTTGGATCTTGGTTCAGAAGAAATATACATTATCAGATTCTTTTTGTATGTTAGTCGGACCACCATCTAAAATTTTGGATGAATAGTAAACTGTTGAGACTTTTTGATTAAATATTTACTCTATTTATCTAACTCGTTGAATAA
The DNA here is from genome assembly GCA_028015245.1 of Cardamine occulta. Classification (NCBI taxonomy): domain Eukaryota; kingdom Viridiplantae; phylum Streptophyta; class Magnoliopsida; order Brassicales; family Brassicaceae; genus Cardamine; species Cardamine occulta. Next base: position 13,514,451 of record CM051374.1, read on the forward strand.
ACTCTCCTCAATCTCAAGGATCATTTATCTCCAAAGATATAACAACTATACCACCGTATCATAACATAAAAGTAATCAGACCTCTGTTCAACCCACTGGCTCACAGCCTGATTGCTATGTTTTCCCGGTAGTGCCCACCTGAGAAAACAAAAACAGCAGTCACGTCTTCGAACCGCATAGGCTCGGGCATACCTAGCTAGTGTCTCATTCCATATCAAGGTACGCACGTTTACAGTGGCTCGAACACGGTTTTGAGCATTCAAGTAGTATTGCGGCTGGTTTTGTGCTTTCAGGAGAATAGAAAAAGCTAGTAGTGCAAGAGCAACAACCAAGAGTAACAGGACATTATAGAAGTTAAAAATCTTCATTTTCTTGTTGTGATTTTATGGGTAACAAAGAAGGATTTATAAGAAAGAATACGTTGTTGGGAACATTTTTTTCTTTTTGGTTTAAATTGTTGGGAACTTGGGATACTTTAGTAGTAAATATTAGAACTTTGAAAATCTTTTTACTAAAGAGTTACACTTGTAGTAATTGTATTCTTAATCTCTTTTACCACGTCAGCAAAGGACGAAGTCAGAGAGCCATCAATTCACAATTTTTTAAAAGACCTAATTAGAGACGCCCTTGCAAGCGATTGTGACCGCAAACGTTTGACACCAATAACAAATACGTTTTATAACGGTCTGATCCAAAACTTATTTTCTCGAACTATTAAGGAAACTGGTGGATAAAAATAATTAAATATATATTTTAATAGATTACACAAAATAACATAAAACCAGATAATATCCATGCACCATGCTACGTGTGAGACAATATTACTATTAAAAATTATTTAGATCTAGTTATATGTAATAAAATTTAAAAGATTAATATATGTATTAGTTAAGAATTTTTTAATCCAAATTTTTAATTATTTTGCATATATATAAATGTAATTATAAATATATGTGACTAATCTAATTATACAATTACAAATAGTGGTCATATTTATTTTGTAATGTAACTAAAACTATAGGGGCTGATGATAGAGTTTAATAATCGAATTTGCATATATTTAAAGATATCAAAGTGGCCGAAACATCATATTTAATCCGTTGTCAACTCTGATCTAACATGTAAAAACACAGTCTTGGTTATGATTTGAGATCGGTCAAGAAATTTAAACCTCCACCAAATCATTGAACCGTTTATAAATTTTTTGAGCTTATAAGCTTAAGAGAGAGAGAACAAATTTACCTTATCAAAGAGATATAATTCTCTATCTATGGTTTCTACTCAGAGCTAAACGCAAACCAATTTTCATGAGGATATACTTCATTCCAGTTTGATTTAATTACTAAAATTTTTTTGTCAATGTAAATGACTATTTAAAGTAAATATACTAATAGTGATCATCTATACCATATGAACTTGATGTGTGCATGTTGAACCACGGTTAGTTTTGTAATCCATAGAAAAGCATTTTCTGGTAAAATAATGTTGCATAGAAATAATAGGAGATAACATACTTGGAGTAAAAAACTGTGCTTCCAGATATGTAAAGTATTATTGTAACTTATATAATATAACCTGAGGAACACATGAAGCTACTAATAAAGTCTCATTTTTTTGGAACAGACATGCTATCAAGTGTGAAGTGTCCACGGTTAATAACAAATTGTTTTCTCCTCTCTTTTGAACGATATGAAGATGCTCCTTAATTCTTAATTCTCTTTCTCAAGGCTGGGAGAATCATCACTACCATTATTATCTTCGTCATCAATGTATTATATATGTCAAGAAACCTTAGAAGTTGTGAAAGGGTTTTCTTAGTATTAAAGATGTAGAGGCATTAACCTTATATACAACATAGTTATTGACCTAATCGTAGTATTGATACATTAACATAATACGATGGCCCATTTAGGCCCAATACCCCCCCCCCCCCCTCTCGGTGGAGTGTGAAGGTTACAAACACCCATCTTGAGAAGAAAATCTTCAAACTGTTTTCGTCCTTCGTAAGAATAATGGCTAGCTGAGACTTGGTGGAGATATGTTTAGGGACAATAATACCTCGAATAATCTTGTCTCGAATGAAATGACAATCTTGACCAACATGTTTTGTCCGAGCATGAAAAAACGGATTTGTTGCTAAGGCAATGGTGGATTTGCTGTTGGAGTGCACAGTGACAGGATAGTCACATGAGATGCCAAGACCTGGTAGCATTTGTTGGAGCCAAAGAAGCTCACTAACCGTGTCAGCCATGGCCCTATATTCGGCCTCACAAGAAGATCTAGAAGTAGCATCATGTTTCTTTGTTTTCGAAGACAACGGAGAACCTTCAAGTTGAACAAAGTAACATGTTAGTGATTTCCCTGTTAGAATCACACCAAGCCGATAAGACCAAAGGAGTATTGGCGCGAAGAATACCTTGACCCGGACTATATTTCAAATATCGAACCACTCGAAGTGCAGCATCCCAATGTGTCGTTTTCGGATTAGCCATATGAACTGAGATAATATATGAATGGCATATGATAATTCAGGTCTTGCATGTGTTTCCAAGGTAGATAAGATGACCAATCAATCGACGATAGCTGGTAACAGCGGAACCAACAAGTGAATTTTCCTTCACCAAAGCAAGTTTCTGGTTCTGTTTCAAAGGAAATGCAACTGGTTTTATCCCAAGTAATCCCATGTCGGCGATAATATCAACTGCATACTTCCTTTGCCATAGATACATTCCTGCGGGACTACGTGCAACCTCAATACCCAAGAAATATCGTAGATAACGCTTGAACTCATTATCACATGACTGGAACTACATTCACTTAGATAACGCTTGAACTCATTATCACAATGACTGGAACTACCCGTAGTAATCAAGTCATCGACATAGACAAGAACATGAAGTCGTGTGTTCTTTGTCGCAAGAATGAAAAGAGAATAGTTCGAACCATCTTGCTCAAATCCATAGTTCTTCATAGTTGTATTAAGTTTAGCAAACCAACATCTAGGTGATTGCTTCAATCCATAAAGGGACTTATGTAAACAAAGTACCTTACTTTCACTACAAGAAAACAACAATTTGGCGACTACAGCAATAGTCGCCAAATAGTCGCTAAAACCCAGATAGCGACTAAACCATGTAGTCGTTAATCCTTAGTTGCTAAAGTATGTAGTCGTAAAAATAGTCGCCAAATGTCGACTACTTCACGACTACACCACATGAACAATGTAATAGTCGTAAAATTTAGCTACTAATTACCGACTATTCTATGACTAATTTACCGACTAATTTTAAAAAAATTATTAAATTTTTTTTTATTTTATTTATTAAAATAATTAATTACAAAAAATGAAAAAAAAATGAAAAAAAATGAAAAAAAATGAAAAAATGAAAAATAAATAAAAATAAATCGAAGACCTTCTTCTCCACCATTCACCGCTGATTTGCTCCACTGACCCTCCGAGTGCATCCCGAACTCAGCCTGACTCGCGACCACCGACTAACCTCCACCTAGCTCTCGCCGTCGCCATTCACCACGAACCTGCATGCCGATCTGCTCCTCCTCGTGAGCTCCTCCGTCTGGCATATGAGCGAAACGTCGTAATGCTGTAATCATCATAATATCCACAATTTTCTGGAAAGTACAAATCCACTAATATCAATCTAACCATATAAGAATGCCCCTGAATATAAAATGAAAACCATAGGAGAAGCTTATAAAAATCAAAATTTCAAAGGTACAAGTAACACATCCAACGACTTCATCATAGTAAGCCTAGGAATGAGTTAAGAGAACAAACGTTTGGACATTAACAAGCTGAACACAGTCAGAATACACAGAAAAACTAACCCCAAGCACAAGCACAAAAGCTAAAAAGACTAATAAATAGTTGTTAACAATACCCTTTCACGCTCTTGAGGACTCGGTCCTTATCTGAAAGAGCTCCTCTTTTAGCTGACCATGGGACCTCTGCTTTTACCAACACAGGGGGAGGACCAGACTGTTTCAACAGATGGTCATGTAAAGCAAGAAGCAAAAACTAGTAATAGTATGCCACAAATAACAAGCAATGTATATTACCCCTTGGTTAGACCCCATATTTGTTGTATTTTTAGCCTCTCTACCTTCGTCCCTTGACCATTCTTTGTCGAGAAAACCGCAAACGCTGAAGCAACTGTTGTTGAGAAAACCGCAAACGTTCACCACCGTTTCCTTTCTACAAAACATAACCTTGGAGAGCTTTATATTCAATCACACAAGAAGGAAAAAAAACAGGTTGAAACATCAATAAGACAAAACAGAACATATCTGTAGGTTCTTCATGAGCTTCCAAAGCTAATAGAATGCTCACCATCAAAGCTATTAATTATCTCAACTATATGGGTTTCTTAATCAAAGCACACAAAACTTGTCGAAGTTTTCATTTAAGAAGATCTCTAAATGCAAACAATATAACATCCAGATTTTGCGTTTAAATCCTACGTCTAATCTAAATCAATTCGAGTGTGAAGGCTTTACCTTTTTTCGACAGTTGCCTGGAAGAAGAGAATATCTTTTCAGCGAAAACGAGAGCTATTCTCTTGTTGCTACTTCAGCTTCGAAGAATGGATTGTTAAAGGAGAGAGTTAGTGAGTATGGGAGACGAAGAGCGGCACATTTGATCTCAATCGATTTTAGAAGCTGGGAAATCAGTCAATTGAGCTGGAAATGCCGTGAGCTGCTTTGGGTAAAACGGAGTGACATGAGCCTGAAATATGGCTCGGTCACCGAGGTCCTTGGCAACGGAAGGTTCGGAGCCGATGCATCCGACGTAGGAGAAACTGAGAGCCGCCTGTTGCTGAAAGAGATCGACGGAGGCTTTGAACTGTTTGTAAATCAATTAAAGCTCCGTTTCGTAACCTTCTGGGTCACGCTTGATTTTTCTTGGAAGATCTTTCAGGCACAGAACAGAACAATTGGTGGTGAGGGAAGAAACAAGGCGGGGCAGATGGACGACATGGCAGCAACGGCGACGGAGAGAAGAAGGAAGAAGAATATCGAGAGAGAGAAAGATGAGAAGGTTTTGGAGAAGGGAAAAATATCTAGAGAGAAAGAAATGCATAGTAATTAACTAAACAGTCGCAAATCTGTCGCAAACAAAAAATATGAGAGGCAACAAATTGCCGCCTGATATTTCACAAAAATCCTTGAATATTTTTAATTTTTTTTTAGATTATGTTTTGATGTTTTCTAATGATTACTTGGTGACTACTCGACAATATATATTAAATTTAATCTAATACGCTGTTTTTAGCGTAGTCGCTAAAACGCTGTTTTCTTGTAGTGTTTTCTCATTAGTTCTAAACCCGGGTGGAAACTGCATTTCGTCTTTAAATCACCGTGAAGAAACACGTTGTTAACGTCCATCTATTGGAGTTCCCAATCCAAAGATACAGCTTGTTGAAGAAAAGCGCGAACTGCAATCATTTTAGCGACGGGTGATGTGACTTTAAGTTTTTCTTTAGGACAACACAACTTCTTAAACTGCAAGTGCACAATAAATCAGTAGTAGTACTTAAGGTATCGATCTTACAGAGAGTAACAGCTACGCTAATTGAATTCAAAGAAAGAAATCAAACTAAGACAAATATGAATATGGTTTGTTTTGGGTTTTTGATATGTATGATTTTTACATGTTTTTAACATTCATTTCCATCACATTTTTTCTATTTCACATTACTTATGATTGTATATATGCATTTGAGTCTCACTTTAGCATTGTATCGTATTCTAGAGTCTTAGGTTCCATTCATGCATTTTTATAGTCTTTTGAGTCGTTTTTAGGTATATGGAAGCTTGAAGCTTGGATGAGGGATCAAATGAGGTGAGAAAGGATCAAGAAGAGAAGTTGATGAAGAAGAATCATTCTAAGGTGTCTCAAAGATCGGCTGATATAAGGATGTTCCTTTGCGATTTAGCTCCAGAACCCTTGATGAAAGTTATATGAAATTGAGTTACCTTTTGTAATGGAGGTGGTCTCGAGTGATTTGGATCAGCCGTTATGGAGTTATGACCGAATTAGTACACAGCGGTCAGAGGTAGCGGCCAAGACACACCACTGGATCTTCGAAAAACTTCACCTGGTGAATTGCATGGGCATTTCCAGCGGTCAAGACAGACCGCTGGCTTCTAGCGGTCAGCTCCAACGACAAAGACACACCGCTGGGACGCATCTGAAGATCTGGTTTAAGTTGCTTAACCGGTTCAATTCAAGCTGAATATGAAATTAATCAGTTGGTTATGTATTGAACCAATTAATTCTTAATTCTCTTTCTCAAGGCTGGGAGAATCATCACTACCATTATTATCTTCATCATCAATTTATTATATCTGTCAAGAAACCTTAGAAGTTGTGAAAGGGTTTTCTTAGTATTAAAGATGTAGAGGCATTATTAGCCTTATGTACAACATAGTTATTGACCCAATCGTACAAGAAGAAGAAGAAGAAGAAGAAGAAGAAGAAGAAGAAGAAGAAGAAGAAGAAGAAGAAGAAGAAGAAGAAGAAGAAGAAGAAGAAGAAGAAGAAGAAGAAGAAGAAGAAGAAGAAGAAGAAGAAGAAGAAGAAGAAGAAGAAGAAGAAGAAGAAGAAGAAGAAGAAGAAGAAGAAGAAGAAGAAGAAGAAGAAGAAGAAGAAGAAGAAGAAGAAGAAGAAGAAGAAGAAGAAGAAGAAGAAGAAGAAGAAGAAGAAGAAGAAGAAGAAGAAGAAGAAGAAGAAGAAGAAGAAGAAGAAGAAGAAGAAGAAGAAGAAGAAGAAGAAGAAGAAGAAGAAGAAGAAGAAGAAGAAGAAGAAGAAGAAGAAGAAGAAGAAGAAGAAGAAGAAGAAGAAGAAGAAGAAGAAGAAGAAGAAGAAGAAGAAGAAGAAGAAGAAGAAGAAGAAGAAGAAGAAGAAGAAGAAGAAAAAGCCTCCGGTTCAACCTGTGTCTTCTTTTCTGTAGATGTCTGAAGAGTACAACGAGATGGAGCCTCCGGTTCAACCTGAGGTTCAAACTAGGAAGAAGCGTAAAGCACATACCTCTGCCCCTGCTAAGCCTCTGAATCTCATGTATTCATTTATTTGCAAAAAGGAAAATAAGAACACAAAACAAAAGATCAAAAGACAAAAACCTCTCCCCCCAACTTAATTCACACCATCTTGGTGGGAAACTAAGCCAAAGAGAGAGTGAAACACAAACAAACACAAAGAAGAAATAAGGGAAAGAAATGGTACCTTGAAGCTTGGAATGGAGGAGCTCGAATGTGCAATATCGTCTTACTCTATCTCCCTTTATTAGATTTGCTTGTTTTGTGTCATTAGCTTGACAATGGACTTGCTTAGGGGAGTCCCCAAGGGTACGTTTAACGTCACTAGCATGACGGTTGCATCCTCGCTCGCTTCTTCCTTGAATATCTCTCTCACTCATAGTTGTACACCTAAAAGATCAAGATCACAAGAGAAAGAAACAAGAGTAACAACAAAATAAAAAGAAAACACTCTAGTCTCAATTTGAATCCTAACTCTAATGACAATCGGTTAGTCTCCGACAACCGCGCTAATTTGATAAAGAGGTTTTTGTACCGGGCTTATCAAATAACTCATTATACGTTGTAGTACAAAGGGTATCAAATCCACGGAGACTAAGAACTACACTGTAACGCCCATGTTCCAGAAATTAATTAATTTAATTAATTTGGAAGTTTTTTTGAGTTTATGAACCTTAGACAAGTCTCGAGAAATTGATTATGGGGTGAAATAATCAATTTAGATTTGTTCCGAGGGTGTCATAAATTGTTTTGAAAGTTGTGGAGTTTTTCTCAAATAAGTGGCAAAAGCCATTTTGGCTTCTTCTCCTTCTTTTCTTCTCCTTGAGCTCGCCGTTTTTGTGGTTGAGAGAGTGGGAGAGAGTTCTTGAGCTTGTGAGCTAAGAGAGAAGAAGAAGAGAAAGGGTTTGAGAGCTTGGTGAAGCTTAGATCTTATGAGATCACAGGGTGTGAAGCTTTGTGAAGCTTGGAAAAGGAAGGATTGGAGTGAGGCTTTGTGGCGTGAGCTTTGAAGGAAGAGGAGAGATCTTTCTTAAGCTTGGGGAGTTCATCTAAGCATAGATCCATCTATTCTAAGGTGAGTTGTGACCAAATGTTATCATTAAGCTATGTGTGGGGGCTTGTGGGGTTGTGCTAAGCTTTGGGGTATTCCTAGGTTGCTTAGAAACCTTGTGGTCATTCGTGGGGCTTTAGCTAGAGTTTTCTAAGCTTGTGGTGGTTAGAGAACCATGGACTTGTGCTTGTTTTGCCTTGTTAAGCTTTGATTGTGAGTTCTTATGCTTGCTTGGTGATTGTGTGTGTTGTGGTTTCTTGGTGATTTCATGGCTTGTTGGGAGTGTTTCCCTAGTTTCTTGGTGTGGTATTACCTTGCTTGGTATGTGTATTGGTTGTGGTTTAGAGGTTTGGCATTAGAGTTGTGTCTACGCTAAAATGAGGAGTTGGGAAATCGGACCGGCTATCGACCATGTGTGGTCGATAGGGCGAGGTCGATAGAGGCTATCGACTAGGGCATGTCGATAGAGCGAGGTCGATGAACCCTGCTGGACTTTTTCCTAGTGCTTATCGACCAGGTGTGGTCGATAGAGCGAGGTCGATAGGGTGTATCGACTAGGGCAGGTCAATAGGTTGGTCGATAAATCCTGCTGGGTGTTTTCCTAGTGCTTATCGACCAGGTGTGGTCAATAAAGAGAAGTCGATAGAGTGTATTAACCAGGTTGATCGATAGGTAAGTCGATGAGTTTCTTTGGATGGTTTTTAGGATGACTATCGACTAAGTATGGTCGATAGATCGGGGTCGATAGTGGCTATCGACCAGGTGTGGTCAATAGGGTGTGATCAATAGGGGGTATCGAGGGTGTTGGTCGATAGAGTGTGGTCGATTGACCCTGTTGTTCTGTGACTTATGTTTTTAGCATTTCTTGTTGTTGTGAATTACTAGGTGGTTAGTCATGGATGTGTTTGATTAGCTTTTCATGAGGTTGCATGTTTAGCTGATTGTTTGAAGTAATACGTGGTGTTATTATTTCGTGTTGGTGTGGTTATTTGATTGCGTGGGCTTTCATATAACCTGTTGTTCGGAGGATCAATCTCACTCAGCGGTTGGTTTACCAAATGTTGATGCATCACTTTTATCGATGCAAGTAAAGATAAGGCGTGATTGTGGAATCGAGGTGAGGAGGGGGAGGATGATTATGGCCGGTAGTTTTAGGTTTTGTAGCTTTCGTAAGATTGCTAGAACCGGTATAACTATTGACCATGTGTGGTCGTTGTTGCTTGTTGTATGTTAATTACTTGGAGAATATTTAAATGTATGGACGTTTATTTATTAAGTAATTGCGTGTTAAAAAAAAAAGTGCGGTCGTCACATACACATTAGAGATGCAAGATTCTAAACTAATCTAGAGCAAATAAAAGAATTTGTTTTTATTAAAAGGAAATGAAAGTGAAATGAAATCAAAAGGAAAACAAAAGGATCATGGGTTCTACTATCAAATGAATGAACTAACAATCAAATAATGATGAAATAGATTGCATTAAGCACCATCTTAGATCATGAAATTCACAATTATGACTAATCCACTCTCATGACATTAATCACTTCATTAATCATGCAATTATCAATAACTTTCGTTAGCAATTAACATAATCAATGAGCATTATAGAAACAACTTCAATTAGATCACTAAACACTCTAATCAACTACTCTCATAGGCTAGGAATGTAAAACTCATAAAAAGATTCTTTCAATCATTTCACCAAACACCTTGTGGGCATGAAAATGCTTAAGTTCTAAATCACCAATCTCTTGGCTAATCTACCATTAAGAACATCCTAAATGAAGGATTTAACAATAATCAACCTAAACAATCAACATCTAACCATCAATTTCATCCTATTAAAAGACTAACAACCTAAGAAAATAGTATACATTTTGTTTTTATAGATTTAGAAAATAATTTTAATTATTTCTCATTTATTGTAAAACAATATGTTAAATTCTAATTAAAACACATCTTTTTTTTATCTTCAACCAATATATAAATAGTTTTAAACTTTTTTTTATATGTGACAATTAACGAACGAAAGTTGATGATTTAAATGGCTCATTACAAAAGTTCATATTTTTAATGGCCTAGTACAAAAAATTTATGTTTTAAATGGTCTAAATTTGAAAGTTCTTGTTTTTATGCACGACGTCGTTTTGTCACTAACGGAGCCGTTAACGACAAATTTAACGGTTTGTCTAATTAGCCGGGTCAACGAGAATTTCGTATATAAAAAACAAAGTCAACGAAAGTTGATGTTTAAAATGGCCTACGACAAAGTTATGTTTAAAATGACGTTTTTCGATAAGTTCGCGATTTAGATGACATTTTTCCCTTTGTTTTTTTCCTATTTGATAAAAAAATATTTTAAAAAATAAGTAATATATTAAAAACGGCAAGTACTTTCTTCACAACCTCCAAACACGCCTCAACGTTTCATTGTTCTACAAATCTACGCTCCGCTGTTTTCAAGACCTTTTCGTCTTCGTCAAATCTAGCTTTTCTTCATCGCGTTTTGAATAATCCATTCCTTCTCCATCCCCTTTCTCATATCTCCTTCTCCGATCTTCTCCTGCGATTCATCGGAGAATTTTCTCATCACGATTTCAAAGCTCCTTGATCAGGAGTTATAATTTCAAAATCAAAACAATTTCTGGTAAAATCCTAAATTATGTACAGCAATTTCAAGGAACAAGCGATCGAGTACGTGAAGCAAGCCGTTCAAGAGGACAATGCCGGAAATTACAATAAAGCTTTCCCTCTATACATGAACGCGCTTGAGTACTTCAAAACTCATCTCAAGTATGAGAAGAACCCGAAGATCAGAGAAGCTATTACCGGCAAATTCACCGAGTATCTTCGTCGTGCAGAGGAGATCCGTGCTGTTCTCGATGAAGGTGGATCGGGTCCAGGATCTAACGGTGATGCAGCGGTTGCAACAAGGCCGAAGACTAAGCCAAAAGATGGAGAAGGTGGTGGTAAAGATGGAGAAGATCCTGAGCAATCGAAGCTTCGAGCTGGTTTAAACTCTGCGATTGTTAGAGAGAAACCTAATATTAAGTGGTCAGATGTTGCTGGGCTTGAAAGTGCTAAACAAGCTTTGCAGGAAGCTGTGATTTTGCCTGTCAAGTTTCCACAATTCTTCACTGGTACTTTTTACAATCATTTGAAGATAAAAATTCGATTTGTTTTATGAATTGTGATTCTAATTGATGAAAATTGTCAATCTTTTTTGTTATTGATGAAAGTTGCTTTTTTTACTTCATAGGAAAGAGGAGGCCATGGAGAGCGTTTCTGCTGTATGGACCACCTGGAACAGGAAAATCATATTTGGCTAAAGCTGTTGCTACTGAAGCAGACTCTACGTTTTTCAGGTAACATATGTCTCTAAAAGTGTTTCAAGCTTTGAAAGTATATGAGAAGAGGATAGTGCAGAGTCTTAGTTATGGTTAAGTACTCATGGATTTGAATAGTTGTTATGGGAGGTGGGGGTATTGGTGTATTTTGGAATTGTTTTGAGGTGGTCTTGAATTAATCCTTAGGGTTATTTGATTTTGTTTGCGTTTGATTTCTAACTGAGTTCTTCAAGCTTAGATAGTGGTATTAAGGAAATCAGCTTAGACACTTATCAAAAAGGTTTGATTTTTCACTTAGTAACTTATATGCAAAGTCGGTTATATGTTGCTTATTACTATTAGACTCTGCTATCTGTAAATGTTATACACAAGCCTCTACAGCCATATTTAAAAGGTGTACAGTGTCTGGTAAAATCTAAATGGCATATTAGAGAACCAGTGCTTGTGGTATTAATTAGGCAAGCTTGCAGATCCTTTGGTTTTAAGGATTCCAAAAATTCCTATCTCAGATTTAAAAATCTAGCTTATAATCTCTGGTAGAATCTAAATGGCATATGGATAACCTATCCTTGTGGTTTTAATTGGGCAAGCTTGCAGATCCTTGGGTTTAAGGGTGCCACCATTGCACATCATTTTCTGGGATCTTGGGTTTTGAATTATGTCATGCTATACACTTTACATTGGTTATTTTTCTATTATCTTGTGTTTACAGTGTTTAATACTTGGAAACACGTTATACCTTTAAAAAGTTATTTCCTTTTTACCTCCCAACCATCAGTGTGTCTTCATCAGACCTGGTCTCAAAGTGGATGGGTGAAAGTGAGAAGTTAGTATCAAACCTTTTCGAGATGGCCCGTGAAAGTGCTCCATCGATTATTTTTGTTGATGAGATAGATTCTTTGTGTGGTACACGTGGGGAAGGAAATGAGAGTGAAGCTTCAAGACGTATCAAAACAGAGCTTCTTGTGCAGATGCAGGTGCAAAGCTGATTTTTCTGTCATTCAATTTTAGGAGAAACTTTTCTTCTCTTTACTTATCTCTTTTTTTTTAGGGGGTTGGACACAATGATGAGAAAGTACTTGTGCTTGCAGCTACCAATACACCCTATGCTCTTGATCAGGTGAGAAGTCATTAGAGCGGATTGGTTCTGTCATTTCTTTGCCAGTTTAGAAAAATACTGCTTTCCTAACACCATGTTGATTTCAGGCTATTCGACGACGTTTTGACAAGCGTATCTATATTCCACTCCCAGAAGCCAAGGCTCGGCAACACATGTTCAAAGTACTAAATGTTCATTTGCTCCAAGTTCCTCAAGTAAACATAATTCAAGAGATATATAACCAAGGCTCTAATGATACGTGTTTTGTAAATGCAGGTCCATTTGGGTGATACGCCTCATAATTTAACTGAACCTGATTTTGAATATTTAGGCCTCAGGACAGAAGGGTTTTCTGGTTCAGATGTGTCTGTTTGTGTACGTAACTTGCCCTGTGCTATTTCTTATTGTCCTCAATTTGCCTCAATGTTTCTTTTGTCCTGAGACACTTTTTGACTCTTGCAGGTGAAAGATGTTCTGTTTGAACCTGTTCGCAAAACCCAAGATGCAATGTTCTTCTTCAAGTCTCCTGATGGTACATGGATGCCATGTGGGCCTAACCACCCTGGTGCCATCCAGACTACAATGCAAGACCTAGCGACAAAAGGGCTTGCTGAAAAGGTATGCATCAACAATTTGAGTAGTGTCATGAGGTTTTGTGTTTCAAGCTTCTCATAAATCTGCTGGGAGACGCAAACTTTTAGCATGAGTATATGCACCGTGCAAAGTTCTTTTGGTCATATGATACGGAGTTTCTTGGTTTTGTGTATTTTATGTGACAGATTATTCCACCACCAATCACGAGAACAGATTTCGAAAAGGTACTTGCTAGACAAAGGCCAACAGTGAGCAAGTCTGACCTTGATGTCCATGAGAGATTCACACAGGAGTTTGGAGAAGAAGGTTAATGATAGATTTGACATTCCATCAAATACCTCTCACTATCATTATTAGTCTTTTGACTTTCTCCTTATGTATGTTGTACTGAGAAAGCAAACCAATCTCAAACCCATGTTTTATTTCATCCCAAAACATTTGAATTTGCTTTATTTCTTGAAATGTGTAAAAAAATGTTTTGAACAAAGTTTATCGTTTTATTATCATGTTACCAAAAGTCCCCACATGAACAAACTCCATCACTGCTAAAGTGATGAAACCTGTTTGTATCTCTAACTACGATCTCTCTTTCTTCAATCTTTGCAATCAATTTGATGACTACATGACAATCTCCACAAACCCTAAGGTTCTTAATGATCAAAAGAGGGCTTCCCTTTGGCGTAGAGATCAACCCAAAAGCAATAGCTAATCTCTCACTATGCTGAGCAAGAACAGCTTCTTTAAGCTCATCATCAATGTCTTGAAGCACATAACTTGTATCCGGCTCATACCCTAAATCCTTCAGCCGAGTACTCAAATCTTCTAGCTTCATATAGATCTGATCTTGGAGAGAATGAGACCGATCACCTGCCAAGAATGCGTAAGTCTTGTTCTTGACTTCAATCCAACTGTAAGCAGCTTCTTTCTTCACGTTTCTCTCGTTCATCAGCTTCCTTACTTTGGCTCTCTCTTGCCAATCTCCTGACTCTGCATACATATTAGACAACAACACATATGCAGCTGAATCCTCTGGTTTCATTTCAATGATTTTCTCTGCAGCTAATCTCCCAAGCTCTGGTTTCTTGTGTACACGACATGCAGCTAGAATTGTTCTCCAAATGGAGGAACCAGCCGGGTACGGCATGTTGTCTATGACCTTCATAGCCTTTTCAAGTTGCCCGGCTCGGCTGTATAGATCCACCATACAACTATTATGCTCCTTTGTAGGTATAATCTTGCATTCTCTCACCATTATATCGAAATACTTTTCACCTTCTTCCACTAACCCCGCATGTGTACAAGCAGCAAATACTCCGATAAATGTTACGCTATCCATTTTCACATTTTTCTTCTTCATCTCCTTGAAAACATCGAGAGCCTTAATAGCTTGTCCGTGTTGTGCATACCCAGAGATCATCGAGTTCCATGACACTAGATCTCTCTCTCTCTGCCTTTTAAAGACTTCTTCCGCACTCTCGATATTGCCTTTCTTTGCATACATGGTTAAAAGAGCACTACTAACACAGAGAGAGCTATCGAGTCTTGATTTTATAGCCAACCCATGGAATTGCTTTCCCTGTCCCACAGACGCTGTAGTAGCCGCACACACGTTAAGGATACTAGAGAATGTGAACTCGTTCGGTTTTATCCCTCCTTTTGTAAGCTCGCTAAACATCTTTATAGCTGCCTCTGTCTCTCCAGTCTGAGCATATCCTGCAAGCATCGCTGACCAAGCCACAATATCTTTATCATCAATACCACTAAAAACTTTTGAAGCCTCATCTACTTTACCTAACTTTACATAAGCATCTAGAAGAGTGGTTCCAACAGTTGAAGATTTCTCGTAGTTAGTCTTGACAACCTGCGCATGTACCTCTGATGGAGAAATTACAGGAAGAGCTGTAAGAATGACAGAATAAGTGAATTCGTTCGGTGTAACACCTTTCCTCCTCATTTCCCAAAATAAATCCACTGCTTCCTCTTTCCCCTCATTCTGCAAGAAACCACTAATCATCACTGTCCACGACACAACATTCCCGAGAAATCCCATCTCTTTGAACAGCCTAAGAGCATTAAACATCGCCGTACATTTACTATAAGCTACCATTAGAGCTGTCCTTATGTTTTGATCAAACAAGAACCCATATTTTACAACACTGCTATGAAGCTGCTCTGTGAACCTCAGTTCTTTAAGGTTAGCACACAGCTTGATTATGGAAGCAAAGCTCGATTCAGATAACCGCACATGATTAAGCCTCATAGAGTAAAACATTCTCAACGCTTCTAAATCAAGCCCGTTCGAAGCATATCCTGAAATCATACTGTTCCAAGTCACCACACTCTTTACATCTATCTTATCAAACAGAATTCTAGCTTTCCTAACATTCCCACACTTAAGATACAGATTAATCAGAGAATTAGACACCGGAACCGTCTTATCTAAACCGTTCTTTACAACGACTGTGTGTACTTGAATTCCCCTCCCACCCACTCCTTCTTCAGCCAAAACTCCAAGAGCAGCTGCAAAAGTAAACGAATTAGGCTGAGTTCCTTCGTCCTGCATTCTCATAAACAATGTCAAAACTTCCTCATTTAACGAATTCCGCGCATACCCGCTTATTAATGTAGTCCAAGTTACAACATTCCTCTCCTTCATTTCATCAAAAACATTCCTTCCATGCTTAAAGTTACTACCTTTCATATATGTATCAACCAGTGATGTGCCCACACTCACATCGTCTAAAAACCCAAACTTTATACACTGGCAATGCAACTGTCTACCAAAAAGCTCATCACACAAAGTAGCAGAAACTTTTAGAACAGAGGAATATATTGAGCATTCCATCTCCCTCCCCAAACGATGAATATTCAAGAAGAGCTTTGTTGCTTCCTGAGTGCGTCCGTCACGAGAAAACCCAAAGAGCAAGCTTGTATAACTTGCCCGATCTCGTTCAGCACATTTGTCGAACAGGTGGTGTGCACTATATAAACGAGACGATGATGCAGCACCAAAGCAATAGTTTCGAAATTTGGGCTTGAACTTTTCCAGAGATTGAAGTTTCCATATTGTCCTTGGGAATTGCATTTGCTTTTCAAGATAAGGAATCGAAACTTTGTTAGTGTTTTCTTTTTCAAAAAAAAAAAAAAAATTGTTAGTGTTTTCAAACTATTCATTTGCGTATATATACCTCGACATTAAAAGAAAATTTAAATTCTTAACTCCCCTAGTTATTGAGAAAGAAAGGAGTCTATTTCTCTAATGACACTAATTGAGAAATTCTATTTGCCACTTGTATATAAAAACACGAATTTATCTTTAATAATATCTCAAATCGGATTATATAGTTTTAATTATAAGTGATATCAAACAAAACATGGTGGTTCAGTGGCAAAATATCTGTTGTGCACACACTGTTTATGGTGGATCAAATCTATTAATGAATTATAGTTAAGTGTTTAAAAATGGATGTGAGTGGTTTGTTTCGTTAAATTCTCAAAGAAATCCAAATAAAAAAGAAATTATAAAAATAGGTTGAATGAAAATATAGATTCTAAAAAGACAAAACTATTCTTGTTTTAATTTATTTATTTTTTTGATGAAATGTGATATTAATCATATAAGTGAAAAAAGTCTTATGTACAAAGTGTTAAAACGATTAAACCAAAGCATTATCCTTTCTTGCTTGAAAAGCTAGACGAAGCAGGGACCGATCCTGAGCTGATCCTGAAGTGATCGTTTCAAATTAGGTAAAGTTGGATATAATTCAGTTGAGTAAAAACATGATTATCTGTTTAGTAAACAAAAACCAAATTTTCAATCAGAAATGTTGAATTGTGTAGAGAGATTAATAAAATTCATTATTTCTGATTGCTTGGGTTAATATAATATAAAGGAAAAAGACAAAAAAACAAAAAAAAAACTTTTGTTTATCTTTAGTTGACTGACTTGTCTTCTCCCCAAGAATAGTTAACTTTTGAGAAGGAGATCAACACAAAAATCCCCCTTTTCCATTTCATTCTGCAGATTGGTTTCTAAAAAGTCTTTAAAATCTCGAATTCTATTCATTTCATGGATCCTTCTTCATTGATAATGATATCGAGAGGAGCAAAACGATCGGAAAGATTGAAAGATAAGAAGGTGCTTGCCGTTCTGGATGATGTGGATCAGTTAGCACAACTCGATGCTACGGCGAAAGAAACTCTATGGTTTGGTCCTGGAAGTCGGATTCTGATAACAACACAAGACCAACAAATCTTAAGGACACATGGGATCGATCATATTTACAAAGTGGATTATCCAACTGATGAAGAGGCGCTTCAAATCTTCTGTCTGTATGCTTTTGATCAAAAGTCCCCTAAAGATGGTTTTGACGAACTTGCAAGGGAAGTTACAGAACTTTCTGGGAACCTTCCTCTAGGATTAAGTGTCATGGGCTCCTATCTCCTGGGAATGTCCAAAGAGGAGTGGACAAATGCACTACCAAGGTTAAGGACGAGGCTTCACAAAGATATTAAGAATATTTTAACCAGTCTGTTCAGGAACCTGGGAAACGCCAATTTTTGGTTGATGCTAGAGAGATCTGTCACGTGCTCACTGAGGAAAGAGTAAGTTTTCACGTTAGTCCTTCATTGTCTTGTTCTCTGGATACTAAATTCATTTGATAACTACTAACTATCTCTACTCTTATTTCACTGGGTTCTTTCCAGGGTAGCGGAAGTCTTGTAGGCATGGATCTCGACTTATCTGAGATCACCGGTGAATTTAATATTAGTGAGCGATGCTTGGAAAGAATGTGTAATCTCCAATTCTTGCGAGTCTATGGAAAATTTGAAGATTCTAATGGCATCAGATTGTACTCTCCTCAGAGTCTGAAATATCTATCACCGAAACTTAGATTACTACCACAGAGTCTGAAATATCTATCTCCAAAACTTAGACTTCTACATTGGGAATATTTTCCAGTGACAAGTTTTCCCTCTAGTTTTATTCCAGAGTTCCTCGTTGAAATAAACATGCGTTACAGCAAGCTTAAGAGGCTGTGGAAAGGAGTTCAAGTGAGTAATTTATTCTCTGTATAACTATATTTCAGTTTTGCACCAAACAAAAAAAAAAGACTTCAGTTTTACATTGAAGTGTGTACAATCTGTTTTTAACACTTTTGAGCTTCAATTTAAAGATTTGATGGCATACAAATACAAAGCACATTATTATTATTTTTATTTTTTTGTATTGGCAGCCTCTTCAAAATCTCAAATGGGTGGATTTGAGCTATTCGAAAAACCTAGTGAAGCTTCCTGATCTCTCTACTGCCATTAATCTCCTGAGTTTGGATGTCAGTCAATGCCCAAGGTTGAAGGAGCTACCCTTTTCAAATTGGAAATGCAAGTAATCTCTTGATTTTGAATATCGAGTATTGCTCGAGCCTGGTGAATATCCCCACAACTATTGGAAACATCCCTAATCTCAAGATATTTCTTGCTGAGTGCTCAAGTCTGGTGCAACTTCCTTCTTGTATTTGGAATATCACTAGTCTCAACACATTTAATCTCGACAATTTCTCTAGTTCAGCCCAACAACCCTTAATGTGGATAGCCAAGAATTTCCAAGTTTTGGATCTCAGTGGATGCTCAAGTCTAAAGAAGCTCCCGCCTATTGTAAATGCCACTGATCTCCAGAAGTTAAATCTTAATGGATACTCAAATTTGGTGGAATTCGCCTCCTCTGTTGGAAATGTCATTAATCTCCGGGCGTTGAATCTCACTGGATGCTCAAGTCTGATGAAGCTCCCCTTGTCTATTGAGAATGCAACTAAACTCATGAAATTGAATTTAACTGGATGCTCAAGTCTGATGGAGCTCCCCTTGTCTATTGAGAATGCAACTAATCTCAGGAAATTGAATTTAACTGGATGCTCAAGTCTGATGGAGCTCCCCCTTGTCTATTGAGAATGTAACTAATCTCAGGACATTGAATTTAACTGGATGCTCAAGTCTGATGGAGCTCCCCTCAGGACTTTTGTATATAAAGAACTGTAGTTTCTAAGACAGATCATATTGTAGAATAAAGAACACAACTTATTTAGAACTGGAACATGTTCTGAACAAAGTTTTCTTTTTATTATGATGTTACCAAAAGTCCCCACATGAACCAACTCCAACATTGCTAAAGTGATGAAACCGATGTCTATCTCTAACTATTATCTATCTTTCTTCAATCTTTTCAATCAATTTGATGACTAGATGACAATCTCTACAAACCCTAATCTGTTATAAAAGTTTGGTGCCGTAAGAGGCAGTTCATAGGATTCAAGAGCCCAAAATCATCAGTTATGAGAGACGTGTCAGCCTCGAGTTTTGTAACATCCGGAGAAATCAGACTATCGAACAAAGGACACAACTTCTTTTGAATTGGAACATGTCTCTGTTTTGGATTTCCATCCTGATACACTTTGTTAGGCCATCGATTAAACAGTTTCATAAAACAGAATCTCTGGCCGAACCTTCCTCTCTCCACAGAATATAACCACACTCTTCCAATTACCAACATCCTATGGAATCACCACAAACATATATCAATCATGTCCGAATTTTGTAAATTTACTATTCAGCTCGAGGAAGACAAAGGAGAACTGTTTAGTCTTACCTCTCCTACTAAAGCATCACGTCTGAGATTGACCCATCGGTTCTTTTCATAAGCTACACAAATGTGTTCTTCTTCTTGACCACAACCAACCTGCATCAGATGCCATGTTCTGAGACTGTAAGAGAGAAATACAGAAGAACAATAGCACGAAATGTGACCCTGTTTCACATGTTTTACCATTGACACAAGCCGGTAGTTAGTGTTTCGTTCTAAGCCTTTGTATAGCCTGCTGATATCTATCTCCCAGTGCAAAGCCTTTGTTGTTTCAGATATTTCTTTTTCAGTTTCATTCTTCTAACACTATTGTTGACCCAGAAAAAACCAACATTGCTTTATCATAAGCATAATATATGAAATGGGTACATAAGATTAAACTCATGGTGGTCAAAACTTACCGATTATGAAGATAGGCGGGCATCTACTTATAATATGATGAACAACGTTTTTCTTTCCACAGCCTCCCATTCTAATGTCACATAACATTTTATATTCCATGCGGTTCACCTTAAGGATATCCACAAACTCTGTATTCCCAAGAGCACACTGTGTATATATATGCACAGAACAACAAAAGCCTTTTAAGTGAAAGTACCAGTTCCTGTAGGAAAGATAAAGAGGGAAATAAATGAAATATACCTTTAGGTCTCTGATTGGATTAGCAGCTATAACAATGCCATAAGAACTTTGCTCTGGATAATTTGACTTCCTTCTGCATTTTCTACAACTCATTCTTTCATCTTCCTCCAATGTGAAGAGGCGAGTTACTTAGCTTTCTCTTTCCGGATTTTTCCAGCAATGCCAAGACTCAAGGACGGCTACAAGAACCTCAGCAGCATCACTCCACTGACAAGAGTAGAAAACAGAAAAACTTTTAAACAACAAATAAGCTTATTGACAAAATAATAGCAATCCCATGCTTAGAAGCTTATCTTTTACATACCATGGAAAGAACTTGTTCTAGGGAAGCACGTAAGTCGCTCAAGAGGCAACTGTAGACTCCCTCATTTCTTATCACATCTGATACAAAAGCATTAAAGAAATTTTGTAGCGCAGAAGGAACTTGTTCTTCCAGGTGGTCTTGAAATGGTTGTATATTTTGCATCAAATCTTCTTTGAGAATCTTAATGTTCAAGAGGGCCTGCAATACCACATGATATTGTGAACTTCTCAAAGAGAATAAGCAAGTAAAGAGATATGGAGTGAGTTGAAACATAAGATGAGAGTTTAGGTAATAAATCTTGTTTTAGTTGGTAACTGCTTTACCTTCAGCGTCATGTCAAGAGCTGAATTGTATCTGGTTGCACTTGCAGCTCCAAGGGCTGGCTCCAAATGTTCCGACAGTGAATCTTCTCCAAACATTATTTGCACATCTTGAAGAGCTCTTTTACTACCAGGGTCAACTTTAGAACCTTCCTCTTGATTGACAGTGTTGGATGAAATTTCCAGTCGACCCCTTTCACTTGCAAGAGTATCTTCTGGTTCCTTAGAATCTTCTTCCACCTTTTTTAGTGATGGAGATGTACTTTCCGGTTCAAGGTTGACAGAAGGTTTACTAGACATGTAACAACACGTTTTGCTCAGAGAAAACCAGAAAACAATTTATCGAGATGCAAAATAGATTCTTGAAATACTTACTTCTCAACAGTCTTATCTAAGGGACTAGACATGCTCGTTGAATTTCTCTGTTGTGCCAAGAAGACGATTCAGTCTTACAACCAATTAACCAAATATTCAGAAAAGCTTATAGAGAATTTTGAACTTCAGAGACCTTTTTGCTTTTATTTTTCTTCTTCTTTGGCTGTGATTTCTTCTCCTCCTCGAGTAAAAGATCTGCTTCTGCTGCAACTGCTGCATCTGACTTGGCTTTGGATTCCATATTCACAATTTCATTCTAGATGAGAAGATACATAATAATATATAAGAAACAATTCAAAGGCCAAATAAAACAATAGAAAAATGAAATCTCTCTGTATATAACCGAAGCTTCAAACCAACCAGTAAGAAAGGTTTCAGCAGTTGAAGGATATAAGTGCGGTTGTCAAAAACAGAAAGCCTGATGAGATCGTTCAGCAAACTAATCCTCGAATTATCAACCAGCAACATCTTTGAATCGATTAGCATAGCCTGTAAGTCATGTAGATACTTCAAGATGGGCAATTTTATGTCATTATGTTGTTAAAGAATATTAAAATCATGAATGAACCTCGGCTTTGACTACTATTTTTAGAGAGGCTATGGACTTCACAACTATACCATCGCTGATATCTTTACGCTCACGTATGAGATTCAGGCAAGCTTCATAATCGGGGAAATGAAATATAGGATCCAAGGCGCCTTCGACAACATCTCATACTACAAACACGAATAATGCTGTAGCGAGGGAATTTTCGGGGACTCTCTCTTCGCATCTATCGCATAGAAGAGATGCAAATCCGTTCCACTGATGTTCCTGAAAATTCCTTCTTCTTTCATATTCGCTCTTACACAAGTCTTCGACAACATTAAGTGCTGCATAATAAGCGGCAAAATGCACTTGCTTTGCATATTTGGTTCTCAAAGTCTTACATGTGAACTGAACAGCTCTCAGAACAGCCACCCATATATCAAGATTATGTTCCCTGATAGGTCTGGGAAAGGTCTTATCTACTGAATTGTAGTCAGTTAACCAGGATATGATATCATCTCCCTGAGCATGTATCTTGGCGTAGTGAACATCGGGATCAAAAACATTGATTGTCCCTTCATCATCGAATAGAGTATTATTGCTTTTCAGTAGTCTTCTATCCAAAAGCAGAAATGAAAAATGAGGGTCAAAGTCGATCTTTTCTTTGACAAGAGTAGAACCCAAGATACTGTCCACTGCTCTGCAAACTACATCTTTACCATCATCCCTTTCAGACTTTATGCGTTTTAGAAAGTCTAGGATTTGATTGAGTTCATCACATTCCAGAAAACATATACTCTGAGGTGTTTCCACTAGGTGACAATCAACAAGAGTCTGTTCAGAAACTTCAAGTTTTCCAAGAAGTTAACAAAACTGCATAAATAAAGTTAATCATAAAGTAAAATTTTCTTAAATTATTGTTTTGAAAATTAAATTAATTTGCCATAATTTTTAATATTTTGATATAATGTATTTTTTAGAGCTACTAAACATTCACTAAATAAAAAAATTATTCCAACTATAAGTGAAATAATAAATAAAATAATTATATTTTTATCCCAACTTCGAATGAAATAATGAATAAAATAATTATGTATTTTTATGAGGTAAATAGACAGTTTGGCATAAGTTTTGCACAAACCCACAATGAATAGAGTATTTAAGTCGAATTTATGTTCTAACCAAAGAGTCTTGTCTAAATTTTTAGAAATTATCCTTATATTTTTAAACATTTTTTTTATCCTTTCCAATTGTAAACTTTCTAAACAAAATTGTTTGGTCTTTCTTTTTTGGTTAAAGAATTTTTTTTTTGTCTTCATATCATGTTTTCATCCAATAAAAGATATGGAAAACATATACAACCAAACAATATCAAATGTCTAACCATTACATGATTTTATGAATCTTTTATCCGATTGATTATTTTGTAGTCTCCATTAATTTGTTTTTGTATGTTTATTTAATTAATGGATCTGTTTGGCTATACAATAATACAATATACATATGTTAGCTGAAAAGATCTAGGCCTTATTGATAGACCCAACTATCAAAATGAGCTGATAACGCCCATTTAGACATGTCCAATATTGACCATTATAATTGTGGATAAATAGTAACTCATGTCCACTAACGATCATGTTAAACGACTATGTCCAAATGAGTTGTCTATTGGTCAGAATATAATATATTGTGTAAAAGGTAAGAAAAAATTGAACACAAATGTCTAAACGCAAAAATGCAAACACAAATTTGAATACAAATGTCAAAAACAAATATCCAAAGATATATTTAAACACAAAAGTTAAAAGTGCCAAATCTAAAAGCACATTTGAACACAAAACTTAAAAGTACCGAATCCAAAAGCACACTTAACACAATTTTGTCCTAAACTTCTTCTTCTCCTTCCATGTATAAGTTGTCTTCCTCAAAGAACTCAAATTGACCAGCTAAGCACAATAGAAGAACAAAAACTTATCAATCTTTTCAAAGTCATGTAGCCAATTCCATGCAAATATCAAGGCTTGCACATTTGAAGGAAGAAGCGAAATCCTAAATTTTTTTAACACACGGCTTCATTTAAAATCATTTTATGATGAGTTAATTACTCAAATATCACAGAAAAGTTGTTAAATGACTAACATAGCTAACATTTTTTAGAAATTACTTTAATATCTAAACGATTAAGAAAATATCCACAAACAGAAATTTAAAACAGTAATTAACGATTATGCCATTTTGATTTATTTTAAATCAAGATTAAGATAAATAAAAAAATAGTTATTGATCTTTTTTAAACTGAAAACGTTTCAGTTTCCATTCTTTCATTCCAAATTAGAAAAAAACTGTTTTCATCCTCTCTAACCGGCGAAAATCGAAATCCTAACATCAGTCGTCTGCTCGCTCGTCTCTTACTGCCGTGTCGCGTCTCTTCTTCTCTGCCAATCCTCTGTTAATTTCGTCGCATTTCGTTGCATTCGCTCGTCCCAGAGAAGACTGTTCATTATCCTCATTCGAAAACTGAATTTTGGCAAAGGGAAATTTCTGAACAAGTTCTGAATTTCGACAAAAGTTTATGTTTAAGTTACTCTTACTCTGAAGTTACTATGTTAAGATTTTATAGCGATTCTTAAAAAAAACCATTGACGCACTTTTTTATACGTTTGAAGGATTTTTGGGGTTTGTTTGATCGGTTGAAGATAACTACGGTATGTAAGCGATATTATGAACTTGTACATTCTATTTTCCGGCCATATTACGGTCATATTCCGGCAAATGTAATTATTTGGAAATTTGGCACGGATGTTTGATTTGAGTGTAACTGATGGCTGATTTACTATAATAATGGCAGATTTATGTTTCATATGATGGCTGATTTAGTGGATTAATATGTTTATGTTATGGCTGATTTAGAGCAATGTGTTGATATAAGTGGCCGATTTAGGGAATGACTATGCTGACTTAGGATTTATTGATGGTTGTTAATGATAACCGATTATGGCTGATTTATTGGTTTATGAGAGCTAATTTATGGATATTTGATTACTGATTTAGGAGTCTTTTGCTGGATGATTTATGTTTTTTGCTGGCTGATTTATGTCTTTATAAACAGATGGATTCTTCTAATAGAGCAAAGAAATTCCCGCGTAGACATTACGAAGAAGGAAAATCTCCATTGCAGAATAAAAACATGAATCACAACTGTCAGCTGGGCAATTTTGCATGCGTTAGAGAAGCAATAGGTAGAGATGACTGGGAAGAAATTAAGAAATAGTCTCTTGGATTCATTCCTAAGCTAGTTGATAGCGATTATGTGTGGTCTGCCAAGACTATACATTTTCTACTCACCCGTCAGTTGGCAATACAAAATGAGTATGAAATTTGGGTAGTGATCACTGGTCAACCAATCAGGTTTAGCTTGTATGAATTTGCTGAGATTACGGGGCTAAACACAGATGCACTACCAATCGAAAGTTGTGAAGCTGACTACACTAGTTTTTGGACAGATAGGTGTTCTGCATGAAGTTGGACCAAAGTATGATGAATTGGCTAAATGTTTTGGTAGATGTCGTGGATAGGATTTACCAGAGCGAAAGATGTAGGGGTTGTTATGTATTCTACACATGGGTATTCATGGTATACATCATAATTCTAGAATGCCTTTAGAAACTGCAAAAAGAGTCTTCAAGGATGAAGACATTGCTGATTATCCATAGGGTCAGGTGGCATTTAAAAGTCTTGTAGACAATGTTAAGATTGTTCAGTATGAAAGAAATTTGTATACCGTCAACGGCTGCGTGCACCATTGCTCTTTTGGGTGTATGAATCAATTAGAGTGTTCAGAGAGTGTTTTGGGAGAATATTACAACCAAATGAAATTACATTTCTTCGATGGGGTGGAAATCGTACGCGTGAAGATTTAGATAAGGTAGTTAAGTGATATGTTAGGAATTTGTCCCATATTAACTAGTCTTTTCATATTGTTTTCGAGTCTTTTCTAGTTCTGTTTGTGTCTTTTCAGGTATTTTGAGGCTCTAGAGTATGGATTGAAGATATTGGAAGACATTAGAGTAAAAGAAGCAATTTTGAGCCAAAAGTCGATTTTTCGCTGACCGAGCACCTGCTCGGGCCTGGCGAGCACCTGCTCGACCTAATTTTACCTAGACACGTTTTTTATTTAATTTTTAGAATAAATAGAGGCCAGCCGCCTCAGACGTTCTATCACGTTCTTTCTCAGACCTCAGTTTTTCGTTCTAGGTTATTTTGGTTCCAAGACACCACCACTTTGTTCCCTTTTCGGTTTGGATTTGTATTACTCAGCTTTGGATCTCTATTCCCCTACTGTCGATCAGACCACACTTTGTTTTGAGAAGAATTCTGAACCCTAATCTCTTCAATAATAATATGAATTCATTATATTGCTTGGTTGTGTTTGATTTTGCTATGTGTGAGTAGATCCTTAGCTAGGTTAAGGTTTTCAATGGTGATTTAGGGTTTAATGGCTGAGCACAAATAGGATTGGAATTTATATTGTCTTCGCCAATAGAGGTTCATAATGCTTAGATTAAACTGGCCACTTAATCTATGATTTTAGGTTAAACTTATTCACGAGAGTGCTCTACGTTTTCTAGATAAATCATTGGTGAGCAATTGGTGCATAGCCAACGAGAGTTGATTGCTGCGATTGATTGTGAACATATTGAACCCGCTTGTTAATGCTTATCGTATTCGCTAGGTCCAGACGAGAGTTTCGGTATCTAGGTTGTTAGATAAAGGTGTCGATACATCACGAGAGTGGGGCGGCATTTATTTATGTTTGAGTTCTAGACCGGTAGTTAGTTAGCCCTGAATAGTTGCTCAGCCTTGTTTCCGAATCACCGGCGAAACGCCTTAACCTAGTGCTTTTTATTAATTGTTTTACACCGATTTATTTAGTTATTTGCTGTTCCGAAAATTACACAAAACCCATATTGTCTTAGCTTTAATTTAAAATCTATAATTTCATAGTGTAACCTTGGTCTCTGTGGATTCGATACCCCATATACTACTGCGTGTGTCTGTGCACTTGCAGAAAATATTTAGGGTTAAAACTCGACACATCAATAAGGTTATTCGTTAGGAGATTTCATAACATGGTGAGGTAATGTTTTGAACCAATTATTAATGACTTATTTAATTTAAATTTTCATATGTTGCGATTGATTTATTATAATGACATGGAGAAAAACATCAGCGAAATGGCCATGTGAAGCTGGTTGAGAAACTGTACACAAGATTTGATGACATGGAGAAAAACATTAGCGGAATGGTTGGAGGCATAAAAAGTAATCTTGAAGCCAAACTTGATGAAAACTATGGCCATAGGATAACTTTCGTTGAAGATAAAGTTGGACTGTTGGAGAATCAAATCAATTGGATGAAAGAGCGCTTAGAAGCTGGTGAAATGGAAAATTCCATAGTTAAAGATGGCAACTCGAAGGTTTTCCAAGAGCAAGAGTTCACTAGCCCGGTATGTGAAATGCCCTAAACTGGCTGATTTATATAAACGCCAGACCATATGTGGCCGACTTATTATTTACATAAATATTTTTTTCTTTACGTTATACAGCTGCGCCACCATCAGAATGATAAAAGTGCTGACAAAGTTGACTCCTATGAGATTCAAAGAACTAACAGAACTGTGAGATAAACTATTATGCTTGTTTCTTACTTTTACTATGGTCGTTTCATCTTCTCCTTCGTTTTATCCTTCTGAATAACTTCGCTACCCTCTTTCTCTGTAACCTCTACTCAAAGACGTAGCAGTTCGCTCTTTCTTAAGCTTAGAAAACCTTGCAATTGAGGAGAATTACATATATAAACCTGTGGAGTATCCCACACTATTTTTTTAAAGTCTTGCTCGAGAACATATAGCTCAGCTGAATCTTACAGCTTTGCTCATCTAACCGATAATCCTTATCTACCATATTTAGAAGATTGACGAAGTTTGTCTGTTCAGTGATGTGTAGAACTCTACACTCTCTCTTGTCGGTGCTAAAAATATATCTATTTTTCAACATCCATTTTTCGCAAAAAATAATAACAGAGTCCATTGTTATACCACTCGAAAGTTTAGATAAGATAGAAGATGAAGGATGAAGAAGAGAGATGAATGGTGAAGAAGAGAGATGAACAACTATGAAGAAGAACACTGTTAAAGACGGTGGCTAAACCTAATTAGAATAGGCTAAACCTAATTTCGGAGCTGATGCAATTGCTGACATGGAAAATATGCCACCAAAAGAACAAATAAATCGGCCACTAAAAATCAGCCAGTATAAAACAATAAGTATGTCGTCACTGAAAGATTATTTAAGTAATTATAATAATTTTTAAAAGTCAGTCATTAAAACATATAAATCAGATAAAAAGAGAATTAAGTCGGTTGCAACATCGAGTAAATCTGTCATCAAAAGCATTCTATTAGAGTAATTAATGTTTCGTTACTTAGTCAGCCATAATTAACCTAACTTTTAAGTTAATCGGTCTTTTCATGGCAGATTTACAGTAAAATAGCCACAATTAGTCCGTATAAGTGAGTCGCTTAAAAATAAATCAGCCACATAAGTCAACTGGATTATCGATAAATCAGTCACCAAAATTTAATTCAGCCATGTAATAGCAATAATTCAACCAAGAATTTCATAACTCAGTTGACAGAATATAACTCAGCCGTGTCGTGTATAGAAATCAACGGATATCTCATAAATCAGTCAACTGGACAATAAGTCAGCTATGTCGTGTATATATAAATCAGCCGATATCCTATAAATCAGCTAAAATTTACTTAGTGTGCCGTGACTTCAGGCAGATTAAGACATAAATCAGTCGACATGCTTATAAGTCTGCCGTTCACTTAAATCGGTCACTCTTCTAATAAGTTTGTCGTCAATCAGGCAAAAAATAATTTCGGCAGACTTTCATAATACACGTAGGCAGTTCTTATGCCACATAGACTTTTTCACTGATGTGGAAATAAACAGTAATAACATTTTTATGATAACGTTTTTGTTATCAAATGTTTAGAACAGTTTAGGTATCGAAAACATTAAAGTAATAAAAAAGATTTGACGCATTGTAGTCATTTCACCTAACTTTTGGTATGTTTAAGTAAACTTTCCTTTTTATGATCAACCTAATCTCAATATATATTTACCTGAGTCAGAAGCCGTGACAGGGTATTGAAGTTTTTTTTTTTTTGCCAATAACATATCAAAACTAAGATTTTCCTTACAATAATTTATGTGTGATTGGCATAGATTTCTATGTTAGTTGTCATTTTATGTATTTATGCTAAACATTAAAGACTAAAATTAACTAAATGTCTTTTTCCCAAAATAACGAACTTCTTCATTCTTCAAATATAATTCAAAATAAAAGAACTGAGTTAAAAGGTAAAACATTTAATTATTACAACAATTACCAAGAAATAAAAAGACAATGTCGCAGAGAAGTTGGCAAAGATGAATGTAGCATCAAATATTTACATTTATTCTCCTAGAATGTTACAGAGGTTTCTTTTCAATGATTATGTAAACAACTCTTAAAAGTTTTAATGAAAGACGTTAAAAAAAAAGAAGACAATGTTATCTAGAGATTTTATCCTAAAATAATACCGCAAATGCGTTAAGAATTGTTCTAGAACTTGAATTTGTTGTAAGGTACAGAGGGACAACAGAAGAAGACTCGCCATTTGCTGTAAGCTACGGCAAGACAGAAAAAGAAGAAGAAGAAGACGTTGACTCGCCATTTGTTTATTTTCTGGCAAATCCATGAACCTTAAAAGTCTTGGACTGACAGCTACACCTGCGTAACCAGGTAGTACAGACTGTTAATGACCGCACGGTCCGCACATGCTTAAAATCACAAAGAGTCGTGATTTCATTGAGTTTTTTTTTCATATCCCATTTGTCCTCATCCTGAATGATGTTTTCCTTGATCTTTCATTAGTTGTGAATGATAGCTTCAACTTCCACCTCGGCATTATTAATTATCTTTTCTATTTGTTATGTATGTCTTTGTTTGGTTTGTTGGAACTGATAGAATAGCAACAGGGATGAGGATTGTTTATGTAGTCACGAAAGGGTGGTGTTTCTCATGAGGTATCTTATTACTTTACTAATTCATTAAACTATAATTTAAAGGCATTCAGGTTTTCTATATTTCTAATTAATAATCCAGCCTACTATTGATAAATCACTGGAGACTGGACTCTCATTTTCTCTACTTTCAAAATATATTTTTAATTTACAATAGAGTAATATATCACCAAATGTAAATGTAAATCCGTGGATATATGAAACTTTGCAAAAAAAATTTTTTATATGTTGTAAGATTATTTGAGAAAGAATGTTTCGGAACAATACTTGAGTTCATTACTAAAGGTGAACTTTTTTATTCACCTCTACTAAATTTAACCAATGAAATTATGCCAAGTGTAATAATACATTTAAATATAAACAATAAATTAAAATTAAAATTGAACAAATTCAGCAAATTAAAAAATATGTTAATGTCGTTAATAAACAAAAATTTAAACCAATTCGCATCTCATTATCATCTTCGTTGAAGATTTGTGATCAAACAACACAAAAAATCAACACAATTGGTCAAAATTCGAGATAGAAAAACACAAATTTTTAAAAATTAAACTAGAAAACATGTTCATGTAGGTGTTTCAGTGTCCATAGTTTGCTATATGAGAATTTGCTATTATAGAGCATATGTGTGTAGTTGAGCAGGGTTGATATGAGTCGTGGTTAAAATAATTAGCTTTAACTGGGTATAATCGACATGTCTATTTCATCCACAAGAGGCACAATTTGTCACCTTTTCTACAACTAACATTTTTAAGTCTATACCAGAATGGCACGTAATAAAGATCAATTCACCTCTTCAAATATGATTGATGGAGCTTATAACTCGGGCACAAATCAAGATTCTGCACAAGATGTACGCCAATGATGTGATTTGAAACCCTAATTTAAATTTAAATTACCTTTTTAATTTGTTTAATTAGAATTTTGATTTGGTTCGGTTTAAATGTATTATTACACTTGGCATAATTTCATTGGTTATAGTTAGTGTAAGTGAATAAAAGGGTTCACCCCTAAGACTAAAGTAAAGTATTGTTCAATGTTTCGTGCATTGCATGAAATAGGGAAATTTGGCTTAAAATGACATCTAGCTTCGATTTTATCCATTTATATTTTTTTTTTGTAATTTTGTTTTTCCAAAACTGCCCATAGCAATAGAAAATCATAATATTTCAAAAAATAAACTAGAAAACATGTTCATAAACCTTCAAAAAGAAGATTTAAGTAAAAAAAATTTTGATTCTAGGCAGTTTTAAGTAGGTTTTTAGGTTGATGAGGTATGTTCTGAAAATTTTAGAATACGTATTCTGAGAGCTAGAATACGTATTCTAGCACTTGTACATATTCTAAAAATATTAGATTATCTATTCTAACATTTTTTCATGTTTTAGGAAATATAGAATAGAGATTTCAGAATATATAATATAAAACCTTTAGACTTTATCTTCTACGAAATTTAGAATACACATTAGCACTTGTATATGTTCTAAAACATTTATTGAGTCTGCTCGTGTTACTAACACTGTGTTTTCTCTTGTGTTTATTTCTTGAGTCATTTTATTGAGTCAAAAATTGTTGGAAACTATGATATTTTTCTTGGTTTGTTGTATTGATTTTTTTCATTTAAGTGACCATTGTTGCAGAATCAGTTCAGATTCGACTAACGAAAATACCAAAGGCAGACTAGGTGACTCGAGACACTCATATTTCCAGCAGAAACCCGCTAAAGCCTAAATTAATTTCTGGTTTTTCCTTTTACCTCATCAATGCGATTGATGTTCAAAGGGTTTGACTCTTCATTCATACTTGATAAATTGTACTCCTCTCCCTTATTCTAAAAATTTTCAATAAGTAAATAAAGATGATATGACTTTCTTTTGAGTAAAAGGGTAGTAAAATTTCCCATGACCCCAATATTTTACTCAAAATCGAGATGATCACGCAAGGGTTGGAAGCGAGGCTAGGGAAATTTCTCTTGAAGCCATTATTCGCCTACACCTTTGAATTATAAAATAAAAAAGAAAAAAAGAAAAAAAAAGAATAAGAAAATAATAAGTCTGGAGAAGAGAAACAATACCAAGTAGTGTATCGTTGATTTATCACGCTATTGTACGAGAATGAGCCTAGAAGGTTCTTGGCATTGAAATCGGAGATGAGATTCAACAATGAAAGGCTTATGGGCTATGCTACAAAATTGTGGGGGGTTGAATCGAGAAAGCTGAGAATGTCGACGGTGAAGTAAACGGTGGTTCGATGCTGGTTGGTTCTGTAATATGTGGATTACATAATGAATGGTCAATGCGATATTCTGAACGAAGGTGAGTTTCCGTGTTTTCAAACCGTTCTTCTAGATTTTTTCTTTTGTTTGTTTCTTACTTGAGAACAAGCAAGGATTCAAGTATGGGGGAATTGATGTGTCATGATTTTAAGGGTTTTACACCTTTGATTTTTTATGTTTTATAGACTTTATTGAGTTTAGGAATAGATTTTGTGTCTTTTTAGTATTTTTACAGGTTTACAAGTTATTGGAAGCTAAATGGACCAATTGGAGCAGCTTTGGACGTCTACACACTTCAAGTATCAGTTGGAGATGCATTTGGATCAACCGATTTGAAGGAAGATCGAGCAGAATGACGAATTAATGAAGTTGTGCGTTTTGAAGTAGAGATCGACTGATCCACGAAGGATCGATTGATACTTGACGCGAAGATTTTCCATATCTTTATTTTCTCCGACTTTAAACCTAGGGGATTACTATAAATATTGTATGCTCGTGTCTGAGCCATCAGGGAGACTTTTCGTGAGATTTTTTGTCACTTTTATTCATAGCTTTTGGGGGAGATTAGATCTACTTTTCAAGTTGATTTTTGAACCCTATTACTTTGTATTTTGCAAAAAAAAATTCAGTTATCAATAGAATCATTCATCATGTTCTCTATCTTGTTTGAGCAGTTCTATTGTTGGGAGTATGTATCCATTCAAAGGGATTTCAATGATTGATTAGGATATTGTTATAGATTAGGGGTTCTGAATTAGTTCTCTATTTCTATGATTTTAATGTTATTGTTAGGTTGACGAATCTAGGAATTGATTTGTAGGTTTCTCTAATACATCTAATGTTGGTTAGGTTATCGGCTCTATAGTTTATAGGCTTAGTAATTTTTAGCCAATGAAAGTTGAGGTTGGATTACTAGGTGAACTTTTCGAACTTGGTAAAATTGCTAGTATAGGGTCCTAACAGATTTATGTCTAAGATAGTTGTCGCATGCGAAAGTGTGGTTAAGTTGTTAATAGTGCTTCGAGTTCTAGAACTGTATATCATTAAACCTTAGTCCGGTTAGATATCCAATTGATCATTGAATCCCCATGATTCATGAAGCCCAACTCTTTGTTTTTATTGAATTTAAATCAATTTATTTACTGCTTTTAATCGGTTTTATCGTGACAACAAACACCCCCCCACCATATTTTATTCTAGCTCTATTTAATAACGCTCGTGTAACGCTCGTGTTCCAGAAATTAATTAATTTAATTAATTTGGAAATTCTTTCGAGTTTATGAACCTTAGACAAGTCTCGAAAAATTAATTATGGGGTTGAAATAATTAATTTATATTTGTTCCGGGGGTGTCATAAGTCGTTTCGAAAGTTGAGGGGTTTTTCTCAAGTAAGTGGCAAAATCAATTTTTGCTTCTTCTTCTTCTTCTCCACCTTGAGCTCGCCATTTTTGTGGTTGAGAGAGAGATTGTGAGCTTGAGTGAGAGCTTGGAGAAGAAAGAAGAAGAGAGAAAAAGGTTTGAGAGCTTGTGAGAAGTTTGGATCTTGTGAGTGTGAAGCTTGTGGAGCTTGGAAAAGAGAGTGGTTAGAGCCTAGGGTTTGGTGTGAGCTTGGAGGAGAAAGGAGAGGTATTTCTTGAGCTTGGGGAGTCCATCTAAGCATATATCCATCCATTCTAAGGTGAGTTTGTGACCAAAGGTTAATATTAAGCCTTGTGTGGGAGCTTGTGGGGTTGTGATAGGCATTGTAGTGTTGCTAGGATGCTGGGAAGCCTCTTGGTTATGTGGGGAGCTTTAGCTAGAGTTTGCTAAGCTTGTGGTGGTTAGGGAACCATAAATTTGTGCTTGTTGTGCCTTGTTAAGCTTTGATTGTGAGTTCTTATGCTTGATTTGGTGTTGTGATTTTCATGGGTCCTTGGTGGATTCCATGGGTCATTGTGGAGCTTTAGTAGGTGTTTGCTAAGCTTGTGGTTGTTAGAGAAGCATGGTTTGTTGCTTGTTGTGCCTTGTTAAGCTTTGATTGTGAGTTCTTATGCTTGATTTAGTGTTATGATTTTCATGGGTTCTTAGTGGATTCCATGGGTCATTGTGGAGCTTTAATAGGTGTTCGCTAAGCTCGTGGTTGTTAGAGAAGCATGGTTTGTTGTTTGTTGTGCCATGTTAAGCCTTGAATTGTGTTCTTGTGCTTGATTTGTGAAGTGTGTGTGTTGTGGTTTCTTGGTGATTCCATGACTTGTGGGAGTGTTTCCCTTGTTGTTTGATGTGTGCTTATGAAGCAGACTTGAATAAACTTGTGCGTTTGTGAAGCAGACTTGAGTAGACTTGTGTGTTTGTGAAGCAGACTTGAGCAGACTTGAGTTTTGTGAAGCAGACTTGAGTTTTGTGAAGCAGACTTGTGTGTTTATGAAGCAGACTTGAGCAGACTTGAGTTTTGTGAAGCAGACTTGAGTAGACTTGTGTGTTTGTGAAGCCGACTTGAGCAAACTTGAGTTTTGTGAAGCAGACTTGTGTGTTTGTGAAGCAAACTTGAGCAGACTTGAGTTTTGTTAAGCAAACTTGTGTTTTTAGCATTTTTTGAGGTTTGGAATTGCTAGGTGGTTAGTCATGGCTGTGTTTCATTAGCTTTTCATGAGTTTTGCATTGTTAGCTGATTGGTTGAAGTAATATGTGATGTTATTATTTTATGTTGTTCTGGTTGTTTGATTACGTGGTGCTTTCATATAACCTGCTGTTGGGAGGATCAATCTCACTCAGCGTTTAGTTCACCAAATGTTGATTCATCACTTTTGTCGATGTAGGTAAAGATAAGGCGTGATCGTGGAATCGAAGCGGTGAGGAGAGGATGATTAGGATTTGGTAGTTTTGCGGTTTTTGTAGCTTTCGTAGGATTACTAGAACCGGTATAACTATTTACCTTCGTGGTCGGGTGTGTAAATTGAATGCTATCGTTGTTTTGGTAATTGCTCGGAGAATATTAAATGTATGGGCATTCAGTATTGAGTAATTACTTGTGTAAAAAAAATGTGGTCATAACAATAAGTCTAAAGTACACTATACTCTCTGTGGATTCAATCCCATAATTGACTACTGTGCATTTAACCGTGCACTTGCGGATTAGTTATTCGGGTTAAAACTCGAGACATCATAAGGCATTGAGCAGAGAGGAGAAGAACAAGAAAGGTGGGAAGATGTATGTTCAGGACAAGGTTGAGGAATTTAGTGATGAGATTTTCAAGCTTAAAGACAATGGAGCTCATATTTACTTATGTGGGCTTGAAGGAATTATGCATGGTATTCAAGATACGCTTAAGAGAGTTGCAGAAGAGAGATGTAGAGTTGGGACTTGAAGCTTTCTCAGTTTACGAAGAACAAGCAGTGGCACAGTTGAAGTCTATTAAGACTAATTAGTTCCCTTTCTTTTTATTTTGTATGTTATTTTGCTATTTTTGAATTGGTTTAAGAATCGTAATAATTGAATTGATGTTGTTCAAACATGATAAATCTTGATATATGTTGTTGGTTTGAGAAGAAAATTCTTTGGAATATTCGTAGAGAACCAACAATGCCATGAAACATGAAGAAAACGACCCACGTAAGGGTCTTTGTTCTTCGAGTTACAATTCATTGAACAATGGATACAATATTTAATTGGCAACATTTAACAATA
The DNA here is from genome assembly GCA_028015245.1 of Cardamine occulta. Taxonomy (NCBI): domain Eukaryota; kingdom Viridiplantae; phylum Streptophyta; class Magnoliopsida; order Brassicales; family Brassicaceae; genus Cardamine; species Cardamine occulta. The sequence goes on from CM051374.1 coordinate 13,550,480, forward strand.
ATAAAAAAACATAGTTGCTGTTCAAGTTTGGATCTACTTTGTGGTTTAACCTTCGTCGGAGAAAATATCTTCATCTTCTCTTTATCCATCCACCGAAACATCTACAAATTAAGAAACATCAAGTTCACTCTGTTCTATTCTATAGTCTTATGAAATCATCACTTTTAACTCTTCAAAAGATGTAGTGGATTGAAAAGTAAGTAATCTCCCCACTCTTTGTTATTATACAATCGCCAGACACCACACCTAACATAGAGATTCAACATACTCATGACAAAAAAAACCAAAAACACTTGTATATGAAAAGAAAGAAGTCAATGGAAGAAGAAAAATAGGAAGGGGGAGACATTAATGGAAAAAAATAAGAAGAAAAAAGAAGAACAAATCGTAAAACATAATCTAACAAATAAATAACATAACTTTTAAATTTTAACATTTTAAATTATTTTCTTTAATATTTCCGGAATTACCATAATTTATGATCCACTTCCCTTATTATTAGATTCAGTTATTATTTTTAGAATTTCTAAATATTTCAGAATACATATTCTAATTGTTGGAATCACGTTCTAAATTTTATAGAACATGACTAAATGCTAGAATACGTATTCTAAATTTTCCAGATCGTCCAATTCTAAAATTCCTAGAACATATTTTGATTCTAAAATTTCTAGAACATGAGTAAATGTTAGAATACGTAATCTTATTTTCCCAGAACAAGAGAAAATGCTATAATCCGTATTCTGCTGCTAGAATTCATATTTTAAATTATTTAAAACAACTTTGATCAACCTAAAAGCCTAATTAATTTTTTTTTTAAACTTTGTTCTTCAAATCTTCTTATTTTATGTGTATCTACATGTTTATGTGCTTTGTTTTTGAAAACAATGTATAAATCTAGTAGTAAGGATAGTTTAAAAAACAAGACAATTTTTTTAAAAAAGATTAGATGGACAAACTTTTTGCTAGAAGTTCTTTATTTCCAATTTTTCCTAAAAATTATCCTATTTTCAACGATTCAATGCCTTCTTCTTCTTATTATTCCAAAAATACCCCTTAAAAAAATTATTTCCAAACATGGAACCCCTTATTGTTTCAAAATCCTTCTCAATAGACCCTCGTTTGGAAATAAATTTTTAAAAAGATCCAAAATACTTCAAATTATATATCTTTTATTGATTTATTTTGGGATAGATAATTTAGGTTTTTAATATGTATATTATTTGTATTAAAAAAGGTAAAACTCTATTTGAGATAAAGATTTTGAAATTTTTTAATTTTCATAATTAAGGGTATAATGGAGTTTCTATAATTCAAAAATATATTTCGTCAAAGTTGTAAAAAGAAGTATAGATGGTCAAATTTGATAAAAAAATCATATTTTAACAAATTCCCCCATTAAATATTTAAAATGAGGAAAATATTTGGAAATGATATACATAATACATACTTCTCACAAAACTTTTAAAACTCTCGAAGTTTGTTTGGGAAAGATGTAACATGAATCTCGTAAAGCGCACATAAGTTTTTGAATTAATTTACAAAAATTATATATACTTAAAAGAAAGTCTATAAATATTATTTTTTGTTAATAAAATTTATTTAAAATTATATTACATGTAGTAAATAAAAATATGATATATATATATAAATAAATGAATTTTATTGATAAGACTTTGCTTTACTCGTAATATATATACTTAAAATAAATTCTATAAATATTCTTTTTTGTTAATAAAAGTTATTAAAAATAGATTACATGTAGTAGATAAAAATATTAATATATATATATATATATAAATGAATTTTTATTTGGTAAAACAAATTATAGATATATTGAATATGGTGTCAATCTATTCTAAAGATGGCCAGAATAATTAGTTGTTTACTTGTTTGCAATAAAGTGAGAGCCGTTTTTTTTTCTACATTAATATGATTTTCTCTATTTTTTACTTATACATGAAAATGACTAATGGGTGGATATAAGAATCTAGTAATGCATACACTTATCTAAGATATGATTTGTAAACCCATTTATATATTATACCTTTTATGACTCTTGCATTTTCAGAAAATAAAATTTGCCAGCTAATTTTTCTTTTTTCATTAATTTTTCTTTTTTTCATTAATTTTTCTTTGAGAGATGCAAGTATAATAGTATTCTTGAAACATAGATCATATTACTTCTCAAACTGTTCAGGATGGCACGAAAGTTTGATGAGTTTTCTGCAGTTCCTGTTGAAAAGAGGTAAGGAATTTAAATCTCTTGAAGAACATGAGACACCAATCATGTTATGTATATGTGATAAATTGGAGGAAACCTCATAACTATAATAGTTTATCTCATTTTTATTCATTAGCCAATAGGCTTATTTATACAAAGATCATAAGTTGTCTAACAAGTTCTTTGCATATTATAATAGAAAATGTACATATATATCATTAAGGAGATATACACAAATATCTATTTTCCTAATAATATTTAGAGTATATTCTACGCGATCTCGTACTCCCAAGATCTCCTAACACCCTTCCGCAAGTTCATACGTGGTAACACGTATCAGATTGAAACGGCTATATACTCGGCCGTCGGAGAAGAACCACATAAAAAAGCTATAAAGCCAATATAGAAATGTCACAAGGCTAAAAGCTTGAGGATAAAGGAGAACTACCTTCAAAAAAGGAGAATCGATAAGCAGATGAAAAACCACACTTGGGGAAGATTTCAACTATTTACCATACATGAAAAACCACATTAAGATATGTATTCATATTGCCTTCGAGAAAATGAAAATTAAATTGTCTAAGATGAGATTCACATTTCTCTTAAGTCAGCTTGAAAATAGGTCAAATGATATATCATGTTATTGTTTTGTTCATTTTCTGGCGAATCCATGAACCTTGTGATGAGGACATCCGAACCAAGGTAAACCTTGGCGAGGAGACGATGCAAACGGATGAAAATTTCATAGCCAATGACAAGGAAGAGATGATTGATGATGCTTCAATTGTCTATGAGAAAGCTTATGGAACTACTACCACTTCAGAGAGGGACTGTACTGTGCGTACGGCAGGCTTAGATCCTGATCCTATTGGCGACAGCGGGACCTTTCTTGTTGTTGGGACAGTTGCTCCCGAGGAATCTCCGTCAACATGTACCACAAGTCAAACCACTCAAGAACAGGAGTTCTGCTTGAATATTCACTCAGAAACCACCTATTTAAAAGACTTTGATCGAGCCAAATTGCCAAAAGAACCAGTCAATCGGAAGGAATCCAATTTGAAGCAATTTAGTCGGTTTACTTTAAGTGAACCAGCAAATCCAGATAGAAGCAGCTCCAGCCACGCCTTGATATTTTCCAACACTCATTTGGAGACTAAATGCTGTTTTAGGATGCCCAAGACTGCAAGCAAGTCAGTCCCATGAATTTGTCCAAGAAGACCACACTTACCTTACACGGACTTACCATATGTGGACCAAGGAGCATTCAAACCACAACGGCTCTTTTCTGATCCTCTTAGGCACGAATCAAGGCACATTCAAGACCTCCAAACCGTGCCAAGCCACTCCAGCTTCGGCCCCAAGCTGTCAAGACACAAGCCATCTCACAACTTACCTTATTTGGCCCGATTGCTTCATAAATTCACCAACGGCCATATACATTTAATTTGTACAATTTCTTTCTGTTTTCTAGTCCTTAGAATGTTGTAAGAGAGCTCTATAAAAGCTCAGCTCGACCCCCTTTGTAAAACGCCCTTAATCGAATTTTCAAAGTTAATAAGAAAACTGTTTTTCTTCTCTTCCACAAAGTTGTGAATTCTTTGTGTTTATTTTCATTAGTTCTTATTTGAGTGATTCATTTAAGTTCTTTTGAGTCTGCAACTTCAGTTATTGAGTGATTCATTAGCTTGTGTTGTTCATCGATTGAGTGAGTCAATCATTTCACCCCATCTCGACTTCTATTTCATCTTCCGTTTCGCAGAGGCTTAGAATCCTTTGATTATCAAGTGGTCTAAGCTCGGTTTTTATTCCGTGCCTGCATAATCTGGTATCAGAGCTTCAAAAACTCCTACCCATCAGGTTGTATTCATCCAACCTCTATCCCTTTTAATTTTCTGTTTTGTTGTTTCAATTTTCGTTAAAAATCGAAAACATATAAAAATCGTTTTTCTTTCTTTTGTTCTTGCTAGTTTGCTTCAGTATCTTTCATAAAAACCAAAAGAAAAATTTATTTGCTTCAGTTTGTTATTTGTTCCGATTTCATAAATAAAAACCCCATAAAAAGTTTCTGATTTCACAGTTTAAGTTTTTCGTCAATTTTGTTGTGTCAATTTTATAAAATCCATAAAAACTCAAAAAAATTATTTCGTCTTTTGTTCTGCTTTTCTTAGAGTCTTGAAAACCCAAAAAATCTATCCCAGAATTTAGAAGTCCTTTTGGTAATTGTTTGAGAATTAAATCTCGACATATCAAAAACCGCTTCTGGATTTTGATCTGTTTTGTTTGAGTCGTATAAAATCATAAAATTTCCAAAAAAAAAAAATATTTTATTTTTGATATCGTTAATTAAACTCTTAAGAAGATTTATCAAGTGGAATTTCAAATTTTGGAGTCTATTTGATATTTCTTCGAAATTGTTTTCCAAACTGTGTCCAATTGGCTTAAATTGTCTAAATCGGATCTTTTAGTTGCTAGAGCTTTGATATTGTGTTGAATCTTTTGCAGGAACCATCCGCCATGGACTATGAATCTGATGTAGAGGATGAAAGAAGTGAGTTTAACACCTCAGAGATCGATTGGGGTGAAGAACTGGACCCCTCATGGAGTGGAGACGAAGGATACGACCCCAACTCGTGGGAAGGAGGTGCTGATTCTGAGTTCGTTACTGGAGAAGGCTATGAACGTAATGAAGAACACTGGGATGATGAGACAGATTCAGAAAATGCGTCCTATGAAGAAGAAGACCTTGGAGTCACTAGCTCTCAAATCTGTTTAGAAGAAGAAGCTGATTATGAAGCACCGCCGTGGCCTGGAGTTACAAACATTAGCCACGAGGGTGAGTCAGATGATGAGTCAGAACCGTACTCATATCAGGACAATCACCAACAATGGTACCAAGGAGAAGATGAATCCCAGAGCAAAGATGCTGATTCACATACCAACTTTGAAGAAGAATCAAGTCCTGCTGAAGATGAATCATGCCATGATGAAGGAGAAAACTATGAAGATACTGGTTCAGAATGTGAAGAAGATGAAAAACCATGGTGTGAGATACCATATTCATATCATGAGGAAGAACACCAAAAAGAAATTCACTCTCAATGCTCCCAAGAAACTGCTGAAGAGAAAGAAGTCGAAAGTGAGGCTGGAAGAGATGATGAAGTAGATGAACCACACTACATTAAATTTCTGGAAGCGGGCAAGGAACATCAGCTTACCTACAATGGGAACAAGACATGGAGCATTGGTTCCTATGCAATCAAATCCCCGAGGATGAGAAGGCAAATATTGCGGAGGAAACTCTAACTGAGGATGCCTTTGCCTATTGGGATTTAGAGGCATATGAGAAATTAGGTTGGAGAGCATCAGACGCCACTTGGGAAGAGATGAAACAGATCATGAGAGATGGGTTTGTCAGAAGTGCTAAAAGGAAAAACCAATGCTATGCCAAGATTGAAACCTATTCCAAACCAAGAAGAATGGTTCTAGCCCCAACACCAAGGTCTAAGGTGACAACACCAAAGGACGCTAGCAGCCCTGAGCCAAGGAAAATGCCTCCACCTGCACTTAAGGATAAAACTGATTCCCATACAACAACATAAGCAAAGGAGGAGAAGCAGAAATTAATCCCAAAAGACGTGGTTTACAACCAGAATCTGAGTTCAATGCTTAAACCACACGGTGAACCAAAGCAATGTAAGTCTCCTAAGCTATCAAAATCAAAAGAGATAATCTGTTATAGATGCCATCAAGGAGGACACTTTGCGGCTAATTGCCCCACTAGACAGTTAGAAAAATCTGCATCCATAATGTCAAAACTGGATATGAGTCCTATTCAAACGAGTTTTGGCAATTCCTGTTCTAGCATAATACTCTTGTCTATGCCAAAGGTTGATAATACAAGTCATGTCGTGGAGCATGGAGCTAAAGAAGATACTAGAGACTTGGAACGTAAGAAGAAACCTCTAGAGACAACATCACAACTTCTAGTAAGTGACATTTACGAGTTGATTAATTATTTTCAAACTCTCATATTTACTCGTAGTCTCAAGCCTGATAGTTTAAGTCCTTATGTCCCGAGTGAGATCACCTACTTACTGATTTTAGAAAAATGTGATAACAATTCTGTTGCTCTACAGAGATTTATGAAACAAAACATTTGTTTAATTACACAATTAAAACATGAGCAAAGATTTTATCAAACTGAGACTTTCCTACCTTCTTATAATTACTCCATGACTGTATTAATGCATTTTATTTTTGCCAAAAGAGTTAGGATGATTGCAGGAACCAAGGAGGAGCCACCAGATGCTAAACCACCTATTGGACGAGCTCAACACCATGAAGGAGTCCCATTTTGTCCAGCCAAGGCGAAACCACCAGATTCTAAACAACCTATTGGACGAGCTCAAAACCATGAAGAAGTCCAATTTTTCCAGCTCAAAGATGAACCACCAGATGCACCACACATCTACAAACCATCACCATACCGGGGTAAGACTCTAGAATCCCAAAGACGAATGAAAGCTAACTTGCTTTCTCTTGGTGCAGATTGTATAATTTCGAAATGGAAATCTTTTCAAGGGGGAGGGTATGATGAGGACATCCGAACCAAGGTAAACCTTGGCGAGGAGACGATGCACACGGATGAAAATTTCATAGCCAATGACAAGGAAGAGATGATTGATGATGCTTCAATTGTCTATGAGAAAGCTTATGGAACTACTACCACTTCAGAGAGGGACTGTATTGTGCGTACGGCAGGCTTAGATCCTGATCCTATTGGCGACAGCGGGACCTTTCTTGTTGTTGGGACAGTTGCTCCCGAGGAATCTCCGTCAACATGTACCATAAGTCAAACCACTCAAGAACAGGAGTTCTGCTTGAATATTCACTCAGAAACCACCTATTTAAAACACTTTGATCGAGCCAAATTGCCAAAAGAACCAGCCAATCGGAAGGAGTCCAATTTGAAGCAATTTAGTCGGTTTACTTTAAGTGAACCAACAAATCCAGATAGAAGCAGCTCCAGCCACGCCTTGATGTTTTCCAACACTCATTTGGAGACTACATGCTGTTTTAGGATGCCCTAGACTGCAAGCAAGCCAGTCCCACGAATTTGTCCAAGAAGATCACACTTACCTTACACGGACTTACCATATGTGGACCAAGGAGCATTCAAACCACAACGGCTCTTTTCTGATCCTATTAGGCACGAATCGAGGCACATTTAAGACCTCCAAACCGTGCCAAGACACTCCAGCTTCGGTCCCAAGCTGTCAAGACTCAAGCCATCTCACAACTTACCTTATTTGGCCCGATTGCTTCATAAATTCACCAACGGCCATATACATTTAATTTGCATGATTTCCTTCTGTTTTCTAGTCCTTAGAATGTTGTAAGAGAGCTCTATAAAAGCTCAGCTCGACCCCCTTTGTAAAACGCCCTTAATCGAATTTTCAAAGTTAATAAGAAAACTGTTTTTCTTCGCTTCCACAAAGTTGTGAATTCTTTGTGTTTATTTTCATTAGTTCTTATTTGAGTGATTCATTTAAGTTCTTTTGAGTCTGCAACTTAAGTTATTGAGTGATTCATTAGTTTGTGTTGTTCATCGATTGAGTGAGTCAATCATTTCACCCCATCTCGACTTCTATTTCATCTTCCGCTTCGCATAGGCTTAGAATCCTTTGATTATCAAGTGGTCTAAACTCGGTGTGATTCCGTGCCTGCATCACCTTGAAACCACATCTTAAAAGTCTTGGACTGACAGCCACACCTCTGTAACTAGGACTTTCAAGTTTTATTGAGATGGGATTTTCAAAAGAAAATATTGGTCGAGCAATTCTTTTGGAAACCGGTGGTGAGTCTATTTCTTCTCCTGTATTTTTGAGATATGCAATTCTTTACTTCTATCAATCAATGAAATTTTAATAATTTGCAGGAACAAATTCAGAACTGATTCTTGAAACTCTCTTCAAGTATTCAGTGAGTTTTTATTATTTTTTCAATGTTCTTCTCATGTATTCACAGTTTGCTTGACAGTTGTATATAATCTCATAGCAATGTGTTTCTGTGAAGACGACCTCTGAAGCAAGTTCTTCAAAATCTAAAGTTAAAGATCACTTTATTGGGATGAATTTTCCAGAGGAAATGGTGATAAAAGCTATTCAAGGACATGGTAATTTCTAGCTTATTTATTTTCATGATACTTCACACATTTCACATTTTTCTATTTAAATTATAATAGTATCCTTGAAACTTAGTTCATGTTTCGTCTCAAACTTTTCAGGAGAAAATGCAAATGTGGCTGAGATCGTAGATTTCATCTATGCAGGTCAGATGGAGCCACAGTTTGATGAGTTTTCTGCAGTTCCTGTTGAAAAGGAGGTAATAAATTTAAGTCTCATGAAGAACCTAAGACACTAACCTTTTCCCTAAATTATGCAGTTTTCGATTTTTTGATTTCTTTATTTGTTGGTCTGTGCAGCCAAAACTTAACAACAAAAAGAGGCGAGCATACAATGAGCCGCCAAGAAAAGGAAAAAAGCTGAACACTTCCATGGGCAATGATGATAACCTCATTCGTCTACCAAATCCGATGATTGGGTTTGGTATACCTAATGAACCTGGAGTTACGACACACCGACCAAACCTAATTCCGGATATTGCTCATGGTCCACCGTACTTTTACTACGAGAACATTGCAAAGGCACCAAAAGCTGTTTGGGACAAGATCTCCAGCCATTTGTATGATATCAAACCTGAATTCGTTGACTCCATGTACTTCTCGGCCACTGCAAGGAAGAGAGGTTATATTCATAACCTCTCAATCCATAATAGGTTTAAAATTCAGCCTCCACCACACTTGACCATCCAAGAAGTCTTTCACGTGAGCAATAAATGGTGGCCTACTTTGGATAAGAGAACAAAGTTGAGCTGTTTGGTGACTAGTACCCCCAATGCCCAGCTCGCAAAAAGAATATGTGAGTCTCTTGAGAAACATGATGGAGAGCCACCTCTAAAAGTGCAGAAAGAAGTCATCAAGGAATGCAAAAAGGGGAATATGGTTTGGGTCGGTAAAAACAGAGTTGTCACGCTCGAGCCAGATGAGATGGAAAAGCTTTTAGGATTCCCAGAAAATCATACCCCTGGAAGCGTAAGTATCACTCATCGCTACAAGTCTCTGGGCAACTCTTTTCAGGTTTAATTCTATAACTTAGACTCTCTATCAATTCAGATTTGGTTTAAAAGTCTTTGGGTCTAAAACTTATTTTTTTTTTCTTTTCTTTTTTTTTTTAGGTTGATACTGTTGCATATCACTTGTCTGTGCTTAAGCTTTTGTTTCCGAATGGAATAAAAGTTTTATCACTTTTTACGGGGATTGGCGGTGCGGAAGTAGCACTTCATCAGCTTCAAATTCCAATGAAGGTTGTTGTGTTTGTGGAGATTTCATAAGAGAACCAATACATTTTGAGTAGCTTGTGGCAGCAGACAAAACAAACAGGTGTTCTGAGAGAGTTTAAAGATGTTCAAGAGCTCGACCACCGTACGATTGAACGACTTATGGACGAATATGGAGGGTTTGATCTTGTGATAGGCGGTAGCCCATGCAATAACCTTGCAGGTCGTAATCGGGTTAGTCGTGTTGGACTTGAAGGAAAACAGTCGTCACTGCTCTTTGACTATAGCCGGATTCTGGAAACAGTTCGTCACAAAGCAGCACAGATGAGAAGGGTGACTTTGAAGTGCCATCAGCTTTCAAGTTACAACTGATTTGAAAGAACTTCTTACATGAGTGCAGATTCAAAAAATGATATCATGTTTCAAAGTAAAGTTGTATTTTTGCAGATTCCTTTTGTGCTTCAGTAAGGTATGATTATTAGAGCATCATTATTGGGAGAAACCCATTTGGGTTTCTTAAGTATTTTTTTAATATAAATATAAAGTTAAGAAACTTCTATTTTTACTAGTTTATTGGTAGAACTCCTAATGGAGTTCTTAAAAAAAAAAATTAATTAATTAATTTTTTTATAAATAGAATTTATTTTATTAATTAAACATAGGTTAATAAAAATATTACATTTTAAACATAGATTTTGAAAAATAAAAGCACTAACATTCAATTATTATCTTGATCACGTCCAAATTTTTGCCAGATATGCTCAACCAAATCAGCTTTTAATTGTTGATGCTGTTGTCTATCACGAATTCTTGTTCTAACACCCAACATATTTTGGAGGTTTGTAGGCATTTCTGTAGAAAAAGAAAGATCCACATGTGCACTTGTGTTTCTTTCTCCGTGTTGAAATTCTGAAACATCATATTGAGTGTGTCGATCTCGTTCGTCTTCTACTATCATATTATGGAGTATGATGCATGCTCTCATAATTTTTTCTATTTGTTCTTTCTCCCAAAAAAGAGCTGGATTTTTAACAATAGAAAATCGAGCTTGCAAGACTCCAAAAGCACGTTCGACGTCTTTTCGGGTAGCTTCTTGATGTTCAGCAAATAAAGATGCTTTTGGGCCTTGGGGAAGTGAAATAGATTGGATAAAAGTTGTCCATTTTGGATAAATCCCATCTGTGAGATAGTAAGCCAAATGATATTCTCTCCCGTTGACGGAGAAATTCACTTGCGGAGCTTGACCTTTTATTATATCATCAAAAACGGGTGACCGATCAAGAACATTGATATCGTTTAAGGTACCTGGAGGTCTAAAAAACGAGTGCCATATCCAAAGATCATATGAAGCTACGGCCTACAAAACGATTGTGGGTTTTCCAGAACCCCGTGAATATTGCCCTTTCCAAGCGGTGGGACAATTCTTCCACTCCCAATGCATACAATCGATGCTTCCTATCATCCCGGGAAATCCGCGTTGCTCTCCAACATCAAGCAGCCGTTGAAGATCCTCCGGTGTGGGTCTTCTTAAGTACTCATCGCCGAACAAGTTTATTATACTTTCGACAAAATTTACCAAACAAGCACGAGCAGTAGTTTCACCAAGCCGGAGATATTCGTCTACCGCATTAGCCGAGGTCCCATATGCCAAGATACGAATTGCTGCGGTACACTTTTGAAGTGCAGAGAGACCAGACCTTCCGATAGCATCTTTTTTTTGTCGAAAGTATCGAACTTCATTGGAGAGTCGATCAACAATATGGAGGAACAATGATTTGTTCATTCTAAAACGTCGGCGGAATAAATTGTCAGGATAGGTTGGAGTGTCACTGAAGTAGTCGTTCCATAAACGTATGTGACCTTCTTCGCGATGTCTTTCGATAAAAACTCTTTTTTCCGTGACTTGCTTGCCTCCTCATGATGAATGAAAAGATTATCAAACGTTTCATCGAATATTTGATCAAAATGTTGATCAAATTGTTGATCGAATTTTTCATCAAATGATCCGTCAAAGATATTATGGGAAGAAGATGCCATAATTTGTTTTATATTTTGATGAAAGAAGTGGATTTGATAAGAATAAAAGGAGAGTGAGAGAGGAAAGAAATAGAAAGAAGATTTGATAAAACAAAAGAAAAGCAAAAATGTAATCTATATAAAGAAGAGTTTGATTTTGTCAAGTAGAAAATCTGTGGGTTACGTTTGCCGACACTTTGTATCCATCCCTATTTTGTTATATAAAAATATGTGGCTTAACTTTACCGACAAGAACCAATCAACTATGTATCCATTATCATTTTGTGGAAAAAACCAAACAACTTTGTATCCATCCCCTTTTTTTTTTCTATTTCATTATATTGTAACAATATATTAAGTGTGTCAAATTCTTCATTTAATTTTCCATTACATAGATGTATATATATCATACTTTAATTTGTTATATATATACATTTCATAATTACCTTTTTTTTATCTATATTCAACAAATTAAAGAGATATAATTATATTATATATATACATATGTAACTAGATTTCTAATGGAAAAAGCATAAAAAAATCATATCATCTTCCAGTTTTTTTCTTGAAACTGTGTCTTCGGCTTCTTCAGTTTGCTTCCTCATAAGTCTTGAAACTGTGTCTTCAGCTTCGTCAATCAGCTTCAGCTTTCACTCTGTCTTTTCTCTCTTTTATCCCTTGGATTTATCAATCATTTGCATTTCTTCAACCTACACAATCGATTGAAACACATTATCATAATAAGCTATAAAATATTGCCCTCATCATCAGCTTAATGGTTCAATCAAGTTCATACAGAAATGTAACTAAAGAGAGGAATATTTTAAGTTGCTTAAGTTATTGTACATTCATAATACCACCGAGATTACACATGATGCAGCAGACAAGTGCTTAACACAGCCGACAGTAAGCTAATTATCCATGAAACTAAAACAAAACACATAAGAAACAAAGTAAAACGAAACACAACTTTGAAAATGCAAACAAAGGAGATGAGATTATGCTAATTATCCAACATATCCCTAGTCAGCTTCTTCTTTAGAGCTTCTTCAATCTCTGAAAGTGGTTCTTTTTTGCTAATTAGGCTGTCAAGTAGAGACATCTTCGAGAGTTTTTCTTTCATGGCCAAATCCTTCTCCTTGATGGACCACATGGTCTGAAACTCTGAAAGTTTTTCACTTCTCGGCGTGCTAGGCTTCTTACCTTTGGCTTTTGATGCCTTCACACCAGCAGGCCGAGTATTCACATCAGAGTGCTCATCATCGAGATTATCTCCTCCATGAGTGTGAGTGCTTGATGATAGTGAACCATCATCTTTCCTTCTCCTTTTGCAGCTTCCTTCACTTTTTGTTAAAGAAATGTCGCACCATTTCTGGTCATTCTGGAGCTCCTTCCATGCGTGTTCAAGGGTGAACTTCTTCTTATTATCGTTGTAGTAGATCTCGTGAGCTCGTTTCAGAACATCGTTTTCATTCTCACCACTGCTTCTCTCTCTTCCTGCCGCCTCATATGCACCGCAGAACTTGCAGACAACATCATTTATCTTTTGCCACCTTTGCTTACATTGTCCCGCCTCTCTGATTTCACGGCCTGCGGCCTTAGGACTTGCCGCATAGTAGGCTGCGATGCGCTGCCAAAAGGCACCAGACTTTTGTTCGTTTGCCACCACCGGGTCCTTGCTCGTGTTTAACCATGAGCTGATGAGCAAGATGTCATCGGTGGGCGTCCATTTCCGTCTTTCTCTGCGCCCAGCAGGATTGTCTTCACCGAAGGTAGAGTGATGTTGACTGTTAAACAGAGGAACTTGTGATGAACCAAGTTCCACGCAAGAAAAGGGAAGACTATCCTGTTTACTGTTCAACAGGTCAACAAAGTTTGATGGCTCACTATATGGATTCGGAGAAGCCATTTCAAAGAAGGACAAAGAAGAGAAAAAGACAAGATAAAGTGTGTTTGAAAGATGAGAACCAAGTGAAGATGGAATGTGTTTACAAGAGAGTGGAAGAAAGTGAAGAAGCTACAGGTTTAATAAAAGAGAAACAAACATGATAGACAAGTGAAGAAGGAAAATTGTTTTAGAAGATAGTGGAAGAGAATGAAGAAGCTGCGGGTTTAATAGAAGAGAAACAAAGTCAAAAGGAAGCATTGAACACAAGAAGAACGAGTAGACATATATCTACCAGCCTAAACCATTAATCACAAACATTTAACACACCTAACACAACCATAATGTAATACTAACATGCATTTATTAACACTAACAACCTATGATACAGCCTTTAACACAATCCCAAATTCTGATCTCACTAAGAACATGTATCAATCCCTCAAAGAAACGAATGAACACAAAATAACTCTTAGGATTCCAGATGAAATGGACAAACCTGGAAGAAAGATGTCTGAGATGGGTCGAGACCTGTGTTGCCTGGTTGGACAACCACATCAATTGGAGCCACCAAACCGACACGAGCAGGAGCACCAACCTATTCAAATCAACATATATAAGAGTAAGACTTCATGTACAAACACAGTCACATTTATCTGAACTAATTCATCACATTCTAATCTTATTAATGTTCAATAGAAACATGAAATCAGAACTCAAAATCTACAAGATCGAAACTTTCACTTGTAATTGCAATACACGAGACTAAAGCTCAATTTAGCTTAACAAACAAATGTAGTGAAGATCAATCAAACCTTATATTTGGCAACCAGCCCATCCATCCACCATTATGTATGTTATAAAGAAGGTCGCTTTCATTGGAATCGAGATGCCAATTGTCTTTGGAATACTGAAAGAAATAAAAAGTCAGAGAGATATGAGATTTCCCAGTTAAATGCAGGCAAGGGGAGGTTTAATGAACATACGAGTTTGCAGACTGGTTAAGGAAGCTGTTGAGCTGTTGAAACGCAGTCCCAGTGATTATGCTTCCGAGGAAAACATTGATGAACTGGAACATGTAGAATCTAGTTGCGGCTCTTCTTTCTAATGAGGATGTGCTGATAAAACCTTCGAATTTGGACATTTGCATCAGTATTCTTGGGAGGAAAAGGAGAAAGATCTTCAATGCGATACCGGGAAGGAAGCCTTGGATGATTGACTTTAACAATTTCCTGTCCACAAAGACAAAAAACATAAGAGATTCTATCAACGAGATGTCGTGACAGAACAGATTGATATATTAATGGAGATAGACAGAGACATACACTTCTATAAGGGGCTTCAAGAAAGGAAAAGCCTTCTCTATGCCTGTTAGATAGGTTTCTAATGTGTTTGTTTTTGTTATAATCGAGCAGATTCTGCATTTGCTTCCTCGTATGAACCAATTCAGAGAGTTTGGTTGCATCGTGAACTGCCTGAGTTAAAGGAGATCAAGAATCATTAACACAAAACTCAAGTCAGAGATGGATAAATTAGAAAATCCAAAGATGATTTTACCTGATAAGTGAGGTACTGATCTGGATAGTTGACCTTAAAGAAATGTTCAACAAGTTCACAGATTGATTCATGAGGATCTGTAGGAATGTTTCTTACCAGCACCTAACATTAATGAACAAAAAAAGCACTAGTTTTCAGATTTGGGATTAGAAAGTAAAATTTCAAAAAGGAACAAAAGATTCAAAGTTTCATTACAGTGAACTCGTTAGGTCTTCTTTGATCATTTGCAAGAAACTGTAACCTCATTAAAGCTATATTCTGATACTCTCTTTTCAGGATAAAGCATATCCAGAAGGTGATCGCATAAGCCATACACAAATGCACCCAAAATCTACAGAAGATGAGGATCCAATAAATTATCATTACACTATTGAAACAAAGAAAAAGCCACCAAACTTGGAGAAGTATATCTTACCTTGGTGAACCATTTGGTATATTTGATAAAGACAGTTTATCAATATCACTGAAAGTAATTTTAGAGTGCTTTAACTGATCCAATGCCTTGTTTGTCCAATTAACAGGAACCATGGCTGTAAAAGCAACACAAGCTATGGGGAAAAAGATCTTGAGCCTGCAAAAACCATGGCGTCAAAACTAGTAAACCAGAAGAAAAAGCAAAAGGGCTTTGGAGATTTATATATACCCAAGTAAGTAGATCCTCAAGTAGACAACAGAATCGAGTCCTGCGTGATCAACAAGCTCAGGTTCAGGCATTTTAAGTGCTTCAGGCATCCAATTAAGAAATCTAAGGTATGACCTGATGTCCAAATTGATGAATTTGCTTCCAAAGCCACCAGTTTGTATAGAGCTACTTCTTAAGCCCTTGAGATACCATTTAGGGAAATAAACTCTATCATTTACTGGTTGAATCCTGAAGATTGCAAAAGCTAAGAAGAAAGCAAATGATGTGACTATATTGATTGCTGCTGCTACTCCAATATCGTTTATTGTAGCCATAAAGTTCTGAAGATATAACTCTGCCTATTCTTGATATTCCTGGAAAAAGATACAAAGGAAGAACACACAGATTCAGACATAACTGGGGAACTAGTAAGAAAAGATCTAAACTTTCTCTGTTTTTGTTTTACCCAGAGAGCATATAAACAGAAACGAGAACCAACTGTTACAGTCACAAAGAACAAGGAAGAAGCCAATTTTGGTAATAAAGACAGAAAACAGATCCTGCCCGAAATCTCCTCTGCGGCTGAAGAAATAGACGGACGAAGAAGCAGAAACAGCGGCGGCGAGGAGTGCTGCCGCGACGAGACTGGCGCGGCGAGAGCAGGCGATTCCGGAGGTGGAGCCGCCGATCGGGAAGGAAGAAGATTGAGAAGAAAGAAGAAGAAAGAAGAAGAAAGAAGGAAGCCACAAATCAGAGAAACAACTTAAGAACCGTTTCTTAAGTTCCTTAATTAAAAAACGGTTCTTAAGTGAAATCCTCCTTTTTAATTAAATCAGCATTATTATATGTTAAGAAACCTATTAAGAACTGAGCGATAATGATGCTCTTATGGTTTGAAAATGTTTCGAAGACTTTTCAGACACGGCAGCCAAAAAAAACTGAGGACGTTTTTAGCCAAAATTGGTGTCCCCAATCTATAAAACTATTATTTAAAATGTTAAAAAAAATGAGAGTATAAGTCCTTGACCATCGATAATTGATTAGCTTTAATGTTAGGACTAGGTGATGTTCCCGCAGTATATGAATGTTTTAGTTATTTTCATTTAATATCGTGAAGTTTTAGTTAGTTGAGTCTATTTTTAATTTGATATTTAATACTAAAAATATATAATTTCTAGCTTGATTATCGGTTAGAAGTCAAAAATAAAATATTGAAAACAGTTGCATGTAATTGGTTGTCCGACATAATAAAATCTCTAAACCCCAAGGCAAATATGAAATAAAATTTTAAAAATCCAAAAACTAAGAAATTGAGGAATAAATGATGTTTTTTTTTAGTTTTCCTTCTAAACTATGATGTTTTGTAGGAAGTTGGTTTTTACATACCCACAAAAAATAACTATATATTCAATTCATACCTTCATTAAAAAGTAGGCTAAAACATACCATTATTAATTAATAATATGAATATCAACTTTTCAATTATAGTTTTGTGCAAATCATGCATACCGTTACTGTGCCGTTAAATTCTACTGATGTGGATGCCACGTGTGACACAACGTGGATAACATGTCAGATTTTTGCTGACATGTATGCCATGTGTACAATTTGTTTTTGTTTTTAGTTATGAATCTTCTATAATTTTTAATTTCAAAAATTTATCAAGTTTTGTAGATTTACATATATATATATATATATAAATAATATAAATCTTCAATAAATTATCTGAAACTCTCATACTTTCTCTATCAAAAATCATCGGAAATTTTTTTTTGTAATTGTATCATCATACAAAACCACCATTTTATTTTATTTTTACTAGTTCAATTTTTTTTTTTGGATTTTACTCTCTTCAATTTTGTTTTTGTTAAAATACAATTAAATACAAGTAAACTAACGTCGTCGAATCCAGAACGTGTCAAATTGAAAAAACCACAACTTTATTTTTTAACAAAACCACCATTTTATTTTATTTTCACTCGTTCAATATTACTCTCTTTAATTTTATTCGTTCTGGATTCGGTGGCGTTAGTCTACTTGTATTTAATTTTATCTTGTTTGTACTCACGTCGAGAGGCTATACAAATGTATATATCTTGATAGCTATTAAATATATATATATATATATATATATATATATCATACATTTGTAGATAAGATGATCATACATCATGTTAAAATAATAGGATCATATATCAAACAAAATGATATAATTTTATATGTTGTATCCATATCGTCATGATTTAACGAATTTTAATATTGTGATGATAAATGTATAATTTAGCAGATGTGTTTGGAGACGGTGAAATTTTTTATGAGGATACAATTACGAGAATTTTTTTTCCGATGAAATTTGATAGAGAGAGTATGAGAGTTTCAGAGAATTTATTGAAGATTTATATTATATGTGTGTGTGTGTGTGTGTGTGTGTAAATGTACAAAACTTGATAAACTTTTGAAACTAAGAAAAATATAGAAGATTCATTAAATATATATATATATATATATATATATATATTGTACATGTGGCATCCACGTCAGCAGAAATCTGACATGTCATCCACGTTGTGTCACATCTGGCATCTACGTCATCAACATTTAACGGCACAGTAATGATATGCATAATTTTGCACAAAACTATAATTGAAATTTTGATATTCAAATTATTAATTAATTAGAGTATGTTGTAGTCTACATTTTAACGATGATATGAATTGAACATAATTATGTTTTGTGGGTAGAAAAGCCTACTTCCCGATGTTTTGTTAAATTTTCATTCTAAACGACAATAGCTGTCTTTGGCTGAGGCTTCCTATCTTCTTTGGTGATTCAAAAATTTAATTTGTCTCTTGATTCATGGATAAAGAATTAGAACCAAGATGTAAATTCATGGATAAAGAATTAGAACCAAGATGTAAATTCTCAAGCAAGGAAATTAATGTATTTCGTGTATATCTATAGTTAGTATTAAAAACTGTGCAAAACCATAAAAAGAAAACTGAATGACTATATTAATATTTTCTTAGGATAGTAAAGAATTTCCTTTTAGAAAATTATCTACGTTATATCCTAAATGAAAATTGTATATCTAGTGGTGTTACGAATATCCTAGCCTCTTATGGATTAGGATAATTTCTTCAATATACTATTATGATTTATAATCTTAGACTCAATAACATGGTTCGCTAATTGAGTAACTTGTAACTTGTAACCTCATAGGCTCATACCATTACATTAAACCACATTTATGATCAATATTCCTTAATTAGTACCAGAAATGAAGTACCGATCGACTTTCAATATCAACTTGTAGTTGCCAGTCTAGATACCTTGATGATGTTTACGACTTCTGGAGAATAAAGAATGAGATTGTTTTCACTCGTGCCTGATCCCACAATACTAATCGTGTATTTAAACACCTCTGTATATTAATGAGAATCATCAAGTTATAATATCTACATGATATCAGAGCAGGTTTAACAAATACCCTGCAGCCCAAAAATTCCTCACGAAACACATAATTTTTTTTTTTTCTCTTTTCACTTCACCATGTCGACGGACTTTTCCGCCACATTAGAATCAACTCACACCTTTAATGCATCGGACCCAAAGAGTACTCTAATCTCTTTAAACATGTCCAACATCACCAAACTAACAGCCATGAACTACATAACATGGCGCCTGCAGATACTCTCTCTGCTCGAAGCACATGAGCTTCACATCTTCACCACCGATGAAGATCACACTCCGGCGGCAACAGTCACCGATGCAGCTGGTGCCTCACAACCGAACCCTCACTTTGCTCCATGGAAACACCAAAACAAACTACAATACAGTAGCTTGTTGGGCACTGTATCCATCAACGTCCAACCGATCATTGCAAGGGCAACAACGTCACGAGAAATCTGGCAAATCATCCATAGCACCTATGGGAAAGCATCGCGAGGACACATCAAACAGATCTGTCAACATCTGAAATGAAACAGCAAAGGGACTCAGTCCATCAATGATTACATGCGTGGAATAATTGGAAAAGCCGATCAATTAGCTCTTCTAGGAGCACCACTTGAAAATGAAGATCTTCTGGACTTCATCATCGATGGTCTTGGAGACGACTATCGATCCAACATTGAAATGATGAATGGCAGAGACACACCAATCACCCTTGATGAGTTGCATGAGAAACTCATCAACAAAGAGAATTCACTTGCTTTTGCAAATGAAGAAATCTCGCTTCCGGTCACAGCAAATGTCACACAGTACTGACAACAACAGTCACACTCCTATGGACGTGGAGGCTCAGGAAACAGAGGAGGACGTGGGAACTTTGGCAAAGGAGGAACTGGTTGTGGGTATCTTGGCAAATGTCAAATCTGTGGCACACAAGGCCACAGTGCACGTTGATGTCCTCAATACAGCTCCTCGGCACAACCTTCTTACAATGTCTCTGCACCACCATCCTTCTCTTATCGTGACAACACCCAACACTGGCAAGCTCCACATCCACCAAATCCACCATCACACTTGCAACATCAAGCTCATCATGTCACTGCAAGTACGACAGACACATCTCCATGGCTTCTTGACAGTGGTGCATCTCACAACATTTCTATAGACCTAAGCAACCTATCACTGCACAATCCTTATCAAGGTGGAGAAGATGTTATGATTGGAAATAGTGTTGGACTACCGATTACTCCTACTGGTTCAAAACATCTCTCCTCTAATACTCGTGATCTATGACCCCTATTAAAAAACTTTCGGGTCGTAAAAAAAAATCTCCCAACTAAAACCATATCGATTAGACCAGAACACATCAAAACAAACCACCATCTATGTAAATGTTAACGCACCATTTAGTCAAAAAAAAAACATGTGCATTTTTTTTTTTTTTTTTTTTTTTTGAAATCTTAAAAACATGTGCATTTTCATGTTTTCGTTTTTGTTTTCGGAGACGTAGACGTCGACATTTAGAAGTACTCCATGCATTCAAATTTTGGAATGGTTCCATATCATTTTTTTCTTCAGCAAACTAAATAATGTAATTCTTCTTCTTTGCAAAGATAGTATCATGAAATACAAACCATTAAAAGATAACCAACATGTATGCAAAATCAAAGTCAAGGTCCTCTGCTAAATACGCTATATCCAGGAATATATTACCTTGTTCGTTATGAAGAAACCATGCGTTCTTGTCTTCCCTATTGAGTAGAATCATATCTTCAAGTATCTCAATGGCCTTGCTGTAATCACTATCAATGAAGAGATCTTTGGCTTCTTTGTAGAGTCTTAGGCTGTCAACATTTTTCAGGAAAGTATCCTCCATTGTAACGATTCTCAAGGTTCTTGCGGTTTTCTTGGATCTCTCAAGGTTTTTATCTTTCTGCTTCAGAGAGAAATTTGTTTTGCGAGAAGAAGAAGCAGAGTCGAGGCGGGAACGTCAACTAATGTAACAGTAAAGTATCACGTGAGAGACACGTGACAAGGCTTGGAGCATTGGGGAATTCTATCGAACACCTTCTGTGCATTATCTTTTTGCGATTTTCCTTGAATAAATAGACAAAAGAAAACCCAAAATTTGTGTGATTCTTCGAATTTGGGTCTTCATGTTGGAGATGAACAAATTTCGAATTTGATAAATCAGTGGCACCAGAGATTGGCCCTTGCCTATTGTTTCTCTTTTTGAAAGCACGTGTGGAGAAGAACCGAAACTGCTTTCTAATTACGTCCACTTTTTATACTTGAATATATATATTTATATAGTGAAGATAAGAAAATTTGCATAAACAAAATCATAGACTAATGAATTCCTTTGTTTTTCTTGATTGATTATTTTTGAAAATTTGTTATATATTTTAATTTTGGACTAAATGACTTCAATTTGAAGATTTAAGCTATCCAAAGAGCAACATGTTCAATAAAATCATCTATGATTTAAAATTTACTAACAAATCCATCATTTTAAGTGGAATACCACAAGAGGAAAATGGCTCAAAAATGTAACTATAATGTCTCACATCATGAACACGATCGAAGTTCAGGAATGGGTTGGATAATAAGAAATGCCAATGGTAATTTCATGTATTGTATTGTGGAATGAAAAAATTTCAGGGAAGGACTTCACTTGAAGAAGCCGAATGTTCAACTACTCTCCTTTGGGCATTACAATTAAGAAACATGAGGATTAGGATACGGAAAAAAATTAGAGTTTGAAGGCGACAATATCAACATAAATCGTATCATTAATGGAAAATCAGAAAACATACGACTTCAAAATTTCATCGAGACGATATCACTATTGAGAGATATGTTTGAAGACTCATCTCTTTTCTTTCTCTCTTAACATCTTTATATATCTTTTTTTCTCCTAAAGTTATATAATTTAAGATTTTCTAACATATACCATATTGAACAAAAAAATATATATATTTTAAAAGAAACAAAAAGATGAAAACTTTTTAAAAATTCAAAAATACATAAAATAATACAAATTCATGCAATATTTAATTTGTTTTTTCATTTTCGTAAAATTCAATATCATTTAAATCTCGTTTAGAACTGTAAATCTGTTTGGTCACCAGACTCACCAACAAACAAGCCTCCTAAAATTGATGATACACCACCATCACCTGTTCCACCATTAACATCTCCGCCACCACCATTGAGCATGTTCATAGCAAAGCCTCCAGTCAAACTCTGCACCATTGCATTCATCATTACATTTCCAAGTCCATTAGACCCATTAGGTCCAATGGATCCTCCATTCATCATATTAGGTCTACCATTTACCCTATAAGGTCCTCCATTGGACCTATATTGATTGTTACCATATCTGTTCATATTAGTAGCATCACCTCGTCCATTCATGCCCATATTCCTCGGCCTTCCGGTCTGACCATACTGGATTTGGTTATTAATTCCCGGTCCACCGGTCGGTCCAACCATGGGTAAATACTGGTTATTGGGCTCATCATTTAAACCACTATATTGTGAATCATCCATAGTCCCGTAAGATTCATCTCCACCATACATAGACTCACTTCCTCCAGTGAAATCGCTGTAGCTTTCGAAATCGTTTTCATCATAATCTTGACCATATCCATCGCCACCTCCAGCTTCAAAGTCACAATCACCATCACCACCAACATACTCATCACCATAACTATCATTATAGCCAACATTATCTTCACCAACATACATGTTAGTTCTATCGACTTCATTGTAGTTATTATTGTTGTTTCCACCGCTATCAACTACATTGGACGGTCCACCACTAGGACCATTAAAGCCCTGAGGTCCAATAAGTTCAAGTGGCTGACGAAGTCTGTTAACTCTGACACTGACAGGCCCACTAGCTCTTCCCATTACATTATTACGAACATTCGCCACCCTCCTAGTTTGAGGTCCTCTAGGGCTTTGTACTGGACTCTTGGATCCTTGGGACCTACCACGTGGCCCATTAAGAACCATATTCTTAGACCCAGGGGTTGGACCATTCAGGTTCAAGTTTAAATTCCTTCCACCACCGGAGTTTTGGTTCATACGAACTGGTCCTTGTGTGTTATCCACTGGATAGAGATCAGCATCAGATAAATCATTACATTGGCTACGAGCATCACTACTACCTCCAAATTCACTCTCACTACAAGCTGCAACGTAATCATCACCATAAGCCACAACATCATCTTCTTCATCTTCATCTTCATCTTCATTAGTTTCTCCTTCATACACATCACCTTCATATTCAACCTCAAGATTGACCTCAACATCAAACTCTTCATTCCCTACACTACTACCATCGTAGCCACTTCCATCCATTGACCCTTGACCAAAACTTTCTCCCATTGAACCAATAACTTCATTCGGCCCAATAGGCCCAACCTGAGCATTATAATCCAAGTTGTTCTGTCTTCTTGGTCCATAGGCAGCAACGTTTTCAGTCATTGGCCTATTGGGCCTTGACATGGGCATTGGTCTGGGCCTGTTGCTGCCTGGAAGAGAGTTTCGATGCTGAGGGTGCCTTGCATGATGGGTATGAGGAGTAGGTGCAGAAGTACTATGTTGAAGGTGAGGCTGAGGTGGTGGTGAAGCGGCAGTGACACAACCGACATGAGCATCGAATTCGCAGAGGATACATCGATAGAGCCACTGGTTTTTCCCGATCTGAAGGCAGATGTCGCAAGAAAAACCTTTATTGGCTCCATAGGGAGAGTAAAACGCAAGTTTAAGGCTGTGTTGCGGATGAGACTTGTGGATGATAGAGAGCGGCTTGTAAGCACAAAGCGCGTGGATATCGAAGTCGCAGCGAGAGCATTGGTAACTAAACCCGGTCCCGTTGACGCCACAAGCATCACAGTTGAAACATCCACCGTCGTAGACAGGAGCAACAAGAAGGTTAAGGGTATGAGAAGGATGAGAAGGATGTTTTATTACCTGCTTCATCTTGCTACAAGACTCATGGAGAGAGAAGTTGCATGGCCTGCATGAGTAACTCCGGCGGTTTCCTCCGGCGAGTTTGCAAGCGGAGCACGGTGGTGAAGACGACGAAGGGGTTAACTGAAGGCGGTGTGGGTGGCTGAAGTGGTTTATAAAGCTAGTGTTTTGAGACGTTGGCTTCCCCATTTTGTGTTTTTTTTTTTGGTTTCTGTGTTAGAAATGAGATTTGTTGGTTGTGAGGAACATAATTTAGAGTTAATAGAGATAATAGGGCTGACTTTGTGTTACGGCTAAGTCAGTCAACGGAACGCGTTGCACGTCTCTCTATGTGAAGAATAATATACATTGACTTTAACTAGTTGCAGTTTCTAATTATATATGTGGTTCCTCTTTAAGTCTTATCTTTATTTGTTTTGTCTTGTATATAGATGAAGGTGTATTTGTATAAAAACAAGAGGGTATATTTAATATTTTATAGTTGTAGTTGGGATCGTCATGCCTAATCAATTGCCTATATTTTCAAACTTGACATTGTCATCCTTATTATACATGCATTGAACATATCTTATCACACTGTCACAAGCTTTTTTTTCTTTTTCTTTTCTTTATGGTTTTGCACACTATATATATTAAGTTTGACATGTAGTTGATAAGACTGCTACAACTTTAGTTTTCATTTTCATCATGTTAAGAAATCATTTGTCTAATTAGAAAGTTATTTCAACTCTTATTAAAATGTCTATCATATTTAATTAGGTTTACAGATCATCAAGCAAACAATTGATATTAAACCTAAAATTGAATAACTAGTTATATAGTTCATGTTTTATTTATTTACTGTCTTCTATTAAAGTAAAATTATAACAAATAAAAACCATAGT
Organism: Cardamine occulta; assembly: GCA_028015245.1. NCBI lineage: Eukaryota > Viridiplantae > Streptophyta > Magnoliopsida > Brassicales > Brassicaceae > Cardamine > Cardamine occulta. The sequence continues at coordinate 13,575,499 of CM051374.1, forward strand.
GTAATAAAATAATATTTGTGTTTCATCTGCTCATCAAAAATTTTAGTTTAGAAAAATGTATTTACTATTTACAACTTGTAAACAATATCTTCCAATGTGACCTGTGATTAAATAGTGCGGTCATAGTAATATTGTATCTGAATGCTTTTCCCGGATGCATTACACAATGAAGAAAAAAATAATAATAATAACACACACAATACATTCCTAACCTCAACCTCTGAAAACTCTTTTAAGTATAATTATAATCTTTTCTAAAATGAGCTGCTGAAACGTTTGAGAAGTCTACTAAATTTTGATTGGAGTCCAAAGTTAAGAATAAGAATATAGATTGAATAAAAATCAGATGACAATTTCTTCTTCTTCTTCTTCTTTTTTTTTGATATGAGACACTTTCATCTAAGAATCTATTTTTCTGTTAAAATAAATTACAAATCTATTTAATGTTGTCATATAGCTCATAAGTCATAACACAAAAATAGGCTCAAGGGGGCTATTAAAATGAAAAGAGAGTAATATTGCGTGTGTGAAGAAGAGTAGTAATATTGTCTTTTCTCCGAATCTAAAGAATCAATCTCAGATACGAGAAAGTCATATCTCATATAATTTTCTCTACACACACACTTTAACCATGAACCAAAGTCTATAAACTTTAGAAGAGACTAGCAAAAAGTTATTCTCAGTAGACCGATTCAGCTATATCTGAAATCGAAGAGACTACACTTACGACGATAGTCTCATCTTGTGGTTCGCTACTCGGCCCCATTAGAACCTAGCCAAGAAGTGTTAAATTTGTGTGTTTCAAAACTATTTCGAAACTTTCTATTTCATCTCAGATTTTAAGGTCACATTCATTGTAAAAACAGATATTTTGGTTTGAAATTTTTTTACATTCAAAAAAATAAATGTTATTCTCAGTAGTCCAATATTCAAATCTTTATAAGATTATTTTCCCAAGAAAGTTCAAAAACTCAGGAGTGATTCGAGGACTAAAACAGAAAAAGAGTTCAGGTTTTTTTAATGAGCTAAGGAGCAGAGTTGGTACTGGAGGTTTTCTTGATCTTGTCGACTTTAACCTCTCCATCGAGGAGCTCATAGACAAAGACTACAACTCGAAGACCATCAATGTCCATAAGAACAAAGCTCGGGTTAATATCTTGAATAGCTCCAGTTTATCACCACTTCTCCCTCATGTTTGTAGGCTATGAACTGGTGGTGGGTATGGCCAGTTACAACTTACAAGTATGTCTACGTCGAATTGTCTCTGAAGCATGGCTCTTTATTCATATCACTGCAAATAGCCATCACCACATAATGTTCTTTAACTTAACAAATAACAATTCTAAGTTTTTTTTTTTTTTTTTGATAACTAGCTTTTCTAAGGTACATTTTTTTTATTGATAAAAAATATTTTTAAGGTACATTGATGAGCAAAGAAAGCCAATTTTCATGTCGAACAAACTGGATAAATAGAGAAACAAACCTGATTAAAAAAGTACACATCTCTTTCATTGCTTAGTCTAGATTAAAACATTGGCATAGAAAATCAATGGTCCTGAAAAGGAAAATAAAAAATCAACGGTGCTGAAAGCCTGAAAATATATGTAAATTAAAGGTAAGTTCAGATTCTGAAAAAAAAAAGGAATTTTATAACTTATTGCTGCTCCCAACCAAACCCTCGTTGTGTTCATCTTCTCCATGGCCAGTTCTAGCGAGAAATCGGCCGCCAAAGTTAATTTATTGGGTAAGAGAAATCTGGAAGATGATTTGGAGACGAAACCAATTCTGAAGAAGCATAAGAAAAACTCCGAGGAGAAGGAGACAACGAAAGAAGTTGCTGATACTCTCCAGCAGATGGAGTTGTTGGAGACAAAGTCTGACCAGGATAATTTAATCTCAGTGAAGGGAGCTACCAGAAGAAAAAGGACGCTCTATGTTGGCAATATCTCTTGGGACACTGAAATATCAGATATCATCGATTTCTTCAAAGATGCTGGAGAAGTTGTTCATGTTCGAATTGTTGTAAACCATAAGGGCAAGCATATGGGCTATAGCTATGTTCAGTTTGCTTCTTCTAACCAAGCAAAGATGGCGCTATTAAATAAGAATGGTGAATATTTGCACGATCACAAGATCCTTCTTGGTGTAGCTAGGAAAGAGGAATACATTTCACGACCAAAGTATTGCATAAATCACAAGGTTTGGTAAAAAGACGACTACCTTGGACCAGAAAGCCTTGTGATAGAAGAAGATGATGAGACTGTGGAAGGAGGACTTGATGAATATCCCTATTTTGTTGAGGATGCTGCCATAAGAAAAATACGCTTTTTGTTGCCAATCTCTCTCCCCAAATTAAAATATCAGATATCATCGATTTCTTCAAAAATGTTGGAGAAGTTGTTCGTGTTCAACTTTCTGTAAGCCTGATGTGCCAGCCTAGGCACTGTGGCCTTGTTGAGTTTGCTTCTATTAACGAAGCAAAGAAGGCATTGGAAAAGAACGGTGAATTTTTGGACGATAGCAATATGTATCTTGCTGCGGCTAAGACAGATCGAACACCCATGTATTGCTTAGATCACAAGGTTTGGTACAAAGACTACCTTGGAGGACAAGAAAGCCTTCCGATAGAGCAAGATGAGACTCCTTGCGATTTTGTTGAGGATTTGCTCTTTGTTTCCAATCTTTCTCCCCAAACTAAAAATATTAAATGTCATCAATTTCTTCAATAATGTTGTTGGAGTAGTTAATGTTCGACTTATTGTAAATCACGAGGGTAAGCATGTAGGCTATGGCTTTGTTGAGTTTGCTTCTTCTTATGAAGCAAAGAAGGTGCTGAAAGAGAAAAATGGTGCATATATGCTGGATCATCAGATTTTTCTTCATGTGGCTACGTTAGCTCCATACCTTCCAGGACCCATGCATAACCAGGCCCGTCTCAAAGTTATAGTGGACCTTTGGCAAAATTATAAAAAAATTAATAATTTTTAATAATTTTATTTTTGTTGAAAAAATTGGGCCCTTGAATCTTACTTGCAATTGAATTTGAGGCTTGAAAAAACACAAAAAAAAATTAAAACCTCATAATATTTTTGTTTTGGAAAAAATTGGGCCCTTTAATTTTATCAATTGAATTTGGACCTTTATAAAACAAAAACAAAAATAAAACATCATAATAAATTTAGTTTTTTTAAAAAATTTGGGTCCTTTAACCTTATATATTATTTCCAACTAAAATTGGGCCCTTGACAAAAGCCAACTTTGCCACCCCTCGAAACGGGCCTGTGCATAACCTGGCAGAGATGCTTTGTTACGATGACTACCTTCGACGAGAAGATGATGAAACTCCCAATTGTGTTGAGGCAGTTGCCATAAGAAAAAGGACGCTCTTTGTTACCCATCTCTCTTGTCACATTGGAATATCACATATCATCGATTTCTTCAAAGATGTTGGAGAAGTTCTTTATGTTCGACTTATTGTAAACGACTTGGGAAAGCATGTGAGCTATGGCTTTGTTGAGTTTGCTTCTGCTAACGAAGCAAAGAAGGCCCTGGAAAAGAAGAATGGTGAATATTTGCATGATTGCAAGATTTTGCTTGATGTGGCTAGGACTGATCCATACCTTCCACCATCCAAGTATTGCATAGATCACAAGGTTTGGTACGAAGACTACCTTCGACGAGAAAACCTTCTGATAGAAAAAGATGAGGCAGTGGAAGGACTTGATGAAACTCCCGATTATGCTGAGGAAATTGCCATAAGAAAAAGACGTTGTTTGTTGCCATTCTCCCCCGCGTGACTACAATATGTAATGTCATCAATTTCTTCAAAGATGTTGGACAAGTGTGTCGTGTTCGACTTATTGAAAACGACAGGAGTAAGCCTGTGGGCTGTGCCTTTGTTGAGTTTGCATCTGCTAACGAAGCAAAGAAGGTGCTGCGTATTAAGAATAGTGAAATATTGTGCAGTCGTCAGGTTTTTCTTTCCGTTGTGAAGATGGCTCCATACCCTATCCGACCCAAGTAAAAACTTGCAGAGATGCTTTGGTACAAAGGCAACCTTGGAGAAGAAGATGAAGATGATGATTTGGAGATCAAACAGAATGTAAAGAAACAGAAGGTATTCTGTGGTAAGAAGATTACCTTCCCTGACGACGACTGATAGAAGAAGATGAAGCTCTTTGGTGTTTTTAACATGTATTTCTTATGCTCTAGTAAGTTTTATTACTTTGGTATTTCTTATGTTCTAGTAAGTTTTATTACTTTGGTATTTCTTATGTTCTGGTAAGTTTTTGTGTGAAGGTACGTAAAGATATTGAAGTGTTTTTGAAAAATTATCAAAGGAGAAAAAAAAAAAAAGGTAAGCTCAGATTACAGGCATCTAGACAAAATATAAAATAAAAATTGATCAATGTTTATCAATTTTTTGAACAAAGCTGTGACGTAAAGGCAAGGAAAATTTAGCATACATAACAATTTCATAGTAGATTACATGAAATGAACGTTCACCATTGAGTTCCCTTTTCCGTTTTCCAATAATTCTCACAAAACCAAGTAAGAATGTCACTCTAAATAACCTAATACAAGATAAACTTAGAGTAGGCTGCAACAGATATAAAAATCATCATAAAAATATATGATTGTATAATTTCGTAAAATACCCTAAAAATATTTGTGTTTGTACCCATACCCCAACAATTAATGTTGATTGACCTAATTTGAAATTTTTTATGTTTGTATAATTTCATAAAATACCCTAAAACTATAGGATAGAGAAGTAAATCACCATTGTTAACTTTGAATACATGTTTACTTTTTACTGGTTTCTATTATTGTTTTATAATTGTTTGAATATCGCCTTATTTCTTATATTTTTTTTGAAACACACAACCTCACGATAAAATAAATTAAACTATGTATTTTCAAAAACTCAAATTAAATGTTTTATAATATCCTAGAAAGATAGTCTCACTCTTGAACTTCTCTTATATTTAACATTGGTTATTTATATCTATATATAAAAAAAGATAAATTGATATCAAATTTACCCTCAAATTATTAGAAATATTTATTTTAAAACAGAAAATATTTAAAAAATATAACTTACAAAAACAACATTCACGATTAATGAAGAAAAACTCGCGTTTATGCACGAGTATTAGCCTAGTGTATATAAATGATAGAGTTATGACTCAAAAAAGGAAAGATTTGTGTATTAAAAGTAGGGGTGTCAATGCGGGTTAACCCGCCCCGCCTAACCCGCCATAACCCGCGGATTCTAAACTAATAACCATAACCCGCCCCGCCCTATAATTGCGGGTTTTGTGGGTTGACCGCGGAATTCAAAATTAAGTTAATACAAACAAAAATTAATGTTTTATAATATAATTTCATCGATAATAAAATAAACTAGATTCATACACACCGCGGGTCAATTATTTTAATATAAATTATAGTTTTTTGGTTATTTAATGTTTATAAATATTTTTATTTTGTTCGTATAATTTTATTTTATTTTTATAATGTTTATGAATATATTTTTCTGTTTAATATATTTTTTAGTGTTATTTATTATTTATACTATATTTAACATTCTTTAAACATGAAATTGTTTTGTTTCCATGTAGCAATATCAAATTTTTGTTATTTGAATCAAACCTATGCCAAATGAATGGTGTTGTTTACTCTCATTGAAACAATTTAGAGCAAATAATACCGAATTAGATATTAAATTAATCAAAATTAAAAAAAAATCCTAACTAATACCCATTGCCAATCTTATGTATAATTAATTTTTCCACCAAAATTGATCCGGTTCTTGCAAAAAAAAAACTTGACTCTGTAATTTTCTTAATAAACTACAAATCCGTAATTTTCCATCAAAATGAATAATTTGAAAATTTCTCGCAAAAAAAAAAACTGATATGTTTCTAACAAATAGCAAATCCGTTTTGCCAAGATAAAAAATTTACAAAGTTTCTAGCCAAAAAACTGATCCGTTCCCCGCAAAAAAAAACACTCGACTCTATTATTTTCTTAATGAACTGCATATCCATAATTTTTCACCAAAATGAATAATTTGCAAATTTTCCGCCAAAAATGTATCTGAATCACAACATATGTAGAAAATATTAAATTTTTAATTAATTATATGTATTATATTATATAATAATTCAAAATAACTTGAAAATAAGATCAAATAAAGGTGAAATGAGAATCAAATTTATTTTCCCGATCCGTTTCCCACCAAAAAACTCGATCTCGTATTTTTTCTAGTCTACTACAAATCCATTCTGCCAAACTAAAAATTTTACAATTTTCCTGCCAACAACTTATCCGTTTTTGAAATAAATATGAAATAAGAATCATAATTATTTTTCTAATACATTGATTTAAATTAGCTAGATAGATTTTAGGCAAATTAAAATCAATATTAGTTTTCATAATATTGCTGTTTTAATCTGTTTGGATACACTTATAACACTAATCTTGGTTTATTTGTTTTAATATGAGTGTTTGGAAACATCCCTTTAAAGTGACTATTTTTAATAGTGTAGTACACTTCAAATCCATAATTTTCCATCAAAATGAATAATTTGAAACCTTTCCGCAAAAAAAAAACTAATATGTTTCTACCAAACTGCAAATCTGTTTTGCCAAGATTAGAAATTTACTATTTTCCCGCCAAAAACTGATCCGTTCAACGAAAAAAAAATATTCGACTCTATAATTTTTTTTAATGAACTGCATATCCATAATTTTTCACCAAAATGAATAATTTTCAAATTTTCCGCCAAAAATATATTTGAATCATAACATATGTAAACATAATTAATTTTTATTATTATTTATATGCATTAGATTATATAATAATTTAAAATAACTTGAAAATAAGATCAAGTAAAGGTGAAATGAGAGTCTAATTTATTTTTCCGATCCGTTTTCCACTAAAAAACTCGATCTCTTATTTTTTTCTAGCATACTGCAAATCTGTTCTACCAAACTAAAAAATATACATTTTTTCCGTCAAAAACTGATATGTTTTTGAAATAAATTTGAAATGAGAATCATAATTATTTTTCTAATACATTGATTTAAATTAGGTAGATAGATTTTAGGCAAATTAAAATCAATGTTAGTTTCTATAATATTGCTGCTTTAATCTGTTTGGATACACTTATAACATTAATCCTAGTTTATTTGTTTTAATATGGGTGTTTGGAAACACCCCCATAAAGTGATTCTTTTTTAATAGTGTAGTAGATGCATCTCATATCCATCCTAAACTAAAAAGAAAATAGTATAAAAAATAAAAAAATGCAAAAATCAAAAAATACTCAATATATAAAATTTTGTTCTAAAATTTTAAAATTTGGAAAACAATACTTTAAAAGATTTATAGGCCATAATTTATAAGGATCATAATTATATATAAAAATTTTAATATATAAAAAATTAATCCGCGGATTAACCCGCAACCCATGCTGGTTTGTCCAACAAAGATCATACACCGTGACGGATCAACCCGCAATGCCTGCTTTTTTTTGGACAATAAAAATATCAACCCTAACCGGCCGCATAGTAGTGCGGGTTTAGGGTTGAATGTGGGTTTTCAACCCTAATTGACACCCCTAATTAAAAGTGAGCAAAAAGCAATCGTAAAGTACAAAAAAAACCCTAAATAACAATTAAAGCCAGCCACCGACAGGCGACAGCCACTTTCTTCCTTGAGAGATCACATTGATAATGTCAGACCTTCCCGAAGAATTGGTAGAGGAGATACTCTGTCGTGTTCCAGCTACATCTCTTACGAAATTACGATCTACATGCAAACGATGGAACAGTTTATTCAACAATAGGAGTTTCACAAGAAAGCAATTAGACAAAGCCGCAAAGCAGTTTCTGGTTCTCATGTTGAAAGATTTTAGGGTTTGTCAATCTCCTTAGGATTCGATCTATCGAGGTCATTGGTGAACTCCACAGTTATAGTTTATATCAATTCGAGATTTATAACATCTCTCATTGTGACGGCTTATTGTTATGCACCTACAAAGATTACACTAGCAGACTCATGGTTTGAAACCTGTGTACTGGTCAAACTAGGTTGATCCCATCAAGAAAGAGAAGCGACGCATATGCTCTTGGATCCTACCAAGACAGCAAATCTGGCGGTAATAACTACAAGATCTTGTGCTATTATTAGTGTGGCTACGGTGCTAGCTTCAGCAATAAATTCCAAATCTATGAGATTAACTCTAATTCGTGGAGAACTCTTGATGTCGCTTTGGATTGCATCTTGAAACTTAATAAATCAAGCGTGTCTTTCAAGGGAAAGACTTATTGGTCTGCTTCAGATAGAAAACAGCTCGGCAAATTCTTAGTGAGTTTTGACTATACAACAGAAAGATTTGAACATCTGCTTCTTCCATGTCAGGGTTCTAATTATGAAAATGCGTCTCTATCAGTTGTTAGAGAAGAGAAACTTTCCATGTTATTAAAGCACAAACATTCATCAAGGACAGAGATATGGGTGACAAATAAGATTGATGAGACCAAACTTGTATCGTGGAGCAAGGTCTTAACAGTGTATTTGAAACCTGAACTTGGTTTGTCGAGTGAGATCACTCAGATCAGTTTCTTGGTCGATGAGGAGAAGAAAGTCCTCCTGTTTTGTGATATAAACTCAGATGATGAATTCGACGACAGACACATTGTATACATTTTCGGAGAAGACAATAAAGTCAAACTGGTGAACCTTGGAATCACAGCATCTAATTCTCAGCCATATTTGTTTAATTATGTTCCAAGTTTAACTCAAATCCAGCAAGGTAGGAGCAAAATAAAAAGCGGCAAAAGAAAAAAGAGAAAGAGGAACCAGTAATATTTTTTCCCAATATTCCTTACTTTTAATGAACACCGTTGTTAATTTTTTTTAATAAAATTATGTTTCCTCACGTAAAGATGAGTTGTGTTTTAGTTTCAAAGCTTTCCTAATTCTCTATGACAAATAGTTCATAAAAAATGTATACTTTACAGAGCTTTCTCCTTGCGCTGCATCAGCTAAAACTACCTTATAAGTTGTCACCTAGAAATCAATCACCCTTCAAGTGCTTGAAGCCTGGCGTGGTACATACTGGCAGTGGAACACAAAAAACAAAGAATTGATTAAAAAACCTTGGAAACATAACTTCTTTGAAAGTTGCACTTGAAGGGTGATTCCACTAGAATTCTGCTCTGTCTTATTCATCTTCTTCTCTTCACACCAAGCTTCCTAAGCCAACTCCGAAAACTTGTATGTTTACTGGTTTTGATGTTTTCATCTTGAGACAACTTAAAACCTTGTGCTTCATAGTCTTCATCTCCGCCTCCATCTGTGTGGTGGTGGTTGTTGCCTCCAACTTAAAACTTTCGTAGTAGTCAACTTCGCCGCTACTACTCTCACTTTCGTAGTAGTCCAGTTCGCTGCTGCTATTCCCAGTTTCAAAGTTGTCCACTTCGCTTCTGCTACTCTCAGTTTCAAAGTTGTCCACTTTCTTTTTTTAATTGTTAAGAACCAACTACCACTAATGGTGCTCTGGTATTCAAGCTCCTCAATATGTTCAACTGATAAACTCGGCCTCAATGATCAAAAAATCCCTGCCTTAGACCTTAATTATAGAAAACAAATTCATAGATTAAGCCTTAATAAGGCATAAAACATATGGACACAAATGAAATTATAAAATAGCATATACACTCAAGAGTCAAGACACCATTTATACCATGTCTCTGCAAGCACTAATTTGCAACACATGATCAATTAGAGAAAGCAAACTATGAAAGGAGAGAGAGTGTAGGATACGTTATCTCCGGCCAAGAAAAAGGCTGGCATGGCCGTTGCTGTTAAGAGAATTTACTTAGCCAATGAACAAGGTTTTTTTTTTTTTTTTTTTGACGTCACCAATGAACAAGGTTTGCAAGACTGGCTTGTAAGTAATTATCATCTACGAGACAGATTCATGTCATGTGTGTGTACTTAATATTAGAGCTGAGATTTGTAGGCTGACGTAGAGTTTCTACGATATAACTCTCATCCAAGCTTGGTGAAAGCTCATTGGCTATGCTTCAGATCGTGATATGTTGTTTATCGTTTCTGAATACTTTCCAAACAGAAGCTTAAAAGTAAGAAGTTGACAAGTTTGTTAATCTTCTTTTCTCATTAGATTTACCAGAACCGTCTTAAACTGTTTGTACGTTTTATTCAAAAATTTTGACCTAAGATATATCCAATACTAATTCATCTCCTTTTACCCTTAATGGTTTGTTTAATATCACAGATAATAATCGCCCAATGTCATTGCTGTGGGACAAGACTTAAGGGCTTGATTGGTTCACCTGCAACCACCCGCAAACGCTGCGTTTGCGGGCAGTTGCAGTTGCAAGCGTTTTATGCCAATCATGCATATCACAACATACAGCTCCTAACCGCTTGAAATTCCTCTATTTTAAAAGCAATTTCCAGCTAGGGCAGTTGCAGTTGGTTAAAAACTAATAAAATTTTACAAAACAAAATCAAAACAAATTTTTTCAAAAAATAAAAATTTATTATAATAAATTCTTAAATTCATTATACATCTACTAACTAAACTAAAATATATTTATAAGTATAAAAATATTTTTTAAATAAAAAAAATGTTTCAAACCTCTTAAAATAAACAATTTTAATTAGTTATTATAAAATTTGTTTAAAACTTCACTTTTAAATTTTGATTATGGTAATACAATTTTTTCTTATAAAAATTAAATATTTTAAATATGTTAAATAGCATATGCAACCCTGTCAACCAGTCAATAATTTTCTGCAAACGCACCCGTTTCTATTTATTAAACGAGTCGTACAAATCGCTTAATAACGTTTATAACCGCAACTGCCCGCTTCCGCAAATTCCTGCACCCGCAAACGCAATTGCCGTATTTAAACCAGTCAAGCCCTTAAATATCCATCCATCCAAAGAAGCGGCTGGTATCTACCGCGGATATCTTACCGCTTCTAAAATCCTTCTTAATTAAATTTGTAATTTTCAAAATTACCAGTGGAAAAAAAGAAAAAAAACACCTTAATTAAACCAAGAATTCTTAGAACCTTTCTCAGAAAATAAGAAAATATATAGAAAAACCCAATAGGAAAAAGAAAGAGTTATGTATATATACGTACGTATAAAGGAAAGAGTCGTGTATTAAGAGCGAGTAAAAAATAAACATAAAATACGAAAACCCTAAGCCACCGGCACTTTCTTTCTTCCTTGATAATGTCGGACCTTCCCGAAGATTTGGTAGAGGAGATACTCAGTCGCGTTCCAGCCACATCTCTAAAGACATTACGATATACATGCAAACGATGGAACAGTTTATGCAACAAGAGGAGATTCATAAGAAAGCATTCAGACAAAGCCCCAAAGCAGTTTCTGGTTCTCATGTCAAAGAATTTTAGGGTTTGTTTGATGAGCGTCAATCTCTATGGTGTTCCGTCTGTAAAGGTCACAGTTGAAGTTAACCTACTCGACCCTCGTTCTAATTTGATCAATTCAAGATTTCTAACATCTCTCATTGTGAAGGCTTATTGTTATTCACCAACGAAGATCGCACTAAAATCGTGGTTTGGAACCCGTGTACTGGTCAAACTAGGTGGATCCCACCACCAATAAAGAGAAGCAACTCATATGCTCTTGATCCTACCAATACAATAAATCTGGCTATATTAGGTACAAAATCTTGTGTTATTTGTCTGGTCTTGGCAGCATGAGAGAAAAATTCCAAATCTATGAGATTAACTCTAATTTATGGAGGAATCTTGATGTCACTTTGGACTGCATCTTGGAATTTAATGATTGGGGCGTGTCTTTGAAGGGAAAGACTTACTGGTTTGCTTCAGACGAAAAGGAAGAAGAGCTCGGCATATTCTTAGTGAGTTTTGACTATACAACAGAAAGATTTGAACGTCTGCTTCTTCCATGTCAGTGTCCTAGCAGTGCCGGTCCAACAATTTTTTATGCCCTTATGAATAAATCTAGTGTTGAAATATAGCCCTCCTAGTTTTTTTTCCTGCCAAGGAATCCATGAAAATATATAATAAGTTATCTCACTATAATGTTATGAAACCTTGAATTTTGTGTTAAAATTTTACTTCTTAACTTGTGTAATCACAATAATAATTTTCTGCATGAACTACTGGAAGTACTAAATCCCTAATTCAATTGCTTGACAATTATCCAAGTGCTGTTACAAAATTATAATATAAACTTTTTAATGATTGAAGCAAAATTCTACCATTATAATTAAATTTACATACCTGTAACCTGATAAGTGATACCTCAAATATTTGCCTTAAAAGGAAGAAATCGACTTAGAAGAAGAAGTTTGTGATGATTCAATTTTTTTTCTTGTTTAACCACAATTTAACTTAAAAACTATTAATAACACATCCAATTTAATGCTTTGTTAAATTAAAACCCACAATTATAATTAAGGGCCCAACAAAATTAACTTTACAAAAAAGCATCTAGGCCTTAAAAATTTTACTTAAAAAATGCTCCAAAAGTTTTGATGTCCTAGACCATTGCCTCAGTTGCCTGGGCTCTGGGCCGGGCATGTGTCCTAGTTATGTAAATGCATCTCTTTCCGTTTTTAGAGAAGAGAACATTTCTGTGTTATTAGAGCACGAAGATTCATCAAGGACAGAAATATGGGCGACAAATAAGATTGATGAGACCAAACTAATTGTGTCGTGGAGCAAGGTTTTAACTGTGGATTTGGAACTTGAACTTGGTTTTTCGAGTGAGATCAGTTTCTTGGTTGATGAAGAGAAGAAAGTCCTCGTGTATTGTGGTATAAACTCAGATGATGAACCCGACCAAGAAAACATGGTATACATTGTCGGAGAGGACAATATTCTCAAACGGGTGAACTGTTGAACCACAGAATCTGATTTTGACCCATTTTTGTTTAATTATGTTCCAAGTTTAACTCAAATCCAGCAAGGTAGAAGCAAAAGAAAAAGAAACAAAAGAAAAAAGAGAAAGAAGATGTTAGGGGTATCCATTTCCTCGACAAGAAGACGTATACGTTTTGGTCCTGAACTTTCTGATTTATCCTACCAGCAAAAGAAAATAATTTATTATGCTACATATAAACTTTTTTTTGTTCCTAATTTGTTTTTTTAATAATATTCAAGTTCATGTCCTGTTTTTAAGTTTTATGAAAAACATAAAGGAGAGTTGTGTTTTAGTTTCAAAGCTTTCCTAATTCTATATGACAAGTAGTTCATAAAACATGTTTACTTTACAGAGTTTCCTCGTTGCTCTGCATCAGCTAAAACTAGCTTATAAGGGAAATAGGTCTTATGTGCAGAGTGTTTAACTTTTAAAACAGAGCATTATAATTGAAATAAAGATAGAGAGGTCAAGCTTCACGATGGCGATAAAACGCACATAGCAAACCAAAGCTTAAGGAGACCTGGGTCTTGACCGTTTGTTCGTGGGTAAAGCGAGAGGAGGCAGTAGTGAATAGTCTTGTCTATAGAGTGGGCAAGAAAGGATGGCGTATGAGCAGACTGTAGATAGAAGCTTGAAAAGCTAGACGAAAAAGGGCCTGATCCTGAGCTGATTTACGATTATGAATGAGTGATTGGAGAGTGTAGTTCCAGTCGGGTGTGATTTTTCATCCAATTAGCTGAAAGAAAAGAGACTTCCAGATCGTATACGTATAAGGGCAGGCAAAAAACAAGTGATCCCTCGACTCTAACGAGCTTGTGATCTACCCCATTGATGAGTGCTACTTCCTGTTGAGAGCTTGTTGTGTATAGCGAGCAAAAATGAAAGAATATCTTTGTATTGCTTAGCGAAACCATATCAATCTAGACCAGTTTACCCGAGGCGCTTGTTCGCCTATCTGCTCCCAAGTTACTTTTGAAGAGAACTGATGCTTATACTCATTTTGTCCATATTTCCACAGAAAAATATCTTCACCCGCCCCTGGACTCGGAGGAGGGAGCCGATATATTACATGCTTCAAGGTCTGATGAATATGAATATGGCATCTACGTAAATTCCATGCTCCATTGCTCACAATGTCAGCCACAGTAGCATCCCGTCGAACACCCAAGTCATTGTCGTCAAGAGTTCCTTCCAAAAAATAATCAAACCAAATTATCTAAAAAAAATCTTTGCCGAGAAGGGATGTTGTCATAGCTTGACGTCGAAACTAAGTGCTTAAGAAAATTACCTGGAAGCTTTGAGAACAAACTCTTAATAGAGATGGGTTTTACTCCAACCCATTTCTCTAATTGTAACTCTAAAAAGAATATTCCAAGTATATTCTTAATAATTAATTTCCTAAAAACATCAATTATTTATCAAAATTATAAATTTAATCCACATGCTTTATTTTAAGCCATAAATTCAATAAAATTATGATGTATTACATAAATAAAATTACTAGCATGTTGTGCTATGTTTAATTTGTTTTATTTTTTTTAATTTTTGTATTTTATTA